>OU426988.1:85408895-86658895 GCA_911387755.1 Chrysotoxum bicinctum | reverse complement strand
TTTTTTCCTTTTGTTCAAAAGACCATAAAATGAATGCTTTCGTCAATCAAGTTTATTTCTTAAATGTTCAAAAAAGCAAAAAAGCAAATTTTGTATGTGATTGAACAACTGATTATGAAATTTAAACTAAATAAGAATTTATTCCTAAGTGTTCAATATCCATACGCAGGGCCGGATTAACCTTCAACGGGGCCCTAGGCAACCATCAATTTGGGGGCCCTTTTTTTCACGTCCGTTCCCTTCTTTTTTCGATTAAAAAATACAAACTTATATCTTTCATACAAATTTTACTGTCACAATGTAATAATATCAATAAAATTCCTATCTACATTTTAAACATGTCGTTTTCTACATTTGTTTTCGGCAAATTTATCAATTATATCATCAATATCGATTTTGTTCAATAAATCTGACTCAATGAAAAGTATACCTAACATCTCGAGTCGATCTTGTCGCGTTGTAGCTCTTTCAGCATCAGCAGCTTTGATTCTTTTTAATTGCGAGAAGGATCTTTCGGCAGAACAATTTGTGATCATTAATGTTAAACAAATCCGAAGAGCTATTTCTGTGTTAGGAAATACTCGTACATCGGCTAATTGATCTTCCATTAGAATCTTATACAAATGACTATGAGTTTTTTGTGCATCAGTGTATCTGGAGTTCACGTAACTTTGTAATTGTTTCATTTCAATGAAGAAATCTTCCAAATCTCTAGAATAAAAACGAACTAAGTTACCATATTTATAGCTTCGTGGAGGTCTCCATCACTTAGAGAAAAGTTGATGAGAAATGCAAATCTCTCTGAAACTTCCATATACACTTTCGCACGTCATTTGATTTCACTGTAAAGATTGTCGATGATTTCGAGGAAACTTTTTGTCCTAAAATCATCGCGAGACGAAAATTCTACTTCTGGAGCATTTCCGTCATTAGGTTGTTTTTTTCTACGACGAGTACGTTTTACGATTTCTGTATAACCTACACCAGGTACTAATTGTGTTGTTTTTTCCTCGAAATCATTGAACTTTTCACGGAATGAAACTAAACTCTCTTCTAACGATCGGTACAAAAAAGCACACGTTTGCAAATCTGCTTTTTCACTTTGCAATGACTTACTCACTGCGTGTAAAATTTAGCTAGAAATTGGCACCAAGTAGTGAAAAAGTTGTTATTAAAAACCGTTGTAATTGTGTTATTGAAAAACTTATAAGCAAACCCTTTTACAAGTGGAATTCAATAGACAAATCTGCAATTATAGCGACTGAAAGACAACAAAATTTTGCAATAAAAAAAAGTGTTACTAGAATTTTATGTTTGTAAGAAAATTTTAGAGGTCTTTTTCATCTTTCGGGAGGCCTATTCTGCCTACTTGTTAATGCGGCCCTGTCCATACGACTATTTTATATTTGCAGCTAATTTCTATATTCCCAGAAACAAATAAACGTGCATTGAAAAAGCAGGCACTGATGAACGAAGTTCATCTTCCAAAGGTATTAAATACTCGTACAATTATGGGAATATCTTCTTTGTCTAAGGAGAGAAAATTAGATATCAAATCTATGCTGCCATGGATGCCACAGATTGATGTCGAATCTTATAATATTTTGTTAAATTTCAAACAATGAGCAATTAGACCTCTTCTGCCACATCTGTTATTCTGCTTTAGATTTTCTGTTATGAATCATAAAAGATTTCCACCTTAAAAGATCTGTTATGATTGGTATTCAGAGGTTCGAACTTTTATAAATGTCTGTTATGCAACTGTGATTGAGTAAAATGTTTCATCTGACATAAATAAAATGGGTGACGAACAGAAAAGTAAGCTCTTATATTTGTATCTGTACCATGAAATACGATTTTACCACCTATATTTTAGGGAATACCATGGCAGAGTACTGTTCTTATGTGCTTATATTATGATATGTACCTTACTATATTTTCTTACATTTGCCTCCTTTTAAGAACATTTCGTTGACGAAATAAAAATAAATATCTTTATAATTTTCTTAACAAATCTTATAACAGATTTTATCATGTCGAATACCATAATTATAATTTATAAAAGATTTGTTGACAGCTCAATCTTTTGTATGGAAATTCATAGCAGAATAACAGAATAGAAGAATAAGAGAATAGGCCTAAATAATATTTTTTTTATTTTAAAGTGACAGTAAAGTGAATTTGAGGCTCATAATATTTGTATTTTATTTTAAAATTGTGATTGAATATTGTTGAATGATTATCTATATAAATATTTTTATTAGTTCGTTAATATTAATACATATTATTATCCAAACTTGATTACCTGCTGGGTCTGATTTACCTTTAATAATATAAAAACTCATGTACCTCTTACCTATTTATAATTTTATATAATTTTCGTTTGAATTAAAACATATTTTCCATGATTTTGGTTTTTTATTGTTGTATATCCACAGTACCTATTCATTTTGTAAGCCAGACAATAAGTTTTCATTTGTTCAACGACACAAGAATTGTTCAATATCCACCCTTTTTTAGAACTTTTAGTTAGCATATAGAGTATTGTTCAATCTCCATTTCGGAACTTTTTTTTAAATATTTTAAAAAAATTTAAAGTCTGAAACAACTATTGAATATTCTTATGTGAAATTATAGAAAATAATTGAAAGTATTATTTAAAAAGTACCCAATTCCTCTAATAAGTGTTTTTAATATCTTTCTAGGATCTCAAAGACAAAAAAACGTCTCCTGAACAATTTGAACTTGGGTTGATTGAACAAATGAGTTTTCAGCTGACGAAATGTACATGGAGAACAACAGAGGCCCCAGTACTGATCCCTATGGAACCCTCTATTCAACATGAGAATTTCAGACTCGGATCGATGTGCAGCAACTGCCTGCAATTTAGATATGATTCGATCAACATAGCCAGTAAATAAGAAATTAAACTGTTTAATCAACTTGCTACACAGGACTTTATGGTTGACCATTTCATACGCCTTAGGAAAGTCCAAGAGAACCAGAAAAGTAAAATTGTCACACTCAACAGCTTGTCTTATGTTTTCATGTTTTATGTTGAAAAAAAATATTAAAATACATTTTAAAAAATTCAAGAAAATAGTGTTATATAACTCTACAGAGCTGCAAATCTCTCACTATAATAATTGTTGGTGTAGAATTCTATTTGTTCTTCTTATGTTCCGCACTTATTATTTAGTTTCAAAACAATCTAGTAATAGATACTGGAACTCATAAAATGCCAGAAAGAAAGTCAAACATAAAGTATTTTTTTTTAAAAAGGAACAAATATTAAATTCAAAGAAGAGAAAAAACGAAATGGTATGAAATATGCACCCTGAATTCAGAATTTCTGTTATAAGTTACGATGCTGTTAGGAATGAGGTTAATCAAAAATTATGGAAGGAGAGAAAAAAAGAAATATAAAAAAGCGGAAGCAGCAAAGTGTTTCAATTATGACTCTCCATGTTTTTTTGCTATGCAACTTCTTTCTACTTTAATTTCAAACACGGAGAATGAAGTTGATTGTTTTATTTTATTTAACATTCATTGAAGCTAAATGAAGTTGTATCCTCTGCTGTGTTGTAGTTTCGATAAGCTAGAGGGTAGTGAACTAAATTCTAAATTCTTACGAAATAATAAATACTGGATTGCATTGCATGACTTTGTTCTTGATACTCGTATGTATCGAATGTGAGAAATTCGTGTATTAAGAATCAAAAAAGATGAGAAATATGGAATAACATTTTTGGAAGAATGTGCAGAAGGTTGGAACGGGGCTAGAAGTAACAATTTATTCACGTGAAAAACAAAAATGTTCATCATGTCCATAGCTACCGACTTATCTACTTCATTCGTCAATTGGCAGGTTTGTAGTTTGGTTTTATATTTTCAATCTTTCTTTTCACACAAAAAGGTTCAAACCTTATTCGGAATTCCCCCCCCCCCCCCTCACCAAAATGAACGTTTTTTTAACGAATCGATAAAAAAGTGTTTGCTCCTCTTAGGGTATGTAAAGACGCCTAGCCCGGTCAAATTAGCCTCAAAAATAAGGGTAAGGTTACATTAATTCGCACAAAGCTGAAAATTGGCATGAATGTTGAGAACACTATTACAAACAATTTGTCAAAAGTCCCCATCGACCCGACGTGTGCAAAAAAAATTATTCAAGGTCAAATGTTGCAAAAATCGGTTTTTTGCATTTTTCAGCTGAACGGCTAGTTTTATCATAAGATAGGTGAGACAAAAGTTATTCATCATGCAATTATCTAAAGAAATTGTCTTAACACTTTTTCTCCTAAGAATCACCATTTTGGAGATATAGCGAATCAAAAAGTTGAAAAAAAATTATTCAAGGTCAAATGTTGCAAAAATCGTTTTTTTGCATTTTTCAGCTGAACGGCAAGTTTTATCATAAGATAGGTGAGACAAAAATTATTCATCATGCAATTATCTATAGAAATCGTCTTCACACTTTTTCTCCTAAGAATCACCATTTTGGAGATATAGCGAAGCAAAAAGTTGAAAAAGTTGTATTCTTCATAATATGCACACGGTTCCGCGCCACCCGTGAAGTAGTACACTTGTATCTAATTGAAAAAGACTACTATTGGAAATGACGAAAGCGATTATGAGTATTTTTTACAAAAGATAAGTACCAAAACTTATCTAAGCACCTAATTACATTACAAATTTGACGCCGATATTGCAGTGCTTTTTTTCATTTCAAACGCTTTATTCAATTCATTGCCACAGAATAAACAGCACTCTTTTAAACAAAAAACAATTCTGACATTCACTGTCTCAAATGCTTCATTGTTAATGGTTTAACGAGTAAGATTGATTTTTGAAATCCTGTAGTATCACAACGGACCAAATATTGGTCTAAGTGTTTTGGCTTTTCCGGTCAGCAGCCACCTTAACCTAAGGTAACGTAACCTAAACAAAAAACTGATTCATTTACGCGTGCTCTAGTACGAGGAGGACTTATTATTGATGTACCAGCTTGTTCTTGTTCGTGACGTCTTTTAACTACGGTAATGGTACTCTTCCGAGTGTACTTTTTCCGCCAAATGTTTACTACAAATAAAGCAAAATTGATACATTTCTCTTACAAACAAGAAACTGCACAAATTCTGTTTGCAATAACTACTTGTTCTTACTACGAAGGAACGCTTGGGACTAATACTATTTTGTTTGGGCCCTTAGAAACGGAGCTGGTATACGAGCGTCGCAGACAGATGCTGCTCAAGGCCGTACGGTCACATAAAATGAGGGACTGGGTTTTCTTTCGAGTTTATATTCTTAAGCCAAATATACATTGTGCAAGTGTATTCGAAAATTCGGATTAAAGTTGCATATACACACACCAAGCATGAGTCTTCAATCTTTTATTTTAACATGGACGGTGTGGTGAGAGGACGTTGCGCTTTGTGAGTTTTTTTCGGCGAAATTGTGAATATAAGAACGTCTTTGAGATTTTTTCAATTTTATCCGAGTAGGTAATTTGTTTTATTTTGTCTGTCCATTTCATCATACATTTTTTGTTTACTATTTTAATATTTCAATCAGTGCTTATTTTGTACTGTGTTCTCATCTCTTCAACGAACTATACGCAAATGAACCAATAAATGCATGGTCAATCATCAATCTTGCATATACACTACTTCAATGCAGGACGCTAGATTGAAAGAAACTCAAAAGATTTTCATTTTGCTTTAATCCTAAATCCAATCTATACGTGTGATTTTTTCACCAATACACTTGCGCGTGCTTGTCATGCATTTGAACAGTGTATATCTGGCTTTAGAATTGTATAATATGTATCTATACGCCACGAAAACTAATATTTTTACTTGTATTACCGTTGTGTAATGTATATAACGGTAATTGACATACATATTATGAAGAACACAAATTTTTCAACATCGCTGTATCTCCAAAATGGTGATTCTTAGGAGAAAAAGTGTTAAGACGATTTCTATAGATAATTGCATGATGAATAATTTTTGTCTCACCTATCTTATGATAAAACTTGCCGTTCAGCTGAAAAATGCAAAAAACGATTTTTGCAACATTTGACCTTGAATAATTTTTTTTCAACTTTTTGATTCGCTATATCTCCAAAATGGTGATTCTTAGGAGAAAAAGTGTTAAGACAATTTCTTTAGATAATTGCATGATGAATAATTTTTGTCTCACCTATCTTATGATAAAACTTGCCGTTCAGCTGAAAAATGCAAAAAACCGAAATTTGCAACATTTGACCTTGAATAATTTTTTTTGCACACGTCGGATCGATGGGGACTTTTGACAAATTGTTTGTAATAGTGTTCTCAACATTCATGCCAATTTTCAGCTTTGTGCGAATTAATGTAACCTTGAATGTCTATTTTGACCGGGCTAGCCACACTGAAAATAAAATCTAGGTATATATGATAAAAATCTAGGTTGATTTAACAAAAATTTTGTCAATATACGTCCAACAAAAAGTTTTGTCAAATTGACACAAATTATAGAATTTTGTTGAGGTAACAAAAAATATTTTGTTGTATCCACAAAATTATTTTGTTATGCTAACAAATAAATTTGTTGAAATAACAAAAATATTTTGTCAATATGACAAAATTTCGTAGAATTTACAAAATTAATTTGTCATATTAACAATTCTTTTGTTGTATTAACAATTTTTTTGTTAGTGTTATTGTTTTTTTTATTATTATCGGACTAACAAATTTTTTTTGTTAAATTAACAAAATTGTTTTGTTAAATTAACAAAATTGTGTTGTTGAAATAACAAAATTGTTTTGTTACATTAACAAAATATTTTGTTAAATTAACAAAAATTTCTTGTTATATTTTGTTAAATTAACAAAATATTTTGTCAATTCAACAAAATATTTTGTCAATTTTACAAATTTCTTTTGTTGAATCCACAAAAAACAAAATTAATTTTGTCAAAATAGTTTTTTTTTTTGGGGATTTAAGTCCACAAAAATTGGCGTTTCGTCCCTACGATCTCACATGCAACCATCTGTGAGGGCGTATGGACAATACGCAATTTTTGTTAAGTTCAGTTAATCTTACATCGATTTTTTAACAAAAACCAAGTGTGAACTATATCATACACAAAAGAAATTTTTTGGTTTCCTTACAAAATAATTTTATCTACCTGATAATATTATTTCATCAATATTACAAAATAATTCAACCCCAAAACAAAATATTTGTCATTTTAACAAAAATGTTTTCATTTTTTGTTAAATTGACAAAAACAAATTAACAAAAACTTTGTGATATTGACAAACATTTACAAAACAGTTTTTTTGTAGATACAACAAACATTTTGTTAACATCACAAAAAAGTTTATCGATGTGACAAAACTCTCTGTTTGATTTTGTTATATTAACAAAATTTGGTTTGTTAAACTAACAATATTATTTGTAGTGCATATTTTGTTAAACTGACAAAAAATCATGCTGGATTCTATAAATTTTGTGAAATCAACAAAATCATTCTTTCGTATTGACAAAAATTTTATCAAAACGATAAAATTGTTTTGTTAAATGTCAACAAAACGTTTTTGTCAATATTACCTAGGAATTTATTTTCAGTGCAGGCAGGCGCCTATGTCAACAGTTTTTTTGTTTAACAGTACTGTGGGTGGCCCGCTTCGCGGGTTCTCATGATTTTAACTCCCTTTTCGGGGTCCACACCCTGCTTTTTCCTCCGCCCAACGACGGTTTTTTTTATCGTATAGTTATAAAATTTTCATTTTTTTATACTTCACTTTTTTATCATAAAAAAGTGTTTCTCCTCCATAATTTGATGTTTTTTATCAACAGCACACTTTTTTTTATTGATTCATTAAAAAAAAGTGCATTTTGGTGGGGGTTGGGGGGGCTGTGGTTAATTCCGAATAAGGACCAAAGGTTCTTTTTTATAAACATGAATGTGTGTTTTGGTTATGTTTGCGAGCTTATGGTGGGGCTAGTTGTAACATTTTTTCGGGGTAAGTTGTAACATGTTCAAACTTATTTTCATTTTATTTATTAACAAGAGCCTTGAGAAAAGATCTTATTTATGACTTAAAAATTTACACATTTTAAAATAAGAAAAAAGGATTTATAAAAAAATCAAATTACAAATGATTAAGAAGAAGAATTTCGTATTAACATAAATAAAATCATTAAATAAAAAAAAAGCAAAAAAAGAAAATGTATGAGAAAAATAAAAAAAACAAGTGTGAGTGCCAGACTCACGGTTAAGATGTGTAAACATCAACGTTCGTCCGAGTGCCAAATTTTTGTTATGAACGTACCCAATAAACATATGTACAATGCAATCGTACTATACTCTGTTCAATTTATATTTGCAAAACAGGCCTTATGGTAGAGCTTTTTCAGAAACACTGGTGCCTGTGCCTGCTGCTATTTTCACGGCACCTTAACTTAAGAAATTGCCACCGAAATAAGAAAGAGAATTACTGAGTTACATTGAAATTGTTTGTGTAATCTTCTTTGAGCTCACGTACAGCCCACCATGACCTATCTGCTCCATGAGTTAAAGGAAAAGGAGACTGATCGCCAATTTGCAACCAACCCTTATTATGTTTATTAAAAAAAAAAAAACAGAATCAGAGTTACCATTGCCAAGTTGATGGAAATTCATATGGCATTTTCTTTGGTTTGTGCTTTGTAAGTTCCAGGATTTAAGCTTTTTCGAGCTTTTGGTAGCAAATATTTTTATGAGATTTGCCGCAATTTTTAATGCTCCTACGGCAATACTGTAAGAGCTTTAAATTAAAGATAGCTTATTAAAATCCATAATGGTCAGACTGAAAGGCAAATATCCTATCTTCCCTGTACTGCAAATATAAATTGAACAGAGTATACTTAGTTGCTCGAACCAAGCAGTTGCGAAACTAAAAATTGAATGTGCGCGCCTAGCCTAACACGCCATGTCGGCATACTAACTACTGCGATTCCCAGAGTTAGCACTGCCGTGTCGGCACTTACGACCCAAACTCAAAATAGTTGGTCTATTCATTTAATAACACATTAATTCTTCATATATCCTAAATTTAGTGGCAGTCAGCTTTTGTTAATTAAAAAAATGTTGTCAATTTAGTAAAGTAGTTTCACTGAGAGTAAATTAGACCTAACAAAACAAAATTTGAGAGAGCAAATAGCAACAATATTCCTTTCATCTCAGAAAAAGATAAGAGCATAAAAGTTGGTCTACTCTTTTTTGGGTGCAAAATAGTTGATCTAAGACTATTTAAATATAGTTTCAGTTAACCGTTATTAAAAAAATGACAAGCACTGGTTTTATTGATGATTATTGTATGATTTTATACAAGCTAGCGAGAGTTTCATGTTAATCCTGGCGCGTGGCGTTGCATTATCAGGAGACCTAAGGGAATCAATGATTAAAGCGTTTGAAACAGTATTGTCTAGCTACGAAATCCCCGAAAATTTTAATTTACCGCCCTCGTCAGTGCAGAACATAATAACAAAGTTTAAAAATTCTGGAAATGTGGATATATGCAACAGAACGGGACATCCACTAACAGCAAAACCTCGCGATTGCCAAATTTTTAAAGAAAATCGACGATATTTATCTGCTTCAATAACGGTTCAGTGGAGAGAACAAATTCAAAAAAGTGTTTCGGTGGACAGTTGTAAGCAGATGATGAAAAAAATTGGATACACATTTTATAAGGTTTAATTTAAAATATTTAAGTTTTGCATAAATTACGACAACTTAAATCATTAAAAACGCAGGCAAAAGAAATATCACTACTGACACCTAAGCAAAAGAAAAGGCGCATTGAGTGGGCCAAACAACTTAAAAATTTGGACTTTTAGTCAATGGCGGTCCGTTAATTGGAGTGATCAATACAGATTGGAAGTTTGTGTTGGTGATGAACGAGGACCAGTGATAAAAAATGCTAAAGAAGCCTTTCACATTTCACAAGGACTGCCTTAAACAAACCGTAAAGCTCCCAGTATCTCTAATGGTATGGAGGTGCATGTCGGGATGTGGTATGAATAATTTGTATTTTGTAATTGGGATAGCTAATGCTGTCAAGTACCGCAACATTTTGGAACAGGAGCTGCCTCCGTCAATACTACGTCTTCAATATAGCAATGCGGAGTATATTTTCCAACAGAATGGTGCTTCTTGTCATACCGCTGGGTCAACAATGGTATGGTTAACTGCTGAAGCAATTCTTTATTGGAATTGACTTCCAGCAGCCCTAATTTTTCACCAATCGAAACTGTTTGGCACACGATGAAGCAAAAATTGCGAAAGGAACCGCGTCGGATTCTTCAAGATTTAAGATCCACAATTACAAATAATTGGGAATCTTTTGGTGCCGAAGAGTGTCAACAATTAGTTGACACTATGCCAAGGTGCATTATAGAAGCAGTGATTAAGGCCAAAGGTCGCTTAACAATGTGGTAAAATCAACATAAAGAATCATAGACCAACTATTTTGCATCTAAGAAATGTGTATAAATCGTTGTTTAGTTTTGTAAAGAGACTCCATATCAATATTTTATTAAGCCACTTTCTTTTTTTGTCCACTTTTCTTATTTAAAATGAATAGGACTTTATATGTATATCAAAAAATAGTTTTTGTTTCGAAATAGGTTAAGAATGAACACATATTTGCATTCTATCCTCGGTAGACCAACTATTTTGAGTTTGGGCTCGTATTCATTTCACACAACCCAAAAACCTTATCGACAATATGCTTCGATGAGGTAGTTCGTGGCGTGCATTGACATACTAGGTATGGACTGCTAGTAGCTGATTACAGAATGGTCCAACGGATTACCAAACGACACTAGCCCTCGTGCCGACACTGACGGAAAATTTGAATACTATGAAATGGAACCAGTGCTAAAGGGGCAAATAGTCCATTTGCCAAATCTGAAAATTTCCCTTTTTAATTTTCCCTTTTTTATTTTTGTTTTCAACGTATAAATATATACCTACTGCAACACAGTTTTCGTTGCATTTACTCGTATTATCTATTAACAAATATTATTAAAGGGGTTTTTGTATGGTTACATACATGCAGTGTACCTGCGAAGCTTCATATATTTATGAATTTTTGAATATTACAACAACAACTTGAATGAACTACCACCAAGTGGGTTCTTATTTGGCTGGAGTTATAGCTATTTCATAAAAATATTATTATTGTTTGTAAAAATACTTTTATTAAAGAAATTAGTTTCACTTTTACAAATAATTTTAATTTTTATACTAGAAATCAAGAGATAAGCTAAGATCTTTTTGGCTAGAGCGAAAATATTTGCAAAAAAATTAGTTATGTAAATAAATCCTACTTTTGATTTAAATTAACAACTCACTTTAGAGAAAAACCAATCCTACAATTTGTATCAAATTTACAAAAAAACTTTCTTTAGGTGCTTTTTATTATTCACAAATCTATCTGGATCCGGATCTGGATCTTCCTTTGAAAATAAAACGATACGGAACTTAGTGACAGCTGTTGCTGTCAGGATTTAAGCCACAGGGGCAACTTCGAGTGTTGGAAAAGCGCTGCGGCACGCTTGCTCTAGCTCGGCTCAGCTCGAAGGATTGGGGTGGTTCTTGCTCTTCTCCAACACCACTCCTACACAGCAAACAAAATATCTCATGCCTAGGATTAAGGATAGGAAAAGGAGGGGAAATACTGGAATCGTAATTGGAATAAGGAAAGGACAGTGAAGGAAAAATCGCACAAATTTAGTTACCTGTACCACTGCATTGATGAAAGGGTGAATCTCCACTATCAATCTAGATGGAAATTGGAATATGTTTAAAACTAATCCTAAACTATGCTAATCTATACTATAAATTCATTATATCAAACACTTGATATAAAACTAAAGCTAAACCTATTCTAAACTAAATCTAACATGTGAAACTTTATTCCAATTTCAGTCGAAGATTGTAGTCGAATTCACCATTGCATCAGCACAGTGGGTCGCCGAATCCACAAAGGTCTTGCCAGATGTTATCGGCAAATTTGGCCTACCCACCCTTGTATCTCTAAGATACAACCATCGGTATCTTCTTGGCCTGATTCTTAGTGAAGACACCCACAATCCAAAAAAAAAACACAACACTAGTCACAACTTATCGTTGTACGTAAAGTACAAAAAAAAAACAAAAATACAGGTAAGTCTGTCTTTAAGTACGTGGGTAAGTTGTTATGTAAGTATGTGGTATGTATAGGTAAGTGTGTATGTCAGTATAAATGTATGTCTGAAAATAAGTATGTATCGACAAGTCATTTTATTTTTATTCACAAGTGAACTCAAAAAAAAATGTCACTATCTGAAACTATCGTCCTTGTCTGTGGTATCGTTAGTTCTCGTCCTCGTCATATTTTCCGCCCAATCGCTGGCTCAGCCGACCCTCCACACACCTAAATTTGGATTAAGAACTCCATGTTGATATCTATTTCACTCATGCACAAGAAAATTTCAATTCATATATATGTAGCATACACATTGATCTTTATTTCACAAAGAAAAGTGATTTGGGTTAAAATTTACCAAAATTATTAAAAAAATCTAATTGAAAAATCTTTTTGTACAAAAAAATTTAAATCAAAGTTATTGTTTTTCTTATAATTCGTTTTCCTATCGCAGATTTTAAATTTTTAAAGAAGGACCAAATAATAAAAAAAAAGGAAATGTATATATGCTTTAGAGCATCAGAGTGTACAAACTCTTTTCTTCTGACCCAGTGTATCAACTTAAATATTTATATGTATAAATATATATATTTAAATGTGGTGTATCATGAATCAAAATATAGTTTATTTAGTTATTTTATTATTATTATTATTAGACTTACTACTTATTTGAATTTCCTTTCTTTACTTATTCCTTTTTATTGTCCTTTGATGTGCTGCCGGCAGTACTCTCTGGTATTTTGAGGATAGCTGCTAATTTTTGAATCCGAATTTGTCCATAAATACTATATGTTGATTACACCTTATACACTTTTTTCACTTTTCACTATTCATTTCCTTTTCCTTTTTCCTTTTTCTTTTTTTTTTCTGATTAATTTCAATATTATCTTTAAAGTAAAATATCAAAGATTTCAATAAAAAAATTATAGAAAATCCAATGACTTTATCAAAAAAAAATGGATATTAAAGATGAAAAAAATCAAAATTTTTAAAAATATATCAAAATAACAGTTTAGATCCAGAAGGGACAAGTTTGTGGTCTTTAAGGCGTTCTTTTCGAAGGGTATAGATTTTTATACGCCAACAGCAACAGGTCACCAAATCACCAATTCCAATTTTTCTGGTTTTGACCTCAACTCGTCACCAGAAATCTCTTGAGGAATGATTTGTCCACCTTCTTCCAAATTCACAAACTCTCGATAAAAAGGCTAAACAGAGGCTTAGATCGATTGCCTTTAATAATTATAAACAGGCTCCTTACATCAACGGAGGATATATATAATACTATATATATATATATATATATATATATATATACATATATATGAAAAGTGCCCTTGAGGCAAGATTGTCTGTCCTACGACCTAAACCTCTGCTATAGTAGTATATTGAGTTTAGCTTTCTCCACTGCGATATGCCCTCTATACTATTCCACACTATCTCTCTTGGATTTGTATTCCTTTATAAAATATGCCTTATTTTTAAGTAAAAATTTTACATCAATTTTCTGGTTTTACCAGATATATCCATACGAGTCGATATAAAAAATCAAACTTGACAAGCTATATAGCTATTCTTCCAACAGTTTAATATTTTGCTTTAGCGGTCTAAAAAAAAAACAGCAACTCTACTGTGCTTTCTACGGATCGAATGTAGGTTTTTTCGTTTGACCATCGGTCGTTACCCTATAGCCTATATTTCAATTTTTTTCCTCTTACATCATCAAATCTCTGCAGATTGGAAAACTAAATTGTGTTCCCCGATCACTAACACCTGGCTAATCAAGTATTTACATCTTCATATTAGTATTGTAATTTGTAATGTGTGTTTATGTGGGTTTTCGGAGTAGAGCTTACGACTTTTGTTGCAGCAACATAATTGACGAAAGAATGAATTACATCAATCCATAACAATAAATTAGTTTATAATGCTATATAAATAACCTATTTCAGCATAATTCCTACTTATACTATCTAAAAACTAAAATTATTGCACTTTTCTTTAAGTCTTTTAAAGCTTGTACCATATTTAAACTCAACTGATTACCCAAGAAGAAAGCTCAAGTTGAAAGCTTTCAGTTTCCTTCAAGTCTTGAATTTTCGAAACTGTTACTAATGCCATTTTCTGATCATACTCCTTGACTTCTCAGTTGTCAGTTTTTTTGTTTATATTTTGTCAGTAATCTTTTCCACGATCTCCGAAAACTTCTAACTTATGTACATAAAAAACAAAAACAAAATAATAAAAAAAACGAGGACAATAAACATAAGAATAAATATACAACTTAGAACACTTTATTGGTAAGTATACTTCATAAGTATGGGCCTACAAGATCTTATGATCGTGATTCTTTTCTTTTTTTACTTTTAGTTCTATTCTTCATAACCTATAGCCCATTGGAAGATTACATCCAAGAACAACAAAGGTGAGTTATTAGTTTTGTCACTAAAGATTGTCTCATAGAACACCTGTTTTGGGGTAGGTCCTGAACCATTCTTTAGTGAAAACCACTAATCGATATTATATCGTTTTTTCCTTTCTTTCAGGTGTGTACGTATATATCTTCATACTTCTCTTTATTGACAACCGAGGACACCTATAATCGCGAAGCGCATTGGTTTGCAGCCGATTGTAACTTGCACTTAAGAGTTAAGACCATTGTAATCAGTAATCACTAGATATGCAAAATAAAGTGTATTTTTTTGTTTTCTTATGTGATGCATTCTATATCTTTTTTTTTTTCTGTTGTGTGTTTTTTTTTTCTTTTTTGTTTTGTGGTTGTTTGTGTGTGTGAATTGCTATCCAAATTTGAGGATTGTTATGGTAGTACTTTAAGATACTCGTACTACCGAATATAGGGTGTTTTGAAGGATGTCGTCTTTTCTTTTTGATCGCCTACGTCACACAGCAGTGTTATAAGTCCGTCTCTTTTTATCCTTGGGTTTGTAAATTTTAAATTATGTCTTGTCTTTTTTTTTTTACACTATAGCTTACACTACCTTATTGCCATAAAAAGCCATCTACTCGCCAGTGTAATAACTGATTTTTGGATCTTTGAAATAGATCCCGATAGAAAACAGGATCCCAAATTGTTTTAGTAATACATGTTAAAACTTAATCCAGATCCGGATCCAGATAGATTTGTGAATAATAAAACGCACCTTATCTTAAACTAGAACTGTAAGGCTAGGCGCGCACATTCAATTTTTAGTTTCTCAACTGCTTGGTTCGAGCAACTAAAAAATTTGTGTTTTGACACAAACTAAACGATTGCCTAAAATGAGTTCGCTATTTTGTGTAACATATAATTATATGCACCTGCGCGGACATAAAATCATTAAGTAAACCAAAATGATTCATAAAATATTTTAAAGGCGATTTTTTTCGAGATCCATTAGCACTATTCTCAGCCGATTATCTCTCTAACCATAGACTAGCACCGTTTCTTCAAAGCAATGTCAATAGATGTCCTTAGTTTCTATGAGTAAACATTTCTGTTGGCACTAGTAGAACAAGAGATGGCGTTAAATATGTTGTTTATTTTTGCCACTAGTGTCGGCACGAGGGCTAGTTTCGATTGTATCCGTTAGTCCATTTTGGGTACAAATTTTGTATGAGAATTATACACAACTAGCAGTCCATTATATAATAAGTCAATGGTGGCGTGTGTTAGGAGTAAGTGGACTCCGCTGCGTAACGTTAAGTTTGTTTGACTTATGTTTAAACAGGGATGTTGCTTTTTATACTTATATTCAAACAGAGATATTATCTGATAGAAAATAGACTGTTTTTACACGAAGCCGGTTTTAATCTCTGCTTTTAAACACAGCGATTTTTAATGTAAGTTAACTTTGTTCATGCAAAAAGGAGACATCTTTTCGCACTCCTTACTCTACTCAGTTAAGTGAATTTCACTGAGCGAACGCCAAATATAAAAAAGAAAACCACAAAGAAGAATGAACGATACTCCGCCTTTTTCTCAACCTCAGCAATTCCGTTTAAAGCTAGATATACATTGTTCAAATGCATGACAAGCATGCGTGTAAGTGTATTATTGAATAAAATGCACGACTGGATCGCACGAACTTGCTCTTATGTAAAAGTACTTCGGAATTTAAGATACATTTTATAAATATAAAACATGAATTTAAAATGAAATTGCCGTCTGATTTCTAGGAAAAAATCGTATTATTATTAAATAAATAAATTTTTTATATAAGAAATTTCTTTAAAATTTTTCAAGAAAAAAAATGTGGGGTGCAAATTTTAAGTATTTAATAATATTGATTTTAGGAAATAATTTCAAAAAATAATCGTTCATAGGTTTTGAAGATATTGATTTTTCAAAAAAAAAAATTTCAAAAAACTTAACAAATAATTTTTCGAATATTTTTATATACAATATTATTTTAAACTTAGGGGGACTCCTGCTGAAAATTTTTGGTTAAAATCGTAAGAGCCGTTAATGAGATAGTCGAAAATCAAAAAAACGGTTCTATCACAGGTACCGTTAATAACATTTTGCCCCAAAATTTATTTTGCCAAAACGTAGTCCATGCCCATAATATCACACCTATTTTTTTTTATCAAAATCGTTAGAGCCGTTTTCGAGATAAATACGATTTTGCAGTACGGGTGTATGGGGGGTACCGTTAGTTTTAGAGCTAAAAAAAAAATTTCAATTTCCCCTCTAGGGAATCACCGAAGACCCATAACTACCGAGTTTGAAGAAATTACCTCCAGTAGTTTAGGCTCTAGTTCGAGGTACAGACATACAGACATACAGACAGACAGACATACAGACAGACAGACGGAATTGCCGGACCCACTTTTTTCGTCTTCGCTATCATCGTAATGTCAACTTTAATCAAAATCTCGAGTTCGATTTTTTTTCCAAATGCAGAACTTGCCCTATAGTACCTACATATATCGCAAGTAAAAAAGTCACACATATAGATCGGATGTAGGCTTGAAGAAAAATCCAAATCCTTTCAATCTAGCGTACTGCATAGAAATATTGTATATGCAAGATTGATGATTGATCATGCATTTATTGGTTCATTTGCGTATAGTACGTCGAAGAGATGAGAACACAGCACAGCATAATAAGCACTGATTAAAATATTAAAACAGCATATCTACGAAAATTATATGATGAAATAGACAGACAAAATAAAACAAATTACTCGGATAAAATTTAAAAAAATCTCAAAGAAATTCGTAAAAAAATTCCAAATTCCTTTTGGAAAGGCAAAGATGCAAAATTTTAGTCGAATTAGTACGATATTAAAGCTGTTTTACAATGAAACTAGGTTAAAACGACGATTTTGCAAATATGGTACATAAGAGAAAGTTCGTGAAACCCAATCGTACATTTTATTTAATGTCAACTTGGAAAATACATTTTTGGGAGCATAAAATAAAATATAATTGTCCATCACTAACGTGAAGTGGATTTGTTTAAAAAACATTGAATGAACCTACTATGAAATCTTTCGTTAGGGGGTTGAATTTAGTTCTAGCCAGCAATGGAAAGTAATAAAATCGAGATTGCAGTATTCAAAGTTTCCAATGTAAACACAATGTCGTAAGTACGCAATATTTCCAATGTAAACATGGTGTTAAATGCAATCGTCGGTAAGGTAGGTTGATACATGGAACGTGTAACCGTAATGTGTAACCGTAACGTGTAACCGTAACGGGTTACAAGTTTTACCCACGTTTTCGATTCACTCTACCGCCGGGAAAGATGTTTACACATCAATAAAGCGAATTATTGAAGAAATGAAGTTTGAAAATACAATGACCCTTTAAAGAGCAGATTAAATTTTTTAAATTGTTAATAGCTTTAAATCGAGCAGGTAAACTTGTCCAGACTTTTGCAACTTTTGCAATCTTGTTAGTGCTTTTCGTATAAAAAAATGGGTTTATAAAATCTTAACAATTTGCATATAAATTTGAACACTTCAATAGCAAAACTTGACACCAATCAAATATCAAATACGCAATGGGGCAAGTAAGACAAATTGTTAAGCCTTTTTAAGGAATGTACGAAACTAACAAAAGAGTTTAATGCTACATTTCATTTTTGTTTGCTTATTAAGTCCATCTTATTTAGTAGAAGAACCATAGGTTATTATCGGAGCTAAAATAGTTTTCTTGTAGCCTGTTATGCACAACCGCCCAAGTCATCCAAAAATGTAATAAAGTTTTTTCACATGATCGTTCAGGTGAGTGTTTTGTTAAAAATGAAACGTAAGTTCCTTACAGAAGGGATGTAAGGATTCGCATGTCCTTATAATATTAAATGTGGAATATATGAATCTTTTAAACTACTTTTGTAAATAATAATACATTGCGATTTAGCCGTTTTCAAAGCAAAACCATTTCGCACGCTGAGAACAACAATAGCGTTAAACAAAAAAGCTTGTTTTTAAATACAGCCGTTTAAAGTTTTGGACTTACTTGAATGGTCGATAGCTCTTTGAAAAAAGATGTAAATCTTATGTTGCTTTGCCAAAATATAGTTTCACTTTCTTTTAATAAATTGGCATTTCAGGATTACAAAAAAAAATAATGGGTATTTAAGAAATAAAAAGTTTTTTGAAAAAGTTCGATATAGTTCCAGTTTTGTTTTTAATACTTTTCCATATTTTCTAACGGCTTTAAATTGTTCAGATTATTACATAAAATCAATTTTATTTTAAGGAGAAAACCGACACTAAACACAAACTGACATTTATGAATTAACTTTTATCTATAATAATAACTCTTAGCTTAAAATTTAATTGATATTATGCAAAAAGTGCCACTTAATCACTTACCTCTATATGGATTCCCTCTGAAGAATTGACCTGAACTGAAAAGTGTCATTTTATCTACTACCGATTGAGTAATATACGTCAAACTCATAAGTGACACTAGCGACTTTCTGCGGAAACTAGAGGAGTTATCAGAACGTGAATTTTTGGAAAAAATACGTCGTATATATCAGAACCTAGATATCGCTCTAACTCAAAAAGTCAAAAGTGAACATTTTTGTTTAACGCCATTGTTGTTTTCAGCGTGCGATTTGTACACTCATGAATTTTTTTAGACTCTTCCAGAAGGCCAAGAGGAAAAAATGAGATAAACAATGACCCTTGAGGAACACACATTTTAAGGTCTACAACGTTAGAGACCAAAGATCCAATGCAAACGGCTTGCTTCGGTTCGTTAGATAACTTTAAATTAGTTTGAGGAAACAAGAAGAGAAATCAAATCGATGTTTCAATCATTAATTCAAAGCATTAAAAAAATCAAGCAAACTTAAAATCGATACCTTGTCAGCATTAAGTGCTTTCAAAATACATAGTAAAAACATAACTATGCTCCTTTCGAAAACCGGATTCCAGAGGAACTAGATCCTCAATGAAAAGGGAAAGCTAATTGAACATCGGTTTTTCCAAGCCCTCTGAAAGAAAAGGTAGAATTCTAATAAGTACGTATAGATAATACCAGAGATCCCTACGTCCTGCTTTGTTTGTAGTGGAATGACCTAAGCAATCTTTCAGGTGTTGGATTTGAATGTCTGAATATCATAATGTGAGGGAAATATTGACTCGGCTAAGGCATTTCACATTCGTGTAGTGCGGCTAAGAATAATGAAATTAACGGTGCGTCTGAAGTTGGGCTCTAGATAAACTGATGGGCACTTCCTGAAGCGCGAGTATTACGGTTATATTTTGGGGAGGAATGCAGGCTATTTGACTAGAACACTGTTTATAAAAATAACGGTAAAATAATGAAAGAAAAGAAACATTACGGTGGTGCTCGAGAAATTCAAATGCTTCTGTTATACTTATATCACCTTTTAGTTAAAAGCTCTTTTTTGGATTCTATCCAATAGACAGAAGTGAGTTATTGGAGCTGCTCAAATATGGGAATTGTACTCTAGCCTTGGACGAATATAGACCTTTAAAATAGCAGTCAAATCAGAAGGGGTGACAAGTTTCTTGCAACGTCGTGAAAACCTAAAAACATTAGCAGCATTTTTGGCGACACGTCGAATATGTGGTCATTTCGCAGAAGGTGATCTGCGATGCACATACCGAAAACTGAGAGCTGTTCGGTTTCCTCAAACCTCAATGCAAGTGCCACTCATGGCACTCATAGCGACAAAGAGGGTGAATTGCGCTTTAACGGCAGAAGACAGCATTGAGTTTTCCGAGTAAGCAATTGTACGCGGCTTATAGCCCTGAAGCAAACCAGCATTTATTTTATGAATTTCAGACTTCAAACCGTCTAACACAACTTATATTGAGTGGTGCAAGAGCTATATTCTAATACAACAAATAAGAGATCCATCAACACCAAATAAACGCATCTTCGATAAGAGAGCTTGATCAAAAACTCTATCAAATGCTTTTGAAATATCAAGTCAATAATCTTACTTTCTCCAAAACGATATAAAGATTTGTGCCACTGTTCGGTGAGATACTCGTATAACAATTAGATCACTAGTGGACATGTTGCTACAAAATGAATACTACTGGTCATTGAGATGTTTCCGTTCTTCAAGACATTTCTTGAGCTGATAATTTATAAGCTTTTCTATGACCTCGGAAAGAAGGGATATAAGTGCAATAGGACGGTAGTTAGAGGGTGAAGAAAACTAGCATTTTTATGGATAAGCTGGACAAATGCTGTCTTATATCCACTCGGACGTGTAGACCTGTAGAGTTCGATGAAAATGGTTTTGCCAGCCTTGAAGAACACCTCTTCACAACCATACTGTTGGAACTCTACGTGTGCGAAAGAATATTTGTCATATTTAATCGTTTACGTTCTCAATTAAAGGAGGAGTTATGACACTATCTGGCAGCATCGAATTAACAGCATATTGAGCTACAACCAAATTTGCTTATTTTGTGAGCTAACACAAGTATGTCATTCAAAACGAGCCTTGGAACCAAGGACAAAGCAATATTTCGTAAACTTTTTACAAATGACCAAAAATTTGTACTACCTTTTGGATAATGTAGTATTGTTTGACAACCGATCGTTGTGGACAAAAATGCTCTCGCACCGCTGGGGCATGCCGTTAGATGTGGTTTGTTGTATATGGGCCTACTAACTCTGGATTATCCCAGTGGTGGTAACATTGAGCTAAACCTGCAAATAAATTGAAACCAAGTTATCTCAGAAATCGGTAGATTTTGGGTGGAAATTGAACCTAACTGTCGCACTGTATGCGCTTTTCAGTAAAATGAATATACGAAAACAGATAATTACCGCCATATTATGAACTTGAATCCGGATGTATTTAGATTGAATTTGTATAATTTACAAATATACATCGAATGAATAATATGCCCGTAGACTCTCTTTCAATAGCAAACAGAGCTCCTCACGAATCTCACCGACAAAAACATCGTCATGCATGGCATAATGAAAATTCACAATCTAATCAGGGTCTTATAAAGACGCGTGTTAACGCACCTTAAGTGGATGGTAAATATGAACATTGGCGCTGTTATTGTTAAGAGGACCGTAAATAAGAAAAATATTACAGAAACGTCAAAACCATTGACTTATTACACACGGACTGCCAGAGCCCAACTTCACGATGGTTCAATTTAAAACTATACTAGCGCTATTGGTGCAAACTCGGAAAACATAGTGTAACTTTTGGTTTTGGTATTTGATATATCAATTTTTGACATAATTGAGTTTGTAAAGAGTGTTGAGCGGGAATTGTTTAAATTATTATTAAATACAAACTTGAGGGCTATTTTCATGCTTTATTTGCGGATTTAAGAGTCATAGTATGCATTTGTTATAGACACGAGAAGAGCATTACTTATAGTGCTGTGATTCGTTAGAGTGGGAAAGCACAAAGAACTGTCGAAATGCTGATTTTGGAAAACTATTTATATGGCACAAAAAATTGATTTATTTTCCTATATGAATTCAAGTATGCAAATCTGTCATTGTTTAATTTATTTCAACAATAAGTTTAGTCATAAAAGATATATTAAACCGAACAACGTGGAAACATATAATTCAAAGGAAAAGGGAAAATTTATCAATTTGTACACATCACCTTTTTGTTTAACACAAATCAAAATTTCAATAAATAAATAAAGTTCATATTGCTCTAATTAAAATTATGTAGATTAAAGATGAAGATGTTTTTTTAAATACATAATAGCAGATTCCCTTCTTTAGATAAATATAATGACAAAAATGCGATTAGAAATGTATTCCATTTTAAAATATAAATAAAAATTTACCTGGGACCTAGGATCTTTTAATTAGGTTACTTGTCGAAACCTTACAGCAACAATCGCCAAGCAATTCAGGCCCTAGAAGACAATATCCGCCGTAAAGCAGTTTTCATTGAACTAAATGCTTTGTTCTCGCATGTTCACAAATTTCGCTGAACACCCTTTATATTGTTATTATTTTGTATTGGTTAACGTTAAAATGTAAAGTTCAATCGAAATAGATGGCTCTGTTTTTAAGAAGCCTTAAGAATAGATGTCTATAGTTTGTAACGAAGCGTTCTATGCTGCTCCACTCTATACTACTTCTGTATTAACACTGAGAAGTGTAATTAATACTAAGAATTATACTTCGCCTGAATACGATTCACACACGACATAGGCATATGACGTCACGCAAAATCAGACATCAATATTTTTCGTTCACCTTTTACATAATTCACATTCAGTTTTTACTGAAAAATCATCAAGAGGACCTGCTTGGGTGAACGAAAAGGTACCTCTTCGCTCATACATACAGTCAGGCGGCAGAGTAAATTGATTGCATAAATCTTTCGAAGTCCAGTCGTGGACAAGAAGTATAGACGAGTTGGTCATTTAGCTTTCCTTGCTTTTTGCGGAGCTTCCCCTCACGAGTGGTAAGGGGTTTCGTATGAAGACAAGTTAGGTAGGTGAGATTGTCCAGCTATTTCTTATTAAGCCCCCCACCAGCGGTAAGTGGTCTTAGTTCGAAGTTTAATGTCCTAATTGCCACCAGGGGCTTCGGTACCTCCTGATCTACCAGAGCGGTTAGCCTGCTGTTTAGTTAGTGCCACCAGGGGCCTTGAACCTTCTGATCTACCAGAGCGTTTAGCCTGCTGTTTAGTGCCACCAGGGGCGTTATACCTAAGGATCCCGTCTGGAACCCGACATCCGAATGAAAGGGCCCGTTTGAAGCCGAATTACCAGAAGCCAGAATACCCGTAATCAAGTAGCAGATCCAGATCATCAGTAAGCAGTATATGTATAACTGATGCGAGGCAGCTAGACTAGTAGCCAGAAGAGTTGATGCCCGTGAACCGTTCCATTACCCGAATTAAGTGATATATTAGTAGCAGAATATTGTATGTTATAGATTTAAAAGTTATTTCCAATAAAGATTTTGTAATAAGGTTTGAAGACCTTTTACTCTGGAGTCTCGTGTTTTCTTCAGGACGACCCTGTCGAGGCCGGCGAGCAGAACCTCGGTTGGAAAGCAAAAAGCACATCACAAGTTTCTATGGCAAAAATCGTAGTTCAGGCCAGGAGCCAGAAGATGGCCTCTGGAATGAATATTTATTGTTACCACTTTTGCACCAATAGCTCTAATTTCGGTAGTGAGAGGTGGAACTATATTCATTGAAGCGTTCTTATAGAAATTTCATACGACTAGCAGTCCATATATAATACGTCAATGGTCAAAACGCTCAAAAATGGATTTCATCAAATTGTTTCCATACGGTATTTTTATAATATGTTTTTAATTTTATAGTATTTTTTTTTTAATTTTACAAGTATGGTTTATTTGGCAAATGTTTCACTTTCAGATGGGGCTTATAACATTATAACATATAAGTAAAACTTTTAATTTATGTATTATTTTGAGTGTTTTTTGTTTGTTTATTAGTTTTGCTCTCGTACACCACCAAACTGACAAGCAAACAAAAAAAAAACACTTTTATATAATAGTATCTATAGATAAGCAGGTTTATTTCAATGCATGCTACGCTTAAAGCTGTATGTCCTTTTATTCCTTCCAATAGTTAAGAGTTGTAAGCCACTTAGCCTTGATTATCAACGATCGATTTTGCCTCAAATTTATTATCATTCAAATCATATAATTCTCGTACACTTAACAAATTTTCTTGTTACCATTCCGTTTAATTTACGTTAACATGACCGAAAAACCTTAAAGTTAGAGTTTAAAATTCATGAATTAATACAATTTAAAACATTTTAGTCGATTTTCAAAAAAGAAATACATACACTCAGAAAAAAAAACATTGTTGGCAGCTTAACAACTCGCATTTGAAAAATTTTAACACTTTAATCTCAAGAACGTTTTCTTAAAACAAGAATTTCTTAGAGGAAAAATTAAGTTTGAAATTCAAAAATCAAAAATATAGTAGTTGAATCAAAAAATTGGAAGATTTAACATTCGTCAACAGAGAATCATTTTTGGAATAAAAATAAAATATTTATTTTCGGGGATGAAAATTGTGAACAAATATTTTATTCTTAAAACAACAACGCAATCTTTTAAGGTGTTTAATGCTTCTTACCATGCCTACCTAGCATCAGTGTGTCAGCACCAACACACACTATTTTCTTGTTAATTGAACCCTTTCTCGATTTCCAAAGCAGAAGTAAAAATGAAGTTGCATATAATTATGTAACTTTACTTACACACACACACACGGACAAAACGAAGCCATCAGATTAAGAACGAAATTTTTAATTTAAATGTTTTTTGTTTCTGAACAAGAACGTAGTTCTTGAACTGCAAAATCTAACTGTTAATTTTATTCATTTAATAGTACCTACCACATACACAAAACAAAGCCATCATCTGGCCAAGAACGACGTTTTTAAATTAAATGTTTTTTGTTTCGCAACAACAATTTAGCTCTTGATATCCTAAGAATTGCAAAATCTAAATGTTATTCTGGTCTCCACTTCACTTCGATGTGATTCTTATAAAGTGCAGGAGTGACTCGTGATTTTAAAATAATTATTTACTAAAACAATGGAAAATACAAGTGAAGAATTAGTTGAAATTGTAAATTTGGACACTACAGTGTTTGATTTGTTTCAAGAGTGGAATATGTCCATGGAGGGAATAAACGCTTTAGCCGAATGTCGAATTTCAACAGAGAATTTGTTGAAAATGCTTAGTTCTCATGAAATCGACGAAATTTTCAACAAAAGGGAATTATTATCGGAGAAAATAAAATTTAGATATAATCTTAACAAATGGCGTGAACAAAACGATGTAAGTATACCAAATTAAGTGAATTTTTTGCCTGTATTTAATTTTCATCATACTTAAAAAGTTCTATTCACTAAAAATTTACTAAATATCGCAATGGAAACCATATTTTTGCATTGTACTAAATAGTAGAATAAATAAAATAAAAGATAATCCATTTATTGTAAGGTTTACTACAGGTTTTTTCAACATTTTTTTTTTTTATTCAAAGTATATTTTAAAAATCCACACACTTTAAGATAGATCATCCCCTTCTAGTGTCTTGTATTTACTCAGTAGCATATTAAGCAAATCATCCTGTATAATAAATTGTTATTTCAGTTTGAATTAGTGTCATGTTGTGCAAATGACCGTACTTTGTCCATGGTTTCGAGTTGGATTTCATCTGGAACTCTTTTGTCGAACCCTTCTAAGCTAGATAAAATCACTGCCATCTCAAGTTTGGAGCTTGATTTAGAAACTATCTTGAAAGGCACAGTCTCCGGAGAGGAATTGCTGGAAAAAGGTAGAAAGAACGTAATGTTGTCTAGTAGTGACCAAACATCAATTTCAAGAAGCATCGTCGACCATTTCGCTCTAAAAAATATGAAGATGTGTCCAAAATCAATGGAAAACGCAGCAAAAGAGATAAAAAATATTTTCCTACTGAAGACGAACGTACCTATTATGTTCCAAGATGCGGCAAGAAACAACCATCAGGCAAACTTTTCGATCGGTATTACAATGTAGCGCACAAACGAAAAAAATCCCTTTGCGAAGCCGACACAAGTAAGAGAATGAATGTCACAGAAGATTCGCCCGCTAAAGTTGTTGTGACTGAAGATCTTGCAAACTTAAAAATTTATTTAGCCAACAATTTCCCGGACAACATACTTGAATTGTGGGACAAAACATCATTTTTAAGAATGCAGGAAGAAAAAAAGTCTTTAAAAGCATTTTTAACATCCTGGCCTCGATATAAGGATGCAAATGGAGGCGATTTAATAAAAATCGATTTTAAAGTTCTTTACCCAGGAAAAGATAATAAACTTTTCGAAAAAATAAAAGATTTTGAGGAAAAAGTAAATAAAATTTTTTTTCCAACTTTCATCAAGGACAAAATTTTTTTAGAAGCATATAAAATAATGCAATCCAGCCAACTTGGAATAGGTAAACTTATTTAACATCTTTTTGAATAGATAGACACTTAAAAGTTTTCATTCTTTTTTAGATTCAAGACACTTTCATTTTTTCAATTTGCTTCATACAATTATTTTACCACCTAGAATCAACAGAAAATTCAAGCCATCAATTACCGATGCCCAAAAGGACATGTTTATTCATTTGGTGAGTTTGAACAATTTCAAACAAATCGAAGACGAGATCAAGAATACTGCAATCTCCCAATCTTTAAAGATACAACCCAAAATATTTGTAGTAGGTGAATCAACTTTATTAGAGTTTTATGTTTACGTTGAAGAAATTCATTATAAGGTTCCAACTCTTCTTTGCGCTATTGATTTGGTTATAAAAACCTGCTTTGTTTTTAACTTGGAATACTCACAAAAGAGAAAATATGTGTGGATGTTCTTACAAGAGTACATTTATGAAATTTCTTCGGATGAAAAGGTTCCGAAAATACAAAATATAATTTCAAAATTGGAAAATGTTTCAAAATAAACATACCCAGTACATAAAAGCACATATTTGCTCTATATGTGAGGACACATTCCAACTGTCACAAGATTTAATTCAACATTTAAAATGCAAACATAAAACTCCACCAAGCTATCAATATTTATGTAAATTTAATTTATGCAACTAATCGTTGTGCAGTATAGTACTTCTTATAATTTTTCTCTCTCATTTTGCTGTTTATTATATAATCGGTCATGAATTCAATATGTTCTAAGTGCAGTGGTCTTTTATCATCAAAAGATTCTATTGATTGTGGAATTTGTAAACATAGATTTCACTTACTATGTACAGGTCTAATCGATTCTGATCAATCTGTGTTTAACAAGAACAAAAACTTATTTTGGTTGTGCGATACATGTATAGACAATAATCTATTAGATTGCATTTCGAGGGTTAATGACTTGTTTGTCTTTTTTACGAAGAATTGCTCTGATTTTGCAAAGCTATCCTCATGCATCAGTGGTGGTCAATCAGTTTTACCCTCGCGCACCCTTCGCTCTCAAACTAAATCTAAAGGCAGTGAACAAGTCAAAATAAATCTAGTTGACTCTCATAAAGTTAGACTGTGTTCCTCGTCTCCTGCTTTAAATAAGCTCTCATCGTCACCTCTTCGGAAAGTAAAACACGGCTTAACCCCTTCACCATCCAATTTAATAAAGGCTAACCATACAAAAAATTCTGCTAGCTCGAAAAAACCGGTTTCTTATTCTAAAGCAAAAACCAATACCAAACTAATAACTAACTACACAAACAATTCCTGCTCTTTGAATAAGAGCGGAGAAATTGTCAAAAGTGCTGATAATGAAATAATTAATAATCACATCATGCTCTCATTCTCTATCTACTGGCTCAGAGAATACTGATGGGAAAGATGTTGCTCCTAAACTTTCGATGAAGGCTGTTGATGTTGGTGTTGCGGTTGGCGTCGCAAACGAGGTTGTAGATGTTGTGGATGCTGCTAATGGTGGTGTTGTTCCCATTGATGCTGATAAGGTTTCTAACAATGTCAGTATTGATGTTGCTCCAATTGTTGTTAATGGCATGGGAGATGCGGACGTTGCTAAAACAGGTGCTGCTTTAGATGTTTTAGTTGAGGATGATAATGTATATGTTGCTGGTGTTGCTTCGACCTCTGCGAGCATTGTTAAAATTGATACATATTTATCGAATCAAATTTTTGTTCCTTCGGGCGTACCTCAGGGTAGTCATATTGGACCATTGCTCTTTCTTTTATTTATTAATGATATATCTGAGGTCTTCATTAATTCAAAATGCCTTCTTTATGCAGACGATCTGAAGCTTTACAGGCACATCGAATCAATTCAGGATTGCATACTACTACAAGATGATTTTATAAGGCTAGCGCAATGGTGCGAAACTAACTGCCTTCATCTCAATATAGCTAAATGTCAAGTATTAACTTGTTTTAAAAAGAGAGTATGTTGTTACTACAGATATAATTTGTCAAATGTGTCTTTAGAAAGGGTCTCTCAAAAGAAAGACTTAGGAGTTATTTTAGACGTTAAATTATCTTTTAAACCTCATATTGATTGGATAATAAGTAAAAGTAACTCTATGCTTGGGTTTATTAAGAGAAACGCTCGTGAGTTTTCTGATTTTTTTACACTAAAAATCCTCTATTTTTCGTTGGTTAGATCTATTTTAGAGTATTGTTCAGTTGTATGGAACCCATTTTATTCAACTCACTCTGAAAGAATTGAAAGGGTGCAACGAAGATTCACGAGGTACACCTTTTTGAAACTAATTTCTGTGGCCACAAGGAAAAACCGCTAAAGTCGATTTTTAACATTTTGCAGGAGAGACGTTTGAAGTTTTTATAAAAAGTTCAAAATTACAAATTGCTCTAGAATATTATCAAAACATCTGATCGCCTTGAAACTAGTATCAAATTGAAGGTATTTTAGCTAGCTATTAGTAAAAAATCAAACATTTCACTTAACATTGGAATAAAAAGCGTGGGAAGCAAAATAAACACTTTAGTTGTTTTGGCTTAAGACAATTGTTTTTACAAAAAATCTAAAATCGACTTTAGCTGTTTTTCCTTGAAGTAAATCGAAGTTTCTATTGAGCAAAGTTGAGTTTAGCTGTTCTTCCTTGTGGTAATGGAGACTTTTACTATGCCAATCTGGACATTAGTTGTTATTCCAAAAACAATTTCGTGAATTTAAGTGAAATAATATTGACTTTAGATATTTTCAATGTATAAATAATTAAATAAAAAAACAAAAACTATGCTCAGATAGAATTAAAAACACTGATTTATTGAAAATTTTGTTTCTTAATAACTAATTATTTATTTTATAATAAATATAAGATATAAGTTCATGTATAAGTAAAAACAATTTAAAAACAAAAATTATTGAAACAAAAACAACGAACAGGAGTAAGGAAATGCATTCATTTATATCATGAAAAGTTAACCTCTATAGTATTGTGCAAGTAGGCAACTTCTTAGGTGTAGTTTGAAATGGTTTATTTAATTAACCGTTTTAAAAATGGACAAAAAGACAAAAGATATGGCTAATTTTAAAAGATGAATTATTATCAGAATCATTATAAACATAACAGATGGAATTAATTTTCGTCATCTTCTCTTTCTAAGTCAGAATGTGTGTTTGGTTCGCTTAAATTCATACGAAGGCTTCTATAAAATAGGGATTTATATATTGCATCAAGTTCATGAGATCTTTCTTTTTCTCAATATTTGGTACATCTCCTACAATCTTAACATCATTTTATGTAAAAGTCGGAGCTCCTCTTTTGGCCAATGCTAGTATTGTAAACGGTTCTCCTGGATTTAATGACGTTTAATACAATATTTTCTTGCTGTCATTAGTATAACGAATCCAACTTACGGTATTCCATATATTTTTTTCGCATTCTAAATTTGATCGTTTCGAATTCAAATTTGTTTTTGACATTTCACAGAAATTGAAGAAATCAGTTTGTTCTATTTCAAATACTTTTATTTTGGAACTGATACCAACCTCTAGGCTCACTTATTTCAACATTTGACTTGCTCTTTTTCCTTTCAATAAGGGTATGGTCAGTATCGCATTCCATGTTGGTATGTCCGGGCTCTAAAATCTTGTAATCTATGTTTTCAATTGTTAAATTATCTTTAAGAAAAAGAAGAAACATAGCAGCCATATACGAGTTTTTATTTTGGCCAGAGCATTAGTCACTGTAAAATGTTATTGTAGTAGTACTTGATGGCAATGATTTAAGGTGCTTGAAAATGCAGGATGAAATTTCATTAAAGCAACTTCGCGCAATACCTTCGTGCCACATGGAACACTGGAAGAATTCGTTTCTAAATCGTGGATCGTAAGATTGAAGGTCCGTAGCTGCCTTTATTTGTAAAAACTTACCCAGAATTTCGAAGAAACGGAGTTAGTAGACACTGCTGTAAATCGAATGCAAAAGCTCTCATGCTTTTATTTTGAATGGCATTTTCTTTGTCAATCTTTTTTTGATCGTAGCCGTAGTCTGCTTTCTCCACATGTATATTTCTTTGCTCATTTAATATCATTCTTTCATCATCGCTTTGATTATATTCCAAAAATTACTTGAACGTATTTTCTCGATTACATTTTGGTTCATTTGAATTTATCAAAGTGTTACATTTTTTCTTTTCAATGACCAATAGATTTCCAATAAATAAAATTCTTTGATCGTAAGAACCCAGAGACCAATAGTGATTGAAAATAGATTGAATTTTATCAAATGGATATTTTTCTTGGCATATACTTCGACACATTCCAAACGGTTGAGAAATTCTAGCATGCTTAAACTTCCAGAAGGGGTTTGGTAAGATTTTCCATTGTTTCTGGAGTTCTAGCACCGATTTTTTTTATTTTCGCGTTTTGATGTTTTTTGAATATTGACGGTTTCTATTTCCTCATGCGAGCCTGAATCATTGGACATAATTCGAAAATCAGGATCTTTACTCGAATCATCCGAATTTTCCTATTCTGGTAGATCATCGCAGTTAATATTATTGCTTGAAGAGACATTTTCTGTTTCTTCACTGTTAATCGTTCTCGAATCTTGATCTAAGGGCCTTATTGTGAGTGTCGTTAACATTCGATTCGATAAAAGTCGATAGTGCCAAAACGTTTGATGCGTTAAAATTTGTATCCAAAGCTATTTAGATAACTTAATGTTGTTGTAACCACGTATAAAAACACAGCTTATGGTATCTTATACAAGAATAATTTCAGATATCTTAATTTTCCGATGATCGATTTTCGACAAAAGTCGTCGATGGATTAACAAACGACATTCGCAATAAGGGTCTAAGCTAATGTTAGATGTATGACCTGCACAATGAAAAATAATGATTCTATTCTTATTTTTTAATGAATATCTCATATAGAAATCAAATCCATGCATTGAAGATTTGGTTTAATGAAGAATTGGTTCAAAATGGACATCTGAATCGGTTTTCTATTCGAATTTTTATATTCGTACGATGAAAATTTGTGTGGCCATTGGTATAATGATCTTTGTTTTTCATGTTCATTAAGAGGTTCAATAGAAATAGATAAATTTGCCTCAAGAATATTGATGTGTCCTGTTTAACTATTAAGAAAATGTTTTGACTTTTTTCGTTGTTTCTGCAAATCGAAAAATATCCTTCAATCCAATAAATCTTCAAGGCAAACGGGCAGAGAGGAGTCAAACAGACAGATAGACACATACAGACACAAGCAGAAACAGGCAAATAAATAAAATAACTAACGAAACTTCATTTTTAGCTCGTTCTTTCAACATTCGGGCCAATGCAAAATGTCTCTGCGATCGAGAAGATATTTTTAATTGGACTTTTCATAATTTAAAACACTCGAAAAATGTTAAAAATTCAAATATCCACCGCGTGCAAAAACTAAACTCGAGTTATGATAAAAGTTATTTATTAATTTATTTTATTATCTGCATGCCAAAATAACTAAAGTCCACTTAAGCCAACACTTGTGTCTCATTTAATTTTGGAAAAATGACTAAACTCTAGAATAGATTTTTATGTGTTGACTCTATGGCACGGAAAAAGGACTAAATTCAATTTAAGACTTCTCAGTATCAATATTTACGTTTGGAATAACAACTAAACTCAAATTTAGACAGACAAATTTTATTTATTTCTTAGGGAATAACCACTAACATTGACTTTAGTTGTTTTTCCTCAGCTTAAAATTTAGAATAAATAAAAATATCATCGAGGAACAACAACTAAACTCGAGTTAAGTCGTTTTTCCTTGACTTCAAAATGGAAATAAATCGATACATTTAACGCGGAAAAACAACCAAATTCAGTTTTAGTTGTTATTCCTTGTAAAGAAGAAGAAAGTATAATCTTAAGTCAACTTTAGATTATCCAGAAGCATTTTTATCAATTTTGATTGAGTTTAGCTGTTTTTCCTTGAGGACGATGTAAAAAACTGACTTTAGTTGTTTTGTTTTTGTAAAATTGTGGGTCCATTATTTATGATACAGAGTTAAAAAAAATTTACAAAATAGATTCGGACACGCTGAATCTAATGACATCAAAATCTCAATTTCGTCTAAACTCGACTTTAGCGGTTTTGGTTTGTTGGCACAGATTTATTGGAACAGTGATATTCCTTGTTATAATGCTAGGTGCTTATTATTAGGAATTCATACTCTCGCTCTTCGTAGAAGATATTTTTCAATTATGTTTGTTCGTGATATTTTAAATTCTCGAGTTAAATGCTCATTTCTTTTAAATGAATTTAGTTTTCGTGTTCCCCCAAGAAATACTAGAACTTCAGTTCTATTTTTCGTTCGCCATCATCGAACTAATTATGGTTGCAATGAACCAATTTCAAGATGCGTCAAAGAAGCTAATTCTGTTTGCAGTTTAATTGACTTTTTTGAAAATTGTACAAGAGAGACTTTTAAAAATAAGCTTTTATATACGTTAGTAAATTTTGAACAAATTTCCAATTTACAAATTTAAATCATAATACTGTTATTGCTTATTTTTTTCTTATTATAATTGTTATTATTTATTATGAAATTTTGTTATCATTTATTTATTTCTTCAATTGTTATCTATATATAAGTATTCAAGTCTGTAAGAATAATTCTGATTGACAAAATAAACTAAACTAAACTAAACTAAAAAAATTTTTCCAAAACATATATAAATTTAGATCTCATATTATGAAACATGATACTTATAGAACGAATTCTTTTCCTGAAAACGAATGCTTAGAACAATCTGAAATACGAACAAATAGAAATGCTCTTTTAAGTTGTCAGTTATTAGAAAATTTGGATTCATGTCACTCTTTCGAACCATGTTCGACTTCAACAAATCCACCAAATTTGTTGACAAATTCAAATTGTATTAACATTGATAAAATACAAAAAAATATGTCAAAAGCCGTTATATCTTTCGCCCTTAATCTTCACATGAAATCAAACGTAACTAGAAAAAGTATTCCTGAGATTCAAAAAACAATAGAAGGGGACATTTTAGAACCATTAAGCAGTTTGTTAAGTGATTTTTTGCCTTTCATTGATCCATTGCTAAGAGTACAATACAAAACAATACTAACTTTGCTTAGAAATCCTTTTAAAGACATATCATCTGAATACAAGTTATTTAAAGAAATTGAAGCCTTGCAAATTTTTAAACCACCAAAACTATTTACTATTGCTAGACAGCTGGATGAAGTATTTGTTAATGGAAATCCTACTTTAAAAGAAATATTATCGAAGGATGCCTTTCTGATATTCATTTTCAATTAAAAAAATATTTCGAATCTCCAAATGTCTTAAAAAGTACTATTGATTATGTTCAAAATATAAAATCTGCAAGTAAATTAAACCATTTTATAATGGGAAACTTATGGAGATCGAAATCCGAACAGTTTGGAGACAAAATAGTTCTACCTTTATTTTTATATTTTGATTCTTTTCAAATAAATGATGGTCATGGACCTCATAATGACTCTATTTGTGGCATTTATTATACAGTTCCCGTCATTCCTCAACACCAATTATCCCACATAAATAATATTTTTGTTTTTGGCTTTATTAAATCCAAAGATATGAACCATTTTGGAAACACTTTAACACTTCAAAACCTAGTCAAATGCATTGAAGATTTGTATACAAATGGGATAAGTTTGAACGTTGATGGTGAAAACACAAACATTTTTTTCATTCTTGGACAAATATTGGGGGATAATTTAGGTTTGAATGAGGTCTTAGGCTTTGTTTCAGGTTTTAACGCACGGTATTATTGTAGAATATGTACACGTAATAAGATTGAATGTCAGCATGACGGTATTGAGTTTTCCGAAAGTCTTCGTAATGTTGATGTTTATCGACAAGAAACGGGTCCTGAAATTCGACAATCTGAAATAACATCATCAGTAAAAGAAAATTCAATTTGGAATACCTTGACAAATTTCCATGTCACTGACAATAAAGCTTGTGACGTCATGCACGATATTTTTTTGGGAGTTGCTAAATACAACTTGTCCAAAATTTTGAACTACTTCATTTTTGAGAAAAAAAGATTCACTTTAGAAGCATTCAATTATCGAAAACAAATGTTTGCTTATGGTTCACACTTTGGTGGAAATGTAAGTCGTCCTATCGATAGAAACCAAATAAAAAACGAGAGCATTAGAATGAATGCAGCGGAAATGAAAACTTTTCTGCATTATATTTTGCTAATGATAGGAGACTTAATTGAAGAGGACGATCCAGTTTTTAGTTTTTTGATTAAATTTGTCAAAATAATTGATATTATTACTCTTGATTGCTTTGATGAAATTATTTTAAATGAATTAAGTGTTTTAATAAAAGAACATAATTTATTTTATATTCAATTCTTTAAGGAATCCTTAAAACCAAAATATCATTTTATGGTACATTATTGTAATGTTATTCGTGAAATTGGCCCCATGAAATATTTTTGGTGCTTTAGGTTTGAAAGTAAACACCAGTCATTTAAACAATATTGTCACGTCATGAATTCTCGAATTAATGTTCCTTTGACTTTATCAGTAAAAAGTAGTCTCCAGTTTTCGCATACATTTCTTCAAAACGCCTTTTTTGAAAAAAATAGTTCAAAAATAAATGAATCCAGGGCATTTGATTTATCTACGCTTCCATATTATCATCAATTATTTACACAATTATCTGTTGGTTATCAGTTGGACTGCTTAAACTTTAGGGGGAATACCTTTAAAGAAAATGAGTTTGTAAAAAGCGATAGGGTTTTGAAAATTCTCTTTATATTTTTTGAATCCGAAGAACATTTTTATTTAGTATGTCAATAAGTTTTAAGTTTGTTTTCAGAAAAGTTTCAGTCCTATAAAATTATCAATGAAATCAGTAATAACTTTAGATTAGAAAAAGTTGAAAAATTTTCAATGTCTGTAAAGTCGATAGTATTAAACAATATGGAAACTGTTATTCGTTTTTGATAATTATCTAATGAATTAAATTTGTATGTTTATTATCTTTGTTTATTAATTTAATTAAAATGTTCAAAGGCCATGTATCATAAACCTGTAAAATGTAAATAATATGTTTTTTTATAAAAGAAAAATATTGACAATAATAAATAATATATCTTTTATATTAATCGTAAATTTGTGTTGAACTTAAATTATTCATCCAAGACCAATTAGAGGAACTGCTTAATGTTAAATTGGATTTAGTTTCTTCTTGCTTATGGACTTTTTTGTGGGTGGATTGATTTTGGTTTTAGGTAAGTATTTCAAATTTTTGAGGTTTTGAGGTAATTTTGTAGGTCTTTGGGGCAAGAATTAAAATTCTTCATTATTCCCAAAGAAATAGTTCTTATGACAACAATTTACGCTTTTAATTGTAACAATAACGATAACACATTAGTTTTTGGGACAACAATGTTTATTCTTCGTGTATTGAAAATAATATTCTTGTTTTAAATATAAAAGTTGTTGCATTTTGAGAACTTTATTTTTGGTTTTAAAATAAAAATTGTCAAGACTTAAATAACACTTTACTATTTTAAGTTAAAATATAAAGTTGTTGGGCAGATTTTAACCTACATATTTTCTTGAGATAAACTATAAAACTTTTGGCATTACTATTTTTTTCTCTGAGTGTAGAACCCTTAACAGCCTTGAAATTCTTATTCTTTCGTCATTTGTAAGTTATTCAATATTCATTCACTTTTTTGCCTTGAATTTGTTCCCCTTATCGCCTTAAGGCTACATAAATCAAACCTAACAGAATTCAGAACACCTTTGATTGATTGATATGGATGAATACGAATGTTATATGAAAAAAAGCGCAGCTGATTCTGTTTTGCAAGCGGACCACTTGAAGCTTACATCATTCCAAGGAATTCTTTTGTTCATCCTATGAAAAGGTAATCCATAATTCGATATGGTTCTACCTCATCTATGTATGTATGTAATGTATACCTTGAAATCTTTATTTTAACCATTTGAAATAATTACATGATCATGCGATAAGTTCATGTGCTTGGAAAATCGTTTAAATAATTCATTATCATAATTTCGAAAATACCTTTATTCAGATACTTCGTCGTCATATACAGCTACGTAAATAAATACAAAAGTCACAATAATGCATGTAATCGCATGGAAAACTCGAACAATGAAAACCCACATCTTCATTTTGAAAAGTAGATATAGCAGTTAGCTGTAGCTATTATTCTTCAAGTAGCACAGTGCTTTTCCCATCCCCTTCCAACCCTTAAATTGTCCCAATATAGCATCCTTTAAAAAAACCACTCATACTTATGCTTATCATACATCACCTATGTGGAAAGGTTATGAAGAAGCTTTGAGGGGGTTTTCATAGCTCTATCCAATTCGCATACCCTCAAGAAGCTTTGAGGGGGTTCTCGTAGCTCTACCCAATTCCCATCCCCTCATTTGTGTACATATAATCGGTAAGACATTCAGAGAAATTGATATGCGTATTTATAGGGAATGAGTGGGACTCAGCGGCTTAGAAAATTTAAGGATAATTTCGAATTATACATAAGTAGGTATCTACAATGCATGCAAATGTAATCATAATCACATTAGGGAATTTTTATAGATCGAAGTATAAAAAAGTACAAGAACCTTCTGGTGATGACGGTGGGGGTGGATTTATTTACCTGTTTTAACTTTGAAACTGTTCAATGATTTATATTAATATGATCTAGGCGATACTAATAATTTAATGATAACAATATCTTTGAGATGACAAGGGTTTTTTGAGGAACGTATGTTTCCATAGACTAACGTACCTTTAGATTCAAATTATAATTTAGAGTATTTATACAGACTGATGGATTGAAAAGATTTTTAATATAGCTTCTGAAAGATTGGTTCAAAGCCGTATGTGTTGAACCCACAACACGTTTGTATTCCGTTTGAATATGGATACATTAATCAATTTTTATTGATTACGATATTTTATTTACTACAGCCATTTTGTTCAGGCTAATAGAGAAAGTTCCAAGCTTTTTGGCTTCTCTCTCCGTTTCATACATAAATGTGAAACCAAACTATTGTGGACAATTATTCCATTTTTTTGCCACTGGCCCTGGTGTAAGTTTTTATTTGAGTTAGTTTAAATTGTGAAAACTTTAGTCCTAAACGTACCTGTGTATGAATTCCATACTCATACTCACTTCCATTGATGTAGCAGAGAAAACTACTTTTTATTTCTCTCAATTAAAACGTTCTCAACTCTTTCAGGAGTTTATGAATTGAGCAAAAGTTTTTTTTTTATTTTATTGCTTCGATTAAATTCAACAATGACTGGAGTTAACCTCTTTTTCAATATTTTTTTATATAAAAAATATTTGCGGTAAATTTGGGAAGTTCGAAAACACTCAACGGGAAAAGGTGTGTAAAATATGAGCCCTTTGATGAAATTATTATTCCGACTTTTATGGCATAAATGTGTGATTGATATAGCTGTGAACATTTATGGTTCGGTCAATCGACTCTTTTCAATCGACACGTACGAAAGTTTAACTGGACTGTTAGTTGGAAAAATTTTAAAGCCAATTATGGTCAGATGATGAATTGAGTCTAATTACTATGTATGTGTACCACTGAAGGACTGAAGTGAACAAAATTGTATTCGGCACCGTTTTTAATAAAAAGATTTTGTTCGGCTATATTTATGTACATATGTATATGCTTGTACATGTACATATACATATACCTATATACAGGGTGATTGGCATAAGGTGTGACAAAAAGCTAGGGCGTGTAGGTTGGACTTAGACAAGAAAAAAATCGTATGGGAGGGGGGGGTCTATTTCCCCCCGTTTAGGCGGGAGGGGCAATTTAAGAAAAAAATCACTTAAAACAGAAAAAAAATTATTAAAAAATAACGGTGATACCTACAGAGTAATGCTATAGCATTTTGAAAAGCCAGAAATACATTCTTTAATTGTGTTTTTAAATAAAGTTGTTCGAGTGAATAGTTTTTGAAAAATTAATTTTCAAAATCAAAATTTTGAAAAAAAAAATGAAATTTTTTTTTTAAACAATTTTTTTTCAAAATTTTACGTAATCAAGTATTATTTTTTTATTCAATATTCAATGCTCTTATTAATTTTTGATCAAACACAAAAAACCGGATGTCAAAATGTTTTGTAGTTTTTGAGAAAATCAAAAATAACAAAAACTACTTTTGTTCTAAGAAAAGCCTTTTATTTTAGTTTTTGGATTCTTATGTAGGTGAATTTACGATTGAAAGGATTAACTTTCTTTTTACTATTCTTTTAATTATCGTCTTATAAGCATACAATTATGTGACAAAGTACTGGATTAACCATATTTCACACATTTTTTCATTGAGAACACCTGCGTGAGAGCATTGGTTTAAAATTGACCTGCCACTTTTTTATTATGGTGGGGTCGGCTTGGCTTAGGTGCATTTACGAAAGAAAGGATTAACTTTTTTTGTAAATTTTTTTTATTATCAGTCTTATAAGCATACAATAACACATTTTTTCATTGAGAACACCTGCGTGAGAGCATTGGATTAATATTGATCTGCGAATGTTTTTTAAATAATGCAGCGTTACACGCCCTAACTAGTGACAGAAAAATGCAATTGCGAAATAAGAACAAAAATGTTCCTGAATCTTGAAATCAATTTAAATAATAAATACATGCATATTTAGATAAAATACATAATTACTGTTTATTTAAAGTTAATCCTTTCTTTCGTAAATGCACCTAAGCCAAGCCGACCCCACCATAATAAAAAAGTGGCAGGTCAATTTTAAACCAATGCTCTCACGCAGGTGTTCTCAATGAAAAAATGTGTGAAATATGGTTAATCCAGTACTTTGTCACATTATTGTATGCTTATAAGACGATAATTAAAAGAATAGTAATAAGAAAGTTAATCCTTTTAATCGTAAATTCACCTACATAAGAATCCAAAAACGTAAAAACTAAAATAAAAGGCTTTTCTTAGAACAAAAGTAGTTTTTGTTATTTTTGATTTTCTCAAAAACTACAAAACATTTTGACATCCGGTTTTTTGTGTTTGATCAAAAATTAATAAGAGCATTGAATATTGAGTAAAAAAATAATACTTAATTACGTAAAATTTTGAAAAAAAAATTGTTTAAAAAAAAATTTTTCATTTTTTTTTTTCAAAATTTTGATTTTGAAAATTAATTTTTCAAAAACTATTTACTCGAACAACTTTATTTAAAAACAAAATTAAAGAATGTATTTCTGGCTTTTCAAAATGCTATAGCATTACTCTGTAGGTATCACCGTTATTTTTTAATAATTTTTTTTCTGTTTTAAGTGATTTTTTTCTTAAATTGCCCCTCCCGCCTAAACGGGGGGAAATAGACCCCCCCCCTCCCATACGATTTTTTTCTTGTCTAAGTCCAACCTACACGCCCTAGCTTTTTGTCACACCTTATGCCAATCACCCTGTATATCTGTGTAAAATATTTTTTTTAATTCATTTTTTATTGGAAATTGTAAAACACGGGAATAATATTTGTGAAAAGCAATTTTTGATATTAATTTCCATCAGAAGATGAATGTAGACATAATGTATGTACGTACATATGTAGATATTAGATACTGCTATATAGAATGTGGGCTTTTTAAAAATGCAATAAAATGAACAACACTTTGTCCATGTATCATGCCTTCATTGGTAAGAGCAAATATTCCCATCAATTATGGAACACAACGATAACGAAGCGGATGGTCGGACCTTGTAAGCGAATTCTCTTCAGGCTAGTGCGTGAAATGTTCAGCTCTTGAAATCGGTGGCGAGTTGATGTTCGTGAATTGATTTCCACACTTTCGGCTTCAGCAGCCACATTCTTGTCTGTTAACCCACGGGGGCCATGAGTGTTGGTTGTTCATTAGCATACCAGTCTCACGAACTTTTTGTTTAAGCGTAAAACGACTCTTTCGTTCTGCGGAGTTATGATACTAACTTTCTGTCAAGATTTCGAGCGGGAAACAGCTGTCAGGGTCAAAATAACCTATGATTTAAAAAGAAACCACTAGGTAGCCCACTCTGTACATTATGTACGTATATATCCTTTTTAATTGAATTGAAAAAAAAAATTGTAATAGATACAAGGGAAATTCATTTTGGAAATTTTACTGTAAAAATACTGTCGTAAAATAAATAAATAAAATAAATAAAAAAAAATAAATAAAAAAAAAAAGCAGTTCACTAACTTTTTCTTAATTTTAAATGGAGCAACATCTTAAACAATATATTGTTAAAGGCTTAGCACGTTACTAGTTAGGAATTTGCTAAGCATTTGGTAATTTACTATGTTTTCGAAAACTGTAATCCTATTTTTTCGTTTTACTAACTAGTTAAACACTCATTCCCTTTTATTAATAACGATGCATCTTAAAATATAAGAAATCATTTTCAATTCAGTTTTTGAACACTTTAATTGTAAAAAAATTAATTTAATTTAATCATAGAATAAACAAAGAGATATAAGCAAAAACTAAAAGAAACTTCAATCTTCGCAGATTTAAAAAAAATGTGGTTAATATGACCCATATTTTATATTTAACATCTGTCATGGGTGCTCCTATCAGGACTTGCATTTAAGTCGTCCGGAATAAAATGCCTCATTTTCTGATAAAGGCGTCCTCCAAATTAAAAAGAAAAATAAACCTTCAATGAGGATCATGTGCCTAATACCAGGTTATTCTGCCCATATTAGGTACATATAGCCCAAACGCTATTTTCAACATTTTTTTTCATTTTGATTTCACAAAACATAAGAAATGTTTGAACACCATTTAACCTATTAGAAAGAAGCAATCAAAATAACACAAAATTAAATGTGAAAATAAATAGTTAACAAAACTTACCAAAAAAATCAAATCGGAAATGAAAACAAAAAAACCGCTCTATAACTTAGACATCAGCCGCGCCAGGTCAAAAACGATAAACTGAAACAATGTATGTTTTGACTTGTTTGGAATTAATTTTTCGCTTTTTTATTCAGTAAATATAATGGTTGGGTATATAACCCACGCAGGGATGTCGGGATGGGGTGATAGATAAGTGCTAAACATTCATTTATATAATGGCTTATAATATTATTTCTCTTAACATATTATATTCAGTATACCTACATAGATAACATTACAAAGTTCTTTCATTAAAATAACTGAATTCTTTGATTCGCTTTGCTTCTTTCAAAATTTGATGATATATTGTGAGTTTCACCCGAACAACATTCCACCCTGAAAAATTGACATTTCATTTTTCGCCTATTGTGAGTTTCACCCGAAAAATTGTTCATGTTCGAAAAATTCCCCTTATTGTGAACATTCATTTCAGGCGGAATGATATATGCCATTAACAGCCATAATTTTCACTTATTTTTATTAGGCGAATGAGAGCACTATAAGGCGGAAAATGTAAGTTTTTTGTTTATATTTTTAAGATACTCGTAAGAAAATTTAAAATTCATGTTTTTTGTTAAAATGCAGGAGAAAAACAATAAAAAAAGACCAAAGCGATATGCTGCCTAACAAAATGCAGGAGAATCCTGAAATTGCCAAGGGCTTCACTTAAAGCAAATCGGGAGAAAGTGGCCGAATTTTGGAAGTGAAGAGTGAGTTTGAGTGAAAAAAAGAAATAAGGCTAAAAGAGGATTATTCCAAACCAACTCCTTTTTGGTACCCACCCTCTGCCTGTTGAACTGATGAAATCTGGGAAAAAAATAAGGATTAATTCCTTTTCACATTCATGAATCTACAAAGGATTAGAGTGATCCCTCAAATTCCTTCGAAGTGCTCGCTCCTCAAACATTTGTTCTTCTTCTGACAAGATATGTAGCGTTATGCTTTGCTATATTTATGATAATTATCCTTTCTTTATTATAAAATAACTATTTAATTTTATATCCTGAAATTCTTATTTAACAATTGTTAAAGCAAACATATATGTTTGTTCAAAGTTCAAACTCACAAGAAGGTATGTTCATTTTGCGAACGCGATAAGTCTGCTGTTTAAAAATAGGTATGCAAATTATTCGTTTCAGATAATTTAATTAAATTTGGAGGTGGCATTTTATTCTCCGTTTCCAACTCAGTGGAAAGAGAGTTTATTGCGGGCTTCATTTTTCTGAAAATGCCTATTTTTCGAACTGTCACTCCTAATTCGAAGTGAAATTTTTATTCGGGCGAAACTCATAATAGCTTTTAAAATTTCGGGGGAACAAAAATTTTTCGGGGGATATGTTTTCCGGCCGAAACTCACAATCAGGCTGCTTTGGGATTCCAAATTGAGCACCACTTTTTTAATGTCCACACTCATGGCGACGTAATCACTCTTAAATCTGTCATTTCTAACTTCATCCAAAGTCATCAAAATCAATGAATAAATATCGTGTACAACTTTTGTTATGGCCAAGTGTCCTGACCAACTCTGTTCTTAGAGCCGAGAAATCCTTTTTTTACCATACAATTCAGCTATTTTTCCATGCTGCAAAAATTAATGTAACATGATGCATTGATCGAAAAATAAACGAATGAAAGTCATTTCCGAGATAACTCTAATGACTACTAAATGCAAGCGATGATTAAAGCAGTGGACGTAAGGGATTTTTCGGCCCAATTTATTTTCTATTCTGGTTATGTTATTAAACATTAATTCAGTAAAATTGGCTGCATCCAGATTTTCAGTAGTAGTAACTGTCAGCAACGAATCATTGACAGTTCCATCTTTAACGTAGCGTATTGCTATTGCAATATTTTCGCGGTTATTTTAATCTCTCGTACCTTCTTCCATTATATTAAACCAGTCTATGTCCGATTCATTACAGAATTCGGCGAATGAGCTAATGTGACAGTTGAAAGTTCATAAATGTAAGGTAATTTTAGGAATCGACAATGTAGTTCATCCGGCGAATTTCATAATTCAGTTTTACAGCGGATGCGAAAGGTCAACGGATCGAGACAACTCACCGGAAGTAAAATTCTGTGAATTCTGTAATCGACATGAATATCTTTAACAATGGAACTTCGTTCTGCTATAATCATTTCTTGAATTATTTGATTTTGAATTTCAAGTGAACGATATGTTGCAATTTGTGTACAGTCCCTGACCATATTATTAGACGTACTATGTATTTGTCAGAAATTCATGGATTACACTAGGTTATACACTACTTTTAACAGACATCCGTCATAAGGAATCGGTTGTTTCCCCAGGTCGGATCTCCGAATGGTGAACCTTTTGTTTTTATGCAAGATGACCTGCCTCTCATACAGCCCGGTCTCTAAAAACTTATTTACAATGGGCTTATATCCCTTTGCTGGTTTTTAACATCACTGACTTAAACCCTACTAAAAATGAGTGGGAACTAATGAAAAGGGAAGTTGATTAAGAGGGAAGTGATTAAGAGACTCTTCCAAATTTGGATCTTTCATGCAGGAGTATTCAAACAAATTCTGAAATAATTCTTGTTCTTTTTCTTCTTCCAAAATATAATTTCCACGCAAAGCTAATTCGTTGACATATTGTATAACCTCAATAATAGACCTAACGTAGTACCTATGTCTCTCCAAAGCTTTTTGATGTAGGTATCAACGTTTCAACACTGCTAGTTTTAGAGACTCTATTTAATTTATCCTGCCACATCGCCATAGCTTGGTAATTGGAAATGGATTTTTCGTGTTTTGGAAAACCAATTTTTGAATCAGTAGTATTACGATACGATAGTTGATTTTTAAGGTAGGGCATTGGTGGTTTCAAGGTAGGGCATTGTCCCCTAATTCCCTCCCCTAGCTACGGCCATGAACCCACGTGTGCCATATTTTCAACACTTGCTTAAAGTACCTACTTTAGTATAATACCTACAACATTTCGATTTTTGTTTGATTCCTTTCGAAAAATTTTCTTTTTCCACTTATAAATTATGCCAACAAAATGGTTTAGAAGTCACTTCTTATTTTAGTAGATAGCTATATGAAAAAATCTTTTTTATAATAAGGTTTAAATTCGTCTATCCTGCAGGTCATGGTTCTTATATCAAATTTTATATCGAATCTTCCTATAAATATAATCATAAAACGATCCAAAGTAACGAATCTTATAGCGGATAAACATGTCTTTTTAGACTTATTCGTATCTTATGTTGCAATGGCAAATTGTTTGTACAAAACTGTTTCTCTACTGACTGCTTACTTAACCAAACCCAGTTACTTTCGATACCTCAAAGCAACCCTATGAAGAATCACATGAAATAGAAATGAAACCATTATTGCCAAGTGAATATCTGATAAACCAAAAAACTTCTTAGATGGTTGCAGTTGCAGTTGGTCGCTCACTCAACTCATGCACTTTTGTGGAGTTTTCCGCGACTGGAAACAAATACGAAGTGACCTAATACACAAATACATATTTTTCAATATGAGTGACCTTAATATAGTTTGGAAGTATCCCTAAACCTGGTTATTTATTAATACAATCGGAGTTAAAATTACGCTACAAATCCTATAGAGGAAAATTTCCTCCAAAATTGCATATTGTTTGTATTCAGTAATATCTTTTGGAATTTATGACAAAAGTTCGTCGGCGATTAATTTTGTTATTTGGGAATTTGTATATGGTTTTTAATTAATATTTTAATTGTAAAATATTTAGAGATTGTAGATACTTATAACCAGATTCTTTATCTGGAAACCAAACTGCCGTCAATTTTTGTTTAGAATGTACGCACAATAAAGTGGTTTTGACTACCCTTAATGTTAAACACAGAACGCGTGGTAGACGTTTGAATGCATCTTTTCATTAAAAAAATCATATTCCACGAAATAGTAGTCATGGAACCATATAGCGGAAACGCAATGGATAAGGTAAAAAGTTTTTGATCCACAAGCATAAGTTTTTAATCGCCTGTTTGGGAATTCGGCGTGTCTTCAACTAAGAGACATCGCATGGTAGTTAGGTAGAAATCGCGTGCACTCGAAGTTTAGCCCTGTAGCTCAATTAGTCCTGAGGTACGTCCTTTAATTAAGATATAACTATTACTTTTGTATATAAAACTTATAGTGCTCTCATGAAGAGAAACGATTGTGGCGACATCGTGAGCACAGCGATAGTAGTTGATAGATTTGTCTCTGCTAAATTTAATAATAAGATATTAGGCGTGTTTTTTTGGAAAAGCTATCCGTAGTACAGTAGGATTTTATATGAAAAACAAATACAACATCCGCAGTAAGATCACTGCCGATACTCAAATAAACGTCAAATCTCTATCCGCAGCAGGATTTCACTTCTCTTTTTATCGGCAGTGATCCTACTGCGGATGTTGTTATTCATATAAAATGCTACTGTACTACGGATAACTTTTCCAAAAAAACACGGCTATTCTCTTTTTTACTACTTGTTTTGTATCTTATCCTACTCTCCACTGCAAAATCATGCGCTAATTTCAGCGCCACCACCAGGATAGCGTTGGTACAACAAAATCACGCTCCATGATAATACTCTAGGTTATATATACAAATCTATTACTAATTCAAACCTGTGAATGGAATTGATATGGGGAATTGTGAACATATTCTCTCGGATGCGTCTTGTTTGGATCAAAAGAAAGTATGTAGTAAGTAATATTAGACGTGTGTTTCCTTTTCTATAATTATCAGGAATCAAATCAGTCACTCAAATGGACCCCCACACCCATTTACACTAGGCAGCCTGTTGTCTTGTGCTAAATCAAAACTAATCTAGTCAAGTGATCAAGCCACTTTTCACCATAAACCTCCGACAAATCCCTCAGTTTTATAACTTGCAGTTTAAGTAATCAATAAGAGGGCACGGCACAGAAGTAACCGAAATTGATCCCAGAGCTATTTCGTCGCGTTGAGAAAAGAGACCAAGTCTATGATCTTCATTTTAGAAAGTTCGTCAACGTCGATAAAATTGCGGTCCTGAATGATTCTCTACTTTCGACCAGGGTAAAGTGATAATTCCAAAACGGAGTTTCCGTATCCAAGAGCCAACTTAGATGTCTTTTTTGAACACCGAGGGACGCAGGATTTTTTTTTGTATTTCTGCATTAAAAAACGTATTTTGCAAAAAAGTGGAGTTATCTAGTTGTTGCACTGGGTGCTTTAATTGCTGAAGAAATGGTATTTTGAGGAATACCTAGCGTCGCTGACCTACTATTGGCCAGTGTCGGTTACAGGTAGCAATGATACTGGGTATGTATTGCCTGTATCTTCATAACAGAAGAGTTGGGGGTTTATTAGAGGTAACCAAAATCTTCCTAGATACTATGCAGTAAGTTAAACTATTCCACCTGCGGTTTAATTCGCTAAGAAAGATTGACTCCGAGTAGAATGCTGACTCATTCCGCAAGTGAGCCATGCCGGGATGATAAAGAATCATTAATCCAATATTAACTGGAACCCTGATAAGAGTGATACTGAGGTTAATGTTCAAGGTCGTACGTTTATTACCGCATTGCTGAATGAATTTTTAGGACGACACACTAGAAATAATGGCGCAAAATTTTAGTTGAATAAGTACAATGTTAAAGATGTTTTAGTATGAAACTTTGTTAAAACGACGATTTTGCAAATTTTATTCGAATATAGCATCATACTTTCTCTACCTTTTTATTAAATTCAAAATCATGAAATACTTACCTATTTTATTTTTTTAGTATCGTGCGAACTTCATATGACTCTTTGACATTTACAAACATCAAAACAGGTCTTTTTTATTAGTCTTTTGCATGAACTGCCATTATTTTAGGTGTGTTCAGAATCAATGTATTGAAATAACCTTAACACAATACTAGTTATAAAATGTTTAAAATTAGAAAGAAGTTAGTAATCTACTTAAAAGTTAGCAAATACTAGGCGCGTTTTATTGGTAATCTATATCTAGCGCAGTAATACAAGTACCAAAAAAACGCTTTATTCACTCTTTTACTCACTCTTTCTTGTTCCTTCCTACTTGTGGAATTAAGAATTAACTTACACGGATGTGTTCGAAAGATCTGTATCTCGTTTTTAAGCTGGAGTTGAAATATTCATGAAAATGCAGATTGAGTTGAAATATTCATGAAAATGCAGATCGAGTTGATTTAGAGTTCTTCTCACTGTTATATTTGATTTAAAACTTACAAAAGTACGAAAATATATCGCATATATATACTGAGTATTGGAGAAAAAAAACATAGTAGGTACTCAATAAAATGACATTGGCGCAAAATTTTAAACAGCCTCTTATTAAGGTAGCAGTATTATACTTCTTATATATTTCCTAACTTTAAAGTAGTTTTCTAATTTTAAACATTTTTTAACTAATATCGTCTTAAGGCTGGGAGAGCACATTCAATTTTTAGTTGCACAACACTGTTTTTATACTTATAGAAAACAGATGAACTATTTGGTTGAATGTCCGCGCAGGTGCATATAATTATATGTTACACAAAATAGCGAACTCATTTTAGGCAATCGTTTAGTTTGTGTCAAAACACAAACTTTTTAGTTTCTTGAACCAAACAGTTGCAAAACCACCTAGCCTAAGGCAATTTCTTTTAATAAATTGATTTTGAGCAACCTTAAAACAATAGTAGTTCGTGCAAAAAACTAAGTAAACAGACCTATTTTGACGTTTTTAAATGTTAAAGAGTCATATGAAGTTATAACGATACTAAAAAAATAAAATAGGTGTTCTGAGAGTTTAGCTTTAATTTTTTCAGTTGTTATATAAATTCAGCATAATGCCGCAGTTATACGACATTTTTGAACAAATGCCAGTGAACTGATAAAACATATCAATCGAATTCAATATTTCAATATTCAATATTTTATGACAAAATTAGTGGCAGTAGTGTAAAGCCGGAATTATGGTATGAATTAAAGTTTTGCATTTGAAAAAATATTTGTTCTATAAATTTCGGAGCGATCACACTTTGGATTAGTAAAGGCAAAGTATAACAAAATAAATACCAACGAACACACCCTCAAGTATGCCACATATATTTTTTCGGACACCACCTAAACACCTCCTACATTTCAACATCCGAAACTCCATCTTCACTAAATTATCCATTTCAACTACTAGCTTATTTTTATTCACTAATCGTTTGTTGTTGTTTTCATGTTAAATTTTGCGATGTAATGTATTCACTAACCAATAAAACACGGCTACTAATACCTAAATACTAAGCTGTTTAAAATTTTGCGCCAACGGTGTTAACAGTCGTCAGAGAGTCTGTAATAATAACCGTATTCGGGTTCCAGTTTAGATCTTCTTTGTTTAACTTAAAATTACAGAAACCGATAGAAATTCTATATAACTGTTTATTTAGTTGGTAACCCTGGCCAAGTATCCAGTCTTCACTTTAAGATCCTTCTAGGGCAGAGCAAAGATAACAAAATATTTTTAAATCTGAGTAGGTGTTTATACTCTACACATCGTATATTAACCGTTATACTTATGCTTTATTTTATAATATTACATTTTAGTAAGGATTCTCCAGTAGAGTGAAAAATTATTTGAACCGCCAAGTAGATTTAGTGGTGCGGAACTGCTTTCAAGTGAAAAATTTAAGGAAAAGTACTCAAAGGCTTGTGTGTGTCAGTGTGTGGTGGCATGAACACAAGGAAAAAGCAACCGGAAAGCCTCGGCGATGACACTGTTGTAGAGTTGAAAAAAAAAGTATTTTATTTGTGAAAGAATAAAGTGCAAGAAAAAGAAAATTAAATTTACAGTCATATGAGCTAAAGCTGTTAAGTGCTAGAACGGTCCATTGCTCTTTAAGATCGACGATAGTCTCTAAAGTGAGCTTGGGATTGGATAAATGTAGTTTGTATACCTATATGCTGGCAAAGATATACGAGTATAGTATAATATGTGTATACATAAATGACTTCCTAAAGCTGTCTGCAGTTACAATCTCGACACCCATTTTATTTTTACTTGAAAAAGAAAATATCAATGTGTCAGGTCAAGATGAACGAGTAGCTGAGAATGACTCATAAATATATGTACGTATGTTACACACTTTGATTGAAAGTATGTATCAGGGATGGAAAGTTCGGTACAATTGTACCGAATTCGATACAATTGAGTTTGTAGAAGTACAAAGGTACACTTTGTCTCAATTCGGTACAGTTTCAAAATTTCCATATTTTATTGTATTTCATAAAAAAAAAAGCACATAAAAGAAAATTCAAAGTTGAAAACATCATCCTGGCCTGAATGCATTCATTTACCAGAACAATAAATCTCAGGTTTTCTGTCTTTTTATCGATCAGCTTTCTTTCAAACATCGCTTCGGTTTGGTAACTAAACACTAAACTGTAAACTTGTGGATGTGATTTTTGATTGCGGTTTATCGTCTGTGGATTTTTAAGATATTAAATTTGTGAATTTTAGTTTTATGTTTCAATTTTTTTGTAAAGGGTGGTTCAACCATAATGCACGATGTCATGTCACACCTTAACGTCAACTTAATTTGACTTTTCTTTGTTTCACTGTTTAAAAAAATTCAACCATGGAGAGGTACACTGATCAGCGAGTTAAGATTGTTGAAGCCTTTTTCGAAAATTGGCGTTTAAATCAAAGTCCATTTCGTTCACTTCGAGATTTTTTTGGTAAGCATAATCGACCAAATGTGTCCACAATCGGTAGAATTGTGCGCAAATTTCAGCAAACCGGGTTTGTAGGAAATGTGAAAACACCTGTGCATGCTCGCCCAGTTCGTTCTGCGGAAAACATTGCTGTTGTTCGCGATAGTGTGGCAGAAGAGCCGTCAACCTCGACTCATCGTCGTGCCCAACAATTGAACAATGGCTCTTTTGCGCGAGAAATTCAGTGAGAATTTAGCCAATATTTTGTTTCACACAAAATTGTCGCAGATATTTCTATAATAATAAAAATATTAAGATAATTCTCTGAAAACTTTTTGTTTTATTTACAATTGAATCGGTGATTGTTAAAGCAACATAAGTGACATTTTTGTTTTTTTACAGGAGAGATAAAAAACCTTATATTTTTTAGGACGCGGCCGCATTGACAATTTTAACTTTAAAACCTGATTAGTGGTAGTTCTGCGAGTTGTAAACAGTTAAAAGTTTTAAAAAAATCTCTTTAGTAAAGGAGATTTTTAAAAATCTAACTTTGTTTTTTGTGTTGTTTTAACACCCAACGTTTTGTTGAGAGCCAAAACAACTCAAATACGTTAAGTTATGTTGTTTTTACACTCAATTTGCCACGTAAGTCTTAGCGAAATCAATTGAATATAAAATACAATATAAAATAACACATTACATATTAAGATTTCAGTATTTTATTAAAAAAAAAAAACAAGTACAAAATATAAACAAAAACACAGCTTAGAGCCAGAAATTCATTAAAATACAAAATAATGAAAAATATAAAATCTATTTTAACATTATTTTAAAATGATATTTAAATGAATTTATGCAAACAAACTTTAAAAAATCGTTTTATTATTAAATAATTAAATTTCTTTAAAATTTTTCAAGAAACAAATGTGGGATGCGAATTTTAAGTATTTAATAATATTGATTTTAGGAAATAATTTAAAAAAATAATCGTTCATAGGTTTTGAAGATATTGGTTTTTCAAAAAAAAAAATTTTTTCAAAAAAAACCCAACTCCTGCTGAAAATTTTTGGTTAAAATCGTTAGAGCCGTTAATGAGAAAGTCGAAAATCAAAAAAACGGTTCTATGACAGGTACCGTTAATAACATTTTGCCCCAATTTTTTTTTTACCAAAATGTAGTCCATGTCCATAATATCACACCTAATTTTTTTTATCAAAATCGTTAGAGCCGTTTTCGAGATAAAGAAGATTTTGCATTACGGGTGTATGGGGGGTACCGTTAGTTTTAGAGCTAAAAAAACAATTTCCCCTCTATGGAATCACCGAAGACCCATAACTACCGAGTTTGAAGAAAATAGGTCCAGTGGCTTAGGCTCTAGATCGAGGTACAGACATACAGACAGAGAGACAGACGGAATTGCCGGACCCATTTTATTCGTCTTCGCTATCATCGTAATGTCAACTTTGATCAAAATCTCGAGTTCGATTTTTTTTCCAAATGCAGAACTTGCCCTATAGTACCTATATCGCAAGTAAAAACAACAGTTGGCCTACTACGTTTTGCCAGCGTTGGGTGTAAAAAGAAATTTATTGCATCTACTAAATGTGTTTTAGCACTCATTTGTCAAAATGGCAGAACAGATATGTTGTTTTAACACTAAATGCTGATTTCGCGCTCAAATTTCTGTGTGTTTCAGGTATAAAATTATGCTAGTTTTGCTCTCAACCTATAGCTCTACCCCTAATCAGTGCAAAACCGTAATAAAAGTGATTTCGAAAAATGTGTTACTTATGTTGTTTTAACAATCACCGATTCAATTATTAACATCGTGCGTTTTCGTTGGACCCCCCTTTATAAGCTAATGCCGCAAAAATGGACAAGTAAAAGATTTAGTTTCGAGTAAATCCAGCGTAATTTATGATTTTATGTCACTAGCAGGTATAAAAATATAATTTTTTAAATAGGACTTAAATATAAAGATGATCTATATGAATATATATGTACAGCTATTTTATTACGTGAAAACAACGAAATTTAATAATTTAATTTGTCCCTTTCAATGTTTTTTATTTCAAAACTTTGTAACTTTTTAATGCAATGTTTGATCCACCTGAAAATTGAAATAGTTATTGTAGTAACTTCACTAAGTATAATCTATGTTTATATTTGGGTGTGCCACTAATAATATTGAAATGGTGAACTAAGAAAAACACGTCCCTCGCTCTTTTTGAAAATTAGATCGTTACACTTTTCTTTTCATAACTTTTTGATGCATTTATATATCGTAATAAAATTTTGTGTGCATATTCTATAGGCAAAAATGAAGAAATTCAGCCCAGAAAAGTTAATATGCCTCAAAAATTTACAAACTTATCGAGGAATTAAAAAAATGTTCGACAGCGTAATTTTTATTTTAGATGTAGAAAATTAAAGAGCACACTCAAAAAAAGCTTGGAAATGCCTAGAAACCTGAAGTTATCCAGAGAGTGAGTGCTGAAAAATTAACTGTATTAAGTATCATTTTTTATTCCACTAAATAGAATATTTAAAATGAATTTTTATTTTAAACGAAAAATTTTCAACTTATTTCATGTACGATTCTCGGACTTTTATTTTATTATTTTATAATTTTAAACATTAAATTGATGTATAAGTTATGAAATAAGGGCACATAACAAAAAGTAAGTGATACTTTACTGTCTGACATATGTACATGCATGAGGAAAAAAAATGGTCGATAAACTTATCGTAAATTTTTTACGATTTGAAAAAAACTGGAGGGTGGTGGACCAATTCTTACTTGAAATTCAAATTCAGCGCGTCAAAATACCTAAGGATATCTATGTTCGGTTTTTGAAATTAACTACTTTTTTATTTTTTTGTGCACCTGTGTGAAACTCGACATATTTTTATCAATTAATTTTTGGTGCATTGATGAATTTTAGTAACGCGACTTAATTTACATTTCAGACGTTACTTTGATTATAAAAACATCAACTGTTTTGGTGTGCTAATGATTTGAATTTTCTTTTTTTTAAACAAAAATCTTAAGGTACGCTGGATTTCCTCATATACTTTTAAAATGAAGATAGTATTTTTTTTTGTGGAGCTATTTATATTTTTTAAAAGAACACAATTGATCATTTCTGCTTTGATTTTTTTAAATAAAATACTTTGGAAAACTTTTAATTATTGATTTTTTTTCATACAAAATTCGTTTTCGGTACAATTGACATCATCTCAGTACAATTTTATTCCTGATTTCAGTACAATTAAAAAATTTCATTTTCCATCCCTCGTATGTATATAGTAGGGTGTGTCAAAGTGCTCAACTATGGTATTTTCAAATGTAATAGCTTTTAAAAGTTGTATTGCTTATCAAAATTAAATCCTGCGTTTACAATTTTCATTTTAATTAATATCTTTGGCTCGCTCAAAAATAGGATGAAATCCAAGAAATTTTGATTTTTCGAGATTTTTGAAATATGGTGTTGTTTTAAATTGCACCGTGTGGATACTAAAAAATTATATAAAATATTTGTAGGCTTCCAAGTCAAAGATAATTGCAAGGAAACACTTTTAAGCTTATATTTGCTTAAATTGAACACTTGATAAAGAAGTTATGAAATAATAAAAGTAGGAAGAAAAATCATTTTTTTATGTAAAATCGTTTTGTTTTTTTTTGCAAAAAAAAATTCTTAAAAATCAACGGAACCACCTACAATATCGTGGTATATCTTTTTGTAAGGACAAAAATTCTTTCTGTATTTTGTTTAGTTTTTTTTTTTAGTAAACGTAAAAAAAAAAAAATTTTACTGTAAATAAAATTTTTTTTTTCAACTTCAACCGATTTGAGCGAGCCAAAGACGAACAAGATCTTATTTTTTTTACATGTTCTTAAACCTCAGACCCTAATACAACTTTTGATCACTATTACATTTAAAAATAAGAGTCCTTTTTTGCGGCCATACAAAAGTGACACACCCTAGTATATAGTCAATTTGATATCGTGAGTATAAAATGCTCTCCTAGATCTCACGTGCTTTCTCTTATGTGAAAGTAATTTGGATTTGAAAAATTGTTTATAAATATAAAAACATGGATTTAATTAGAGAAAAATGTTCAAATTCATAAAGTTGCATTTCTAGAAAAGTATGTAGTTATGCAAACAAGCTCTTAAATCGTTTTATCATTAGATTAATTTTGTATGGGTATAAGAAATTATAAATTCTTCCAAACAAAAGTTTGAGATGTAAATTTTAAGTATTTAATAATATTCTTAAAATAATTTCACAAATCTAATCGTTCACTCTTTTTATTCTATCTATTAATTTTTTTTTTTTAATTCCAAAAATATTTTTTCTATATCATTGTTATGTCAACTTTGATCAAAATCTTGAGTTCGATTTTTTGTTTCTAAATGCAAAACTTACGCTACAGTATGTACCTATATTGCAAGTAAAAAATAGAATAAATAGTGTTGTAAACATGCGCATGGTTTGAATTTATTCTAAGTAACTTGTATTAAAATCAAAATACACACTTTGTAAAAGTTGTATTCTTGAGTTTTTTTAATAACTCAAAACTGACAAACAAGACACGTTACGTTACAAAATTTAAAAAAACAATCGGAACTCTTCTCAGTTGTGAGAAACAAAGTTATGAAGGATAAACTTATAACAAAGCAATAAAATAACAGAGCCATAAATTACAAAGTTATGTTATGACATAAACAGTTATGATCAAATATTTTACTGACATCAATAAAGAAGCTTTATATGATCAGCTTTCTGCAATCAGTTTTTAAGGCATGGTATGATTTTTGTAGATCTAGAGTTCAGTTTTGGTTATACCAACTTTGAGAAAATTAGTTAGACGAACTAATTGGGAAAGGGTCTATTTTCTATTACCAACACTGAATTACCAGCTACAGTTCCAATATGCGCTTACTAATGCGTCAACGTGATAAAATTTATATTACCTACAAGCAAGGCAATTTCATATTCTATAAAGGATTGCAAAAGCGTTGCCTCTAGCTAAAAATGCGAAAGGGAACGAATTCGGACCCGTTAAAAACCTGCCATTTTTATCAAAAGCATTCTAAAGTGTTCTGCAAAAGCAAATAAGTGCTTTTCTTGCTGCAAATAACATACCTACTTCAGAACAATCAGGGTTTCGGGCTGCATCACAGCTGTGTTAAATGCAACTGAAGATATTAACAGGCTCTTGATATGGATGAATTAATTTTTCTATTCTAACTTGATTTTTCAAAATTATTTGATACACTCAGTTTGGCGATCTGAAGCAAACGATTAGATATTTCCTACTTTCCTTTGATTTATTTAAGCAATGTTCCAATATAATACGTCGAAACTAAAAAAAAATCTTGACATGACGCACGTTCAATCGCTTAAAGCTTTCGGCATACTACGGAATTTATGGGTATATTAATCGTTCACACCGGTTTAAATTCATTTGTTACTAGCAAAAACTTTGGTTATACCGATATTGATTTATGAATGTGAAATTTTGTGTAATTCTAAATCTATAAGCAAGAGAAAGCTGAGTGCGTTTAACAGCATTATATATTACGTTCATGAGTTAAGAAGACATGTTATGCTTTTTAGTTACATAACCAGCCCGCTTAATATGCCATTTCAAAACTATCTCCAACTCCGGAGGCTAACCTTGCTCTCAGATATTTTGCTGACTCGTGAACCAAATTATTGTTTTGAAAGAAAAAGATAAGGAACCTCGCATAGGTCTCATCATAGTTAATTCATTCTCGTTATTCCTTTTTAACACCGGAACAACAATTTTTTGCCCATGCGATTCGTCTGTGGAATTCCTTATCTCGTGATATAAAATACGTAAGTAACATAATAGGTGTGTTTTTTTTTGTAAGTCCATATAGAATTGTAAAAAAAAACGACATCGGGATTTATGAGTTTTTTTCCCACTTAGCTGGAAGCACTGTGTACGCTATGACATTTGTCAACTTATTGACGACTAGCATCAACCAATCCAAAAACTTCACTTTTGACGTCTCTGAGCAAATTATCGATAACATATAGATAATACTATTTTGGCATCACCATTTTTATCGGGTCTTAGATTAACTCTCGAAAATTATCTGGTCTTAGCTAACTCTGTATACTTAGATTTAAGTACTCGTAGTTGTTGCCTTTGTATGTAAAGCGCTTAGTCCCGATGTCGTTTTTTTTTACAATTCTATATGGACTTGCAAAAAAAAAACACACCTAATATAACAATCACGAGAGAAGTTTTGAAACCCACATAACCCAATTTGTAATTAATCCAAAAACCATGAAGTCAAAACCGTCAGACCTTTTCTTTTTGATTATTCGAAACTCTAAAAATTAAAAGTAACAAATTATGTAGTAATTTGGATTTATTAGATTGAATTAGTAAGTATAAATCATAAATAATACGCGTAAAGTTGACACGGGAGCGTTTCGGAAAATTCAACTTTACGTACGTTGTGTCGAAAAATTCAATACTTCTGCGGCAAAATTTGTATCGCCACATTTCGCTTGTTAAACTCAAAACGGACTCGTGGAAATCAACAATTCTAAATTTTACCACTTTAGTATCGAAATGTACTCTTACGCTCAATTCGCACATCTCTCTTAATTAAAAATAAATAAGGTACTCGAGATAATTAGTCCAGCATATTTCCACACTTCGCAAAAAAAGATTCTAGGTATAGAATTCAATTTGTTTGGCAATCTGGCAACCCTTTGCTGAATTAAGCTGCATGGATTTAATATTTTTGTTTTTGGGTTAATAGCGATTTGGGCTATGTGGGTTTGACTTTTTGGAGATATTAGCGAGTTGAGCTTTGTGGGTTTAAAGTTTATGGGATTAATTGTGAGTTGGGCTATATGGGCTTAACGTTTTTGGGGTATATACTATATAGCTTTCGAGTTTGGATTTTGTGGGGTCAGCTAATTTTGGTTTTTATTTTTGGGGTTGTCTAGATTGTACAGTTTGAATATCTCGGTTTTACGGTTTAAATTTCTTAATGGGATGGGGCCCGGGGCTTCAGCCCCCCTTAGACCCCCTATTAATCCGGGTCTGGTCTATTTTTTTCCAAGCTATGCTACGTTTCTTGAATTCGATATGAGTCAGTATATCCAACCCTAAGTTTTGTAAGCCCTGAATTTGCATTTTTTAATTCCAATATTTTAAAGTTCAGCTTATGGCGTTAATACATACACATGCGATTCTTTGGAAATAAAAAATTTTGAAACAACACCTTTACGTTAAATAAAATTAAAATTTCTAAACATTTTTTTCCCATTGCAGAGTTCATTTAATTGAGTTTTGAACCCTCCTAGATTCTTACTTGCCATATACATACATATAGACACAATGCATAGGTAAGGTTCTATACGGCAAGTGGCAAGTAAGAAAAATCGAACTCCAGATTTTGATCAATCTAAACATTACGATGACAGGGAAGACGACAAAAGGGGGCTAACGCAAATCTGTCTTTCCTTCTGTCTGTTCGACTACAGCCGCTTTACTTTTAACTTGGTAGACATCGTATGAAATTTTACCCCAAACATTTTTTTCGTTTTTTTTTAAGACCAAAAATATGTTTGTTTTTTAATTTTAGAAAATATTTGTTTTTTTTTCAAAAACTGCTCCACAGATTTAAGAAAAATCCCCGAAAAATAGTTATTAATGGGTACATTTTTCCAATTTTTTTGGTTTTCGATGTTCTGAAAACCTGCTTAACGGATTTTGATGATTTTTTTTTTATTCTAAAGCTCCTAAAAATTTCAAATTAAATTTTTAAGACCTTATTTTTGGATGTTTTGTTTTCGAAACAAAATTTTTTGAAAAACACCTGCTCGATTTCTTTGAAACTTCAAAATAAACAGTTTGTCAACAAAATAAATAGTATGTACAAGAAAAAAAAAATTATTTTATTTAAAAATGACTGTATTCACTGTACAAATATTAAAAAATCAAAAGTCGTATTTTCCTCAAAAAACGGCACCTAAAATGTTGATACAAGATTTTCTATTTCTTTCAACTTTTTCTATCTATAATTCCATACCAATCAAATTTTAAATTAAGATACATATTACTTACTGTATCTACCTATTTTTTTCGAATTTTGGTTATCTCATTATTGTCGTAACGGATTTTACTGTTTTTATAAGTCTTAAAACAGAAAATCTTCTTAAAAGCTTAAGAAACATTGCATTATTAAACTTTACATTTTTTTTTTAATTTTTGAAAGAAGTGTCAATGTTTTTTTTTTTTTTGAAAATTCAATAACTCGAAAACGGATCATTAATAAAAACTTTAAATTAGCGTACTAATATTTCATCTTGCAAAAATTATTATATTAAAACTTATTTTGACGATTTAAAATTGTAATTCGTTCATAAATTCATATTTGCTTATGGCATTCTGTTTTAACCTCCAACTACTAAAAAATTGTTTGAAGAACTAAAATTGTGCTTCCAAATAAATTTTTCACTAATAAATAACATTCATTTTTAAAATCCTAAGTATCTTAAACAAAAGAGGAAGTTATCCAGTCGTGCATTTTATTTTGGTAACCGAAGCAGCACATTGGTTTCTCATTAATATATTTAGAAACTTCATACTTTGGCTAATAAGTAAATAAGACTTTTATTAGTACTTGGCTTGCTCATATCATCTTTTCAACTATTTTTAAGACAAAGAACCACATACCCCATATGTGGTGAGCAATGAAAAATTGATAAAATCAATTAAAAGTTTTGGGTGTTCTAACAAAAATACAGATACATTTCCAGAGATAAATTTTGCTGCTTTGCAGTTTTATGTTAGTTTCAGTTCAGTGCACCATATCGGTTTGTTTCACTGTTTGTGTATTGTTAAAGCATTTGGCAATCGTTTTCTAGATACGGCACGTTTAGTATGTGACAGCGTTTTATTTCTTTTAAATTTGCTGGCGACGAACAAAGAACGTTGTTATAGGACAATGGACCGGGTCATTAGAGCAACAATACCTTTGCTCTGTTGGGTAAGCAATTCGAAAACAAAAAAGATTATTTCACTAATCCTTCATTAATTCAATCCGTTTGTGGGAATTTTAAAGTTCTTCGTGCGTGTTTAATTGATCAAAATAAAATGCATTAAATTTAGCTCTCCTGTGACATCATTCAAACTTATATAAAACAAATTTCTTATATAGTAAGGGTAACTATCTATACAAACATCGAATCAGCTTTTTAGCTCTTACGTTTTTAAAATGTAAAGCATCAGGTATTTTTCGTCACATATTTCCCAACAATAATAATGTTGTATATTATAACATTTTCTATTGTTCAATCCAAACAAAATCAAGGCCAAAGAAATTAGTACCTACTCGAGAATGCTGCGTAAGTATAGGGTACTTAAGATCTATGTGATGCCTCTTGACAATATGGAAATTTACCCACGATTGTCATAAGCTCTACGATGCAAACGAGGCAAGCTTCTTTTTAACAATTGAACCCTTAACCATGATGAAATGAATAACTTCACGGAAGTGGAACAGAAATCCAGAAAATATGACTTACTTCCATTTCTACTCTGAATGTTCATAGCATTTTAAGGGTGAAAACACATTCGTAGGAGGAGGAAACGTATCAGTTGTATATAATAGATAGAAGTATAACATTTCGATGATAGCTCTCTATTTTTAAATAGTGCATCTAGAAAAATAATATTGCCAGATCCGAAAAGTGTAAGTCCTTAAAAAAATATAAATACTTCTTTAACCTAGGAAAGACTGTTATAATTAAAGTTCTTAACATTTTTACTTGCAATATAGGTACTATAGGGCAATTTCTGCAATTGGAAAAAAATCGAACTCGAGATTTTGATAAAAGTTGACATTACGATGATAGCGAAGATGAACAAAGTGGGTCCGACAATTCCGTCCATCTGTCTGTATGACTGTATAAATGTATGTCTGTATGTTTGTACCTCGATCTAGAGCCTAAGTCACTGGACCTATTTTCTTCATACTCGGTACTTAAGGGTCTTCGGTGATTCCCTAGAGGGGAAATATAATTTTTTTTTAAGCTCCAAAACTAACGGTACCCCTCATACACCCATAATGCATAACCTTATTTATCTCGAGAGCGGCTCTTACGATTTTGATAAAAAAAAAATTGTTGTGATATTATAGATATGGACTATATTTTGGTAAAAAAAAAATTGGAGGGAAATGATATTAACGGTACCTGTCCCAGAACGGTTCTTTTGATTTTCGAATTTCTCATCAACGGCTCTAACGATTTTAACCAAAATTTTTATGAAGAAGCTCCTATGCATTGGAAAAAATATAACCTATAAATTTTTTCGAGAAAATTGTTTTTGGATTTTAAAAAACATAATAAAATTTTTTTTTTGAAAATTCAATATTTTGATAACGGATACACAAATAATTTTTTTTTTAAATTACGTTATAAAATGTATTTCATTAAATAATAACAATTTGCATATCAATTTTTCTTATACAAAATTTAGTACACGAAAACAGTGTTACAGTGAGTCTGTATGTCTGTACCTCTCCCTACAACCTAAACCACTGGACCTATGTTCTTTAATCCCGGTAGTTAAGGATCTTCGGTGATTCCCTAGAGGAAAAATTGAAATTTTTTTTAGCTCCAAAACTAACGGTACCCCACATACACCCGTAATGCATAATCTTATTCATCTCGAAAAATACTCAACGATTTTAATAAAAAAAATTAGGTGTGATATTATGGACATGGACTACATTTTGGTCAAAAAAATTTTTGGAGCAAAATGTTATTAACGGCACCTGTCATAGAACCGTTTTTCGGTTTTTTGACTTTCTCATCAATGGCTCTAACGATTTTTATCAAAAATTTTCAGCAGGAGCTTCCTTAAGTTCGAAATAATATTGTATATAAAAAAATTAAATTTTTTTTTTTTGGGATTTAAAAAAAAATTCCAAGTTTTTTTTTGAAAAAACCAATATCTTTAAAACGTGTGAACGATTATTTTTTGAAACTATTTCTAAAATCTATACCTCTGAATACCTACTTAAAATTGGCATCCCAAATTTCGTTCTCGAAAAATTTTAAAGAAATTTGTTATATAAAAAATTATTTTAATAATAAGACGATTTTAAAAATCTTGTTTGCATAAATTCGTACTTTTCCGGAAATCAGACGGCAATTCCATGCCTTTCCTTTTTTCCTTTTCCTTTTTTTATTTTTTTCTTGTAGGTACTAAAAAAATTGTAGTGACCTTATTGGGTACTAAGAATTATAATAATAGTATTTGAAGCACTCTACGGTCAGTGATTGCCCTAAAAATAGTCTGCCTTTTAATGATTTTAATTACAACGTTATTTGATACCTTTATCTTTTTCCTCTGTCTCATTATGCATTTCGCCAAGTTTTGCAGAATTCACTAGATCACTTTAAAGGCTAAAGCTTCGATTTTTAATTAATTTCAATTAGATGTTGAAACTTTTCTTGAAGTTTACACAGATTGTTCGAAATTTCCTGGAAAATTTGAATTACTTGAAGAAAAACGTTTAGAACTAAAATTAAAAGTACCCGATAGACCACTATTAAGGAACCAGAAAAATCAGATTTTTTCAAAAATGAGTCCAACGATTTTTAAAATTTATTTCTACGAGTATATGGTAAAATAAGTTTTTACTGTTTCCGGAATGGATGAAAACATTAGAAACGTCTTATTTTATCAGCGACTATTTTATTAATAAATGGCTTAACGGATGTGAAACAACAAAATATTGTAAGTCAATAAAGAGTGTTCCAAATTTAAAATTTTAAGAAAATTAAAAAAAAAATGCGTGCGTTCCGCCCATTTTACGGTAGACGTGGTGGTAATTCGCAATCGACTCTTCAACGTTTGGGGGCCAAATTTGAGTCGACCAATTCGGTAATGAATCAGCAAATAGTCATACGCTAAATTAACGTAAGATCGTTCCTGAACATCGCAGCGGTCCGTGAAAGTCTACAGCAGAACCCAAGGCAGTCGGTTCCTCGTCATGCACAAGAACTCCGGCTTCGCAGACTTCAAATTGGCAGCGAATTTTATATCGGGACTTGGGCCGATCCGTACTAAATCCAACTGACCCAGAAGCTCAAAGTTCATGAGCATAGACAACACCGTTTGTTCGCTGACTGAGCTTCGGAGCGTTTGGAAGAAGAACAAAAACTATCATTATGTGGGACAACATAAACCAACACGAGGTCCACCAAAGGCATCCTTTTAAAGTTATCGTTTGGTGTAAACTTTGGGATGGCGGCGTCATTAGTCCGTGCTTTATCGAAAACATTTAAGACATTGGTGAACGATTACCGTGAATTACGAGTGCTACAGAACTCTGATAACCAATTTCTTTTGGCCCAAAATTAAACCATATGAACCTAGACGACATGTGGTTCAAGCAGAACTCTACGATTGACTTTCTGCATGAACTATTTGAGGGTAAGGTTATCTCTCGCAGAGGTGACTTGAATTGGCCACCAAGAGCGTGCGATTTGACCCTTAACCCCTTTTTCCTAATGGGTTTCCTAAAGTCGCAGGTCTATGCGAATCAGCGTTGCCACAAAGTGCCCGATCGGGCCTGTTTTACTTTTTGGCCCTTTGCCCGGGCCAGTTAGAAATGGCCCCAAAATCTAAATTTTAGAAGATTTAACATCACATCATATCGTGCTTAATAATAATTAAAAAGCTTTAAAAAATTAATCATAAACCATCGCGATGCATCGCCTCTACAATGTGTTTCCACCATGTACAAATAACCATTTTTAAAATGGAACTGAATTCATTCATCTATCTCGTTTAATGATTTGACTTTTTTCACTTCAATTTCGTCCAGCGTGTTGACTTTTCTCACGTAATTTACTTTCGTCATCTACCAACGCGTTTATCTAACTTAAATAACAAGAAAATAAATCTTACAAATTATATCGTAAACTTCCTAATAATGAAGATCTTCTGATAAAATATATTTGCGTTTGCAAAAAGAATTTAATTTTTTTAAATAAACTTTAGTATAAGGACTACTTAATTCGAACTGAATCGAGTCTAAAACTTAACAATACATTTTTTTCATTTATCAATGATAAAAAGTGTTCAAATGTTATTCCCTATTTCATGCAATATTCTGGAAATACATCTGCTAACATTTCTACAATTTGCTACTTTCTTATTGATGATAAACAACAACCGATCATTTTGAAAAACTGGGCAGCTGCTCTATCGGGACCATTAACTTTCTTGTTTAATAGTTTTCTTGAAGAGGGTTATTTTCTTGATGATTGGAAAATCTCGTACGTTATTCCTATTCATAAATCAAGATCCAAGCAAGATGTTTCTAACTATCGCCCCATCGGGTAAACTATGATCTAAATGAACCTTTAACTCGATGTATTAGAGAATCTAACAGTATTATTTGTAATAATGATGATTTTTTTTCTCAACAAAGTCGAGAATCTTTTAATAGCACATATTGCTTAAATCTAACTCGTAATCTGGGGGTATTAAGTTATTCTTTTATATTAAGTTTATAATTTTATTTTGTTTGCTCCATTAATTAATTATTTGGTTTTTATATTTTTCAATAAAAAAAATTTGATTCGGTAGTCTGTAAGATTATATATTATCTATATCTATATATAAATAGCCTTAAACAAATTTTGTGGTACCATTTTCTCCAAAAGTATTTAACCGATTTTGATAAATTGTATATGTTTGGAAAGCCACAGTTGCGGAGATGTGTAGAATATACTTGAGACACGCATTTACACACTGTGGGTCATTTTTGTTTTTGCATTGTCGAACACTGTGCACATTTCCAAAAAATAAAATTGAACAAAAAACTTACTTTAAATTTCAAATAATTTAGATTTTTTAAGCTACATAGATTTTTAGATTTCATTTTCTGTCGAATTTCGACACAAGGCGAAAGGATAGTTTGTATAAATCTGCTTGATGAAATAAAAATAAATAAATAAATCGTATAGACATTTGTTTTTTTTTCGCCGCTTGTTGCTTATTCGTTCGTTGTCCATTCATATGTATATATTGAATTAAAATATGGAAAAGTTATACAGGGTGATTGGCATAAGGTGTGACAAAAAGCTAGGGCGTGTAGGTTGGACTTAGACAAGAAAAAAATCGTATGGGAGGGGGGGGTCTATTTCCCCCCGTTTAGGCGGGAGGGGCAATTTAAGAAAAAAATCACTTAAAACAGAAAAAAAATTATTAAAAAATAACGGTGATACCTACAGAGTAATGCTATAGCATTTTGAAAAGCCAGAAATACATTCTTTAATTGTGTTTTTAAATAAAGTTGTTCGAGTGAATAGTTTTTGAAAAATTAATTTTCAAAATCAAAATTTTGAAATTTTTAAACAATTTTTTTTCAAAATTTTACGTAATCAAGTATTATTTTTTTATTCAATATTCAATGCTCTTATTAATTTTTGATCAAACACAAAAAACCGGATGTCAAAATGTTTTGTAGTTTTTGAGAAAATCAAAAATAACAAAAACTACTTTTGTTCTAAGAAAAGCCTTTTATTTTAGTTTTTACGTTTTTGGATTCTTATGTAGGTGAATTTACGATTGAAAGGATTAACTTTCTTTTTACTATTCTTTTAATTATCGTCTTATAAGCATACAATAATGTGACAAAGTACTGGATTAACCATATTTCACACATTTTTTCATTGAGAACACCTGCGTGAGAGCATTGGATTAATATTGATCTGCGAATGTTTTTTAAATAATGCAGCGTTACACGCCCTAACTAGTGACAGAAAAATGCAATTGCGAAATAAGAACAAAAATGTTCCTGAATCTTGAAATCAATTTAAATAATAAATACATGCATATTTAGATAAAATACATAATTACTGTTTATTTAAAGTTAATCCTTTCTTTCGTAAATGCACCTAAGCCAAGCCGACCCCACCATAATAAAAAAGTGGCAGATCAATTTTAAACCAATGCTCTCACGCAGGTGTTCTCAATGAAAAAATGTGTGAAATATGGTTAATCCAGTACTTTGTCACATTATTGTATGCTTATAAGACGATAATTAAAAGAATAGTAAAAAGAAAGTTAATCCTTTCAATCGTAAATTCACCTACATAAGAATCAAAAAACGTAAAAACTAAAATAAAAGGCTTTTCTTAGAACAAAAGTAGTTTTTGTTATTTTTGATTTTCTCAAAAACTACAAAACATTTTGACATCCGGTTTTTTGTGTTTGATCAAAAATTAATAAGAGCATTGAATATTGAATAAAAAAATAATACTTGATTACGTAAAATTTTGAAAAAAAATTGTTTAAAAAAAAAATTTAATTTTTTTTTTCAAAATTTTGATTTTGAAAATTAATTTTTCAAAAACTATTCACTCGAACAACTTTATTTAAAAACACAATTAAAGAATGTATTTCTGGCTTTTCAAAATGCTATAGCATTACTCTGTAGGTATCACCGTTATTTTTTAATAATTTTTTTTCTGTTTTAAGTGATTTTTTTCTTAAATTGCCCCTCCCGCCTAAACGGGGGGAAATAGACCCCCCCCTCCCATACGATTTTTTTCTTGTCTAAGTCCAACCTACACGCCCTAGCTTTTTGTCACACCTTATGCCAATCACCCTGTATATGTAAATATTTAAATAATATTACTGGAGTGATTTATATTTTTTTAAGATATTTTAAGGTAATTCCCAAGATATCAAATCAGACGACAGAGTCAAGATTTGCTTCTGCTGCTTACTACATAGATTTCAGAAAGGTACCTATTAAATAAATAATGCATTAATAATAAATAAATAAGAATAAATGCAAATATTAATAAATTGTAGTTTAATGTTTTAAGGACGGATTTGTAAGTAAAATATTTGGCCCCAACTTTTGTCAAATGGCCCCCAAAAAATTTCGAAATGGCCCTCTCTGCTTTTTCCTTCGCGGCAACGCTGATGCGAATACACCAAAACTGACCGATTCCCTTGCTTAAGGTGAACATAAGGCTGAAAAAATTGTTAAGCAGAGTCATACTTATACATAACCTAACCATTATTTAATATTTTGGATATTTAAACCAATTGTAAACATATTGGAAGCTAAGTATTGTTTTTTCTGCCTGGAAAACGTCACATTTTCAACAAATTTGTCTGGCAACGATGTTCAAGTGCAAACTTTTTCCCTTTCTCTATGTAATATAATATAGGTATACCTACCTACATAATATCTATAGAGAGTAGTTGTGTTTTCTGTTGAATACTGAGATGTTTGCAATGTTTTACAAATTCACAAAACGTATTGAATGTTACGTGGCAAATACATATATATGAGAGTCAATTTCGTGAGCACAAGCTAAAGATACAAATGGAACTTGGAGTTGGAGACAGAAAGAGGACAGACATTCATCCTGAAAGACACATCAGACAGTATGCCGCCCTTATCGTTGCTGAAATAGCTTAAATGCAGAACCCAACGTTTAGATATCAAATAGATTTAGTTTTCAAACAGAAACCGAGTCACTGTGCACTCGTTATCGCTATCACCGCCGCCGCGCCTCTTCCACCGCGACGTGCAATCCCAACGCTCCTCCGTTTTTCATCTCCATCGTTATGTCACTTCTATTGCAAAACATTCTGATCCTTACTCGTACTGTCATCTGCTTGTTTTTAAAATAGCAAACAACAACAAAAAGGAAACATCAACGATGCAACATCCTTTCCCTAAGTTGGCTTGTTTGCCTGCGTTGTTCGCATTTTGAATCACATTGCCAGTTAAGATTATGTACATATAGGTATATAAACGAAAAGGTATACCGGTTACTATGCATTTGAGAACTATATCATCGACTCAATTTGCAACTTCGAGCACAACTAAAAGTGGATACAGAACAAGTTGATTTTTGTGAAAAAAGAGCGTAAATATTTTATAAAAATCCGCGGAGGTAGGGCTCTATATGTATATGCAAACTAGCGTTGAATTTAGTTGGCAAATCTTAAGTTGAGTGCTAGCAGGACCCATTTTTAGTGAACTGTTGTCCCTTCAATATTTTTTGTATTAAAAATACATTTCTCTAATAATAATGAAATGAACAGTTTTGTTTTAAAACTTCAAAATTTGAAGTTATAAAGTAAAAATTGCTCATTCTACGTGACAGGACAGCTATCCTTTCAGCGGTGTTGTAAAGGATGCAAATGATTTCATTTAATATTGTTTAGAAAGTTAAAATGTCAACAAAACATACAAAGTTTTGTTTTTATACACATTAAAGTTATGAATCATAAAAGCATGTAGGTATCTAATAAATGATGTGTGTATATCAACAGAAGCCTCTCAGCATCAGGCTTAGAGCGCCATCTGGTTTTGTGACATGTTAATTGGAAAAGAAGTGTAGGATACTCAGAGGGATGTGGCATTATAAATGATAAACTTTTCTTGCTTGTCTTTGCTTTTTACCTTAGGATGTGACAAATGATTTCTTTGTTATATTATGATTTATGACATATGAAAGAAGGTCCTTTGAGGCCCATTATTCTTTATAACTTTGTGATGCTTAAGACAGAATGAAAATTAAACCAAAAAACATCACATATTCACTATGTGCAAATGAGAATTATTGCTTCGATGGTTTGTTTTGATTTCATAACTTTGACAGCATAAAGTCTGTTTGCGGGTATTTTTCAAACGACTACGAAAGACTCCTAGAAAAAAGTTTTTAACACGATTTACAATTAAATGTGGATAACCTACCTATGTCACAAAGGTTATCCAATAGTTTAGGGATATGTTTTGTTTTAAAACTTTTAAATTGTTTAATTATTCTATTATGAACAAGTTATGAGAATTGCATTGCATTGTTCAAATTTTTAAGAACGATAGTTGCGTAAGAGTTGAAGTATTTTAAACATTGATCAGTTTGAAAAATACTTTTTTCTTGTTTTTTAAATGCTTAAACTTATATAATAGGAGTATAGGTTAAGAGTTCGATAAGTCGCTGATATACACAGTATCAAGGTTAGCCATCAGCATACGTAGACAAATACCAATTATAAAAATTATTGAAATAAACCAGCTCATGAAAAGACTTAACAAAATAATAGAAAGAACAAAACTTATCCCAATATAGGTACGACTATGAAAAAGAGTCTTCATTTCCATGTCTTCTGTATTTTGTTTAATTGACACCCCAAGCGATAGATTGATTAATATATACATGTTATATCAGAGCCCACTTGTGCGCCCCCACAAACACTTGACTTTCAATTTCATAAACTTGATGATGCGATCGAAACCACTAATGTATACAAAGAAGAATAAAATTGCATATCAGCACTTTTTGCCCTAAGCAGCTTGTGTGAGAAATATTTCATAAATAAATTGAATCATCGCATCATCCGCAGTCAAACAAAGATTTGCTGCGTTAGCATTTAAATACTATAAAAAGAGATCATTTGATCGTACGCATCGCATTAATATTTCATCAGTCTCTTCGTATAAGCCAAAGATTTCCCCCCACCAGCGGTAAGGGATCTGAAGCTTCAGACATATATAACTAAAATAAAATTGCCTTTAAATAAAATAATTCGGTTTGTTTTATTTCCTATTCTCCGGTGGAGAATAGGTAAAATATATTTTTTGTTAATACGATAACATTAAAATAAAAGTGGCGCAGTCGGTAGGATTGACAACAAATAGAGCGAAAATCTATTAAAGCAAATGTCAGTCCGTGAAACGAACTATCATTAAATAAAGTGAAAAGTGAAAACTGTCGAACGAATATCGATGGTGCATTTAACAACATTTAGTGAAAAAAAAAAAAAAAAAATAATTTTCGAACGGATACCGAAATTATTTTAAAACAAAAAGAAATTATTTAATAGCCAAAGCCAGTGCATATGGTTAATGCTATGAAACCTTATAGAGAGGAAATAATTTCTGAGAGTGAAAAGTGAAGAGTTAAGAAAACAAAAATATATTCAATCAAAAGAAAATTAAACAAAAAGTGAAACGAAAAAATAAAAACTAAATAAAAATAAAAAAGAGATCAATTAAAAATAAAAAGTGCTTAGTGCAAAATTCAAAGAACATAAAACAAAGAATTAAAATTAAAAGTGAAAAGTGAAAAGAACAGAAGGAGAAAGAATTAAAATTAAAAGTGAAAAGAACAGAAGGAGAACGAAAAGAAAAATAATAATAAAAATATACAAAAAGAAAATAAAAGTGCAAGGAAATTAAAAGGATAGTCAAAAAATTTTTTTTTAAAAAACAAAATACAAAAAGAAAGTGCAGTATCATAAAATGAAATAATAAAAGAAAAGAAAAGCAAAGACACAAAAAATAATACATATAAAAAAGAAAAAAAGTTTAAAATATATTACAAACGTTTACAAAAGAAACATTTAAAAATAATTCATCGTGGAAGAAAGTGGCATGATCTAAAGCCCCAACGTGTTCTGTATGAAAGACATCTTTAATCGATTAAAACAATCGAAGTATAGCAGAAACCAACTATTTAATCAACAAAGGAACTTACAAGAGATCAACATGGATCCACCAGCCCAACAACAACAACAACAGCAGCAACAACGAATGCAACAACAACCATTAGTAGCAGCAGGTAATATAAGTTTAGTGTTAAATCCCCTTAAATATATAGAAAGATTACAAAATTTTGACGGAAGAACTGAAGATCTTCCAATATTCATTCAAAATGTCGATGACATTATTCCTACGTTACAAACGTACAATGACCAAAGTCAGAGAATGTGTATTAATTTGCTAAAATCTAAATTTATAGGAAGGGCTAGGCAAAGCATAGAAATTCATACCCACCTCACGAAGTGGACAGACATAAAATCTATGCTAATAGAAAATTTCGGTGGCTTTAAAAATAGCAACCAATTATATGAAGAATTGAGAAATTCTCAGTACAGAGGAGATGTATTAAAATTTTATAATTACATTCAAAAAACTCTGTCCCTATTAAATCAAAAATGTCTTCAAGAAAATAATTCTCTAGATATTCCTCACAATAACAGAACGGCACTTAATATCTTTAAAGAAAGATTGCCTACACATATGAGAACCATTCTCTATGCATTAAGACCTAATACCATGGAGCTAGCACTTCATGAATTAAATTCAGCAGGATTTGTCACAAGACAAAATAACGATGCTAGTAGTAGTAATGAAAAACAAAAATACTATAATAAAAAATTAGAAAATAAATATGACCATGCAAAAAATAGTAATAATTTTAAAAACCCCAATAACCCCTTCAGAAATAATAATAATAGAGAGAATAATTATTACAACAAATATAACAATAATAATTGGCAACCAAAGCCATACATACCAAAACAAAATTATAACAATTATAATTATAATAATAATCGAAATTATAATTCGGATCAGAATCAAAACTTTAACAGAAATTATAATCCAAATAATTATAGACAGTATCCCCAAAGATTTGAACCTATGGAAGAAGATCCTAGATCATCTCAAATAAAAAGATTAGATAAAACAACTAACTATGTAGAAGAAGAAAAAGATTATGAGAACGTAAATTTTCGTGTCTCAGCCTCGGATCAAAAACCAGTTTACCCTTTATTAAATTAACTAAAGAACACAAAACAATTCGTCTTTTAATTGATACTGGAGCTACAAATAGCCTTCTCAGAGAAGAGGATGCACCTGAAAATTTTATTAGATTTAGACAAAATCCATTAAACATAAGAACAGTAGGAAATCATATCACTATTAATAAAGACGTTATTATACCTAAAGAGAAATTTATTTATCCCGTAGTAGAAGATTGTGAGTTTCAATTGTATAACTTTAATGAAGAATACAACGGAATCCTTGGAAATAATATCCTTATCCCAAATAATGGCGAGATCTGTTATGCAAAAAGGATACTAAAATTAAATGGAACGGATATACCTCTGTTTCTCAACGCAAATGAGGAACGTGAGTATGAAGAGTCTATAAATTATTTTAGTAAAATTATTCCACAAATGTCAATCCTTGATTCAACAATGGAAAAAGACATAAGAACTACTCATTTAAATAAGGAAGAAAAAGTAAAACTTTTAGAAGTAATAAAGAATAATAAAAATGCATTTTATAAAAAGGGAGACGATTTGACATTCACAAATCATGTAAAACACAAAATACCCACAGAGGATAATTCTCCAATATATACAAGAATATATCGTTATCCAGAAATACATAAATCTGAAGTAAATAGGCAAATTAAGGAAATGTTAGAATCTAAAATTATTCAACACTCCACATCGCCATATAATGCACCAATTTGGGTAGTCCCAAAAAAAGAAGACAATGTAGGTAACAAAGAATGGCGTATAGTAATTGATTATAGGAAACTTAATTTAAAAACTAAAGAGGATAAATATCCTATTCCGAACATAGATTCTATTCTCGACAAATTAGGACATTGTAACTATTTTACTACTCTAGACCTAACCAAAGGTTTTCATCAAATAGAAGTAAAGGAAGATGATCGGGAAAAAACCGCATTTTCAACTCTTTCAGGACATTATGAATTCATTCGAATGCCCTTTGGCCTCAAAAACGCACCAGCAACATTCCAACGTTTAATGAATGAGGTTTTAAAAGAATATATAGGAAAAATTTGTCATGTTTATCTTGACGATATAATTATATTTAGTACTTCTCTAGAAGAACACGTATGTTCACTTAAGAAAATTTTAGGAGCTTTACAAAACGCAAATTTGAAAGTCTCTCTGAATAAATCTGAATTTATGAGAAAAGAAACAGAATTTTTAGGTCACGTAATTACACCTGATGGAATTAAACCTAATCCAAAAAAAATTGAAACCATTCAAAAATTTCCAATACCTACCACAATAAAAGAAATTCAATCCTTTCTTGGATTAACCGGGTATTACCGCAAGTTCATTTGTGACTATGCCGCAATTATAAAACCCATGACATTATGCCTTAAAAAAAACATAAAAATAAATATTAAAGATAAAAATTATATAGAATCATTTACAAAATTAAAAAATTTAATGGCAGACGATTTAATAAATAGGCATCCTGATTTCCAAAAAGAATTCACACTAACTACTGATGCCTCAAACTTCGCAATTGGAGCAGTATTAAGCCAATCCCATGGTCCCCTTTGTTTTGCTTCACGCACATTAAATAAACATGAGTGTAGTTACAGCACTATAGAAAAAGAATTATTAGCAATTGTTTGGGCTACCGCTCAATTCCGACACTATCTGTACGGAAGAAAATTCATTATTAAAACTGACCATAGGCCATTAGTATGGCTTAGTAATTTAAAAGAACCAAATAGCAAATTACAACGATGGAAAATAAAACTCGAAGAATATGACTTTGAGATACAATTTATACAGGGAAAAGAAAATAAAGTGGCAGACGCACTGTCACGTATAAGAATAGAGAATAAAATAAACATGATGAATAACGATAATAATAATGATAATGATGAACATACTCAACATAGTGCTGAATCAGATAACACAAACCTTATTCCTATTAGTGAAAAGCCGATTAACTTTTATAATCGACAGATAATACTTGAAATCAACGAAAATGATTGTCAACAAATTATTTACCCACATATTGGAAAAAGAAGAGTTATTTTCACACGCAAAGAATTTAAAGAAGAAGATTTTATAGAAATAATAAAAGAAGTAGATACAACACAACTAAATTGTATATATGTCAAAGATGACAAAACATTTAATAACTTCCAAGACATATGGAAAGAAGAAAACAAATTAAATAACAAAAAATTACATAGAAGCACAAAACTCTTGCAGGATCTTAAAATAGACGAAGCAAATGAAATAATATTAAAAACACACACAAATAATAATCATATAGGCATAGAAAAAGTGTACCTAGAGTTAAACAGAAAATACTATATACCAAATCTTAAAACTTTAATTAACAAACAAATAAATAATTGCGCAATATGTATGACAAAAATTGATAGAAATCCTATAAAACTTCCATATGAGAAGACACCCACACCAACAGGACCAAGACAACATTACCACATTGACATATGGTTTTTAAACAAGAAAAAGAAATACGTAACATGTATAGACAAATTTAGCAAATACGCCGCAGCAGAACCTATAAAACATAAGACTCACATAGATACTATAAAAGCGTTAACAAAGATATTCTCCTATATGGGTACACCAAACCTTATAACTCTCGACAATGAAAATGCTTTCGTTTCAAATTCTCTAAACAATTACTTAGTAAATAAAGACATACAAATACATTATTGTACAGCCAATCGACATACAGGCAATTCAGATATTGAAAGATTGCATGGAACTCTTAACGAGCATTTGCGTATCCTAATTTCAATCGAACAATCTGGTGAACAAGTTGATCCAAGCGATCATACAGTCCAAGCTCTAATCGCTTATAATAATATTATTCATTTAACTACTCGAGAAAAACCTTTCGACATCCATTTTGGTGTCATAAATAAAGAAATAATTTTTAAACGAATAGAAGATAATAAAACGAAGGTAATTAATAAATTAAATGAAAAACGTAAGAATATTGAAATTAATGAACAATTTGTGAAAATAACAGATCCCGATAAAATAAAAAACAAGTTAACCCCTAAATATAAAAAAGTTAAAGTAATAAATAAAGAAGGAAAAAAATATACTCTTAAAGAAGGCAATAGGTTCAAAAAGAAACCCCATAGAATTTTGCATAAAGATCAGTTCCATAGACTAAAGAAATTTACAGAGAATATTCCTGTTCACAGGCATGACACTTCGTCAAAAGAAGCCACTTGCGGATCTTCATATGATCAACCCACTACTTCCAAAGGTATTCATCATATTGGTTTTCATTCTACCAATAATCTCAACCCAAGAAATACAAATAATTGACTACAACCACGGTAATGGTTTTACAATTATACAATTACAGCAGATAGAAATAATAGAAAACTATACTAAAATACTACATATTATAAATTTAACTAAGTACGAAACAAATTTAAAAATACTAGAAGACCATATACAACTTTTACCTGAACAAAACATCGAAATTATTAATTTAATGAAACATACTAGAAAAGAATTTGAAACTATAATACCACATGACAGACAGAAGAGAGGACTTATTAATATTTTAGGTACAGGTATGAAATTTTTATACGGAACCATGGATGACGACGATAGACAAGAAATAGAAGAAAGACTTAAATTAATAGAAACAAATACACACAATTTAATAGAAAATTCAAATTCACAAATACAAATTAATAATCATTTTAATGAGCAAATTGCATTACTAACTAATACTTTTAATAACAAAACTAAAAAATTTATCGACCATATAGAAAAATCTATTCGCACTCAACACGATTTAGAAAGAGATTTTAACAAATTGAAATTAGAAATAGAAATTAAAGACAATATAAAATATTTGACAAATGACATAGACAAAATTAAAGATATAATTTTAACATCGAGACTAGGAATCTTAAGCAAAGATATATTTTCAGAAACAGAACTTGACAAAAATAATATAACAATTGAAAAACTTTCACAAATCAAATTAGAACTTGCTTTATATAAAAACACTATCATATTTATAATCGAAATCCCAAACTTTACAAATGAAATATACAAACAAATATATATCCAACCCATACCAAATTTAGAAGATAGTCAACAATTAGATATTAGTAATAAAATGTTTTTGACTAAAGACCAAATAATTTATAACAATACCAAAATGAAAAAATATTTATCAGAAATAAAAGATGATTGTATTGAAAATATATTTAAAAATCAAATGAATTGTAAACTATTAAAAAATGTAAACGAAAAAATATTAGAAATAGGAAATAATAATCTTGTATTGATAAATGTAAAATTACAAGAAATAAATCAAAATTGTAATAATCAAAACATTACTGTTAAAGGTAACTACCTTATTAAATTTGAAAATTGTAAAATCGAAATAGACAATAAAATGTACGAAAGAAAAAATTATAAACACGAACCTTTAATTCCAAATACAATTGAAAATATAAATTATACCAAATCAAAAGATATAACTTTTCAAGAATTACATTATCAAAATATACAAAATTTAAAAGAAATTGAAGAATTAAAATACAAGCACAAACATACAAATTTAACTATGTACATGATAATTTTAATCATTACACTTATCGTAATCCTTTATATCTATTTAAAATGTAAAACTAAAAATAGGAAGATAATAAATAATGTAAATCTTCCAAAGGTCACTTTCCGACCATTAGAAGACTCTAAGGGGGGAGGTGTTATATCAGAGCCCACTTGTGCGCCCCCACAAACACTTGACTTTCAATTTCATAAACTTGATGATGCGATCGAAACCACTAATGTATACAAAGAAGAATAAAATTGCATATCAGCACTTTTTGCCCTAAGCAACTTGTGTGAGAAATATTTCATAAATAAATTGAATCATCGCATCATCCGCAGTCAAACAAAGATTTGCTGCGTTAGCATTTAAATACTATAAAAAGAGATCATTTGATCGTACGCATCGCATTAATATTTCATCAGTCTCTTCGTATAAGCCAAAGATTTCCCCCCACCAGCGGTAAGGGATCTGAAGCTTCAGACATATATAACTAAAATAAAATTGCCTTTAAATAAAATAATTCGGTTTGTTTTATTTCCTATTCTCCGGTGGAGAATAGGTAAAATATATTTTTTGTTAATACGATAACATTAAAATAAAAGTTACATATATAACAACTTCGAGAAAAGCTTCAGAACGGAGCTAAGCAGAATAAAATGCACGAATGGGTCGCACGAACTTTCTTTTTACAAAAAAAATACTGAGCCGTTTTTGAAATATTGAATTTTCCAAAAACAATAGATTTTTCTTTTCAAAAATTCAAAACATATTTTTTTAAAGTCTTGAAATGCAATGTTTTTTAAACTTTTTAGAAGGTTCTCTATGAGAAATTGAATTAAATAATCATTAAAAATTACAATTATTGTTGGAAAAACATTGTGAATTTTTTAAAGACGAATTAGGCATGTATACATACAAAAATATATCTCTTGAAATTATTGAAAACGCTCGAGCCATGTTTTGGAAGGTTCTTTTTGCCAAAAGAGATATTTTTAGCTTAGAGTTGGTAAATTGGTTAAAGAAGGACTCATAGTGAAAACCGACAATGCTGAGGGGGGAACACCAATTGTAGAAGTACCCAAAAGCGGAGGTGGTAGAATATGTGGTGACTATAAGGTCACACTAAACCCACATCTTAAAGATTTTAATCACCCACTACCGCGTGTTGAAGACATTTTTGCTTCATTACATGAGATACATTTTTCTGAAAATTAGACCCGAAACAAGCTTTTATGCAATGTCTCTTAGATGAGAAATCCCAAATGCTTTTTGCGTTAGGCACTGAAATGGGAATTTACAAGGTGTTAATAATGTCTTATGGCATCAAAGTAAGTAGTAGGTTTTGGCCGGTTCTGGATCAATGAAGTGGAGGAATTTAAGTGGAGGAAAGTGGATTTTTAAGAGAGAATTTAAGGGGATTTTTAAGTTGGATTTTTTTAAGTTGGATTTTTTAGTTGGAATTTAGAGAGTAGTAGGTTTTGGCCGGTTCTGGATCAATGAAGTGGAGGAATTTAAGTGGAGGAAAGTGGATTTTTAAGAGAGAATTTAAGTGGATTTTTAAGTTGGATTTTTTTAAGTTGGATTTTTTAGTTGGAATTTAGAGAGTAGTAGGTTTTGGCCGGTTCTGGATCAATGAAGTGGAGGAATTTAAGTGGAGGAAAGTGGATTTTTAAGAGAGAATTTAAGGGGATTTTTAAGTTGGATTTTTTCAAGTTGGATTTTTTAGTTGGAATTTAGAGAAGCAATTTAAGCGGAGCAATTTAAGCGGAGCATGGAGGAACTTAAGTGGAGGAATTTAAGTGGAGGAATTTAAGTGGAGGAACTTAAGTGGAGGAATTTAAGTGGAGGAATTTAAGTGGAGCAATTTAAGCGGAGCAATTTAAGCGGAGCAATTTAAGTGGAGGAATTTAAGTGGAGGAACTTAAGTGGAGGAATTTAAGTGGAGGAACTTAAGCGGAGCAATTTAAGCGGAGCAATTTAAGCGGAGCAATTTAAGCGGAGCAATTTAAGCGGAGCAATTTAAGCGGAGCAATTTAAGCGGAGCAATTTAAGTGGAGGAATTTAAGTGGAGGAACTTAAGTGGAGGAACTTAAGTGGAGGAATTTAAGTGGAGGAATTTAAGTGGAGGAACTTAAGTGGAGGAACTTAAGTGGAGGAACTTAAGTGGAGGAATTTAAGTGGAGGAACTTAAGTGGAGGAATTTAAGTGGAGGAATTTAAGTGGATGAATTTAAGCATAGAGTAGTATATTTTGGACGGTTCGGGGAAATCAAATTATGTCCTTTTTGGTGCTATGGATGCTTAACAAAAGAGAAGAAAGAAATATGCCCTAGTAAAAAATAAAAATACAAAGTTTTTAATACGAGTATGATTCAAATTTTTATTTATTTTATTTAAACTTGATAGGTTTTACAGTGTTAATGTGAAAAATTATCTTTATTTTATTTAAACATTTTTCGTTTTAAAACTACTAAAATATAATATTTTATTTATAGATACATATATACAATAGACAATCATATTGGAATATTCTTATGCCCCCATGCATATGTGGTCTTTGAATCCGCACAAATAAATCTTTTTATATCACCACAACTTAATGCTAACTTATTAATATTTTCAGTATATATTTTATGATTTCTACTTCTAAAGGTATACATTGATCTATATTGATCTTGTTTCTTAATTAAACAATTTCTATAATCTCTTTATTCTAAATTATTTGTTACATATTTTTTAATACCTTTCGCCTTTTTTGTAACCTCACCGGTATCTACTCTATAGCAATATAGTTTTGCACGTAATCCAACGAAATCTAACATTATTCTCGAGTTATTTTCATCTTTAAATAGACCTATTTCCTTGCCGTTATTTAAGGGAAAGTTGTGTATATTGTTGGGAGGATACTCAGAAGTATCAAATCTAGATCTATTAGGATTTATTACGTCATCATAGATATCAGCATAAAAATCATCTGTAAATATGGAATAGATGAAAGAATCTGTATCCATATAGTACAAACGAATTTTGTTGTTAAATTTTGGTTTCATGTAGTCGTAGTGAAAGTCGTACATTAACCACTTTGATAGGTCAAGAACAACAAAGCCCAAGTAAATTGGTTTATCGAGTTTTATACTCCCTTTTTTCATTTCAATAGCACACATATTCGGTGAAAATATGTTACTACTATGAAAATTCGGATGAGCAATTAGCTTTCTTGCTGAAAATTGGTTTCTTTTGCATGCCACTCAGAAACAATTTTTACATCTCTACGTTTTTCAACATTTTCCATGGTCTTACCATAAACGCTATTGTTCATCAATTTAAAAAAATCTTTTTCAAACTTATTTTTGGCTACTTTTCTGTATTCAGTGTTAAGCAAAATATATTTCTGAAGCCAGTTTGATTGATTAAACGTCATGACTCTGTGCACTTTAGTCACTATTAATCCATTAGAGATACACTGCTGTAAGTTTCTTAAATGGATTGTAAATTTTTTTCTCGGATTGAGATGAGCAATAAGTTTAGGAATATTACATCCCGAGGTAATTATATTTTCAGGACAGAATGGAAGATCGTTATGCAAATCGTGGATACTAGATGGGTAATCTAAGTCTACTTCCAATACATATCCAACATTATCATCTTTGATGTTGGATATATACTCAGTTGTATATAACTCAGGATTATCCCACTGAAAATTACCATAGGGAAGGGGCTGTGACATAGCCCATCCATATAAATTAATAGCATCCAGATACATTAAATATTCCGATGCTTTATTTGGATCATAGCTTGACATATATTTATTATTTGCAACGGCATCTCTGTGACTGCACTGACACAACCCACCCCGAATTCCACTTTTAAAGAAGTTGTACATATCAACGTCTGTTAAAAGCTCCAACTTTATTTTTGTTGTTTTGAGCATAGCATCCCATGATAAACCAGGAGCGGTAAAATAATGGCAAGGGTCAAGTTCGTATATAGAATTACAAACTGTTCTGAATTTTTCAAAAATATCTGCTAACAGGAGAACATCACTCTTTAGATATAGAATGGTATAGTCTTTAAATGTTTTACATTTAAAATGATTCCATACCTTTAGAGCATGATTGTAATCCCCATCTAAACATGCTTCATCTACCATCTTATTATGAAATTTAGTAATAGATGGAAGTGATGGTTCTTCAAATCGCTCCCATGAATCTAAATGATCATAAGGGAATACGCCTTTCCTTATCATTAAATTGAATGATTCGCTCTCTTGAAAAACACTCTTTGTATTTTTCAAGTCGTCAAGAGATAAATTATTTGCTAAAGAAGCAAGGCTTGATTGAAGAAATCTATTTGAATCTAAAAATCTTATTTCAAAAAATCTTTTTTCACCCAAATAAATTCTTTTAGATAGGGATATATAATTTTCCTTGTTCATCGGAATGATGTTAATGTCTCCTTGAATTTTTGCGAGACTTTTAATAAACATATGACAATCATAGCCCGAGAAATTATGAAAAAGAACTGGAAAAAATTTTGGGACACGAAAATCTAAATTACACTTCACATGTGCAGGTCCTATAAATATACCAGTGAGATGGCAATGGTTCCTTACTCTAAGCTCGCTGTCCTTAAAACTTAATTTGCAAATTGTACAAAATGGATTATTTACTTGATAGTTGTTTTCTGCATCAGTCAGTGGATTCATTGGCTTCGGTTTCTCCAACACATCCTGATATAAGGTAGTTAAATCCGATGTCAGCATTTCGATAAATTTATCTGGAGAGTTTTGGCCTAAAAGAAAGGAAGAAAAAAATTATTATTCATATCTTTTAAAATAATGAAATGTGGGTAAAATAAATGTTTTATAACAAGTTAGATGTAAGTACTCACCAACAAATGTCACTTGCTTATCAAGTTTTTCATTGAAACTGCACTTGATGAAGTAGGAGAAGGCACAAGGTATATGTTGCTGGACAGCTGTTGTTGATGAAAATTTAGGATCGGGTGTTTGGTGGCTTATCGGAGCTAGGATGGACTCAAAGTCAGCGTACACTACTAGTGGAACTTGAAGTTGTCTTCCATAATTTTTGAAATAAATATTTGTGTTATCTCCCTCTGGCATTTTTGTTATAAGTCTACAACATTCGCTTTTGTGGTTTTCAAGTTTAGTCTTACTAGCAAAATGTTGTAGACATCCGTTACGGAGATGCATTTGATGTTCTTTACCCGAAATTTGACTACATATTAAGCGAGATATATTGTTAATATAAACGTAGTGAGTTCTACGATCAATGTTTATACAATACATCAAATTAATGTGTATATTCTGCTCCTTTTGTGAATGATATAATGGACCAATGATTTTAACACTTTTCTTTTTATCATTAGATTCATATCCAAATACATTCACACATATCTCTGGGTTGTTCTCTTCAAATTTTTTTACATCTTTTAATACCAGAGGGAACTGCAAATTTTTAAAGCTGATTAGTTTACCACATACATCAATCAACTCATCTGTTATGTTTGTGATATTATACGAACTAGTTCTCGAGCGATTATTCGTAACTTCTGTGCTCAGAGCAGCTATGATGCTCCATTTAAAACAATATTCATCATTATTTTGAACATTGATGCAGGCTTTCTTTTTTATTAATTGAAGTGGTAGCTTGAAATATGAAGATCCACTAATAGGTCTATATTTGTTAATGTTTACCTCTATCCTTAAAAATGACAATAAAGCCCATCCACTGTCTTTACATTGAAATTCCTCCAATTTATTTTTTTTTATTTCGGTATACATTTTTTCGAGATGATTATCCAATTCATCTTCTGAAACTACACTTAGCATTTTGGTTTGCATGCTTTTAGTGGCAATAATTGCACTATCGGGATCATCCGAATGTTTTATAAATTCGCCAAACACTTCGAGATTGAATTTAAAGGAATTCATCGCTTGAATTTCCTCTTGTAGAAGCCCCATGATTATGGGGTGCTTCTTATCAACAAGCATCTTTATGTCAAGAATGCTTTCATCCACATTTTTAATGGAGAAAGTCTTAATTCTATTATTGAAAGCGGACGTCGTTGTACGTTTTGAACCTCTTTGTACGTTTTAAACCTAGTTGTTAAAGTCGTTTTGGGTTTTGTTATATTTTCTTTTCATATAAATAACGAATATATTCGGAGATCACTATCATCTCTTAGAAAAATACCTCTATAAACCATTTCAACTAATGGGAAGTATCCTTTTAAAGATCTATAAATGTAAGAAAATCTATCTTTGAATGTATCCTGAAACCACTATTACTTGTAAGAAAAAGACGTCACCCATAAATATATCATTCAAAATAATGGGATAATAAAACGTTGTTGTACGTTTTTTTGAACCTCTTTGTACGTTTTAAACCTAGTTGTTAAAGTCGTTTTGGGTTTTGTTTTTCTTATTTGTTTTTTATTCTCATTTTCCCAATCTGAATTACATATCTTTCTCATCCAAAACAAAGAATTTTTATTTTTTACTTTTTATTTTATTTTAATTTTTATCTTTTCATAGAAACAGCTAATGAATCTGGAAACCACTATCACAACATGGCTCCTATATATTATTGAACTAATGGGGTAATAAAAGATTACTGTCATCCTTAAACATTCTCGCTTATCGGGAATAATACATATGTACTATAGAGTTTTCTAATGCTATTAAATGAAATTACAAAATTAGGAAAAAAAAATCAAAGTAACCTAAAATCTCTATCACTTGTAAGAAAAATATTTTCTTTTCATATAAATAATGAATATATTCGGAGATCACTATCATCTCTTAGAAAAAAATACCTCTATAAATCATTTCAACTAATGGGAAGTATCCTTTTAAAGATCTATAAATGTAAGAAAATCTATCTTTGAATGTATTTTGAATCCACTATCACTTATTAGAAAAATACCTGTCCCATATATTATTCAAACTAATGGGGTAATTAAACGTCGTTGTACGTTTTGAACCTCTTTGTAGGTTCTAAACCTAGGTGTCAACGTCGTTTTGGGTTTTGGGTTAAGTCTATCTCCTCCTATCATGAACATGAATGGTTATGACCGGTATCCTTTTAAAGATCTATAAATGTAAGAAAATCTATCTTTGAATGTATCCTGAATCCACTATCACTTGTTAGAAAAATACCTCTCCCATATATCATTCAAAATAATGGGATAATAAAACGTCGTTGTACGTTTTTTTGAACCTCGTTTTACGTTCTAAACCCAGTTATTTTGGGTTTTGGGTTAAGTCTATCGATTGATCGATTGAGGACGTGGTAATGATGAGTCCGATTTTTTTAAGGAAAAGTGTTTGTCTGTACTATTTCATATGAAATTGATTATATGTGGTGGGGATGGGAGATGAATTGGAAAGCCATATAAAATATTTTATAAAGAGTATAAAAAGGACATGAATATTACAGGATAGATATAGAATAGAATTAATAGCTAACTTGGTCGCAGCATAGCTCAAGACAGCGGAACATTTTAGCAAATACAAAACATAGATATTATTAAAAAAAAAAAAAAAAAAATAAAGAATAAAATCAAACTATTGATCGCAGCCTAGCTAAAGACAGCGGGCCAATAAAATAAATAAAAAATCTGTTTTTTTCTCTTCTATCCGCATCGAGTCACCCTTCTCCCTTGGGGGAAAATACAGTGACAGTAGACATTACAAAATTTTGGTGGCAGTGTTGGGATACATCACATTAAGATCCCCCTACCAAATAAAAACAGATTCTATCAATATAGAAGACCGATCTTCTAATGCGTTCTCTGGGGCTATACACCGAGAAATAGTAACATAGCAACATTGGGCAGTGTAAAAAGACCAGGGTAAACTCAACTATAGGGTGCGAAGCCTGCTTGGCAAGATACAACAGCAGCAGTAACAGCAGCAGCAACAGCACCAGCTCAACAACAGCAACAGCAGTAATACCGGCAGCAGAAACAACACAGCTTGAAATGGAAATTATCAACTATGATCCTAACTCGGAGTGGATGTTAGTAAATATAGTCAGCCAAAATGTGATCCATCTACGAATTGGCCAAATAGATATAGGAACTAATCATTCAAATAACCATTTGATCATTCCTAGCGTGTTGGTGTCTCTTAAACATGCTGCAATACTTATTAAACCCTGCGGACAGCATGTGTTTATAAAGAATGCTACTGGTTCTAGAGGCACATATGTAAACGGGAGGTTAATCGGTCCCAGTAAGAAAAGGCTAGAATTTGGCGATTCAATTAGCTTTGGGATCGATATGGACAACTTTTAGCTACGAACATGTCCATCCTATGTGTTAAAGAACACCACACTAGGAAATTTAGTCCGAAACCCTAGAACACTAGATTCGCTATTATTATTAGACAACCTCAACGAACCTGAAGATTCTATTGCAGTCACCAACACAAATAACGAAACAAATCCTAACCAACCAATCAATGTGGAAGATCTTTACCACCCCATCGAACTAAGAGCGTTACGCGGAAGATTAGATTTTACTCCCCGAACATTCTTCGAAACATGGTATACGCTAATCGGTGATATAGAACCTGAAATAGCGGAAAACCCTTTAGCACTAAGAGATTTTTTCCTGAATTCATTTGAAGAATACGAAAATTAAAAAAAAAAAAAAAAATTCCAATAAAACGAGATTCTATAAAACTATTCTATTAAAAGAAATGTGATAATAATAATAATAATAATAATAAACATGTTTATGTACAATCTGTTTAAACGAATTTTATTTTTCTCTTTTTCTTTTTATTATTAATATTGTATAAATCTAAAATAATTTAATTATTTAATTTTCGCAAATTTTAGCTCGAAGGTCGTTCCAAGTGTTCTCACTATCTCAAATACATAACCTCCTCCACCAATTGCTGTCATACTGTTCGATGTTAGATCTGAATATCTACCAGGTAAAAAGATCTAGAAAAGTAATCAAAAAATTAATTTGATAAAAAAGAAAGAAAATGTTTGACTTACCTTATATTCCCCGAGATCTGCTACGATTCGATCACCCCATCTGGTTTTAACCTTTTGTAGGAAGAAAATATTATATTTGAATCCTATGTCCAACTCGGACAACTTCCTCGTTGGCTTAAAACCACTGTTTTGGTTCAGCGAATTTGCCTCCCTCACAGCAAAATCATCTAAGGTAAAAATTGAATGCTCTTCCTTGAAATGCATTTTAGTGTTGTCTTCTTACAATCTTGAGAATAACTATGATGTTCTACAACAAATATTTGTGTTTTTATAAGAAAATCTTCTCAGATAAGTATATATATATATGTCTTTCAATGCATATTAAATTTAGATTTTCATTCAACCGATCATGTCCATTCATATTCATGATAGGGGGAGATAGACTTAACCCAAAACCAAAAACCAAAACCCAAAATAACCAGGTTTAGAACGTAAAACGAGGTTAAAAAAAACGTACAACGACGTTTTATTATCCCATTATTTTGAATGATATATGGGAGACGTCTTTTTCTAACAAGTAATAGTGGTTTCAGGATACATTCAAAGATAGTCATTTCCCATCCCCACCACATATAATCAATTTCATATGAAATAGTACAGACAAAGACTTTTCCTTAAAAAAATCGGACTCATCAAAAAAATCGGACTCATCATTACCACGTCCTCAATCGATCAATCGATAGACTTAACCCAAAACCCAAAATAACTGGGTTTAGAACGTAAAACGAGGTTCAAAAAAACGTACAACGACGTTTTATTATCCCATTATTTTGAATGATATATGGGAGAGGTATTTTTCTAACAAGTGATAGTGGATTCAGGATACATTCAAAGATAGATTTTCTTACATTTATAGATCTTTAAAAGGATACCGGTCATAACCATTCATGTTCATGATAGGAGGAGATAGACTTAACCCAAAACCCAAAACGACGTTGACACCTAGGTTTAGAACCTACAAAGAGGTTCAAAACGTACAACGACGTTTAATTACCCCATTAGTTTGAATAATATATGGGACAGGTATTTTTCTAATAAGTGATAGTGGATTCAAAATACATTCAAAGATAGATTTTCTTACATTTATAGATCTTTAAAAGGATACTTCCCATTAGTTGAAATGATTTATAGAGGTATTTTTTTCTAAGAGATGATAGTGATCTCCGAATATATTCATTATTTATATGAAAAGAAAATATTTTTCTTACAAGTGATAGAGATTTTAGGTTACTTTGATTTTTTTTTCCTAATTTTGTAATTTCATTTAATAGCATTAGAAAACTCTATAGTACATATGTATTATTCCCGATAAGCGAGAATGTTTAAGGATGACAGTAATCTTTTATTACCCCATTAGTTCAATAATATATAGGAGCCATGTTGTGATAGTGGTTTCCAGATTCATTAGCTGTTTCTATGAAAAGATAAAAATTAAAATAAAATAAAAAGTAAAAAATAAAAATTCTTTGTTTTGGATGAGAAAGATATGTAATTCAGATTGGGAAAATGAGAATAAAAAACAAATAAGAAAAACAAAACCCAAAACGACTTTAACAACTAGGTTTAAAACGTACAAAGAGGTTCAAAAAAACGTACAACAACGTTTTATTATCCCATTATTTTGAATGATATATTTATGGGTGACGTCTTTTTCTTACAAGTAATAGTGGTTTCAGGATACATTCAAAGATAGATTTTCTTACATTTATAGATCTTTAAAAGGATACTTCCCATTAGTTGAAATGGTTTATAGAGGTATTTTTCTAAGAGATGATAGTGATCTCCGAATATATTCGTTATTTATATGAAAAGAAAATATAACAAAACCCAAAACGACTTTAACAACTAGGTTTAAAACGTACAAAGAGGTTCAAAACGTACAACGACGTCCGCTTTCAATAATAGAATTAAGACTTTCTCCATTAAAAATGTGGATGAAAGCATTCTTGACATAAAGATGCTTGTTGATAAGAAGCACCCCATAATCATGGGGCTTCTACAAGAGGAAATTCAAGCGATGAATTCCTTTAAATTCAATCTCGAAGTGTTTGGCGAATTTATAAAACATTCGGATGATCCCGATAGTGCAATTATTGCCACTAAAAGCATGCAAACCAAAATGCTAAGTGTAGTTTCAGAAGATGAATTGGATAATCATCTCGAAAAAATGTATACCGAAATAAAAAAAAATAAATTGGAGGAATTTCAATGTAAAGACAGTGGATGGGCTTTATTGTCATTTTTAAGGATAGAGGTAAACATTAACAAATATAGACCTATTAGTGGATCTTCATATTTCAAGCTACCACTTCAATTAATAAAAAAGAAAGCCTGCATCAATGTTCAAAATAATGATGAATATTGTTTTAAATGGAGCATCATAGCTGCTCTGAGCACAGAAGTTACGAATAATCGCTCGAGAACTAGTTCGTATAATATCACAAACATAACAGATGAGTTGATTGATGTATGTGGTAAACTAATCAGCTTTAAAAATTTGCAGTTCCCTCTGGTATTAAAAGATGTAAAAAAATTTGAAGAGAACAACCCAGAGATATGTGTGAATGTATTTGGATATGAATCTAATGATAAAAAGAAAAGTGTTAAAATCATTGGTCCATTATATCATTCACAAAAGGAGCAGAATATACACATTAATTTGATGTATTGTATAAACATTGATCGTAGAACTCACTACGTTTATATTAACAATATATCTCGCTTAATATGTAGTCAAATTTCGGGTAAAGAACATCAAATGCATCTCCGTAACGGATGTCTACAACATTTTGCTAGTAAGACTAAACTTGAAAACCACAAAAGCGAATGTTGTAGACTTATAACAAAAATGCCAGAGGGAGATAACACAAATATTTATTTCAAAAATTATGGAAGACAACTTCAAGTTCCACTAGTAGTGTACGCTGACTTTGAGTCCATCCTAGCTCCGATAAGCCACCAAACACCCGATCCTAAATTTTCATCAACAACAGCTGTCCAGCAACATATACCTTGTGCCTTCTCCTACTTCATCAAGTGCAGTTTCAATGAAAAACTTGATAAGCAAGTGACATTTGTTGGTGAGTACTTACATCTAACTTGTTATAAAACATTTATTTTACCCACATTTCATTATTTTAAAAGATATGAATAATAATTTTTTTCTTCCTTTCTTTTAGGCCAAAACTCTCCAGATAAATTTATCGAAATGCTGACATCGGATTTAACTACCTTATATCAGGATGTGTTGGAGAAACCGAAGCCAATGAATCCACTGACTGATGCAGAAAACAACTATCAAGTAAATAATCCATTTTGTACAATTTGCAAATTAAGTTTTAAGGACAGCGAGCTTAGAGTAAGGAACCATTGCCATCTCACTGGTATATTTATAGGACCTGCACATGTGAAGTGTAATTTAGATTTTCGTGTCCCAAAATTTTTTCCAGTTCTTTTTCATAATTTCTCGGGCTATGATTGTCATATGTTTATTAAAAGTCTCGCAAAAATTCAAGGAGACATTAACATCATTCCGATGAACAAGGAAAATTATATATCCCTATCTAAAAGAATTTATTTGGGTGAAAAAAGATTTTTTGAAATAAGATTTTTAGATTCAAATAGATTTCTTCAATCAAGCCTTGCTTCTTTAGCAAATAATTTATCTCTTGACGACTTGAAAAATACAAAGAGTGTTTTTCAAGAGAGCGAATCATTCAATTTAATGATAAGGAAAGGCGTATTCCCTTATGATCATTTAGATTCATGGGAGCGATTTGAAGAACCATCACTTCCATCTATTACTAAATTTCATAATAAGATGGTAGATGAAGCATGTTTAGATGGGGATTACAATCATGCTCTAAAGGTATGGAATCATTTTAAATGTAAAACATTTAAAGACTATACCATTCTATATCTAAAGAGTGATGTTCTCCTGTTAGCAGATATTTTTGAAAAATTCAGAACAGTTTGTAATTCTATATACGAACTTGACCCTTGCCATTATTTTACCGCTCCTGGTTTATCATGGGATGCTATGCTCAAAACAACAAAAATAAAGTTGGAGCTTTTAACAGACGTTGATATGTACAACTTCTTTAAAAGTGGAATTCGGGGTGGGTTGTGTCAGTGCAGTCACAGAGATGCCGTTGCAAATAATAAATATATGTCAAGCTATGATCCAAATAAAGCATCGGAATATTTAATGTATCTGGATGCTATTAATTTATATGGATGGGCTATGTCACAGCCCCTTCCCTATGGTAATTTTCAGTGGGATAATCCTGAGTTATATACAACTGAGTATATATCCAACATCAAAGATGATAATGTTGGATATGTATTGGAAGTAGACTTAGATTACCCATCTAGTATCCACGATTTGCATAACGATCTTCCATTCTGTCCTGAAAATATAATTACCTCGGGATGTAATATTCCTAAACTTATTGCTCATCTCAATCCGAGAAAAAAATTTACAATCCATTTAAGAAACTTACAGCAGTGTATCTCTAATGGATTAATAGTGACTAAAGTGCACAGAGTCATGACGTTTAATCAATCAAACTGGCTTCAGAAATATATTTTGCTTAACACTGAATACAGAAAAGTAGCCAAAAATAAGTTTGAAAAAGATTTTTTTAAATTGATGAACAATAGCGTTTATGGTAAGACCATGGAAAATGTTGAAAAACGTAGAGATGTAAAAATTGTTTCTGAGTGGCATGCAAAAGAAACCAATTTTCAGCAAGAAAGCTAATTGCTCATCCGAATTTTCATAGTAGTAACATATTTTCACCGAATATGTGTGCTATTGAAATGAAAAAAGGGAGTATAAAACTCGATAAACCAATTTACTTGGGCTTTGTTGTTCTTGACCTATCAAAGTGGTTAATGTACGACTTTCACTACGACTACATGAAACCAAAATTTAACAACAAAATTCGTTTGTACTATATGGATACAGATTCTTTCATCTATTCCATATTTACAGATGATTTTTATGCTGATATCTATGATGACGTAATAAATCCTAATAGATCTAGATTTGATACTTCTGAGTATCCTCCCAACAATATACACAACTTTCCCTTAAATAACGGCAAGGAAATAGGTCTATTTAAAGATGAAAATAACTCGAGAATAATGTTAGATTTCGTTGGATTACGTGCAAAACTATATTGCTATAGAGTAGATACCGGTGAGGTTACAAAAAAGGCGAAAGGTATTAAAAAATATGTAACAAATAATTTAGAATAAAGAGATTATAGAAATTGTTTAATTAAGAAACAAGATCAATATAGATCAATGTATACCTTTAGAAGTAGAAATCATAAAATATATACTGAAAATATTAATAAGTTAGCATTAAGTTGTGGTGATATAAAAAGATTTATTTGTGCGGATTCAAAGACCACATATGCATGGGGGCATAAGAATATTCCAATATGATTGTCTATTGTATATATGTATCTATAAATAAAATATTATATTTTAGTAGTTTTAAAACGAAAAATGTTTAAATAAAATAAAGATAATTTTTCACATTAACACTGTAAAACCTATCAAGTTTAAATAAAATAAATAAAAATTTGAATCATACTCGTATTAAAAACTTTGTATTTTTATTTTTTACTAGGGCATATTTCTTTCTTCTCTTTTGTTAAGCATCCATAGCACCAAAAAGGACATAATTTGATTTCCCCGAACCGTCCAAAATATACTACTCTATGCTTAAATTCATCCACTTAAATTCCTCCACTTAAATTCCTCCACTTAAGTTCCTCCACTTAAATTCCTCCACTTAAGTTCCTCCACTTAAGTTCCTCCACTTAAGTTCCTCCACTTAAATTCCTCCACTTAAATTCCTCCACTTAAGTTCCTCCACTTAAGTTCCTCCACTTAAATTCCTCCACTTAAATTGCTCCGCTTAAATTGCTCCGCTTAAATTGCTCCGCTTAAATTGCTCCGCTTAAATTGCTCCGCTTAAATTGCTCCGCTTAAATTGCTCCGCTTAAGTTCCTCCACTTAAATTCCTCCACTTAAGTTCCTCCACTTAAATTCCTCCACTTAAATTGCTCCGCTTAAATTGCTCCGCTTAAATTGCTCCACTTAAATTCCTCCACTTAAATTCCTCCACTTAAGTTCCTCCACTTAAATTCCTCCACTTAAATTCCTCCACTTAAGTTCCTCCATGCTCCGCTTAAATTGCTCCGCTTAAATTGCTTCTCTAAATTCCAACTAAAAAATCCAACTTGAAAAAATCCAACTTAAAAATCCCCTTAAATTCTCTCTTAAAAATCCACTTTCCTCCACTTAAATTCCTCCACTTCATTGATCCAGAACCGGCCAAAACCTACTACTCTCTAAATTCCAACTAAAAAATCCAACTTAAAAAAATCCAACTTAAAAATCCACTTAAATTCTCTCTTAAAAATCCACTTTCCTCCACTTAAATTCCTCCACTTCATTGATCCAGAACCGGCCAAAACCTACTACTCTCTAAATTCCAACTAAAAAATCCAACTTAAAAAAATCCAACTTAAAAATCCACTTAAATTCTCTCTTAAAAATCCACTTTCCTCCACTTAAATTCCTCCACTTCATTGATCCAGAACCGGCCAAAACCTACTACTCTCTAAATTCCAACTAAAAAATCCAACTTAAAAAAATCCAACTTAAAAATCCACTTAAATTCTCTCTTAAAAATCCACTTTCCTCCACTTAAATTCCTCCACTTCATTGATCCAGAACCGGCCAAAACCTACTACTCTCTAAATTCCAACTAAAAAATCCAACTTAAAAAAATCCAACTTAAAAATCCACTTAAATTCTCTCTTAAAAATCCACTTTCCTCCACTTAAATTCCTCCACTTCATTGATCCAGAACCGGCCAAAACCTACTACTAAAGTAGCCACAAATATTTTTCAGCAAGAAATGGAAAAGTTAATTTTTGGTTTCAAAGATATATATGACAGCCTTTGTTGATGATATTCTCGTAGCAGCTTCAACAGATGAAGAGCTTTTTGAAAGATTAGAAGAATTTATTATTTGAAAAGCCTTCACAATCTGGGAATCAGATTAAATAAAAACAAGCGTGTGTCTTGCCGAATCAAAAGAGTATTTAGGCCATACACTTAATTCGATAGGCCTATCTAAAAACATGGATAGAGTCAAAGCTTTTTAAAAACTTCCGAACCACGAAATGTTAGTGAAGTTAAGGCTTTTTGTGGAGTTGTTAATTATTATTCAAAGTTCATTAAAGGCTTAGATAGAATTATGTCTCCGATATACAACCTTTAAAAAAAAAAGATATTATCTTTGATCTTAATTCTAAATGCAAAGAATATTTTGATAAAATTAAGAGTCAAATATCAGAGAACACAATTCTATAGCTCATTTCGATTTGAATTCTCTCCTGGTTTTGACAACAGACGCATCAAAACAAAGTATTGCTGGAGTTTTAAATTCACAGTTAAGAAGGGCTTAGAACGCCTTATATCTTTTATATCTCGCAGACTAAATAAAGCTTAATTATTCTGTCGTGGATAAAGAAGATTTAGCAATTATCTACACGTTCAAAAAACTGAGGTTATATTGTAATTGGTAGAAAGTTTGAATTAAGAACTGATCAAAAATCCCTATTAAGAATTTTCGATCCAGATAAAGAAACACCTGTACTAGCTTAAGGGAGGATATGATTTCAAAATTAAACACATTCCCGGCAACGCAAGGAGAACATAGCCGATCCGCTATCTAGATTATCCAATTCTGAAGATCAAGAATCTGAAGAGGAAGTATGTCACATAAATTTCTTAGCTAAGAAAAACCACTTTCGTTTTTACAAAAAAAATACAAACAAATATATATTTTTTATAGTTTTATTTATTTCAAACATTAAACACTTTAAACTTAGTAATACTGAATAATTATATGCTATTTAACTTGAAAACTAAGCACTAAAATTTACAAAATACTTAAAGCGAAATACAAAAAAACTAAACACTTGTAAATAAACTATCTGCTTTAGTCCTTTCTGTTGTCAAATATAAACTAGCATTGCCATATGCGAAGAATTTTAAATTCAGGTCAAAATTAATTTAGCGTTGCCTACAATTTTAAAATCCTTGGGCTCCAACACAATGAATGAGATAAGAAAAAAGAGATGTGAGCGTGATGAAACATAGTCGTTATTGTAAAATCAGTTTCAAACTATGAAAGCAGACGAGTATATACGCAATAAAGCATTATGTAGCCGTCACGTTGAGGCTAGGCGCGCAAATTCAATTTTTAGTTGCACAACTGCTTGGTTGCTTATAGAAAGCAGATGCACTATTTGGTTGAATGTCCGCGTAGGCGTATATAGTTATTTGTTACACAAAATAGCGAACTTATTTTAGGCAATCGTTTACTTTGTGTCAAAAGACAAACTTGCGAAACTAAAAATTGAATGTGCGCGCCTAGCCATAGAAAACAGACGAACTATTTGGTTTAATGTCTGCGCAGGTGCATTTTATTTATATGTTACACAAAATAGCAAACTCATTTTAGGCAATCGTTTAGTTTGTGTCAAACACAAACTTTTTAGTTGCTCGAACCAAACAGTTGCGCTACTAAAAATTGAATGTGCGCGCCTAGCCTAAATGAAATTAATAAATGAAGTAAGAACAGTCGCGCACATTACGTTTTAAGTTGCACATCTGTTTGGTTACTGAAATGAAGCATAAAGCCTAGTACGCTGATCGAGACAAGACAAATTTTATCTCTATAATTTTAATCTCTCCAAATCTAGCCTAAAAGTTTGAATTTGGAGAGATAAAATCTAATTAAATGTGTTTTGTAGTGTATCTCTGGAACGGGTTGCCTTACAAAATTCGTTCATAACTTTTTGGAATCTCCTCTTAATGCTTTCAAGAGAAGAGTCAGCACCTTTAACATAAAACCAGTTTTGACAAAAATCACTTTCAGAAATACGGTGGCTGTCAAAATTTTTCCCGCAAAATAATTCTTGTTGCGTTCTTTTTTCTGGCAAAATTTAGTGGAGACATTTTGTACAGCAATCAACAAAAGTATGAATTTTGCGCGGAACTGCTCTGAAAAATATACAAGACAAAATTTGTCCCAGGAAAAAAAAAATTATGCGTACTAGGCTTAAGGGATTATGTTTCATTTTACTATATATTTACCATATGTTTCATTTTACCAACCTAGGTAGGCCTGGAGGCCTAAGGAATTGCGGAACGATTTTATAACAACGAAAAGGTGACACAGGGTTGGAAAATGAAAATTGTCAATTGTACTGAAATCTGGAATACAATTGTACTAAAATGATGTCAATTGTACCGAAAACGAATTTTGTATAAAAAAAATCAATAATTCAACTATTTAAAAATTTTCCAAAGTATTTTATTAAAAAAAAATCAAAGCAGAAATGATCAGTTTGTCCTCTTATAAAAAATATAAATAAATATACATAAATAGCTCCACAGAAAAAAATACTATCTTTATTTCAAAAGTATATGTATATACATAAGTATTGTATTGTATTGTAATGACGAAACTAAATCTTTTACTCGTCCATTTATGCGGCACCAGCTTATACAAAAAAATTGAAATATAAAACTAAAATTCACAAATTAAATATCTTAAAAATACACTGATGAAAAACCGCAATCACAAATCAGATCCACAAGTTCAGAGTTTAGTGTTTAGTAAACAACACGATGCGATGTCTGAAAAAAAGCTGATCGATAAAGAGACAGAAAAGCAAGACGTAATCAAGAAGTGAAAACTGTAAAGCTAAGTATACACGATTGCTAGATCTTACAAAATTGCCAGATCTGTCAGTGAAAAACATACTTACAATGCCTTACAACCGTGTATAATTAATTGTCAGAAAATTTGTCTGTACACACACAATTTATTGTCAGGCCTGTCAATTTTTATCGTTGTCTGACGCTTCTGACAATAAAAAAATTGTAAGATGTACCTTTTTTAGCATCATACAATTTTTTCATTGTCAGACAATTTGCAGCCAAGGTTCAAATGAAGCAGTTTCCATAACCAACAAAACTGACAATTAGTTGTGTGTGTACACGGTTGATAGCAAATCTTACAAAACAATTAATTGGTTGGTATTTAGTTAACTATCTGAAAGTAAATTGTCAGCCAATTTATGATAATAAATTGTAAGAGATTGGTAGATTTTCTACCAACCATGTACACACACAACTTAATTTTCAGCTCATTGGTAAATAATAGTCAGACATTGTAATATCTGACAATATTGTAAAATTTACCAATCGTGTACACTTAACTTAAGAGTTATGTATAAGGGCTTACGGCTGAGAGTTATTGTTTTGTTCTGGTATGAAAATGAATGCATTCAGGCCAGAATGATTTGTATTCAATTCAACTTTCAATTTCCTTTTATGTGCTTTTGCTTTTTTTTTTTTGTGAAATACCTACATAAAATTGTACTGAATTGAGACAAATTGTACTTTTGTACTTGTACAAACTCTATTGTATCGAATTCGATACAATTGTACCGAATTTTCCATGCCTGAGGTGACAGTGAATCATGTCTCGCTCTCGTTTCGTGTTTTCTTAACATTACCAATCGGACATAATTAGGCCCCAGTTATAGCTTTCATTAGGGGTGTTGTTCACATGGAAGAACATCTTGTACAACATGGTTCGATAACCATCAATGTTCTATCATATGAACGCAAAACCAAACAATGTTGCATGGTTTTCAAAATATTTTGAAAACCTGGGTGGTTCGTGCAACCAACCAACCTGTGTGAACAGATGGTGACAACTTTGATATTTTTGTTCATTCTGTAAATTGTCTCGGCCATAAAACACTCAACGGAAAAATGGATATACCAAATAATGAGTTTTAAAAAGATTTTTTGAACTTTATAATTAGAAATTTACAAGAATTTTGGAAAATAAAAAGTGGTATTTATAAAGAATAAATTTTATAAGAATAAAACTCCTAACAAAATATAAAGAAGTGGAAGAAAATGCAAGTTTCATGCTTTCTCCCTATTCAAGAATATCGTTCATAATTACGGCTGCCGAAATTTGTATCGTCATACTGCTTCCGTTCACTTCTAAGATATAAAAATAATGATGTTCGACAACATCAGTATCCTATGTGAACGCAAAGTACTGTGTACAGTTATTTTCCCATGGAACCATGTTGTACAACCATGTTCTTCCATGTGAACCGCCCTATTGAAATGCATCATTGGAACAAATCAGTGGAATGCTGACTTCATTTTTTTGACAAACTAGTTATAGCATTCAGTAAAAGATCTTGTCAGTGTCTGATTATAACCAATTCTATGAATTTGAGGTTAGAGTTGATCACTTAAAGGAAAACTGACATTTGAGAATAGAAAGAGAATCGAACACATTCAGTGGAATGATTGTGTTCCATCTTAAAGAAACGAAAATCAGCTATTCATTGAGAGTAATTTCTATCAGTGAAATAATAAAAGTGAATTTAAAAGAAAGTTCAAATCAGAATTTTCTATTTTATATAGTGAACAAATTCTACTACTCATTGCCTTAATTTTGGTATCAATTAAAGCCATTGCAGTTTGTTTATTTGTCTTAAAAATGGGAATGAAATTTTTCAATGACGCATTTCAATGATAGCTATAACTGGAGCCTTATACAAACTTTTGTCTGTCGTTTTGAATTGGATTTCAATGTCAACATCTGAAAAATTTAAGCGAAGATAAAAATGAACTAAGAAACGGCTAGTATTGTATTAGTGTCCTTTCACGATTTATGATGTGCGCGCAGCTTAGCAATCATGTGCGTTAAAAAAGCGCCATATGGACGTCATAGAAAGCGTTATCTGTTCGTCAAAGAAGGGGCATATGTGCGCCAAAAATAGCGCCATCCATTTTGCTCAATTTTGGTAACAAACAAGTTATACATGATTTTCTTGATTTACTCAATAAATTCAAGAAATCGGCAGATAGACCAAACTGGTCATTCCAAAATTATTTTGCATCATTTTTATAATTGAAACAGTTTTGAGTTCCAATTTAAACTTCCTAACTTATTTTGCAATTTTGTACATTCGAAGAATTATTTAAAAAAAATTTTTTGGAGATGGTTTTGACATCTTGCAATTTACAAGACTATATACTAAAACTACTTTAAATTGATTTTTTTCTGTTTCCGAAAAGCACTGAAAGGAATCTTAGAGGCTTTGCTTTTGGGAAAAGAAGTTTTACTTCTAGGGCGATAAATTTAGTCCATTTTCAAAACGAAGTAGGGAAATAAGTGCAGATGAAAATATTCTTTTTTTGGGCGAACGAGTGATTGTTCCTCAAAAACTGCAAGCTGTTATTCTAGAGGAATTACATTCTCCACATATGGGAATGGTCAAAACAAAATCGATTGCCAAAAAACATTATTGGTGGCCAAGCATGAATATAAGTAGCTATTGAAAACTGTCGCAAGAATTGCGAACCTTGTAAAAAAAACAGTGATGATCCTCCCAAATGTGAATTAGTGTCTTGGCCGATTCCAAAGAAACCTTGAAGCGACTGGTTCCTGGTTGTTGTTGTGAATTCAAAATCCAAATGGTTGGAGGTCTTTAAAACAGTTTGCAAGAGATAAACTTAGGGAAACTTTTGCTAAACATGGGTTGTGCAACGTTGTATAGTATCTGACAACTGTTCAGTTTTCAAGTCCAAAAAAATCGAAGAATTTTTTTCTTCAAACAGCATAGACCATAGAACAACTATAACAGCGCATACATTCCTCGGAACAATGGACAAGCTGAAAATGCTGTGAGAACTTTAAAAAATGGGATTTTCAGAGCACTTGAAAACAAACCAAAAACAAGCTATGAAACAGAAGTCGCCTTAGAAAATTTTTCATTACCTTACAGGGTGACTCCACATTGTTCTACTGGTCAATCTCAGAATGTAGAATGTTTTATTGTAGTATACCACTTATTTAGAGTTTATAAGTTTATAATATAAGGTATTCTAAAAGGAGAAATAAAGACCGTGTTTGATTTCCTAATCCTGAGACATCACATATATTTTTTGCCAAATCAACATGGAGAGATATAGCTTCGCTCTTAAAATCAATTTAATCGACGAGAACCATTTCCAAATGAATGGATTCGACAACTATCAAAATTATCAAATTTAGGACGATCCCAAATTGGGCCATGCAGATAAAGTCACTGTTTGGTGTGGATTTTGGACTGGCGATGGCGACATAATCGGTCTACCCTTTTTGGCTTTTATTTTAAGACTATGTAGAGTTAAAAATTTCTTGCGAACGAATTCATATAAATATAGTATGTGCTTGTGCATATATGTATGTATTGTACAGCAGATACCTTCATATGTATATACAACTACACACACACACGCATATGATTTCTGCTGTAATTTAAACTAGAAATTTTTAAATGACAAAAGTTTCCTAACAAATGACAGTAGTTGTCATGTTGAACTTATCTTCAAAAATTAACCTACATAATTCAATTCCATTTCTCCAAATAAAACACATTAAAAAAACCAAAGGACTACCCAATTTATTATAAGCCATTATAAACTTGAGTGCCTGCAGCTAGCTTTTCACTGAATTCGAGAATCAATTATCGTTAAAAATTGTCTCGAACGGCAGTTTTAAATTAAACAATAATTAAGATAAAAAGCGATGTTTCTCGTCGTTCTTGTCGTTGGTCCTTTAGGATGCTTTCTGGCAAAACTTCCTCATTCTCATGCGGATACTCGAAAATAATTTAAATGAAAAAATATTTATATTCGTTTGCTTCTTTCATTTTGAATGATGATGCTCTATGGATGGCTGACTCTGGTTCTGGTTCTTCCCTGAACTCTCTAAAAAGCGGAAATTGAGGCTAGCGTTTAAGGACTTTTAAATTTATAATTCCGGATGTTTATAATGAGAGGACGATCGTAGGAAAAGCAGCCAAGTACAAGTGTAGTTATGTATGTATATATAAATTTTTATGTTTTTTCTGAATGTCGGGGCTTATTCCATTTCCTTATTCATTAACCAAACTGGAACTTTAAGTGGCGTGAAACTTTTTTCCTCGAGGATAAAACTGGAATTATGTAATTGAAAACTGAACTCTCTTTAACTGGGTGCTTGTAATAATTGATTGCTAATTTGAATTGGAACAGAAAGAAAAGCCTGAAAGAAGTACATTTTATATCACTTGGATATATTGAACAAGAGGAATGCCTTTTTTGTGTGTTTAACATCCATTAATTTCTTGCAGGTCATTTGCGGAGTAAATAATTGAGATCGAAAACATTGAGCTTTGTTTTATGGGTGAATAAATAAATACTCATCATGTCTAAAGAACAGTAGTACAAATGCTTTGCATAAGGAATGTCGGGTGTGATATGCTTTGATAATTTATGCCCAATAAGTCTCATTTTGGCTTACTCCTAAGGCATTTAATTAAGTATATGATTTCTGTTTTATGTATATTTTGAATATTAATACTTGAAAATGTATTTCTATTTTTATTAGTTACAAAATAATTAACTTAATATGTTGCAAAATAATTTATTTAATTGTTTGTACAGAGTCCTTATACTCATTTTCAAGTTTAATATTTTGCCTTTAAATTACTCGTATCTCATAAAATCTATGTAGAAATTGTTAATAGGTGGGGGAACCAGAGAATTGGAAAATGATTTTGAAGAAATGCAATATTTAGTTACGAGTATGTTGGACCGATATTAGCCGGTAACAAGATGCCACCAAAGATACAAGGGTCGTTGCTGAAATCTAACAAAACCTGTTGTAAAAAAAAAACTATCCGCACCTTACTATAATTGTTAAGGTAAGTGTACACGATTGGTAGATCTTACAATATTGCCTGACCTGACAATGTAAATTAAGTTGTGTGAGTACACGATTGGTACAAAATCTACCAATCTCTTACAATTTATTGTCAGAAGTTGGCTCACAATTTATGTTTAGATAGCTTGCTAAATACATATAGATGTTCTACCAACCATGTACACACACAACTCTCAGTTTTTGTTTGTTATGGAAACTGCTTCATTTGAACCTTGGCTACAAATTGTCTGACAATAAAAAAATTGTATGATGCTAAAAAACGTACATCTTACAATTTCTTTATTGCCAGAAACGTCAGACAATAAAATTGGCAGGCCTGACAATAAATTGTGTTTGAACACGATTATCAAATACCTTACAATTTACCATCTTACAATTAATTGTCAGATACACTTTCTGACAATTAAATGTAAAACTACACGGTTGTAAGACATTGTAAGTATGTTTTTCACTGACAGATCTGACAATATTGTAAGATCTACCAATCGTGTACACTTAGTTTTAACTAGATTTATTTTCATGTATATTTTGCGCGTACTAAAGTGTTATGACTCCCCTTAAATTGTTTGAGCACAATACGAGATACCGATGCACATTGCGTTTGAATGTCTGAATATTGAGGCGGGTAAAGCATTCTACATCCATGTAGTGCAGCTAAAAAAAGAACGAATTTAATGGTGGGATCGAAGTTGAGCCCAATTGTAATGAAGGAAAAGAAATATTGCGACAGGTCTCGAGAGATTCAAATGTTTCTGTTATAATTACTTCTATCACCTATCATTTTAAAGCTCTTTTTTAGATTCTATTCAAGAGACTCCAGTGGGTGATTGGTGAATCTACCCAAATATGGTAATTATACTCAAGTTTTTGACAAATAGCTATTATGTGAGCAGGCCCATGAAAAGGTGGCTTATGACTCAAAAACAAAATTTCTATAAATCGGCTGTTAAAGATAAACAATGCATTTCGTCAGTTTCTCGGTAGTTGTTCTCCTTCCTTCCCATTGCCCAGTGTCTCTTGTTGTTCAAGGGCACCAAGTGAGATGCAGTGTTCCTTTTGCTCCAAATATTATGTTAGTTGATTGCTTCACGTTGCTACTTTCGGATTTTCGTATCGGTAATACTGAAGTGAGTTTGAGAATGTTATCAGCTATCATCACTATCGAGCCGGCTTTTTTTCGTTATCCCGTTGGTGTAATTGTTTCTGTTGGTCAAGTTAGGACTTTCTGGTTTTCACCATGTGAAAGATTTTCTCAAAAACTATCCTAACCAAAAAAAAAAGTGAAAAATAATTTTTTGAGTCATAAGCCACCTTTTCATATTAGAAAGGGTGCAAAAAGTTTTGCATCGACGAAGGAACCTTAACACTTAGCAGCGTTTTTGATGACGTCGAATATGTGACCATTCTGCACAAGATGATCTCGATATGAGAACTGATAACTGTTAGGTTTCTTCAATGTCTTAACAACAGAAAACAGCATTGAGTTTTCAAAGCATTAAATTCTACGCGGTTCCTTGTACCGCATTTGATAATGCTATTGAAATTAAATATGCTTACTACACGTTGCGGTTCTAAATCCATATCTGAAGAACAAAAACGTGCCTCTCAAAACAAATATGAGAAGCTGAGAGTACTGTCGTCAGCAAAACAATATAATAGATTGGAGGATTCAGACAAAAGATCCTTAATGACTATTAGAAAGAGCGTCGGCGTCGGTCACAAAACAGAGTCCTGTGGCACACCAAAATTTATTTTATGAACTTCGAACATAAAATTGTCAAACATAACTTGTATTGAGCGGTTCGAAAGGTAGTTTCTAATCCAACGTCTACGCATCTATCGAATGCTTTAGAAATATCAAGTGCAATAATTTTAGTTTCTTCAAAACGATGTAAAAATTTGTTTCACTGTTCGTTGAGAAAAGAGGACTTTTCTAATTGACTCTCATTAAAATATATTTTTGGCTTCATCAAAATGTGATGAAATTCTAATTCATGGGGCGTCATGATCTTTGAAATATTAGCTTGTATAAGAAAAGTAAATGATTCTATTAAATCTGTTGGTGTAGGCCTCAGGAAGTTGTTCGTTCATTGAGCGCAAAATTGAAGGAGTAAAAATTGTCCTCCCGCCATCAAATGATGCCTATTAATCTGATTTATTAATACAAATTACAAGTTAGCAAACAGATAAGCATCATCTCACTTTTGCTCGACCCTTATCAATACCCAAGCAACACATAAACTCTTGGAGAGTACTTCAATAAATGTATCAGCTCTTTACAAGCTGTTAGTTCAATCTTCTTAATGCCATTTCACTTTATGACCTCCTAATTTGCTCTTTAAAATGTTCTTTTTGTTATAGTATAATTAAATGCTCTTTAAAACATCTTGGAGATAATCATGACAAATGTCACCATATTGACTCTCTATGTACCCTCTATAAAACCTCTTTAAAAGGAGTAGTTTTAAAATGCTGAAAGAGGTTTTCATTTTAATCTTTCGAATACATCTTGAAGATATTCTGTGGAAGTTTTCACTAAAACGTATTTATGAAAGCTTAACATCAAGAATTACTACTTTCCTCTTTGGTTGAAAAAAAAATGTTTTGTTTCGCCTAACAATTGTGAATTGTGAAACCAAGCGAAAATCTTTTTTTCTCTCTTCTGTTTAAAGAAACCAACTCAACTATTTAGTTGAATGTGCGCGCCATTGCATATGATTATGTTTAACAAAAAATAAGCAAAACTGCACAACTATTTGGTTGCTTATAGAAAACAGATGAACTATTTGGTTGAATGTTCGCACAGGTGCGTATAATTATATGTTACACAAAAAAGCGAACTCATTTTAGGCAATCGTTTAGTTTATGTCAAAACACAAACTTTTTAGTGGCTCGTAACAAACAGTTGCAAAACTAAACATTGAATGTGTGCGCCTAGCCTAATTATTGTGACTTTGTTATCTTTTTCTTTTACTCTTTGCTTACACTTTGTTTGCTCTTTTTTTCTTTGAATTTGTCTGATTGTAAACAGCTATATTCTTCCTTTACTCTTTGTTTACACTTTTTTCACTCTTTGCTTTGAATTTCAGTTTCGATATCTTATTGTGAAGTGCTTAAGATATTTTAAAGAGTTCTTAACAATTAGTGGGTGGCGTATCTGTATAAAATACATATATTTTGTAAAGGGTGACATATTGTTAAACGTATATTGAAGATAAAATTATTATTTACTAGATTTTTATGCTTTATCGTTTACTATACGAAGTCATCAGTTTCTACGGATGTAAGTAAATTAAAGAAGGAAATGTTATTTGAAGAACTTTGGCAGAATATAAAAGAAATGTTGAAATAAAATTCAAATTTAAATAAAATTGATAATGGGTTTTATTTTGATTATGTATAATATCAAATTTTCTAAATTTTCAGTGATTCTTTAGTTCATTGACAGTTGAACTCAATATTTTGTATCTTGATAGAATGTTGACGCAACAATAAAATGTCAAGTTAGCATATCTTTCTAACAGATTTTTAATCCAGGGATTTTAACACTTTGTGAAATAAAAATTAAGGAATGACATATATTTTCACTTATTTTCATATAGTATGTCTTTTTGTATCTTTTCTCTGTAAGATGTATAAAACCTGTCAACTTACATTTAAATTTTGAAAAAAATGCAATAAAAATCCAGAATCATTCTTCAAACAATTATTATGTTTCTTCGTGTTTTGTAGTATAAAGGAGATCTTAGCATCACCATATACAATAAAAAAAAAGATGATTTAATTTTATTTCATACAAAATTCTAAAGACGTAAGTGCTAATATGTCGCTCAGTTTGTAAACCTTTTGAGTTGTATTTATTTGCTGAAATTACTTTACATTTTAAAATTATTCAACAAAAAAAGACCTTTCATAAAATAAAGCACCCTGTAGGTAGGAATACCTTCGATACATACAAATACATTAATCGGCCATATCTATTGCATACTTAAACGTCATTTTTTTTTTATTCTGAGGGCATTTTATTATTGTAACATTATTTTTCTGAATATTTCTTTGTAAATACTATTTTGTTTGAAGGCGCGTTAATTTCAAGTAGGGTAGAGTATGCGGTTTCAAATTAAATCTTCTCTCGCAAATCAAAACACACAATCATAAAAAGAGTATACAATGAATATCGTAAATCCAGTCATAAATTATTGAAGGAAAGAATTCGCCATGTTTGTGTATTTATATTAGTCAATCCATTTTATTTGAATTGCATTAAATTCGTATTTGCGTGAAAGAGAAAGACATTTTTTAAACATTTTTTATACAATACATTTATACATTTTTCTTCTTCGCAGTTCAATCTTTCTACTCAAAAATAAAAACATCTTGAAAACCACTTGAAAGTGTCTTTATAGATTAATCAAAAAATGAGCTTTATGAAGTCTTACAAATACTTTACTTAGAACTCTTTGTTCAATACAATAGACTCCTCCCCTTTAGGCCTTTTTGGGTATTACAGACCTCTTTAAGATTGTTCAAAGAGTTGAAAACACTTGGAAAATAACTTTTCAAGATATCTGTAAGAGGCAATTGTGTTGCTTGGGTATGGGGGAAGGTGTTTAAAAGATCTTCAAATCCTGTAATGAACCATTACAAACTAACCCCGCCTCCCCCCCCCGAACTACGCGCCGGCTGCTACTTCTAATTACCCCTCTCCACCGCCGCCTTCCTCACCACGATCTACACTCCTGACAATACTACAAGCACTAGCCACAATACTGGACCGACCACATGGTTACCTACCAAGCACCCCTCCCTACCTACGCACCTGCCCCAAATAATAAACTTAAAATACTTACCCAACCAGCCGCATGCACCCGTAGCATGCGTACACCACGAAGAGTGAACAAAGAACAACAACTGAATAAGAAATCCTCTTATCAGTTGATAACATTTTCCCCACACCACTCAAAGGAACCAACCAGAGCAAACCAGTGTGGTGAGTTCGCACGCACGAAAGATCAACAACCAGCAAGGCGGAGGCCTGCACTGAGGACAGCAGCACGACAACGCAACGACCATGGGACCTCGGTGGTGAATATAAAACTAAAATATATGTTGCAGAACTTTCCCCGCATAACAATAGGAGATATAAATAAAAATAAACTTTAAAAATATAAAGCTCACATTTAGTTTCACGAGAAAGTAATATAAATAAGAGTCATGCAAGCCACCAGAGAAGAGATCAGTCATCATCAGGTACCCAACGAGGACAGGACTCCGCCAGCTCCAGTAGAAGAAGGTAATTTATTCATTGGCTACCCCCCACCAGAGGTAAGGAGCCCTTGAAACCAGAACATACATAAAGCCGGGTAAAACCGTTGATAGCCAGCGTAAGCCGTTGATAGCCGGGTAAAACCGTTGATAGCCGGCGTAAGCCGTTGATAGCCGGGTAAAACCGTTGATAGCCGGCGTAAGCCGTTGATAGACGGGTAAAACCGTTGATAGCCGGCGTAAGCCGTTGATAGCCGGGTAAAACCGTTGATAGCCGGTGTAAGCCGTTGATAGCCGGGTAAAACCGTTGATAGCCGGCGTAAGCCGTTGATAGCCGGCGTAAGCCGTTGATAGCCGGGTAAAACCGTTGATAGCCGGCGTAAGCCGTTGATAGCCGGGTAAAACCGTTGATAGCCGGTGTAAGCCGTTGATAGCCGGGTAAAACCGTTGATAGCCGGCGTAAGCCGTTGATAGCCGGGTAAAACCGTTGATAGCCGGGTAAAACCGTTGATAGACGGCGTAAGCCGTTGATAGCCGGGTAAAACCGTTGATAGCCGGCGTAAGCCGTTGATAGCCGGGTAAAACCGTTGATAGCCGGGTAAAACCGTTGATAGCCGGCGTAAGCCGTTGATAGCCGGGTAAAACCGTTGATAGCCGGCGAAAGCCGTTGATAGCCGGGTAAAACCGTTGATAGCCGGCGTAAGCCGTTGATAGCCGGGTAAAACCGTTGATAGCCGGCGTAAGCCGTTGATAACCAGTAAAAGCTGTTGATACCGTAAGCCGCTGAAAGATAGCGTGGACCGTCAGAATCGATACCAGCCGGAACTCCTGAAGAAGCCAGTTGCAGAACTAATATACGAGGACCGTATCCAGTACCCGCTGCAAATAGTAAACCAGCTACGGAGCTCAAGCCATCGATAAAATAAAGATTGAATACCAGAATTATAGTAAAATTAATATTGTAACCCTCTGTATGTAATAAATGTTAATTATTTTAATGAATTGGATTTGTGAATAAAGAAACCTTTGACAACAAAGTACATCACAATCCACAAGAAAACTTGAAAATCGTATTACTTGAATGTTGATGCTCTGGCCGCCCACAGTGTTGGTATCTGCAAAGTAATATCAACGGTAAGCGGCTAAAGGATAGCTTAAAAAAACATAGTTGGAACACTTTATCAGGGTCTTGTAAGCTATTGTGTTGAAAATTGATTTAAAATTAGTTTAAATAAAATATTTTGCAATCTGCTTGAAAATTATGAAAACTGCATATCTTATAGGTGCACAAAATGTTTAAAACATATTTTTTTCAAAGGGTTTTGATGCTAATTTTTTCATAATACTTATGCATTTAATGAACAAATATTTGTTAGAATTTGAGAGTACAATATTTTTCGAAACTTGAAGTAGCTTATACATGATAGAATTCAGTGCAGCTGACTCAGAATAAGTTGGAATTAGAAAAAAATGTTCTACTCATTGTTAATTTATTTTTCGATGAGCAATTTTTATTTTATAGCTGATAGGTCTTATCTATTTACTATAAATGCGAAATTCGTATAGTCTTTAGTAACTGACAGCCATTGAACCTTTTTCTTCGAGATGCAATATTTGCTCTGTTATGCTGGTTTGTTTTTTCCCTTGAGACTAAGAAAGCTGAAACTTTAAGCCATTCCTTAAATTAATTTGCAAAAAGAAAATTGAACTGATACACCGATAGCTCGCAGGAGATTCTCGGAGTGAAAGGAAACTTAAAAATATATTTAAAAGAACATTAAATTTTATTTCATTAAATCTTAGAATAAAATAATTATTTCATGTAGAACAACTAAACTTATGCTCTTAAAGAACTAAACTCAGTCTAAAATACATTTTAAGTGATTATCTGAAAATGCCAACAAATTAGATTTCTAGGTGGACTCTATCAGTGGTTTTAGGAAAACTTAATCAAGTGTCATGAAGATATTCGTACTCAAGAAGTCAAGAACTTTCAATTCAAACAAATTTAAGAAGTAACCCAAAATTCTAAAAAATGTCATAAATTGCAGACGAACATACCCATTCGTTTTCATCTTCACCTAAGCTTGTTGTAACTTTTATAGATATCTTTTGCTTTAATTTGTCGCCAATAATCTGTTTTAGTTCTTAGTCCTAAATCTTTCACGTGAAAGTCTTTCTGTATAAAAATACGAGTATTGAACCATCAATTTTAAGACGATATGATTGTGAAACATTTCCCTTCTGAATGGTTGAAGTGAATCAAATTACATATTCTTAAACCGATATGGACAAGCACAAATATTTCTGGTATCAAGTTCAGTGACCCCATAAAACGCAATTCGTCAGAGGAATGTTAAGTTCATAGAAAGATTAAATACTACTAATGAAAAGCGATAATGATGTCTATTCAACCAGAGAAAAGAGCACCTAACATCTTTCTTAGTAACGTGCAGCCTTAGTGTGTAATTGTAGCGAACGCATCCGGAATCCAGATACTTTGTTCTGCTGCTGTACTTACTATGTTTTTTGTTGTCACATGTTATACTCGTACTATACATATAGGTGAACTACACTGCACACTTTGCACGTATTCTAATCACAAAAAAGGTCCTTTCACCATAAAAAGGCACAAATCGTGTATCTAGTAGCTTTCCTATCCAGAATGTCTGAAAAAAAAATATTTCCATCTCTTCACAAATAAAAGAAAAAAAAAACGGAAGCACTTAGAGGCAAGGGGAGACAAAAAAAAAAGATATAAATAAAACCATACAAGGATACAAGCCGCATTCTTCTTAGAGCTCTTTGGAATTCAAAGTAAGTTTTTTTTGTCTACCAACAGTTGCACAGGATCAGGGTGATGATACGATTCCGGAATGAGGATATTTCGCTTTTTGAGCAGAATAACGTAGAAACGTGCAACACTCACCGCGCTCCTGCAGCAACATCATGTGGGAGTTTAAAAAATGAATGAAACTTCAATGCTGATAAATACCTACATATCTAGACAGATGAGTACCTAACTTCATTGTGTTCGCATTGTTTTTTTATCTCTACAAAGTACAAATATTCACGTCATTCTTCTTGAATGTATTGTGTATAAGGTGTTTTCAGTTTTGAACTTTTAATGCAAACAAAATTGTGCTCCTGATTTGTGAAACATACACCTGACTTCACAAAGGAGACAGTCGAAGTCCGGCGCTATCTTTCCCAAGTCCCAAAAAATGGTTTTAGTGTGGTGGTCGTTTTCTTATGTACGGCTTTGATTTGGCCTTGCAACCATCAATATACCTATCTATTTAAATTAGCCAATTCAGGTTTCATTTCATAGTTCTCGAAAATTTTCCTCAGGAGACACCTTAACAATATTTCACAACAGTTGGAATCAATCTCCATCTCTATTTATAAACTCCAACATAAAGTAATAAAGCAAATGCAAGAAATTTCAACTTTTTATGATTATTGAGATCTCAGACACATGAACTGGCCTATTTAAGAGTTCCAAAACTTGAGTCAAAATAAATCAACAAATAAGCCCAAAGTTCATTTTTCGGATGTTCATCACTCAATAAATTTCAAATAACTCAACAATACGTAATTAAATAAATAATATTCATACAAACATACATAATGCATGTGGCAAAAAAACTAAATTATTAAAAAAGAGAAACAAATCAATCAAGTTTGAAAACAATCAATCAAATTTTAAATCATTCTCTTAAAAATAAATAAAAAACAAACTTAAAAGACAAGGGGGTTTGGGGTTCAGCGAAGTGGATACAATGTAAACATATACATATACATACTATTATTAGTTTATGTATATTTATATTTCACAACAATCGAGTATTAATCAAAGGGTTTAAGTTCTATCATGCTTAAACCTAACAAAGAAATTACGACATTAAATAAATGACAATTTAATTTCATTACAAATCAGAAACAGAAATTACATTATTTTAATCATCAAATAGCAAATATTTGAAGATGTAAGACGAAGCAATACTTTTCCATCTTAAAGACAAAAACACATACATACATAGATATACAATGTGCCCCCAAGGGAAGCAAACGAAATTATATTTCTTCAGCATACTTCCACTCTAGGAATAGAGGCAAGACGCAAGCGGCATATCTTTATCTATTATGTATTTATGTCCTTCGAAAAATTAAGTTAAGAGATAAAATCTTAATTTTGTCGTTGACGCCTTTCTGCGCAGAGTGAATTTATTAAAAGGATGCCTCGACATGGCATTGGCATAAGTAAAATATTAGCCAAAGCACTAAAAATAACAACAACTCTCATTTTGGAATTGGCCCGTTCAAGGACTAATTTGGATACAGTCAAAAATGTAGCGTTGTAAATTGGAATTTTAATCACTTAGACGCAACTGCCCCTCCAAAAAAAACTGAGAATACCAATAGCTTTCGGAATTTTTTAGTATTCTCGAATCATGCACTGATCCCAACCAAGATATGTCCACGCCATGCCAGTAAAAAGTCCTGCTCCATTAGACGTTGCTTGGACATTTCTGGAATAATAACCTGTAGATATTTTTAAATTACTTTTTGAGACAACAAAAGATTATTTGTTCATCACTATAGCGTATTGGCTATTTTATACGCATGTGAGTACAATCTATTGCGCTAATACATACTCGAAACGAATATTTTCTAAACCAAATTGATTTCTGAACGTCTTTTTCTTGTATTGTATTTAGAACTTAATCCAAATCTGAAATCTTCGGCGATTTCAATTCGGAAACAAGGATCTCCAGCAAATCAAAATCAACTTCCCCGAAACTCCTCATTAGTTTGAAAAAAATAAAATGCACTACTGGATCGTACAAACTTGCTCTTATGTAAAAGTACTTGGGAATTTAAGATACATTTTATATATATAAAACATGGATTTGATAAGATAATAATGTTTAAATGCATAAAATTGCCGTCTGATTTCTAGAAAAGTATGAATTGCAAACAACTTTAAAAAATCGATATTATTAAATAAATTTTTTATTTAAAAAATTTCTTTAGAAATTTTCAAAAAAAAAATGTGGGATGCGAATTTTAATTATTTAATAATATTGATTTTAGGAAATAATTTCAAAAAATAATCGTTCATAGGTTTTGAAGACATTGATTTTTCAAAAAAAAAAAAAATTTTTTTCAAAAAAACCCAACAAATAATTTTTCGAATATTTTTATATACAATATTATTTTAAACTTAAGGGAGCTCCTGGTGAAAATTTTTGGTTAAAATCGTTATAGCCGTTAATGAGAAAGTCGAAAATCAAAAAAACGGTTCTATGACAGGTACCGTTAATAACATTTTGCCCCAAAATTTTTGTTCACCAAAATGTAGTCCATGTCTATAATATCACACCTAATTTTTTTTATCAAAATCGTTAGAGCCGTTTTCGAGATAAATAAGATTTTGCATGACGGGTGTATGGCGGGTACCGTTAGTTTTGGAGCTAAAAACAAAATTTCAATTTCCCCTCTAGGGAATCACCGAAGGCCCTTAACTACCGAGTTTGAAAAAAATATCTCCAGTAGTTTAGGCTGTAGTTCGAGGTACAGACATACAGACAGACAGACAGACAGACATACAGACAGACAGACGGATTTGCTGGACCCACTTTTTTCGTCTTCGCTATCATCGTAATGTCAACTTTGATCAAAATCTCGAGTTCGATTTTTTTTCCAAATGCAGAACTTGCCCTATAGTACCTACCTATATCGCAAGTAAAAACGAGGCTGAGTGCAACCCATACTGATAACTTCCCATTTGCTCTTATGTAAAAGTACTTTGGAATTTAAGATACATTTTATAAATATAAAACATGAATTTAATGAGATAATAATGTTCAAATGCATAAAATTGCCGTCTGATTTCTAGAAAAGTATGAATTTATGCAAACAAACTTTAAAAAATCGATATTATTAAATAAATTTTTTATTTAAGAAATTTCTTTAGAATTTTTCAAGAAAAAAATGTGGGATGCGAATTTTAAGTATCAAATAATATTGATTTTAGGAAATAATTTCAAAAAATAATCGTTCATAGGTTTTGAAGATATTGATTTAAAAAATTAAAAAAAAAAAAACAAATAAATATTTTTGCGAATATTTTTATATACAATATTATTTTAAACTTAAGGGGACTCCTGCTAAAAATTTTGGGTTAAAATCCTTAGAGCCGTTAATGAGAAAGTGGAAAATCAAAAAAACGGGTCTATGGCAGGTACCCCTAATAACATTTTGCCCCAAAATTTTTTTTGACCAAAATGTAGTCCATGTCCATAATATCACACTTAATTTTTTTTATCAAAATCGTTAGAGCCGTTTTCGAGATAAATAAGATTTTGCATTACGGGTGTATGGGGGGTACCCTTAGTTTTCAAGCTAAAAAAAAAATTTCAATTTTTCCTCTAGGGAATCACCGAAGACCCTTAACTACAGAGATTGAAAGAAATAGGTTCAGGGGTTTAGGCTGTAGAGAGAGGTACAGACATACAGACACACTGAAACATGTTTTTTGTGTACTAAATTTTTCTTAAAATTTTTATAAAAAAAATTGACATGCAGATTGTTATTATTTAATAAAATACATTTTTAAACGTAATTTAAAAATTTCATCGTGTATCGGTTTTCAAGATATTGAATTTAAAAAAACAAAATTGTATTATTTTTTTAAAAATCCAAAAACAATTTTTTCGAAAAAATTTTAAGTTTATATTTTTTCAAATGCAAAGCAGCTCCTGCAAAACAATTTTGGTTAAAATCGTTAGAGCCGTTGGTGAGAAATTCGGAAATCAAAAAAACCGTTCTATGACAGGTACCCCTAATAACATTTCCCCCCAAATTTTTTTTTCACCAAAACATAGTCCATGTCCATAATATCACACTTAATTTTTTTTATCAAAATCGTTAGAGCCGTTTTCGAGATAAATAAGATTTTGTATTACGGTTGTTTGGAGGGTACCCTTAGTTTTCGAGCTAAAAAAAAAATTTCAATTTTTCCTCTAGGGAATCACCGAAGACCCTTAACTACCAAGTTTGAAGAAAATACCTCCGGTATTTTAGGCTGTAGTTCGAGGTACAGACATACAGACATACAGACAGACAGACGGAATTGTCGGACCCACTTTTTTCGTCTTCGCTATCATCGTAATGTCAACTTTGATCTCGAGTTCGATTTTTTTTCCAAATGCAGAACTTGCCCTATAGAACTTGCCCTATACTTAGTACCTATATCGCAAGTAAAAAAACTATTATGTAATTCAATATTTGTCAACATTTTACCAATTGTACAAAATTATACTATGTATAAAATAAACTAAATTAGAAGTCAATACCACTACTAGTTCTCGAGAAATTTGAGTCGAAAAAATTTTTTTACCAATTTTCAATAGAATTTTATATAGTTTTTTACTTTTTTTGTAAGAAAACTGTAAACAGATTTTTTTTAAATTTGCACCGGTTGTCAAACACATTATTTTTCGTAAAATAAAATTATTTTGAGTTTCAAATTGTTTTTCCGTTCTTAGAATATCTGGGTTATGAAATTTTTTTCCAGTATTTTTTATTTAAAAAAATAACGGTATGTTCATTTTTTTCCAAATTCATACCAAATCTGTATGACCTTATAATGAGTATATTAAATTTTATTTGAAATCAATAGCATTATTTTTTCGTTAGATATTTGAAACTAACCAAAATTTTTACTTTTTTTTTAAACTGTTATAGTGAAAAAACTACTCACTGAATTTTAATAAACGCCCTTTCAGCCTCTTTCGACGTTATTATCTATTAAACAAAATTTATTTGAAGTCGATATCTTTACTCGTTCTTGAGAATTCGACGACGAAAAATGGTGCGTACGTTCGTACGTCCGTACGTATACACACACACACACAGACATCTCTCTAAAAATGATTGATATAGCCTCTAGGGACCTTGAAACGTCGAGAAATGTCAAAAATTCCAATTTGACAAATCGGACCGATTACAATAACTCCCTATGGGAAGTTAATAATTTTTTAATGCTTCGACATATACTTAATGGGGTTAACCAATAAAGAGTCTTGTGTGTTCAAAGGGATCAACATTATAACCGTATTCAGCCATTGTACTTCCCGAGATAACTAATTTCCAAGCTCAACTTTTTGGTAGCTTTATCTCATTAGAATGATATTTGGTTTTTTCCTGCATACGGAAATCTCTAAAATGAGAAAAATCTCTTAAATGAGATCGATCTCTTTTTTGATAGCTTTGTCTCAAAATTATTTTGCTTACGAATACGAAAGCTAGCATTTGCTCAAAACTGTGAGATTTGAGACTGAGATAAAGCTTTCTGCATACCACCCAATAACTCGAAATAAGGAATTAAAGCAGTTTTTGCAAAAGTAATCTGAAACCTATATTCTTCAAGAGAATATTGCGCGAAAATCCTTAAACTCAATTGATCAGTTAAGGAAACAAAGTTTATGTACGTAAAGTTAGTACTAAATTAAAAAAAAAAAAAAAAAACGAAAAATCTTCAAACTTATTAACTATGATTATGTATGTATGTGATTTTCTTCAAACTTGGGACTACTATTTAATGTTTGTAGGTAATTCCTTGAATTTTTTCTTAGCTCTTAATATAACGGTACCTTCGATATAATCGTATCTTATACATTTCAAAACCGGTTTTGATGATTTTGCTACTAAGGAGAGCGGTCCGGTAAGTACTTAGCCTACAAAAGAAAAGAAAAATTTTGGAAGTGCCGATTTATTTCTCAACATAGTCTCCTTTTAGCTTGATACACTTGATCCAGCGATGCTCCAACTTCTTTAACCTATTCGAAAATAGGTTTTCTCGAGGTCTGCAAAGAAGGCCGCCAAGGATAATGACCTCCTCATTCGACTCAAATTTTTGCCCGGGCGCGCGGTGAGTGATTTTTTCAAGTTTGTAAAAAAAAAAATAGTCGCACGGGCCCAAATCAAACGCTGCTTTGAAGTTGTCTCACGGTTGCGCTTGTTGTCCGGAGTGCAGGTGTGAGTGTAGTAGTGCGCTGAAGTAGTTTAAGGCATGTCCGGGGCTCAAATGAGCCTGTCCACTGATACTTGTTATTGGTGGGCCGGTACCGGTATTGCTACTGATGCGCTAGTTCTATTTGCACTCAGGTTCCTATCGACCTCATCGTGGTGCCTGTGGATAGGTTACGAAAGTAACTGAACTAACTAGATAGGACAACTGGATGGTATCTATAGAAGTTGGAATCCGCTAAGGAGTGTGTAAGAACTCACCAGTGGGGTGCACGCTACTGGCGGTTGGTTTCTACCTCGATTAATTGCTGGGTTGTGTGTATCTAAGGTTGAGAGGCCTTGAGTTTTGTGGAACTTAATTGGAAGTGACCTCACGATTGCGAAGCTGCACCGGAAGGTATATTCTGGTACCATGGGAGATAGTGTCCAATAAAAAGTAAAGGCTGACGTGCGTCATAAGAACGCGTCTCTACTTACATTATCTATAAAATAGTTCCCAAATAAAAAGAAGAGGTTGACACGCGTCATAAGAACGCGTCGCTACTTAGACTATCTATGAGGTAGGCCCCCTAGTGAGAGTATCGTGGTGGCTGTGGTTTATTCCGAATACGGAGACACATGGTTTTCAAGCTGCTTGAATTCAAGAGGTGTTAGATAGACCTCGCCCCATAGCAAGAGGTGTGTACATGCAGCAACATGTTGCCGAATTGCTACTGCTATCTTGCATTAAACTATTGAACTTTCAGAAACTGTTTTTAATATGTAGTGAATTCATGTATTAACCATCTTATGTCTATCATCTTGTCCTGTTAGGTGTATTGGTTGAAGATCTGTTCCATACAGCAACAATCTTTAAAGTAGAATTCGCAGGAAACTAGCGAATACCTCCTCTAGTAAATTACAAATATGGTATTTGTACCATTGGATGGAATTTATTCACAAAAAACCAATACTTTCATTTTAAGGCAATCAAAGAAGTAGACTTTACAGACGTGAATGATTTTGAAGCTATACAAATTATTATTGTAAAAATAAATTAGCATCGTCGATGTTTTTCTTATGAGCCATCCCAATCTCAATCAAAACACTCAAAGTCAATCTCTACTAAAAATTGCAACACTAACTTCCAGATCATACAACAGATATCTATCTTTATTTATTTAATAATGTTTTGGGGTGACTTATGGGCCAACAGTTAGTAACAAATAATTGAATATGTTCTTTTTTTTTTGGAGGTTATCAGTTGAATTTCTTTTCCTAAACATTTCAATAATTGATACATTTTATTTTTATTATTAATGACTTGAAAGTGTTTTCGATTTCGTTTTCCACTTTGATAAATGTGGACATATTTCATTTGGTTGATTTAGCGAAATTGAAACATAGATTTCCATGCCATATATTTTTGCATCTTAATAAAAACAATTCAGGTTTTCTTACAGTTCGGCGCTATTAACCTGGAAAATTTTCATCATATTGTCCAAAAGTCTCAAGAAGAAGAAGATTTAAATGAACTAATGTGAAGATATGTTGTTGGATCCCTGACTTTCGAGCTTAGCAAAGGTGGTAATTGCAATCTTTAGATTACGTTTAAACAACTTTGAGCATTACAAGTATTTGTACACTCATAATATTTTTTTTATTATTATTATTTTTAATATTATTATTATTTATTTTTATGACAACCCTGAAAATGTTTGAGCACAGTGTGAGCGTTTTAGGAAAGTTGGAAAGGATTAAAAAGGAGATACCGATGCACATTCTACGCAGCTTTCGATCCACATCCTAAGAACATCTGGAAACGAATATGAGTGGCTGAGAATACTGTTATCAGCAAAACAATAAATTGGGTTAGATGTTTTTGACGAAAGATCATTGATGAAAATCAGAAAGAGAGTCGGAGACAAAACGGAGCCCTGTGGCACACCCACATTTATTTTATGAATTTCGGACTTAAAACTATCTAATACCACTTATATTTAGCGGTTTGAAAGGCAGTTTCTAATCCATCGAAAAAGAGATTCATTAATACCAAATGTACGCATTATCGTTAAAAGCTTAAAAGAGCTTCATGCCAAACTCTATCAAATGTATTTTTTGTGATAGTTTTTACAATTCTTAATCAAATAAAAAATACATTAAAATATCAAATTTTTCAACTTTCGTATTTACTAGAGCACTGTTTATGAAAATAGCGGTAAAATAATGGTAGATTTTTTTTTTGTTTTTTTAGACAACGGTCGCGTATCATTTTTATAGCTCTCTTTTGAATTCTGTCCAAGAGACTCAATTGGGTTTTTGAGAGCCTGCCCAGATATGGGAATTGTACTCGAGCTTCGGAAGAATAAAGGCTTTATACAGGGTGATTTGCATAAGGTGTGACAAAAAGCTAGGGCGTGTAAGTTGGACTTAGACAAGACAAAAATCGTATGGGAAGGGGGGCTATTTCCCCCCGTTTAGGCGGGAGGGCCAATTTAAGAAAAAAATTACTTAAAACAGAAAAAAAAATATTAAAAAATAAGAGTAATACCTACAGAGTAATGCTATAGCATTTTGAAAAGCCAGAAATACATTCTTTAATTTTGTTTTTAAATAAAGTAGTTCGAGTGAATAGTTTTTGAAAAATTAATTTTCAAAATCAAAATTTTGAAAAAAAAAAATGAAAATTTTACGTAATTAAGTATTATTTTTTTATTCAATATTCAATTATTTTATTATTTTTTGATCAAACACAAAAAACCGGATGTCAGAATGTTTTGTAGTTTTTGAGAAAATCAAAAATAACAAAAACTACTTCTGTTCTAAGAAAAGCCTTTTATTTTAGTTTTTACGTTTTTGGATTCTTAGGTGAATTGACGATTGAAAGGATTAACTTTCTTTTTACTATTTTCTTAATTACATATCGTCTTATAAGCATACAGTAAAGTGACAAAGTACTGAATTAACACATTTTTTCATTGAGAACACCTGCGTGAGAGCATTGGATTAATATTGACCTGCGACACGCCCTAACTAGTGACAGAAAAATGCAATTGCGAAATAAGAACAAAAATGTTCCTGAATCTTGAAATCAATTAAAATAAGAAATACATGCATATTTAGATAAAATACATAATTACTGTTTATTTAAATTTTTAACTATTTTTTAACTAAAGCTTATTACAAAAAATTTTCGATATTATCCCCATTTTGTAGAAGGCAAAGATTATAGCGCCTTCTTATTGTTGCACATAAATTTATACTTGATAAATTTTCCTGTAATTTGACTCCAGCCACTTCAATGCGTTGTTTCAGTTGTTCCAAAGATTCTATTTCCACTTAATGCACATAGTTCTTCATGAATCCCCAAAGATTCTCGGATTGATCACTTAACTGACTTGGATCAGCTGATTGCGACTGCACGAAATGATGACAACAACTTTTAATCAACGTAAGCTGTTTTTTCTTTTTGCCTTGGACATCTTAAGCTTGTCCCATCATAATAAATTTTGTAACGACCATCAACCAATCAACAATATTTTATTTTAATCAAATTATTTTATTTTAATACCTACTATAATTCTTTTTACAATAAATCTAAACGTAGCAAAGCAACATTTTTTGTATCTAATCAAATTCTATTATAGTGAATATCCACCCTGAAAACCACCAAACCGCTACAAATTAATCTCATGCTACAAATTGTCGCCCAACACACTTCCAAATAATAACATGTACATAATATAAAAAGCTCTTCTAAAAATTGTATAAATACCGAGCTCTAGTTAGAACAAACTCATTCTGGTTTTGTGCTCCGAAGTGCGAAGTTGGTAAGTACAGCGTCCACTAAAGGCATTCTATCAGAATCAACCGGGCATACAAGTGTGTCGGTTGTTGATGCGACGTACGGTTCCACAAACGTCCATCGGCAGTCGTCATACTCGTGTGTTGTTGTTTTATTAGTATCGTGTATATATGCAGGGGCGTATTTACCCTAGGGCTAAAAGGGCTACAGCCCGGGGCGGCAAGGATGCTAGGGGCGGCCGCGCAAGCTAATTTATAATATTTTTTTGAAGCGATTGAACTTTCAAAACAAACAAGCAAAAGGGCACAAGCCGCCCCTAGCAACTGGCCAATTTATAATATTTTTTTAAGCGGTTGAACTTTCAAAATATTCAAGCAATTTTCCAATTTATAATATTTTTCTGAAGCGGTTGAACTTTCAAAATATACAAGCCGCCCCTAACAATTGTCTAATTTACAATATTTTTGAAGGATACACAAAAAATACAAAGATTTAAAAAAATGCGATTTTTTGAGTTTTTCAAGCATGACAATTTTTTCAGTGCCGTGAGTGTCCTGCTGTGAGAGAGTTCACTATAACACGTCACTCACTTTTTTCACCATTTACTATTCTTATTTTTTATAAACGGTTTTTTATAATGAAAATCGATAGTAAAAATATTTACAGACATGTACCTAGGCGGATTCTAGATATAAGGTCACACACAAAATTTTATTCTCTTTATACCTATTCCTAGCAAATCATGTCTCAATTTTTTTAGTTTTGGCTGACTCGTGTCCCTACGAGTATATACAAATACACTTTTCTTCGTCAATAATTTTGAACGACTACTTAAGAAACAATATAATGGTTGTTTCTTGTACAATAGTTAATAATGATGGATAAATAAAAGGATAGGTATTATTTTAAAAACTATTGGCGCAAAATTTTAGTCGAATCAGTACGATGTTAAAACTATTTTAGTATAATACTAATTTAAAAAGACGATTTTGCTAATTTTAATCAAATCTCTAACATTTTAGTAAAGTTAAAATCGTCGAATACCTATTTTATCTTTTTAGTATCGCGCTAACTTCATATGCCTCTTGCATACTTTCAGATGTTAAAAAAGGTCTGTTTACTTAGTTTTTTGCACGAAATACCATTGTTTTAGGTGTGTTCAGAAACAATTTAAACAAACTGCAAATGTGCAGACATTGACAAACCGGTCGACACCAAAAATCAAAACATTTTAATTTTGCTCGCACCGAGACTCACGGTCTATTATGTTCTAGACAGGCTGAATGATCAAAAAACGTTCCATTGGCTGTCTGAAATTAGTTCGGTGCACACATTTGGCTTAGACCAGTTTTTCTGTTCCAAAATTTATCCGAATAGTATCCAAATTATTGTCATATCGCTCCTAAAAAAGTTTTACTTCAAAAAATCGTTTTTAAGCAGTGTGAAAAAAGGAAAATATTTCGACTCCTGCGTTTCAATAAAATTTTATATATTACCTACAAATTATTTTTTTGTTGGACACTGTGTTCCTCGTTTTAAAAAGGTCTTCTTTTCTTGTTGCTTTTTCACATAACTTTCTGCATAACCTCATGCATATTTATCGTGTAGAGTGACATAACGGTATCCTCAAATTATAAATTCTGCTAAAGTGCAAAGAAATGCTAAGAGTGTTGTGGTATTGGTATTTACATATAATATAAATGTTAACTCTTTTTACCGTAAGTAACTGAAGGTTGTAAATACTTAAGTATTTCTCAAAATCGATGCCAAAGAACAAATTTAGCTATGGGTGTTAAGAAATTGTAGTTGTCAGCAAAGGAATTTCTAATCACTCCGATTTATAAGTTATGCAAACTAGAAGCGTTTTCTATTTTTGTTTTATAAAATCTATAATTTGTTTTCCAGCGTGTTGTCCCAAACAAAAAAATTTGTTTTGAACGTACATTATATTTATACACTATTTAGAAGAAACATTAGCTGAAAATGTGTGTCTTCTTTAAAGCGGTTCTGTACTTTTATTCCCTGTCAATTATTGGTGTGTGTTAAAAATAAATCTAGCTTATCTTAGGTTTTAACAGTGTGTAAAATTGCCATAAATGTTTTGTTTTGTTTAGAAGTGGAACAAATTTTATTTGGCAACACAGATTGTGGTTTATGCTCTTTTGATTTATTTAAATAATGGATCCAGTAAGAAAAAAACTGAGCGCTTACAGAAAAAAGCCTCAGAAAAATAAGGGCGGCAAAATTTATCAGCCCGGGGCGCCAAATCCTTAAATACGCCTCTGTATATATGTGTGTCTATATAGTTGAAGGCATCGGTCTGGCAGATTGTGCGACGTTCCACGAGCGTCCACCTGAACCTGAAGGTAGACTCGACAGCCGGATACATATGATTATACGAGTATACACACACATAATATAGTTTTTTTTATAAATGTAATCTATGGTTGCCAACTACCGCCAAATAAAAAGCCATTTCCACCTTCCGTGGAAAATAATTAATTTTGCTAAATACATAGATATATATAAATGTTTTATGGTTGCCAAATAGGCTTATAATATATAGTCACCACCTTCTGTGGATAACATGTTTTCCTTTAGATTTAAGAATGTTTCAATAAACTTTGTTTAATAATTATAAATTTAAAATATCATCTTTTCTTTCAAGAAGTTGGAAATAAACATTTGCTAGGCTGCCAATTCAACGTGTACTGCGGTTCTCGGACAGCATACGCGTGGTTGAGAGTTTAGCAAAGCAGCATTTTTTTTATCTAATCAAATTCTATTATAGTGAATATCCACCCTGAAAACCACCAAACCGCTACAAATTAATCTCATGCTACAATTTAGAATTGTTATTATTATTATCTTTATATTATTTATGTATCATTTTATAAATGTGATCTCTTTATTGTATTGTAATCAATGGCTGCTGGTGGGTTGTTGAACAGGTGGTGCACTTTACTTGCTCACTAAGTAGGTATTAAGATTAGAAATCGCAAAAAAAACAGGAATTTACATGTATATGTTGATTTTTTATTATTTTGTATAATTGCTTGAAGAATTTCGATCATGTATAAAACTGACACACTTATTACATTTAGCAAGGAATCATGTTTTTTATTTTTTCACTTAAATGAGTCAAATCGTGGATTCAGGTTTCTGTCTAAATCGATTTTCCGCCAAAAATGTTGCATGTAAAATTTAAAAAGGGCTTTGGCGATCCGGCTAATTTTATATTAACTTTATTTTAAAAAGATTTATTACTGTCTTTAATATACCTAATCACTGTTCATTTTATCCCACACCACACACTGTACACAGTACAGAATAGAACCAAAACCAAAATAAAAACAAATTAACCTAACTCCTACAAACCAACACTATTTAACAAGTCACGGATAGAGCGAAACAAGATTACATATTCGCAGGCGCAGCGCATTCTAGTCAAACATCGGTTCCTCGGTAATCTTCGGTTCTCGTGCGCCGCACGAGAGCGCTCATTTCTCTATACATTTCAATGAAATATCTTTTGTCTCACGCGTCAGGGAGTTATATCAGCAGTCCTCGTGCGCTCGCCGAAGCGCACGAGAATTTTTACTTGCATGGAAAAGTAAGTCTTAATAGTAAAGCAAAGCGCTTACATTAGGCGTATTTTATTGGTAATGTATACATAGTGCAGCAATGGAAGTCCGAATAAAATGCTTTTTCGACTGCATATACACTTTTACTTTAAATTTTAAAGTTGGTATGCTCTGCATTTACACCCGTGTCAAAATCAGCTGATTTGGAAAAGAAGCAAAACAAATTGTAATTTCTTAGAAAAATAATACAAATTGAAATGAATAAAGATCCAAAACAGAAAAGGGCTATATGTACATAATTTCTGAGGTTCTTTTAACAATTCATCTTAATTTAGTAGATATTTCAGACTCATTAAGTGAACAAAGTAAAAGGAAACGAAAACCAAAAAATGAAATATATACCTACGAATAAACAATCCACTTTTGCATAAGCTAAGGGATGCGTTGGAAAAGTATATGTTTTGATGTGGTTTATGCTGAATTAACATCACTGAAAAATTTGTTGTCAAAGAAGTGGCAAAATTATTAATAAAATCAAATCTCAATGGCATGTATGTACACAAAGTCAAATTAAGGGCTCGGTGTCAGAAAAAATCATTTTTATGTCCTTTTTAATCGTTTGGCATCGCAGCCATCCTTCGATGATTTTCATACTCTCACGTGACAGATAGGAAACATGCACATGCATTAAGAGGCAAAATTTTGACCATTTACTATTAACGTTTACCGTCTAATCGTAAATTAATATTTCAAACCACATAATTTTGCTCTTGTGAAAATTTACCACAAAATGAACAAATATCACCGAACACATTCTCGAATAATCAAAATCTGTCAACCTCAAGAAAAATAAAACTTTTGCAACCAATTTGAGTGTCACTGTAATCCAGATGCTGCAAAACTTTATCAGCACTATTATGTGCACTCTTTTTACTGCCTAGTTTATACGCACTATTCCCTTGTTGTTGTTTACTGTGTAAAATTTTACTGCGCTGCCTATACAATTCCCAATAAAAAACGACTATTGTTTCGTCATAATGAAATTTTACTTTTTTATGTTCTTGTATGTTTAAAAAATAAATATATGGTAATCGAAAAATAAAGATGCAGTAATATTTTGCAATTTTTAAATCTTTTGAATTGGTGGTTCAGCGGACGAGCGCACTTAAGGTACAGCCGCCACTGATTGTAATAGTTCCCTTTCGCCTTTTAATGTTGCTTGCCAGATTTTTAACAGATTGTTTTATGATATCCGTATCATTTGTTCTAATTGTTTTTCTGGAACAACTTCCAACAAAGTTTTTTCGTTCGTCCACCCCTTTCGAAGTTCGAAACAGTCTAAAATTTTAATCGAATTAGTACGATGTTCAAACTGTTTTAGTATGGTACTTGGTTGAAACGATAATTTTTCAAATTTCAATTGAGTTTAGTATGACACTTTCTATAACATTTTATTAAATTTAAAATCATCAAATAACTATTTTATTTTTTATCGTGCTTACTTCACATGATTCTGACAATTACAAACTTCAAAAACGTATGTTTACTTGGTTTTATAGGTGTATTCAGAAGCAATTGATAAGAAAACTAGTTTAAAACTAGAAATGAGTTAGTCAACTACTTTAAAGTTAGCAAATTGTTAAGTAGTATCATAATTAATACCTCAACAATAAAAATTAAAAATTTGGGGCCAATGACATTATAAAAAAATTGTGTTTGTGCGCTCCATGGTGTTCTAAGTATAAACATTTGACCACCGTCACTAGCTGAATTAATATCAAATATAAAACGGCGATGAAGTTCTATTTTCTTTTGAACAAAACAAAATAGTTCAAGGTCTGTTTAGAGCAATCTTTATCGTAACTGATTCGTTCTGCTCTATTTGAACTAGTTTCAGCCCAAAAAATGCAGAGACAGTTCCAACGTTGAATTTCAAATTTAAATGCAAAAAAGTAATCACACAAAAAATCGAAACAATATTTATAGAAATTAACGACTTAACTATGATGAAATCATCAGTTCATTTGCATAGAAACGAACAGAAAATCGGTTTATGGTTGTTGGCATAATTTTCCATCCGATCCTTCACTTAAAATCCACCTCTCCTACTTTCCCCTTTTGTTCTCTTGCCAACATTCAAAGTTTATAATCAAGTATGTATCTCCAATCAATGGTCTTAGTCCTTCGGCGATTTATCGATGGGATGCTTCTATGTATTTCACGGTATACGATTATATGGAATAACATAGCTCGCAATACTATATTTATATAGTAAAATTGTTTCCCCATTTTGTCTGTCCCCTCATTTTTAGATTATTTTTCTTGTTTCGCAAATTCTTCGAAGGCAAAATTTGTATTTCAAAGTTCGTAAAAGCATTTTATAGTTTTTTTTTTTTTTTTTTTTTTGGTAACTGTATATTTATAGCGAAAATGTCCAAAAGCGTGGGTTGAATTCTGAATTTTTTATATATGTACTCGTAAGTATGAATGCGTTCGGATAGTAATAAAATTAAATTGGCCGATGTATACGGTAGGACATAGTTTACTGGCTTTGCAAGTTGCGACAAAAGTTGATGTACCTAAAAGTTTTTATATATTGCTTGCTATTTTACGAGTTCGGGGAAAAATGAATAGCAAAATCGTGCTTGAAATATAAATAAACCTATATTCAGTGCGAAAGTTATAGGGCGGAAGAAGGTAGGTAGTAAATATTACAAAGGTCAAAAACTGCCTGCGCGCCTATTCGAAAAAATTACTTTATACTCTTTGATGGCCTTTAGTGTATCCTTGTTTTGTCGAATGAATATTGCAAATCAAATTGACCGTTTCGAAATTGGACAAGGAAACAATTTCCTTTGATTGCTATAGCAAAAGTTTGGTGTATTAACTGCGCTTGTGTTTACAAGCTATGAAAAATTATGTAAGTTCAAATTTATGTTTACAACAATGAAATTTTTAGTACGGAATTTATTTGAGACAGGAAATGTTAGAGTAAAATTGAGTTGTTTATTTATGTTATTCAAGAGCTTTAACAGTAACCGAAATACTTACAATTCATAAGTATGTATATTGTTAAACCAAAGGGCGTTAAGTTGAATTAGAGATTAGAGTGTGGACTTACCTGAAAATAAAGGAAAATAAACAATTATTATATTTGTAGTTATGTATAAAACAGTATTTGATTTTTAATTTATGTATGAATATATTTTGAATTTTTTTTTGTGAGAAGTTTTTGGAAAATCGATTCCAAGTTTGATAAGAATTTGTGAGGGATGTTGGAACTTTTTGATTCAGATTTTTAAGAAGTTGACTCAAAAGTCAAAGAATATTGTTTTTGCAATATCGAACCGTTTATTTAGAAATTTTACAAAAAATTTTCGATGAAATTTCAGTGTTGTTATGATCATTCATAACATTTATAAAAAATAAATAAATTTAATACATTTGATAAATTTGATATATTTGCCCTTCCTTTAAGGAATATCTGAAAAAAGTCCAGTATCAGCTTTATAGATGGTATATTTATAAGGGATTTTTTTAGAGCGGTTCTTAAATGGGGTTTTTCCAGGGATATGCCTCGAAAGTTTTTGTAGGACATAGGATTATCTTTTTGTAAATGGAGCATAATGAAGCTGGTGACGTTGGACATGCTTCCCCATATTTCTTTGATTATTTTATGCATGCATCGTATCAAAACATAACATCTGTATTTAAAGTCATCTGCACGAAATCTATGAAATCATTCGGACCTGTGATTCTCAAGCTCTTTGTAGCTCTCCATTCTTCTTTTTCATAACGGATGCTTGAGCTTGTTCTTCATTTGTTGGAAGTGGGTTAACTTCTTATCATATTTTTCGCGTTACATGATTCCTATTTAGCTGTTGTTCGAAATGCTGCTTGAAAACATCTTCTTTTCCATGTGGTTTGATGACAAGGTTACCTTCGCTCTTTCGAAGACCATCGGTTTTGGACATAAAACCAGCATCCAGTCATTTAGCTATTTTACCAACTCTCCAATTGTCGTTTCGACTCTAAGATTTCCTTGACCTGTAAGGCTATGGACGCCTTCTTCATTCCATGCACGATCGTTTCTTCGTTTTAGCCTGTTTTCATTTGTATCTTCCTTCATTTTACCAGTTTCCTTGGGGCTATTACGTAGCCTAGATTCTGCGACTACTGATTGTTGGCATATCTAATAGATGACCTCACAGTTTACTTATCACCGTGTTACGAGGTGCTATAAAGTTGTTTGGAGAAGGTTGTGCTCATCTTCGACTCCGAACAGTCTCTGTCCAGGAGGCTATAAGATTCCTCCTTGACAGTTTCTTCAGATTCACCAGTAGGTACGTGTGCACCTGGATTGCATTTATATGTACTTTATACCCCGTAAGAACAAACTCAAGCTTTGGAATGTAACCCCGGTTGAGCCCTCACGTTCCAGGTACCAGTCTCACCCATTCATGTTGCCCAGAAATATACGCGATCTACAACTTTCTGCTAAGTTCAAAAGGCTGAGCCTTTCTTTTGCCCGAGCTCGGGCTCCTAAAACTACGAGTAATAATTTTAAATTTACTGGTAAATCCTAGTATGAATTTGTTCCAATAGAAGATCTTATGGTAACATTATTCTTGTCTTCATAAAGTATCCTCTTTATTGTGCATAAGAGCATACTAACCACAAGATTTAAAGCCTATCTCACAGTTCGTTAATTTCCCTAATTAACTAGTTCGTACATTGATAAAGCAAACACTATGTTATTCAACGGAGTGTGCTTCCGCACAGCCTATAACAAAGTAGGTACCTAATGTTTCTACTTAATCATTTCATAAGCCACAAATGAAAAACTTCTTCTTTCAAAATCACATTTGCAAATAGGATTGGCCTGTACAGTAAAACTACGACCATTACAAATTGCCTGTATAGGACTTCCTCTCTTAACACAAATTCACAGCATTCAGCAATAACTGAAATTATCAGAAAATGAATTTGAAAACAAACGTTCCAATGTTTTAAGAAAATAGAAAATATGAATCAGATCACGTTCCTTTAACACTTCTACTTGGGCTATTACTTTCCTAGCTGCACAGATTTGGAATCTATTTACTTTAAAATCAAGTTAATGTGGTGAAATGTATTCGAAAGTAAAGTTGTGTGCACTTAAAAAAAATTTATGGCGTCAATTTCTTATGAAAACCTTATTAAACGGATCATAAATTTTTACGGGGGTCTACACAACAATGTGCATGTTATAATTTAAAAGTGTACCTAACCAAATTTGTTATGCAACATTAGATGGACCAACTCGGTAACAATGCTGAATCGCATCCAACACCACCACACTATACAATAAACGGGGAACGGGGATGCTGCCATTACAGTTTATATACCCATTACACATCAAGCTTGGTCAAATCGATTTGTTCTTAGAAAATGTAAGACCTTAATATTATATCTATTGTGGGTATTCATTGAGGTGGCATCTCATCGATCGCTTACGTTTTTTACCCTTCACATTTATGTAGGTACTAGCGCTTTGTTGGGAAGGTGAATTTGACCATTAGGTTTGATGTTTGATTAAAAGATATTGCTTTTCTGATAGAAATGAGCATTTTGTTTTTCGAAACTTAAATCAAACATGATATTACGACAACAAAGAATTAATTGTAAAAGGTAAAATTGTTTCTGTCTTTAACTCAACCTAAAAGCTACTTCGAGAATTAAGGTGAATTCCTTAATAGTGGTAGAAATTAAAATTGAAATGAACTATTTTTACTAAAGAACCTAGAAGGAGAAAAATTTTTTCACTTCGCTTTACGTTATTCTCGCAAAACCTCGATAACGGTTCGACCCATTTAGGTGATTCAACTAGGCTCAATACTGACCTCTTCTAGAGCGGAAAATTTGGAATATCCCAAACTAAAAACCAGAAAATCAATCAAAGGTTTCGTATGGGAATGCACTTAACACCACCAATCAGACAATAAGTATATACCTACACCTATTCACTTATAAGAGTATAGTCATTTCTGATTAACAGGTAGTAGCCCTACTGTTCTACAGCTGTTCCATGCACTACATTTTGATATAATATGAGCGCACTGAACTGCTCTCAAAATGATTATCACATTGAGATTATAAAAAAAGGTTTTGAAAGAAATAACCCGTGCAAATTAGTCTTAAATATCTGAATATTACAACAGGAAGGAAAAATAAAGCTGGGTCGATCATTCACATTCATATAGTTCGACTTAAGCTTCAGACCTATTGTCAACATACATTATTTATATACATATCTACATTATTTATATAAATCACTCGCGCTCAAATAAATGTTTTAAACACAGCACGGGCACACAGCAGGGGCACGGTCGTGTTGTGCGACTAAAAAACGAATCTCTATATTTGACGGTACAACCAAAGTTAGGCGCAAGGGTGAACTGATGAGCATTCCTAGCGAAGCGGGTATCACGGGTGAATTGATAAAGGGGAGGAATGCAACTGGCTACTTCGAGTGAGCATTGCTTGTGAAAGAAGCGATAAAACAAGGAAATACATGAAACATTCCGACGGACGGTGTTCAAGAGATGGAAATGAATCCATTATAGATCTGTTTCCAATCAGTTTTAACGCTCTGTTTTGAATTCTATTCAATAAATGGAGAGAAGATTGAGCACCGCCTGCCCAAAGGTGCGAGTTATACTCGAGTTTTGGACTACGAACGCCTTATAAATGGTAGCCAGATCAGAAGGGGTGAAAAATTTCTTACATCGATATAGAAGTCCTAAGCATTTAGCAGCATTCTTGGCGGCCTCAAGTATGTGATCATTCCAACGAAGATCGTAATGAGAGCTTTTCGGTTTCTTCGATGCAAGTGCCATTCAGCGACAATGACATAAGGGGAACACTTTGCTTCAACGACAATAGACAGCATTGAGTTTTCGAAGCATTAAACACCACACGTTTTTTTTTACCCCATTTAACAATGCTGTAAAGATCGGAGTTTAATGAGCTTATCTTATGATACCGTTGCAATTCCACTTCCGAAGGAGATGGACGTGAATTTGGGATCGAGTACGAAAGGCTGAGAGTAGAGTCGTCGGCAAAACAATGAAGTGGATTAGAAGTTTCAGACAAGAGATCATTTATAAAAATGAGGAAGAGAGTCGGAGACAAAACGGAGCCCTGTGGAACACCAGCATTTATTTTTTGAAGATCAGACTTAAAACCGTCCAATACAACATGTATTGAACGATCTAGAAGGTAATTTCTAATCCAACGAATAAGGGTTTCGTTGATGCCAAACGCACGCATTTTCGATAAGAGAGCCTGGTGCCAAACTTTATCAAATGCCTTAGAAATATCAAGCGCAATAATCTTACTTTCTCCAAAACAATGTAAAGATCCTTCGGTGAGATATGCCATCAGATCACCAGTGGAACGATTGCTGCGAAAGCCGTATATTGCCGGTCATTAAGAAGCTTTCGATCTTCGAGATATTTCTTGAGCTGATGATTTATCAGCGATTTCATGACCTTGGAAAGAAGGGACGTAAGTGCGATTGGTCGAGAGGATGATGGGGAGGAAGGGTCACCTTTTTTAGGAACAGGCTGGACAAATGCTGTTTCCCATCTTCTAGGGAAGATTCCAAAACAGTAGAAGCGATGGAAAAGCTTACGCAATGGTTTTGCCAGCGATGAAGAACACCTCTTCAGAAGAATGGGGGGTATACCATCAGGACCAGCGGATTTGTTTATATCAATATCTCGAACGGCTCTTGCAACTGTTCGAGTGCGGAAATATAACTGTCCCATTGAATGATTTACGTTCTCAAGTACAGGAGGGGCAATGTTGCTAACAGGCAACGTGGAGGTAGCAGCAAAATGAGCTGCAAGTACATTTGCCTTCTCTAAAGAGCTAGTTATCGGTTTGTCTTTGTAGATGAGCGTTGGAACCGAAGATGAAGTTGAATTTTTTATGTTCTTGACAAATGACCAGAAATTTCTACTGCCTTTGGGACATTGCAGGATTTTTTGCCTTAATTTATGTTCATGTAAGAATTTGGTTCTCTTTACAACAGCGTTGCATTGGTTTCTGACTTGTTTAAACTTTTTCTGATTTTCCTCAGTTGGGTTGGCTTTGTGAGAGCGGAAACTTACTTCTCTGAACCTGATAGCTTCCTTACAGCTTGTATCAAACCAAGACTTTTCTTTTGACTTTATACTCTTAATTCTGTAAGGAATAAAAGTACGCATCCCAAGAAAAATCACTTCGGTGATCATATCAGCACTGGCATCAACGTCACTATCGAGGAAACATAGTGACCAGATAAAAAATCGAAAAAAGTTATTCAGACCGTCCCAGTTGGTTTCTCGTATTGCCAAATGGTCCTAGTTTCGTTGGTAATATTTTGATTTGATTTTAATTTTTGTTGGTCATTAAAAATTCACATGAAAACAATAATAAAACTTGTTTTTATATATTTTATTTGCATGCCCTTTATCTTCATTCGCTAAATTTTATTTGTTTCGTTTTAAGTTGAGTTCCGATCAAAATAACTGTTCGTGAAAAAAACGGTCCAACTTCCTCTTGATTCGGGGCTAGTGATACCACTATTTACGAACTCCGAATTTCGTATGAGCAATTATACTTTTTTTCGGGGTTCGTACTACGAATCTATTACAACGGGGCCGGTGATAAGGCTGAAATATCTCTTGCTTATTAAGAAACTCAGATATTAAAAACCAATGCGCGTCAGTGGTACCACTTTACTTTGATTGAAGTAGATTTACTTCTTTTCTTTTTCAAAAAATTTTAAAATCTACCTACTTCCTTCTTCGCACCATCAGAAAAATACTGAAATCTACTTCGTTTTAAAAATCTCTGGTTCAACCTACTTCAATTTTACAAAAACAGCCCATATCTATTTGAATCTACATATATAGTGTGTAACCCCAGAATGTACATACATACAAAATTGAACGTCATATAATATATAATTTTACGAAACTTTTTGAAACTCACCACAGTCATGTGTACACGAATCTAATGAACATTTTGCTTGCGTTAGTTTTCTTAAAATAAAATTATTTATATATTTATGGTAATTTCACTTTTATAATTCTTTACATACGAAATTTCTTTAAAATAAAAAAAAATGGAATGACAATTGTAATTATTTAATACAGTAAAACCCGCTTAAGAGAAAAACCCGCTTACCTGCAACACTCTTTTCATCCCCAAGTATTTTCCGACCAATTTCCCTTAAAACACTCCGCTTAAATGAAACTCGCTTAAGTGAAAAACCCGGATAACTGAAACATATTTTCAGTTAATTTTAATATCTTTTATTAAAAAAACTCTCTTAAGTGAAAAAAAAATTGAATCGAACAGAACAAAAATTTGCTAGTTTTCGTTTTTCAATAAATTATTTTTGTGTTATTTAATCGTTGTTTTATTTAAATTCTTTCAAGGCAAGCCCAAAAGATAAAAACAATATTGTTTCTAGCATTAAATCTCCGCTTAATGGAATTTTTAAATCCGCTTAAGTGAATTTTTTTTTTCACTTATCCGAACTCCGCTTAAGTGAAATTATTTTTCACTTAAGCGGGGTTCGCTTAAGTGAAAAACCCGCTTAAGTGAAAGAAAGACTGTGACATTTTGCCGTTTCTCTTAAGCGGGTTTTACTGTAATAACATTTAAGAAACAAATTTTTGTATACAATACTATTTCAAAATCAAAGAAGCTCCTGTATTCAAATTTTGATCGAAATCGATAGTTTCGGAAATGATAAAGTAGAAAATCAAAAAAGAGGTTCTATGACAGGTTACGATATTAACACTTTTTTTGACTATATAGTCTACACATAATTTTTTTTTATCAAAATCATTAGAGCCGATCTCGAAATATGTATATAAGATATTTCTTTAACTGTATGCTTCTCTAGGCTTCTGGTTGAGATACTGACCTACAGCCGGAATCACCACCTTTTCGTGTAATTTTTTTTTCTAAATGCAAGTAAAAAGTTATTTTGAAATTTACTTCAATTTTTTTCAATTAACTTCACCTTTTACTTCAAATTTATACTACGACTTTTTTTCCGAAGTGGTAAATCCTCTCCAAGTTTCTTAAACGATCGCACTATGCTCAAACATTTTAAAGGAAGTCCTAATCCCTTTAGTACGCCCAATTAAAAAAAAAATGGCATCCATTGGAAATGTCTCAAAATTCCTGATTGTACGAACAAAAAATCGATTTTCATGTGTAGAATGACACAATTTAATCTTCATAATTGCATGAGAATTTTCGAGAAACTAAATTTCACCGACTTAAAAGTTTTGCCTGCTTAAAGTGAAAAATCAAATTTTTCGATAATCTTTATGAAAATTTTGAGTAATAATTTCACAATTAAAAAAAAGAACATAATGTGCTCTAAAATCAATTCAATCTCTTTGATTGGCCTAGTGCCAGTATTTTGTAAATGCAATTCAATCTACATACATAGGTTCAAGATTTTAGCTTGTAGATTCCAATATGCAATATGCATTGGCGAAATCCAAAAAACCATCAGGCGACCAAATGCATAAAAAACATGCAATTTGCGTAAATCATTCAAAACTTTGTACAATGGCAAAGTTTTTCAATGAAATGTATTTGGTTCAAAAACTGAAAAAAAGAACATTTATCTTGAAAGTTTTTGATGATACTGGCCGCTTAGCAATTAAAATGCAAAGTCAAGGCCGTAGCCCAACAAATATTTCAGAATGAAGTACGGTTTCAAATAAAGGGGTATAATTTTTCAAAAAATAATAGGTGCGTTTTATTATTTACGGAACTATGTTGAGCCGGATTTGGGTTAATTTTTAACATGTATGAAAAAAAAAAAACAATTTGGAATCCTGGGGCCAAATTACCGCATCAGTTTTCGAGTAATACGTGACTGAATTATGTGAGTTTGACATTACCGCTAACGTTATCAAGCAATCGATTACACTAATTTGACATTTTCATTCGATCACTGATGGGACTCACTCACTCGGTCACTAAAGCGGTAGTTTAGCCCCTGTTCTCTATCTCCAACTATTTCAAAGATCCGAAAATTAGTTCTTACTCTGAAAGAGAGATGAGCATACAACACAAGTGTCACTGAGATTCATATCGTTTTATTTTCAAGGGTTAATCTGTATCAATCATTGGCGATAATAAAACCCGGCTAATATTTCACTATTTAGTTTATAATCGGTATGTGTATGTTCTCTATGGACTTCAAAATGGCGTGACCCAAACAAATTCACTTTGTTTGCGATCATTTTAACAACATGCGCACCAGCGGATCCCCGAGAACTGAGAAGCGCATCCTGCGCAATCGCGCGCAACTGATCCGAACTAGGAGTATTCGCTTTCAACCAACCAACCAAGCTGTAGTGTGATAGGATTGGTAATTGTTAATTTCAACAAACTCAATGAACAAATTTAATTCAAACTGCCCGGGAATCTGTCAAACACAAATCGATGAAACAATATTGGACGAAGTCCATTTGAACCACCCGGAATACATTGTAGGTTGCATAACCAGTAATGCTTATTCTCAATGGAACAAAGTTGTACAACGAAAGTAGATTGTCCCTCAAATATTGGCACCAGTTTTAATCGAGGCAACAACCCTCGGTGGCAAATTTAAAGCGAATTCGTACTGATACCACGCATTTCGATGATCTCCAAGGATTAACCATTTGAATTCAAGCAGCTCCAGTTTTTTTGCGTCTTGCTTTTGGTATTATCATTAAAAAAGCGCATGGCCAATCTGGAATTATTGGTCGCTTAAGCTTGGAAAATTAATTTTTATCGCACGGCTAAATTTATGTTACTATTGTTGCTTCAAAAGGGCAAAAACAAAATGGCGCCTTTGAATTAACAAATTGGTAAATAAGAAAGCCTTTTCCAATTGTTGATCGAGAAGTACAAGGGTATACCAAAGCACCAAAGAAGATGTGACGCTGTTCTGGGAACAAGTCAAATGCTTTCTAAATGCTCTAAGCATTTGGGGAAAAGAAGGTAAAAGATTTTGTTAAATAAATTGATTTTCATCATTTGATTGGATTGGGAATTACATACTTAAAAAAGAAACTTGTCAACAACAACAAAAAAGTCAGTGTAACTGGTGGCGGAGAGTGCCGACAACATTCCTTCTCAAAGATCGAGGAAGAAGGCATTTAGCTAACAGAACTACAAACTTCCACATCAGGAATAAAAAACATATACTCCTTTGGGCGTGCAATCTCTGGTGAACTTGGGAGAGTTTCAAAACAGCCGGAAACTGAAAATGTGGTTCCTGATCTTGATGAACTGGAAACCGCTTAAGGAAGCAAATTGAGTTGCAAAGCAATTTTTACTTGAAAAAAGAAAAGTAATACGAGGAACAAAGAAAACTTACCGAAGATTTTGCTTTGAACACAAACAGAATATAAAGAGGAATATACAGACTGTGTGACAAGAAAAAATACAAATTGAAAAAACACAATGTTGTACATAATTGGAATCACTGAGAAAATCCCATAGTACGGGGTTGAGAATTTCACAGCAAATTTGTCGAAATTTGTCTTTTCGAGAAAAGAGGTCAAGTAATTGAGTTCGAGCTCAGGAAGTTCATCGAAAAGTGCCTTTCCTTCTCCTATTGGCCAATTTCCAGTAGGAACATGATGTAACGATTCTGGTTGGGTCCTGTCTGCGTTTTCGTATCAGACCGAAACTTATAATAGGAAGGCCAAATTTTTCTACGAATATTGACTCTTTCGGTAAATGAGTTATGAAGACCAAGGATCACATGGCCAGATTGTCAGTCTTTATTTTTAGATATATAACTGTCAAAAATAAATCAGTTTTGAGATATTACTATGAACGAATGAATGAATAATTTGGGGTATAAAAGCACTGCGACCTAAAGATCTATTGCGTCTCCCATCTAGAACTGGATGAGGTTGGCTCATCTTTACAGTTCTTCCTCCAAATTTGTTCCTTTGAGGAATCGAAGTATTTGGAGTATTTTAACGGATGATAATTCACTCTCTTTTATGTGGTGCTTGCCCAGATACCACCTGTAGTACCCCTTGGCATAATGGTTAGTGCGTTGGCCTGTCATGCGGAAGGTCTCGAGTTCGATTCTCAGCCGCTGCAAGAAAGTTTTTTTCAGGGGTGTACTGCCTCTTGCGAGGAATTGACAAATTCTCCAAGAGTATCTCTTGTCATGGAAAGTGCTGCTCATTAGCCGTTCGGAATCGGCAGAAAATTGTAGGTCCCCTCTGTTCCTGGTAACACGCACCCAGGAATGGTTGAGAGTTGTAAGTCACTAGGTCCTGGCTCACTCCGAGCTCTTGCACCACCAAATTTAATTTTTTTGCCCAGATACCTATGCCTTTGATGCACGAGTGCATCACATTTCCCCAGTATGTGATCAGGTGTCTCTTCGTGAGTATTGCAGAATCTGCAAGTCGCGTTGTTCTCCAGGCCAAGGATGTTGAGGTGTCTTCTCAACCTACAGTGGCCTGTGAGAAGCCCCGTGATTTTTCTGAGGTTGTTTCTACTTAAGCTATGCAGGTTAGAAAACGCTTTAGGTTGTAGTCCCCAAGCAGGATTTTCGCCTGTCTTAGCTTAGGGAGCTCTTTCCAGATTTTTGATCTTTTTGTCTCCTCTTCTGTTTTGATTTTGTTTTTGATCACGTTTTCTCCTATTCTGCACTAGGGCTCTGGCCCTGTAAGGGGTGTCGATGCACCTATTTTTGCTAAGGAGTCTGCCTCTTCGTATCCCTGGACACCAACGTGGCCTGGTACCCAATGAAGTGTGACAGTGTTATTCATGACCAGTTTATTAAGCTTTATCACGCATTCCCAAACAAGTTTGGAACTAATGGCGTAGGAGCTTAGTGCCTTTAGTGCAGCCTGACTGTCTGACATGATGGCAATGTTTTGGTTTTTATATTCCCTATCGAGGTTTTTTCCAGCACATATGCCTATGGCATTTACTTCTGCCTGGAATATGCTAGTGGACTGTCCCATCGGTAAGGAGAGTTTAATTCTAGGCTCAAAAACTCCAGCACCAGTCCCTTCATCTGTTCTCGACCCATCAGTGTACCATTTGATGGTATTTTCTTTAAGACTGTAGTTTATTGTTTCGCCTAGCCAGTCTTTTTTGCAACTTAACTCAGTTTTGAAATGTTTTTTGAAGTTATATTTTTTGATCATACCATCTCTTGGGATGTCAAGAAGGTTTGTTACTGCGGACCGGATTATCGAGTCTATTTCCCTGTTCCCAATAATTTTACCCGTCCCAGTACCCTCCTTGGCAAACCTCATTATGGTTCCCTTAGCAGCATTTTCAATGGCCACGTGTAGTGGCGTCAAATGAAGGATGGTTTCCATCGCTGCTGTAGGGCAAGTTCTCATTGCTCCTGTTATGCATATACATGCAAGCCTTTGCAATTTGTCTAGTGATTTCCTAGTTGTCTTTAGTTCGGTTCTTTTATGCCATGCAATCGCCCCATAGGTAATGATGGGTCTTACCATCATGGTGTACATCCATCTTATGATGTTTGGTTTGCAGCCCCATGATTTACCTGCAAGTCTCTTGCATATCATAAGGGCCTATGTGGCTTTCCCGACAGTTATTTCGACATGCTTGTTCCAGAACTCTTAAATATTTGACCTCCTTCTGGGTGTCGATTACTTCTCCCGCCAACCGAATGGGCTTCATGCGAGGTAGAAGTCTTTCACTGGTAAATGGTACTATCGTTGTTTTGGTAGGGTTGATGTTAAGTCCCACAGATATACACCATTTTCTAGTTATAGACAGCACCCTCTGTACTATATCACAAAGAGTTTCTTCGTACTTCCCCAGTGCCGATTTAACGATGTCATCACCAAAGCCAATACATCGAATCCCTTGGGAGGTTAGACTTTCTAGTAATTCATCAACTACAAGACTGCACAGCAAGCGTGATAATACCCCTCCCTGCGGACAGCCTCTTGTTGTGATGACTTTCTGGACGTTTAGTCCTGCGTATGCTTCCGTCGTTCTTGTACTAAGCATTTTACTTATCCATCTGACTATAGTCATAGGAACTCTCTTCCTTTCTAGAGCCGAATGAACTGCTTCGTGAGAGGTGTTGTCGAAGGCCCCCTCAATATCAAGGAAGGCGCATAATTTCGTTTCTTTAGTATCTAAAGCTCTCTGTATTGTATTAGTTAGTTCGTACAGAGCGGTTTCTGTGGATGTAAACGCACTGTAAGCATGCTGACGGTGATTAAGAGCATGTTTACTAATACTTCCGATCTAATGAAGTTATCAATTACCTTTTCCAAAGTTTTCAGTAAGAAGGATGACTTAGGATGTGTGGTATCTTTTTTCTCCACTTTTGGATGAAAATCACCTTTGCTCTTCTCCATAGACTTGGTATGTACCCAAGTGCAATACTACTTCGAAGCAATCTAATAAGATAGGGCATTAGTTCCTCTTTACCTTTCTGCAAAAGTACAGGAAAGATGCCATCTACGCCCGGTGATATTACTATGACCAAAGCAGCAATAAATTCGATTCTTTTAGTTTTACCGTTCGTAAAGATTATTCGTAGTAACGCCATACATGTACGCCCACAAAATAATACCCCTTTTTACCGAATAGTTTACTATAAGAGCTACACCCCAGGCCTTCTTAACTTGTTCTTTAATATACAATTTCAGGATTTATTTAGTATCGATGATATCGCCCAGATATCTTGCACAGAAAGACACTTTCGTATTTAACGTGAACTGGCAGTTCATTTTTATTTGTAAGTAATTTGAGTACGTAATCTAACATTTGATCAACTTTTTAATTAATTTATGAATGAGATGATAATCAAACATTTTTTATCAATAGGAATATAACTTTTTAACATAATCATATATTTAAATGATACATTTTAGAAACAGTTTCAAGATTGAAAAAAAAAATAATGACATGAAGAACATTTTACATGCCTGAAATAACTTACATAAGCATAAAGAAATTCACCTTAATGTTTGTCAGTCCAAGGACAGAGCGAATCCGGACGACTTCACAACATTCTTTCGTATCCCTTAATTTAAATTGACAGAAATGAGGCCGATGTCCTGTTTTTTATACTAAGGCATGCTATAGCGTCCTCCATCAAAAAAGGGGATACGAGGGTTCGTTTATACAAAAGGACCTACTACGCTACGCCTAGTTGGCTTGTGTTTGCCTTCGACAACCACGAAGATACATTTTGCAAAATCAATCGGCGTGAAATAACCGATTTCATGTTGCGAATACAAATGTCGAATAGTGTTTTGTTCGGCTTCCGTTTTTTGGAGAAATGTGTTATCCTCTCGGATATTATATACATAGCATAAGCATCATTGTCTAGGAGAGTGCTTTGTACCAAAAAACTAAGCACCATGAAAACACCGATTTCTGGGTGTATGAAGGAAAATTTATGTCGACAGTTCCGGTAAACACATCCCGTCATTTAAGTACATACATATTTTATTAGAGGGCATAGAAAATGGGAGTGAAATTATGAACTTATGTCTGAATGGACGTGAAAGGGCAAAATAATCTATTAGGAGACAAAGTGTGTAGGTTGAGCATTTATGTATAGGTTAGAACCAATATGGACAACGACCCAGAACACCTAGCGCAAAAAGGGAATTCGATTGAAATACATGTTTGATTAACAATAAAATAGAAAAGGATATACGAGTATATAAATAATAATTGGGGAGAAAGGCAGGGAAATCGGAGACCTTTGCACAATTTCTTTTGAGCAAAGTAGTAAGAGATCTTTTAAGTATCTACCAATAAAATATTTGTTTTTATGTTTGAACATAACAAAAAGCTTCTTAAGTACCTGCATAAGAACAATCTTTTTAAGTTCTGCTTGCCTTTAGTATATGTTAATCAATTTATTTAAAATCTCTTTAATATAATATTTACTCTATAATATTTTATTCATATTCAAAAGTTCACAAATCTAAATAAATTTTAAAAGAAACAACCAAACGCCTATTTTCCGGAAGAATAATTCTTGTAGATTTAGAACACATGCCAAAGCTAAAAGCCTTTAATTACCTTGAAATACGTGAAAAGGGTATATTTTAATGCAGTCATCACAAAAGGTTGGAATTCAAATTTTCGAAAATGTATTTACCTACTCGCCTTAAATCCTTTTTTTAATTAAATATTCATCCCTTTTTGCTTATTGTTCGTTCATGCTTAAAAATTTGTTTTATAACCTTTATAAGAATATTTTTCTTACCTTCAATAAAGGAACAATAAAGGTACGTATTTCTACCGAAATAAATAAGCTTTTTTTGGTTCAAGAAACTATTCATTCAACCGTTTTGATTTAGGGCAAGGTATTAAAAAAATATTTTATGAGAAAAAAAAACAAAGGCTCAAAATTTTAAACAGTCTACTGTTAAGGAATTAGTGTGATACTATTTAACAATTCACTAGTGTAGTCAACTTAATTAAAAAAAAAAACAATGACAGTTCGCTCAATAACCTAAGTAAACAAATATTTTTTGACAGCTGGAACTGTCACAGAGTCTTATGAATTTAGCACGCTACTAAAAAGATAGAATAAGTATTCGACGATCTTAACGTTAATAACACCCTAGTATCATACTTAAATAAATAAATACAAAAATATAGGTATTCGAAGAAAACCAGAATGTAGACAATGTCGACTATGGTGTCGACAATGTAGACAAAGCATGCCAGCCAATCTGTCATTCTTGATTTCTCTGTCACACTGTTTACTTCATTTAAGAAAATTTCAGGTGTTAATTTGAGTTTTCATTCAAATATTGGTCGACGAAAAAATAAAGGTTTCGATCACCTAGGTTTTCTTTTAATGGAAAACAATAACAAATTTGTAGCATATTGTACAGTGTGCAACAAAAATCCACAAAATACTGCACAGGTAAATACAAATTTGTTAAAAAAAGCATATTCATATCCTAATAATAATGCCTTCACATTTTTCATTTACGAAAGCAATGATAGATAGATAGATAAAATTCTTTATTTTTCGATTCTATGTTGATACAGTTTTAAACTTAAGAATACGGACATGGCAATCTGCCGTCTGCCGGATATGACATTTCATGAGTAAGTAAATATAAAAATTAAAAAAAAAGAATAATAAAAAAGAATTAAAAATAAAAACGAAAAGTGATACAATGAATACTTATAGTTTAAGCTAAGATTTAACAAATGGGAGAGCGATAATTCTGAAGCTTTTGCAATTTTAATGATTTGCCACATAAAAAGTAATAAAATGATGATTTTTTATTTTTTTTTTTTGCAATTTTGATGATTTGCCACATAAAAAGTAATAATTTGAAAAAATATTTAGAAAATAAAAATTTCAAAAACTATTCCGATAATTTAAAGCATGTTTGCAAAATTTGTATAAATTAGACCAACCACGACGACCGTTTAATATTTCATACAAGCTATTGCGTGAAAAAGAACTTTCTTGGAAATACAAGCGCCGTATTTCTTGCAATAAAGGGCAAACAGCAATGAAGTGGTAAACATCTTCACATTCTCTTCTGTTGCACAAGTCACAATTCTGCCGAAGATCAGTTCTACGAAAGCAATGCCTGTAAGCAATCCCAATCACCTGCGACCAGTGGCGTAGATAGCTTTTCGCTATGGGGGGGGGGTAGATCTAGTTCGCTCATTTTTTTTAAAGTTTTAATAATTAAAAAAAAAACAAATAACAAGACTTCATTGAATTCATTATGTATGCCATAAAAAAATTATATTTTTTAAAGATTATATATTATACGCATTAATTTGAATATGAACTAGAATAAATATTGATATACAGTGCCTTGCATAAGTGTAACCGCGCCTGTAAAAATGCGTTTTCTAGAAAATTAAAATGGAAATGACACTTTACTATTTTTTTATTGAATGGCATCACTAATCAAGCAAATTGAGAAGAAAAAAAGTTCCGTTATTTTCTCTTCTGGTGTTTAAAAATTAAAAACAGATTTTTATATATTGCAAAAGTATAACCGCACAATGCAAACCTCTCTGAAGCTTCATTCAGTTATGTGCTTCGAAATGACAAGAAACAATGCCGCGTGGTAAACATTTAAGCGATACGGAAAAAGTCAAAATTCAAGCTTTTCGGTTAACTGGCCTAAGCTTAAGGGCTATTGGTAGGAAAATTTAAAGATCCGATCGTGTCGTCCGAAATTTCTTACAAGATCCAGAATCTTATGAGACGAAAATAAGACCCGGGCATCTGCAGAAGCTGACACGTCGAGATAAGAGGCGTTTAATAAATGCTGCATCCAATTCGGCGCATTCTTTGCCAGACGTTCGTGACGAATTGAGCTTAGGAATTTCGGTTTCAACGGTTTTTCGTGCCTTAAAAAGCAGTAAAGTGATTGCTCGGTGCAAAATGATGCCAGCTCCAAATTTGACAACAGTCTACAAAAAAAAGTAAGAATTTGCCCAGCAAAACATGAAACGGAATTGGAAAACCATAAGTAACATTCCATTAATTTACACTTAACTCTTCTTATTCCAAATGGCATAATCTAATGAATGTTTTTTTTTAGATTATTTTAGATTATTTTCAGTGGCGAAAAAAAGTTTAATCTTGATGGGTCAGGTGGTTTTAACGGATATTGGCACGATCTGAGAAAGGAAAAAAAAAATTTTTTTCCAAGAGGAACTTTAGCGTTGGCAGTTGTAAGGTTTGGGTGGCCTTCTGCGACCGTGGTAAGGTTGCACTTGCCTTTACTTCTGCAAAGATGAACAGTTCAGCTTGCACCCAGGTGCTTCAGGATAATTAGGTACCCTACTTAAGACGATTTCGTCGAGTTCGGCATGTCTTCCAGCATAATAATGCCCCAATGCACGTTAGTTGTCAAAGTTTGGGATGGTACGAATCGAATAACATACATTTTATGGTGTTCCCGGCACGTTCTCCAGATTGTAACCCTATTGAAAATCTTTGGGGAATTTTGACCCGCAAAATGTATGCCTATTATGCAATTATACAGTGTTTCTGAGCTGCGAGAGGCGATTGAGGAAGAATGGAACTGTATAGACAATTCCATATTAAATAACCTTGTCAACAGTATGCCAAAAACAATTTTTAGATTGGTCGAAAATAGGGGCAGCAATGTCCTTTGCTAATTTAGCCGAAAAAATTTACTTTAAACAAAAAAAAAAACAGATCAAAATAAAAAAGCGGTTATACTTTTACAATACAGAAAAAAATCTGTTTTAATTTTTAACCACCAGAAGAGAAACTAACGGAACTTTTTTTTCTTCTCAATTTACATAATTAGTGATGCCATTCAATACAAAATAGTAGGGTATCATTCCCATTTTAATTTTCTACAAAACCCATTTTTACAGGTGCGGTTTTACTTATACAAGGCACTGTAGTAAGTAAAATAATATTAATTTAAAAAATAAATCACAAAATAAAATCCAGTTTTCTGTTCGTTTTTAGATAAAACACACTATACACAATAAAACATAATCTCGTCTGCTAGTATAGGTATTTTGCGATGAATAGCTAGAGCAGCCAAACCATTCAAACGATCCTACAAATAAGTAAACATCCAAAGCTCATCACACTGTTATTAAAATAGACATATTTTTAATAATCTCACTTTGTTGGTCATGCTTCTTTGTATTGTTTTTATTCTCTTTACTGACTGGAGAAAGTTCTTTCGGGAGTTGACGTTGAAACCGGCAGTGTAGCTAATATCTTTAATAAAATATACATATATAGCTGGATGGAAGCGCTTTTTCTTACACGTTTACCTATTATCAATTGGTGAGAGACGTAAAAAAAAATTTCAGAGTGCGTTTCTTTAACTTATTTGGTTCATGACTGGTTATGTTGAACAATTATCGATCCCAATGGGGGGGATATATCCCCCTGATCCCCCCCCCCTATCTACGCCACTGCCTGCGACATCTTAATCCGGCGATGTCTCTATGATTGTTTTAATTGATGACAATGATTTTGGCTCGAGCTCTGATTTATTAGACGAAACATAATAAGAAAAATTGAATGTCTACATTGTCTACATTGTTGACATTGGCATGTAGACAATCAGGAATTGTATACGTTGAATTGTCTACACGTAGACAATCGTGTAGTCTACATTTTTTGTCTACATGGAACAGCACTGCTTACAACTCTCAACCATTCCTGTGTGCTTGTTACCAGGAATTTAGGGTACCTTCAATTTTCTGCCGATTTTGATGGGCTTATGAGCAGCAGTTCTTATGACAAGAGGTAATCTTACAGGATTTGTCGAAAAATAATTTTTGCAGCCAACCCCAACCCAAGACCGAGGAATACTATCTACTAAAAAAGTCCTTAAATAAATAATATTCTCAATGAGTTCTCACATATGTATATTGAATTTTGCATATTAGATTTCGTATGACGTCATCAAATTGATAAGCCACACTATACGTTATATAAAGGCCGGGAAACCTCTTTCAATGAAATATTTAAACTAATCTAGATCACTTCGTAACGGAATTCAAATTGGGTTAGTAAAAAACAATGCTTATAAAACGTAGTCATTGACCTAACTTCTATGTGCTTTGCACTTCTCATTGCAAGGAGAGATGTACCTACCTCCTGCCCCTTAAATTTCATAGTCTGCCATCTGCCTACTTGAACCACATAACGTTTCTGGTTAAATCATTATTGCCAATAAAGTTGACCCAATAGCACTCCTCTTTCCCAATTTAACGAACGACATAATAATATTATTGTAAAACAATAATATCGCACATGGCCTCGCATCCCTTTCCAGGCCCTCGTCTTTTGTGTCTTTATGCATCAAGTCATGTGTGTCCATTTGTTTTGTAAAACATGATGGGAATAATTATTATTATTCATTTCATATAAATGGATGAAAAAACCACCCAACAGACAGACAAAAAATCGAAACAAGGACAATAAAAGGAAACAAGTCCTGTGATAGGAATTGACAGAAAGCCATGATAAAAAATACTTCCAACAGTCCCATTGTTTTGATATGAAAAAAAATCGAAAACGCTTTTTCTGGTTTTTTGATTCCATTGTTATTCGTTTTTCGTTGTGAAATTGACAAATGATGTTTCATTATGAGTCCTTCTGTTATGTCTCCAAGAGTCTCAACTGGCGCACATCACAAAAAAGGGGCAAGGAGGACATTTCACAACTTCAAAGGGGACACATGTTGAAGTTGGATGTCTTTCCGTCACTATATACATACATACATATGTATATGTATAGAAATGTATATGGTGAATAAAATGAGATCACAAATTGACATGTAATAAAAATGTGTCCTTCATGTTTTTTTTCAGTTAGATTTCTTTTTACTCTTTTTTAATATGAAATAATCCAAAACAAATTAATGAAAAGGAACATTGCTTCCTTTTTATGACAAATAACTTGTGGTGCCAATAATGTACCATTCAATTTATTTATATTTTTACTTGCGTTATACATATTTTGAAGATACTGTAGGGCAAGTTTTGAAATTTGAATAAAATCGAACTCGAAAGTTGACATTAGAATGATAGAGAAAACGAAAAAAATGGGTCACGCAATTCCGTCTGTCTGTATTTCTGTACCTCGACGTACAGCCTTAACTTTATATTTAAGGTTCTTCCGTTCCCTAAAGGGGAAATTGAAAATCTAAAGATTTTGATAAAAAAGTAATTGGGTGTGCTATTAGGCTAGCCGCGCACTGGCAACTGTGATCAAAACCAAATACAGTAGGTACGAACTCGGTTAACGCAACTCTCGATTCGCGCAACTCCTCGATTTTCGCAACACTAAAATCGTGTGTTTATGCATCTGTTCATTTAAATCAAAACATCAAACCAACAAAACCGATTTCTTTGGTTTCAATAATGTTTTTTTTTATAACATTTTCTTTATCTCTAAAAAAACATTAAGACATTACAACTATAATTTTTTATTTAAAAATATATAACCCAGTAAGTGCAACAATCTCGGTTATTGCAACTGCCTTAATTTCTATTAGTTGCGTAAATCGAGTTTGTACTGTAGTTTAGTCACCAGTTGATAGAGTACCGCGCACTGGCAACTCTTTACTCACGCTCACACTCTTTTCTCTCTTGCGCTTATAGATAACAGCTCAACTGTTGCGAATTAATTTTAGGCAATCGTTTAGTTTGTGTCAAAACACAAACTTTTTAGTTGCTCGAATCGAGTTGCTCTTAGTGCGCGGTGTCCAATATCTTCTTCTTCTTCCTTTTCTTCGGCGCTGTTATGATCTCGATGTCGAGGGGATCATAACTCTCCCACGTATCTGCTTCACACTAGTGATCCGCCTGTGGGGTTCGCCGGGTTGACCTCAGAAATCGGCGGCAAGCCTCCCGGTTTTGTATTGTTCCATTTCTGAGGCCAACTGAATGCTGGTGTTTTTGCATTTGTTTGTACCAGGAGTGTTTAAGCCTACCTTTCTTTTTATTCCGAATTGGAACGTTGTATGATATTGCCTTTTTGACGGGGTTCTCAGGATCTCTCCTTTGAACATGGCAATACCAACTGAGTCGGTCGTGTTCAATTTTTTGGGAAATGGTATTCTTAACATGAAGGCTTCCTCGGATCTTCGTACTTCTAATTCGATCAAGCTTTGTAACTCCTGCTGTCATACGAAGCATCTTCATCTCAGCTGCCGTTAGCTTACTCTCATACTTTTTGTACATTGTCCAACATTGTGAACCGTATGTGAGTGCTGGACGCACAACTGAAGTGTAGAGCTTTCCTTTCAGCTTAGGGGGCATTTCTCGGTCACAGAAGATAGCAGAATTTTCCCGCCACTTCATCCACCCTACGCTTACGCGATGATTGATATCGTCATCACAAGTAGCTTCGTTATTTATCATAGACCTCAGATATTTAAACTTTTCACACTTGGGAAGCACTACTCCATTCAAATAAATGTCTGGAATAGGCATGTGTGGATCAGAAAATGGGCAGCATAGGTATTCTGTCTTTTTCGCGCTTATGCGGTACCCACTTCCTTCTAGAACATCCACCCATACGTCAAGTGCTCGTTGTAGGGATATCGGGTCTTCACTTATGATGGCTCCATCGTCAGCAAAGAATAACTGATGCACTTTTGGATCCGTCACTTTGCCTTCAAGCAGGTAATCAAGAACTGTAATGAAGAGCAGGGGACTCAAGACACTTCCCTGGTGTACACCTACTGTGATTTCGAATTCTTCGGTGACTCCAGCTGCGCATCTTACTTTAGTAACTGCTCCATCATACATGTCCATAATTATCCGCACATAGGTTTCTGGAACTCCTCGTTGCCTGAGGGCCACCCATATTAGATCTCGTGGTTGCCGATCGAATGCTTTTTCAAAATCAACCAATACGACATGCAAATCCTCCAAAGAATCCCGATGCTTTTCCATAATTATTCTTATACTCTGGATTGCATCCGTGGTTGACTTACCACCGACAAACCCGCACTGGTCATCAGATAGCCTAATTATTTTTCGCAGTCGGCTACCCAAGACTCGCTCAACGATCTTCATGGTGTGTGACATAAGCTTAATCGAACGGTAATTATCACAGCTTCGAGTATCACCCTTTCCTTTATAAATTGGAAGAAGGTAACTTTCCCTCCATTGATTAGGCATGCGATCACCTCGTATAAGTTTGGAGACAAGAATCATGAGCCATCTACACCCGATGTCTCCCATCTTTTTCCAAAACTCTGAGGGTATTTCGTCTTGGCCAACAGCTTTTCCCTTTTTGGAGTATTTTACCGCCTCACTAACTTCTTCGACTGTGACGTCGGATACTTCGCTTAAGTTAGGTGAAGCTATTGGAAAGTATAGCCTTGGAAATTGTTCGTTTAGAAGTCCGTCGCAATACTGTCACCACCTGTGAAGAATTTCGTTGTCTTCAACAAGTAGTTGGCCTTGAGCATTGTTAATCAACTTTGGCGAACAAATCTCCTGGGCATTTCTTCTTCTTTGAGCGGCTATTTCGAAGATAGTTGCGCCCTTATTCGTGTTTTGCCGTAGCTCTTGAATAGCACCAGCTGTCGGGGTAGAAATTTCATCCAGCTCCCGATACAGGTTTTCTGTATTCTTTGCTTGAATTTGGGCGCACTTCTTCTTCGCTTCTTTCTTGCAGTTTCTATATTCCACTTCGAGGCGTGACTTTTGCTCTGTATTATTAGAGGAGCACTTCGACCAAGCCTTGAAAGCCATTTTCTTTTTACTTATAACTGATTTAGCTTCATCATTCCACCACCATGTTTCTTTGCCTTGTTGGTTGTGTCCTTTTGAAACCCCTAACGCGCGGTGTCCAATATAAGCCCATGTATTTCATTTTATAGTAACTAAACAGTTGCGAAACTAAAAATTGAATATGCGCGCCTGCCCTTAAAGTCATGGAACTGCCTCGAACAAATTTTAAAACAATGGTACTAACGGTTCAACTTTAAACTGAAAATCTAATCCAAATCGATCCTTAAATTATAAGAAATAATGGCGCTGTATACGAATAAAAGAAACTTCAAATCAATTTGCCTCCTTAATTATAATGTGGATGAAAATTGTCTCCTGTATTTTCGAAAATGGGGAATAGGTGTGTTCATGTATTTGCCTTGCAGTTGACTTGAAGGGTACGTGTGTTCCAATTTCAGTAGATGTCTTCTACACTAGCAGCCTTATTTATTAGAATTCGCTGAACGCGTGAATAGTTATGCACTGCATAAGGACTTATTCATCCACTATGCCGATTCATATTTATAAAACACTAGCCGACCCGTACTCGCGTTGCTTCGCAAATTGTAACTACGAATATTTTCTTAATATTAATATTAGCATATGAAAACATTTCTCAATGGGACTGAACATATTTGCTACAATATTAATTTTTTTTTATAATTTTAGTTTATATGTATGACATACCGTATCGAATTAGATTCTCTTTCACACTTGAAAAAAAAAGAGCTTGTTCATGTTTGTGCATGTTATAAATATAACAAAATAGAAAATAATAAAATTTATTTCAAATAAACGGGTTGACTACTTTCTGAGATCATTCAACCCAAACTTTAAAATGGTTTCGCTTTTATAGAATAGTTCATGTGCACGGCACTGTAGTCAATTGAATGTCCATTTTTGTCACCCAAAATGCTATTGAGTGTATTCAAGTAATTTAAAAAATAAAATGCACGACTGGATCGCACAAACTTGCTCTTATGTAAAAATACTTTGGAATTTAAAATACATTTTAAAAATATAAAACATGGATTTAATGAGATAAAAATGTTCAAATGTATGGAATTGCCGTCTGATTAATCTTTTTAATATTCAAAGTAATTTTTTATATGACAAATTTCCTTAAAATTTTTCGAGAACAAAATTTGGGATGCCAAATTTTAAGTACTAGCCGACCCAGCTCTCGAAATTCGAGTGCCAATTCATTTATTATTTATATTATTGGCAGTGTTTTCAAGCAAATTTATTAAATTAAATTTTATTTTATGTAATATGCAAAGTGTTCGACAGTGCAAAAACAAAAATGACCCACAGTGTGTAAATGCGTGTCTCAAGTATATTCTGCACATCTCCGTAACTGTGGCTTTCCAACCATATAAAATTTATCGAAATCGGTTAAATACTTTTGGAGAAAAGTGTACCACAAAAAACATGTTTGCCGTTTTATTATATGATGATTATAGGTAGTATAGATTTAAGAAATAGTTTTTTTTTCGAATATTTTTATATACAATATTATTTTTAACTTAAGGAGCTCCTGTTGAAAATTTTTGGTTAAAATCGTTAGAGCTGTTGATTGGAAAGTCAAAAAATCAAAACGACGAGGATACACAAGACGAGGAGAAGGAAGATTAGTTTTTGAAAAATTGATGAAAAAATAATAGTTTAAACAAAAAAAGTTTGATACATACGTTCATTACTTAAATTTGGAAATTTTTCCAATCATGATTTTTTTGCTTGATTTTAGTATTCAGTTGGAGGATTGCAGTCATAAAGTTTTACCAAAAAATACTCGGGCAACTCCGAGTATTATCGGCTAGTATGCTTATAATCGGTTTAGAAGTTTACACTTGATAGAATTATGACTGCATCTCCATACCAAAAACCCTACTGAATCACTTTGTTTGGGAATGTAGCTAAACTTGTATCATATAAAACCCTTTTTCCAAAATTACAATTTTATAGACAAAAATAGAAAATAGCAATTAAATATTCGGGAACGATCTTTATACAAGACAATTTTCTAAATCAAAGTGAAAAGTTTGGGCAGTTTTCGCAAAATACCGCGTTTGGATAACAATCATTTAGGCCAATGTTTAATCAAAATAATAATAGCAGTTTTCGAGATAATTTCAAAAGAATGTTTTTATGGTAAATACACGTTCTAGAGAACATAAGACTCTCGACTGGGTGGCACATACTTGCTCTTATGTATAAAAACTTTGGAAATAAAAAAAATTGTTTTTAAGTAAATATAAAACATTAATTTAATTTGAGACAAATGTTCAATATTTTTTTGAAACGATAAGTATGTATTTATGCAAAGTTTAAGAATTAATTTTTTTAGATAAGAAATTTCTTTAACATTTTTCTAAAAAAAATTGAGACATTAATTTTAAGTCTTTAATAATATGCATTTTAGAAAGTAATTTAAAAAACTAATCGTTAACTTATTTTCAGGATATTGATTTTTCAACAAAAAAAATATATTTTTTTTATCAAAAATCCAAAAAATATTTTTTTTTTCCAAAATTTTAATATACAATATCAACTTAAAGTAAAAGGAGCTCTTGTGTAAAAATTTAAATGAGAAACTGGATACTGAAATTGAGTAAGACAAGCTGTTTGTGAGATATAGACGTATTTATTTCTATTTTGTTTGGCTATCAAGGACATTGTGTTAGGTATATAACATAGTTCAAATGGCCGTAGCTTTTCGCTGGGTGGTGCGCCGCTGAAGAGTCCAGATTTTGATAATCCTGCCGAATGAATTAAGCGTTATGGCATGGGTACTATAGACTTTGAGGGCACTGGTCGTTTGCGGCTTTTTAGAATAGCCTTAAAGAAACTTTAAAAGAAGAAGTCGAACGAGTCAAATCGCACGATCTTGGTGGACATATGTCAAATCTCTTTAGCTTGAGATGACCTTGTCTTCCATGCAGTTTCGACGTCCTGTGTGAATCATATGTCGTTAACTTCTACATACGAGTAAGTATATCATCGAATTTTAGCCACAGGAAATAATTACCTATCTCATTTGATCGTCGAACGCATGATGCTGCCACACAAAACAGTAAGTAGCCGTTCATAAACAATGCAATACTTTTCTCCTGCGTCTTCCTTCGCTGTTGATAGTTCTGAACTCCGTCAGGGGTAAGGTTATGCCATTTAATCGTGGACCTATTTTCGCTTCTTTTTTAAGAAGGCATTATATGTTTATAAAAAATGGCCTAGACCCGCAGACGTGCATTTATTTAATACTGATTTTGACCAAATTTTTTCCTGCACTCCTATAAGTATACATTTCATTTTTGTATGTATCTGAATATTTGTTAAGAGTTTGCCCCCCGAAAAAAAGAATTAAATAATTCAAAAGTACATCCTTCCAAAAGTCGGCCTCTGAAGAGCTTCTTCTCTCACCAAACTCCTTTATGACTTTGCAATGTGGTGCTATCCCTTTGCACTACACCGGGCGTTAACTTTCTGTTTTTTGCTCATTCAAAGAATTTTATATCTGTCGGTGGTGGTAGTGGATATTTGTTCACTTAGTTTTTCTGGTTGTAGAATCAGAGCCATAAGCGCTTTAGTCCATTCCGTATGCATACTCAATTTTCACATGTAGATTTAAGACAACTAAGTGTAAGCACTACACTCAGCACTTGGGAGAGAAGAGATAAGGATTAAATCCTTTTTCCTTTTGCACTGTTCTTTCGTCTATGATAAGGTGAGGATTTCGGTACTATTATATCTACAAACTATTGTGTTGCATTTTCTATGAGGAGAACAAAGTGTGAATAAATCGCTTTTTATTTAGCTTGTTTTAAAAATATTTTTAAACTTAAAATGCTTTTAATGGATAAAGGTGGGTTTCCGGTTTTTGTGGATTGTTCTAAATAAGTTGCGATTTTTCTTATTTGAAGTTTTTATAATTAAAGTTCCTAAGCTTTGATAATGGACAATATTTTGCAAATTAATCAGTGACAGATTTTCATAATAATGATAACCCTTTACATGATATATGTATGTAGTACCCTACCCCTAAGCATGATAGTTAGTGCATCGGATGGTCGATCTGCAGATTACGACACTGAAGTCTTAAACCAAAAACATTTTTTGCCATATAAATCAGACCACAAAATTTTAGTTAATTTCAAAACCCCTTTTATCACATTGAGGTTTTGTTTCAAAATCCATTTTATAAAAATGTTCGTTTGGTGCCACTCGAAAGCTAAAACCCTCAGATTCAATTTTTAAACTTAAACTGTGGAGAATCCTAATTCGAACAGTCCTGAAACAAAAAAGATCTAAAAATGTTTCGTTTAGAAGAAATAAGTTTTTCTCGATTTACTCAAAATCTCTAAAAGTGGATAAAATGGGTTTTGATTTTAATCAACACAATTATCGGTTGTCGTTTTTTTAAGTACCTATTTTAGAAATTAAAAGAATGAATTTAATACTTTTTTAATACTTCGGATTCAGATGATGTACTGAGCTTGAAGATAAGCCTACCATCAGATGCTCATTAGAAGTGCATGAGTTAGTAGTTATACTCTGTTCAACAAAAATTGTCAGTACAGGCACTTATTACGTTGGGAAAAATGCCACTTAAAACAGCAAGCCACTGACTTTCTATAAAGTTATACACCCCAACGCGACCGTTGAATCTCACTGCTGAACGGGCAAGGGATACTGTCAAGTCAATACGATCGTGCGCTTGTTATACACATCAGAACAGAGTTACCATTATCATTCTAAATTACAAGCAAGGACCTTATTCAGTGGATTTTATTAAGGAACTTTTGGGATTTGAAGCTTTTGAGAACAAGTTTTATGAAGTTGAGTATGTTGAGTGTTGGTGATTTATAATGCAAACTAGGGAAACCCTGTGAGAGCTTTAAAAGGCGATACACTTATGTAAACCATCGAAACCAGAGTGAGAGGCAAACGTCCTATCTTCCCTGTACTGACAATTTTTGTTGAACAGAGTATAGAACATTTTGCTTTAATAAAAATTAATTTTTCTTATAACTACAATTTTAGAGATTTTGTTTGAAAATAAGAGCAAGTACATAAATGTCTACAATCAATCAATCAATCAAGCGATTGATCGGTCAAGCAAATCCGCAGGAATTGTTTAGCTCAACCTCGTAGTTGATTAAATGAAGGCTTTTTTAGGTTAGGTTAATATATCTAGAAGCGGCTGTCAGCGAAGAACCGATACACCGATACACTTAGACCATGTCCTTTGTGATACCGTGTGCATTTAGGAAACGTTCTCCCTATTTGTTAGACATTTTTCAATGAAAGACTTCTTATTTCCCAAGTGGAGTCTACGAATTTGGGACAGAGCAGTACATGGACATAAGAGGCGAGAAATTCTGTCTTCATAGAGCTTGTGCAGAAATCGTTGGAGCAGACCCTAAGTTGCGTGGCGTACCAACCTATTAGTCAGTTAATATGTAATTTGCATAAATATCTATATCAAAAACATATAGATATCAAAGCTTATATGTATACCGATATCTGCTTTATTTATTTAAATAGGTATTGGTGGTCTACTTTAAGCGTTTACTTCAGCTCTACAGTGTTTCCTGGAATGTCAATATGGTCCAGCACGTTCTCGGAGAATAGGAAAAATCAATTTTATTAGGGCTTACATATAAAATATAATTCGATGAAGAACTGATTTTAAAGGATTTTTGTTTGGTTTATACACTTAAGCAAGCCCAGTAACAACATGAATTTGGTTCAATATTAGAATTCTGTAGAATCTGGGCATGACTAATGACACTGCGTTTCCAGCTATACCATTTTAGCTAAGCTGAAGTGCGCTATTAGCTGCCGATTCTTGTATAAATAGATCTAGAGTTTTAAGTTGAGTATAGCTTCCAGAACCGATGTGGACCTCATTGCCGAGGTGATTCAAATACATGCCATTCCTTGTACCTTGTTCATGATTTTAAGGTAGGTAAATTTTTTTCAATATCAGTACAGGTCTAACTATTGCCGTTTGTTTAAAGTTTTGTGTTAACTGCAAACGGAATGGACTTGGTACTATACCTATGGACCCGATTTTTAAATCCCTAAATTTCACTCCGTCGTAAATGAATTTTAACAGGTTTGTACTCCGGGAATGTTTATTTTCAACTAACACTCGTTGCTCAGCAACATAAACCATACTACACAACTGTGTGTCCTTTTCCTGGCCTATCACATATATTTATGCATGATTTACATAGCGTTTAGCGTTCTGCAAACTAATACCTCGCCATGACTCGACGTCGACAGCTATCCTTAAAATGCATTCAATGCATAAAATAAAAAAAAAATGGTATGACGACAAAGCTCTTTATCTGCCAGGAGCACAAGGGAATCCAAAATTTCCGAAATCTGAAACGAAATTCTACGAAAAACAGGTGGCATGACACCCATTGGAGGTAGTCTTCTAGACAATTTTTCTATTATACGACTTCCGACCTATAGCCCGAGAATCAGTTTCCTGGTTGTAGGTTTATATGTGTTGCCACTAAATTGCAACAACAGTTAACCTCAAAATTTGCCAGGGCACAATGTGTGCCATATGGGTGTTGGGGTAAACTCTAGAAAGTGACTAGTGCTACAAACGAATGTGTCCGAAAAAAGTGTTCCATGTGCAAAAAAGTAAAGAGAAGTACTTTTCCGAGAAATAGAACAACAAACAAGAGGGCTTTTATCATCATCATCATCCGTTCTTAGGGCTTGATGTGTTAGGGAAAGGGTTTGGCCATAGATAGTCTAATAGCCATTGGGATAGATTTACTCGTAACAAAACGAAAAGACCAGCCATAAAAAATTGCAGTAAGCAGAATGCTGTTATGGTGTTTGCCGTTTCAGTTACTGTATTTACTTTTTCAATTTTCGTTAAAAGAAAGCAATAAAAGTGAAGTGGAAAGCTAAGTTGGTAAATTATTTCTTTAATACAGTTTAATGTTGTAAACGTTGACAATGTACATACATTTGTAGTGTTTTAGTTGCCCTTACGTGTGTTTTTCCAGTGGCAGGATTTTCTCCTTTATGTGCAGAGCAATGAAGAGCGATGCACGAAAAACTTTTTGTTGTCTAATAGTTAAAAAACGATCTATTTTTTATAAATTATCTTTTTAATTATTTTGAAAAAGGTTCAAGAGACTGTTAAAATAAAATGAATAACCATCATAAAATTATAATTTCTTTAAGTTTTTGAGATAAAATGGTAAGTAAAATAACTGATGAAAAAATAATTTAAGACCTTTTTTGTAAAGGATCATTTTTATTAACAACACTTCTTAAATTCCGTTATTGTAGTTATACCTAGATAGATATTATTATAATTATTACTTTCGAAAAGATTTTGTCTGTGGGAAATCACAATTAAAATTGCCTAATCGAATCTGGCCTCATAATTGCCTTATCACACGGCGAGTTCTTGAGATTTATTATTCCAAATGTTAGGATGAAATTTAAAAAAAAATAAAATCTCCAAATAGTTGTCGATATTTTGCAAATTGTATTTTTTATTTTTATGGAAAAGCCAAGTGCTTAAATTAAATAACAAATCGCTCGCTATTAATGTTCTTTCAGTGATGGTTGGTGTATTTAAAAGGTCATTTATTTTCCACCAATGGAGCACCTTTTAATGTATCGTTATACTAAGAAAACAGATTTTTTAAATTTTTAACATTAGATCAACATAGTAAATGAAAAACGTAAAAAAACTCCATAGACATTGTATTCTACTTTACATATACATATTCACAAATGAAATGGCATTCTTTACTTTGCGTCTCAGAAATACCTGGACAGACTTGTATGAAATTTTCAGAATGCACCCACTTTTCCTTTAGTTGAATTTTCTCCCTCTGAATCAAATCTATTGAACTGAAAATTAATAATAAAGCTATCTACTAAGCAATGCCTTTTTAAACCCCTTCGGACACGTCCTTGTGATTGAAATTTTGTGATAAAATCATATACCAAGAACAATTTAAAGATAAAATTGGTTTCTGTATCAATATTTTTGTGAACATCGAGCTAGAGAAAGAATTCAATGATTTCTTGTTTTTTAAATTTCTCAAAAAATATTCAACTTCATGCTTGCAATATTTAAAACAGTTTCAAAAAATCTGCGTTTGGCCAAACCAATAGAATGGTACATGTAGAGCTTTGAAGTTTTTCAAGATATTGGTCTTTTTTTGGGGGTGTTCCATCGTTGACAGATGTACTCGTAATTCCACTTTTGCAATCAAATACTTTTTAGTTTTATTTGAACATTCCAAAATTATGACAAAATATTACATTAATATCAACTATGAAATAAATTTTCTTATACATTTGTTTTTTAACACATTTTCAAAACTAATCCACGATATAATAACTTTGAAAGACAGAAGCAAGTTCGTAGGGTTCCTCATGCATTTTGTTTAGATAAGATTTTATAAAATCCAAACACACTTTCCACTATTTGATCAAATGAAAACATACTTCACTGATACTTTTGTAAGAATTTTTTTGAAGTATCTTAGCTACCCTACATTTTCCATTTTTATTTGTATATGTTGTATATTAGGGTGATTCAAAAAAACGTTTTTTTTTCGAATTTTAGGGAGTGCACCCCAAAATATCAAAGCTTAACTCGAAAAAAAAATGTACTCAAAATTTTATCAAAATCGGATGTGTTTTAGATAGTGCTACCAGCGGTTTTTCATTTTTTTTTTGCTTGAAAATCGGATTTTTTCCCAAATCTTCAAAATTGAATAACTTTTCGAGTTTTAAAGATAGAGGCGTGAAATTTTCAGAAAATGTTTTTCCAATCATCTAGTTAATGAGTGTTGAGTCAGAAAATGTATTTTTGGAATACATTTTGTACAATTTCTTATGGTAACATCAAAGAAATGAGGGCTTAGAAAAAATAGGCGCCAAAAATCTTGAACATAATTTTGCGTTAAGATTATCACTTATTACTCCAAAAACATATTTCTTTACTCAAAATCTTAAACGCGGGCCAATTTGTTTTAAACTCCGAAAAAAACACACAAAACGAAAAAAACTACTTTTTGTAGTGTAGAATTAACCACTATTCAAAGGTTTATCAAAACTCTTAGTCTTCATTTCAATAATTTATAATTATAATAATTAATCTATTAACAAAATACCAATTTTTCATATTTAATAATTATAATATTTAAAAAAAACTGCAGCACTCTACAATTTAGTTAATATTACGTTGTAACTATATCACATTATTTACCAAAATTCAACTTTCGAATAAATTTTTAAAATAATTCAACAAAATGATTATAAACGCTTTAATATTTACACGGTTAAAAATTCTGGGATGTTTTTTAATACGGCCCTTGTATTACAGCCGTATGCAATACATGAATAATTTGTTTTTAATATTTCAACTTTATTAAACATTTTTTGTAATAATTTGGTATTAAAACTCAGTACATATCCCACTAAAATGTTTTTCTTAATACTTTTCCACTAAAATTTAATCTTCAAATGCTAAAATATAATATTTCTATATTATAATCTATTACCATTATTATTGAAAACTTATATTTCAATTAATTTGTTATTTGATTTTAGTAAAATATCTGGTTAAAAGTGACCATAATAAAATAATGTACTGAAATCTAATATTTTATTGTATTAAATTTCAATAAATTTTGTATTTAGCGCGAAACTCTCGGCTGTATTACACTTATGGAACAGTACATTCTAATACACAATAATACTTATCTTTAATATTTCCGTATTACATTTATGTAGAAACTGTATAATAAAATAAAGTATTGGAATTTAATATTTGATTGTATTAAAATTCAATAAATTTTGTATTAAGCCCGAAACTCTGGACTCAATGCTCAAGAAATACTTTTTAACTCGTACTTGAATTGAATATCGAGGTATTAATTTTGAACACATTAATATTAGATTTTAATACATATGTACGAGTAGGTCTAGGTATTGATTTTTAATATTGAGTATAATTTTGTCGAAAGAAAACTCCGTTAGTTTGTTTTAACACGTCGGCGGCGTCGGTCGGCAACATGGAGTTCCTAATGGAAAATTTGGTTGGGATTTACATTAAAGTGAAAAACGTGGAAAAAAATACAATCATTTAAAAATCAGACGCATGAATCATCTGAATTCTTAATTGTTTCAAATGAAGATATCCTTCTTTCAAGTAAGTAATAAATAGGAAGCTTAAGTGCCATATATTTATTTAAAATTTGTTTTTGTTTTAGTCTTGGAAAACGAAGAACTGGTGAACTGATTTACTTTGAAAGATATAGACGGTGTGCTGATTCCAGTGGATTCCTTGTGCGATATGGTGCGGCAGTATTCAGGCTGCGCCTGTTTCCTTGAGGTTCTTGACACTGCTGATGGAGAGCCTCCTTATCAAATAAGTGAAAATTTGAAAAAAAACAAGAAGCAGCAATTGGGAGCTCTCTTCTTTTACACAAAGAAGTAAGTAACTTTTTCAATAGTAAATTTAATGTACCTATATAAATAAAATTTTCCTAATTTTACAGGGATTAAAAGCACTTATAAAAACAAGCACAGCGGCATACATTTTGGATAAGTACGCTAAAGGATTCTTGTCGAAGGGCGTTAAGGACGGCGCGGCGGCGGCGGGAGCTGACTATCTGCTATTAATTTTCAATACTATGTGGGTTCAAAAGTAATCCAATCAAATCTTATAAATAGTATTGAAATTTAATAAATAAGTATTAGTTTTCAATACTATGTGGGTTCAAAAGTAATCCAATGAAACCTTAAATAGTATTAAGATTTAATAATCTTGTATTACATTTAAACTCTCTTCGGGCTTAAAACGAGTAAAAAAATATTCAATTTAAATGAAAAAATATATGTTTTCAATATCCAGCGTATTAAATTCTAATATAAATGCATTTAAAACCAATACAAGAAGTGATGAATTTTATTTTTTTGGTTTAAATACTAATACTTATGTGTGTTACTATTTAATAATTCGAACTTGGTTTTTAATACAAAACGGTATTGAAATTCAATATGTCTTCTACTGAGTTTGAAAATCAAATATATTCAAAGCATTACATTTAAATACCATTTTGGACTGGTCATATATGCAACCTAAAAAATATTAAATTTAACGCCAGGATTTTTAACCGTGTAGAATTGCATTACTATACCGTTAAAACATTACAAATTATAATTTTTTTTTGCCGAAAGTCCATGTCGAAAGCAGATCCTCGTAACAGTTTTAGTGATAGCTTACCCAAAAGAATATTCAACTGGAATCTAATTAAATATTATCAGAGCATTCAACAATCTGCCGGTGTTATTGAAAACTTTTATTTCACAAACATTTTTTGTCAAAAGAATTTGTGTGTGTAAATAAAATTTTATTTTAAAGTAAGTAACTTCACTTCGTTCAAATATACACTATTGTTTATACACTTAACGATTTCAATTCGTATGAAAAGATCATAATTCATTTAATGTTCCGAACTCCCTGGAGCATTTGATCGCTCGAGATGAATGTCAAAAGCTTTTTCTGAACTAAAAATTTACATGTTTCAATATTCAATAATTTTAATATGACTGTAATAGGGAAATAGGCTATAAAGAGAATCGGACTTTTCAGTGTGTCCATTTAGATATTCAGGTGGTATGAAGCCCGCTTTTCAGTATGTGCTCCGAAAATCGATTTGGAATTCTTAAAAAACCTTTACTCTTATATAATACGATACATTTTGAGATATCAGAATACGATGGGAAAAAATTTCTTAGTATTTACGGTATTTATTAGAGGAAATGATTGCGCTTATTCGATACAAATCTTGAAATAAACACAAAATCTAAAATGATAAAAAATTTTAAGATAAATAATTGTCGAGTTAAAAAGAAAGAAGGAAAAATGAAGGCAGATTTTGATAAGGCAATGATACTGAAAAAATAGAATTCCAAAGCTTTCTGATCGAACAAATTTTAAGGTTTTTTCAATTTCTTGATTTGAAAAGGGAAGCTTTTCGAAATTGAACCTTCAAAATGGCTGTAGAATGATCACTACTGACTTGTAATAATATCGTGACAGATTAAAAAGTTGTTAATGACGTTGCGGAAAGAGAAGAAGCAAACAATAATCCTTGAAGTCAAAAAGCATCCCAAGAATATTGCGAAGGCAAATAAAATAAAATGCACGACTGGATCGCACGAACTTGCTCTTATGTAAAAGTACTTCGGAATTTTAGATACATTTTATAAATATAAAACATGAATTTAAAATGAAATTGCCGTCTGATTTCTAGAAAAGTATGAATTTATGCAAACAAACTTTAAAAAATCGTTTTATTATTAAATAAATAAATTTTTTATATAAGAAATTTCTTTAAAATTTTTCAAGAAAAAAATGTAGGATGCGAATTTTAAGTATTTAATAATATTGATTTTAGGAAATAATTTCAAAAAATAATCGTTCATAGGTTTTGAAGATATTGATTTTTCAAATTTTTTTTTTTAAAAAAAAACCAACAAATAATTTTTCGAATATTTTTATATACAATATTATTTTAAACTTAGGGGTACTCCTGCTGAAAATTTTTGGTTAAAACCGTTAGAGCCGTTAATGAGAAAGTCGAAAATCAAAAAAACGATTCTATGACAGATACCGTTAATACCATTTTGCCCCAAATTTTTTTTTTACCAAAACGTAGTCCATGTCCAAAATATCACACCTAATTTTTTTTATCAAAATCGTTAGAGCCGTTTTCGAGATAAATAAGATTTTGCATTACGGGTGTATGGGGGGTACCGTTAGTTTTAGAGCTAAAAAAAAATTTCAATTTCCCCTCTAGGGAATCACCGAAGACCCATAACTACCGAGTTTGAAGAAAATAGGTCCAGTGGCTTAGGCTCTAGATCGAGGTACAGACATACAGACATACAGACAGACAGACGGTTGCCGGACCCACTTTATTTGTCTTCGTAATGTCAACTTTGATCAAAATCTCGAGTTCGATTTTTTTTCCAAATGCAGAAGTTGCCCTATACACTGCCGCTCATCTGAATAGGTTCACTGTTTTTCGTAACTTACTGTAAGACTATCTGCATTATATATGGCAATGACTCGTCTGTGTTATGTATGTAATGAAAGAGCATTATTATGCGCTTAGTTTGGGAAAAAAAGTTTTCTTTTAAAGCTTACCGTTATTCTCACACGCTAGCTAAACCTAATTCATTAAAAAAAACTAAGTGTTTTTTTGGCTCATCTGAATAGGTTCAAAAGCATAAAATGGAGGAAAACAAGAAAAATAACTGCAACTAAATGATTTAGTTTGCACATTGAATAGGTAGAGACATAATAATTCATATTAATAATGTGTATCGCCACCTTTTTTTTAAAACTGTTTCGAAAATTGGAATTGGAATGAAGTCATACAGTTTTTCTAGATATTGCAGCGAAATCTCTGCCCACGCTTTCTGAATTCCCTCTATTAAGGACAACTTGTCTTCATATTGTCTCCCCGACTCATACACCTTACGGAAAAGAAGTCCCCAAACATTTTCAATTATGTTAAGGTCAGGTGAGTATGAAAGCCATTCCAACACCTCTACATTTTGGTTCTCGATCCATTATTTTACCGACCTCGCTGTATGGATAGGGACATTATCATGCTAGAATGACAATGGTATTGGTCTGAAAAGGTCAGAGATTTGTGGGAAGACCTTTTCAAACACAACTTTATACACATTGATATTCATTCGCGATGTAAGAAATTGCAGCTCAAAGGTTCCATAATATGAAATTGCTCTTCACACCATGACACTGCCTTCACAGCTATGCAGACGGCTTATATAATGTTCTTCTTTACGAAGGTCATGAAAGTAATAGTTGTAGCCATCTGGGCCCTCTAAGTTGTATTTTTTTCATCTGAAAATATAACTCGCCTCCACTCCGATTTCAACGACATGGATTTTTTTTGCAAAATTGGAGACGATTTTCTTTTCGTTTTTCGTTCAAAGGTATTTTTTCGGTATTTTTTTCTTTTTGAATGCTTAGTACTCTTAATAACGCGTTTCACCATCACCAAACTACACTTAACACCAGTTTTGAGTCTAATTTTTGACGCGGAATCATGCGAATTAGAAGCAGCTGTTATGATTGTGCGTCTATCGGCCATTGATGTGGCCTTATAAGTGTAACCTTTCATATTTTTCCCGTAGTTTTCAATGTTCCGCAAATATTTACCCACTAAATTTTGGCTTCTTTCTATTTTTTCTTGCGATTTTTCTTTGGCTTATCCCTAATTCAATAAATGCTTTTATTTTGCCTTTTTCTTCCTATTTTAAGGATTTTCCGCAAAATTATATTCAAGATTTTTGGCGCCTATTTTTTCTAAGCCCTCATTTCTTTGATGTTACCATAAGAAATTGTACAAAATGTATTCCAAAAATACATTTTCTGACTCAACACTCATTAACTAGATGATTGGAAAAACATTTTCTGAAAATTTCACGCCTCTATCTTTAAAACTCGAAAAGTTATTCAATTTTGAAGATTTGGGAAAAAATCCGGTAGCACTATCTAAAACACATCCGATTTTGATAAAATTTTGAGGAAATTTTTTTTTTTCGAGTTAAGCTTTGATATTTTGGGGTGCACTCTCTAAAATTCGAAAAAAGCTTTTTTTTTAAATCACCCTATTGTATATACAGGGTGTCCCCAAATTCGACAAGGATATTTTGGGATATGATTTTTATAAGAAGAAGGAGATCAAAAAATATAAAGAAAAAAATTCAGTTTATAGTTTTTGTTTTTGTTTTTGTGGACTCTATTGATATGATTCTTATAGACTAAGAGCCCACAGCAATTTTTGGGTGTGATTGATAACAAAAAATAATTAGTATAATTAGATAGTTATTAAGTAGTTATTTACAAATGTGAGCGTCTTGCATGCTCTAGTGGGAGCAATAGTGAGTGAAACTGCATCAAATACTTTGTTACATTGTTTTCATTTTTACATATACGCACCTACATCCATTTTGTTGTTTGTTGTGAGGCACTTAAATATAAAAATCAAAAATTACAACTATTGTAGCTCGTGACACAAAATCTGGTAAAATTTTGTATAGGAATAGTATGGTTTTAGAAGAACTATTTAATGACCTCCAAAAAAATGTCTGTTGTCAGAAACATGTTGTCTAGGACATACCTTTACTTTTGATGCATGGTTGTCTGATTTAAGACCATGAGTTTTGTAAATAAAAAAAAACTCTAAACATGGTATATGAACATGCACATACCCTACCTTATTTTCGAAAACATATATACATACATATGTATGTATCTCGAAATCTTTTTTTTTCTTAAACAGGTTGCCATTTTCGACCTCAAATTAGTGTAGATAAAATAATTGCTAGTGTTATTAAACCAAGTCCCTATTTTAAGGTTGATGCTGTCTTAATCGACCGACTTCCATAACATTTTTTACTTATCAATGAAAGTTTGTTAAAGTTTAAAAAAGTTCCTTCATAGCAACATTATGCAATATGCGGAAAATAAAAGGCCCAGTGTAGTACCTCATGGTTCGACTGTCATGCAAAAGGTCTCGATTTTTACGGGTGTACTGCCTCTTGTGAGGAATTGACAATTCCGGAATCGGCAAAAAGTTGTAGTTCTCCTCCATTCCTGGTAACACTCACAGAGTAATGGTTGAGACTTGTAACTCACTAGGTCCCACAAAAAAAATACGGAATACGTACAGTCGTGAAAACTAAAGCAAAAATTAAACTATTATAAATAAGACTACGTATATCCGTAAGGTGTATTCTTGTTAATTTTGCCTTTCTGGTGTTTGACTATTTCCTTAATATTTCAAACATTTAGATACATCTATTAGCATCTTGGCAAAATGATGGCTCTTCAAGTGATTAAAAATTTCTTTTTATGTAGGTATTTCTTAACTGCAGATTTGCTTTAAGTTTCTCAAATAATTATCATAAAATTCAAGTATTTTAAGCTCAATTCTGGATTAAGGCTCTCATTTTATAAATTCTATGTTATTAACACATACATATATATATATATATTTATGTATGTACTCACGTGCTGTGAAATTCCTACCTTCTTATCATCAGCATTAGATATTCAAAAGTCAACTAATAAAGCAAGTGTTATACATGCATATTACACTCATATGAGAGCGTGGGTATATAGTTAAATATGTAAATATCTGAATCAGAATTAAATACCTTCAAGTGAAAATTTGCTGACAGAATTAATTGTCAGGATTAAACCTCTTCATCTCACTTCAGACTCCTTTTTGTTCAAATATAGTTTTAGGTTGATATAGTTAAGTATGCCAAGGATATTTGTGCAGAAGTTATACCTTCTCAAAAGGGTAAACCCGAAAACCCAGATGCGCTTGACTTTCATATAAAATAACACATAACGACGACACTGCCAGATCAACAGCTTCCGGCATCCAACGCAGGCAAAGTATAGGTTAAGGACGTTAGGAGGCTTCAACTGGAATATTCGAAATTGCTGCAAATCAGAATACACAACTAATTTCCGAAAATCATTTGCAGATAGGATAATAAATGCTTAACACACCTGTTTATGCAAAACCTAGTGTACATATGATGTCTCGGTTATATATAACCTTCCACCTTCCTTCCGTATACAAAGGTGAATTGATGTTAGTTTGCCTTGGGCTTCAGCTTTCACTATATCCTTCCTTTTCAATACACAATTACAGCTGCCAGTTAAATTTGCCTCAACGTTTTCATAAAGATTGAATTTCGTAGAGAATCTCTCATGTGGTAAATGTATCTTCTCCTCGTCAGAATTTTCAAATTTGGAAAACTACGAGCATCATCATCAGCTAAGATATTCACTTCAATTACTTTCTTACACACGCATTCCTAAAAGAAGAAGGATTTTGAATATTGGGAAGAACACACTCAGCCTCAGTCGATTTGTTTCATAAGGGTAAGGGTTCTCAAAAATTCATACATAGATCATAGTATGAATTTTTGAGAGCTCAAAATTGAAAGTCATAATTATTTATTCCTAACAACTGAATAATCTCAATACTTTTACTTTTTTAATTTCAATACTTTTGAGAGCTAAGAAATTAAATTGCATTGGGGAGGAAATTTTACTTGGATTCATTAGGCTTACGTGTTAAGCTCAAATCTGAGATTTTTATAATCAGACTTTGCAACGCCTCGAAAAACTTATTTAAAAAAAATAAATAAAATTACTGCGTCAAAAAAGGACATAAATAAAAAATTCCTCAAACAAGAATTTCATATTTTTGTATTTCCTTTCGCATAGCATTATATTTACTCTTGTCAAACATCACTATAAATGTCTACTTTCCAAATTTTGAAAGTTTTATATTTCGATTCTTACTTTTTAAGTATTTTAAATATTTCTTTAACTCTTCCTATTTATAAATTACTCTTTAAAATTTAAATTAAGTGGGTGGAAATCTTGCGAGGGATTGATGTTTGATGATGGCAATAGAAAATGTCTTCCCTTCACAAAACCCTCATTAAGTTATTATTCTTAAGAATCTACTCGTATTAATATGCAATCATATTCTTCAAACATCATAATTATAACAAATCGCCATTAATATCCGTTACAATTTTTATTTATTTCACTACCAGAATTAATAAAATAAATAATTCCGAATTTAAAGTGAAATAAATAAAAAATGCCCCATAAAATATCTCTCTGATTTAAGGTTAATTATAAATATAAAATATAATAAAATGAACAATTTTTTTTAAATGTTATTAAATGATAAAAATTAATTTTTTTTCCATGTATTATGACATTAAAATTAATTATGGAACACAACGTCGTTCAAGAGGATGGTCTGGTCATGCGCCTTCAATTTCTGAGTCAATTGGACCTTGTAAGCGAATAATCCGAGATTTTTTGTATCATGGCGAGTTGATGCTCGTGAATTGAGTCTCACACTGTCGGCTACAGCAGCCACATTCTCGGCGTGGGTCGTCTGTGCATACTGTACGACGCACAGTGGATCGACGCCATACATTCAGACGTGAAAAATTCTAATCTTCTTGGAAAATATCTGTCTTCATCTATAATGTTCATAAATGTAGAAAAGTATTCTATTCTATTGCATTGTTTTAGTCTTTAAAAATTTCGAAAACCTCTAGTCAATTTTTATGTTTTAGAATAAACCGTTCCAGCCGACTTCCAATTTAAATCAAAATTGGCTGATTTTGAACTGATGATTCTCTTAAGCTAAGCAGTATTTTAACAGTTTCTTGGTTCTGATGAATTAAACTAGTTCGAAATATGTTATAGAAGTTTTTTTTTGCAGAGTCAATTTAGAATTCGAACACCAAACTTAAAAAAATTCCTTCCTTGGGACGCAGAAATCTTTTCCTTAAAAGTGGGCATCGCTATCCAAAACACATAATTTATTTTTAAAGCAACCTTAGGCACATATTTAGATTTTCCAAAATAAACACGTTAAAAACAATTTTTTTTGTTCTTTGAATAAGACAATTTTTTTATTCAACAAACAAACTTTAAGACAATTTCAATACAGATTTATAGAAGTAAATAACTTCACGAACATTTGCAATTATTTTTTTTCAATTTCACTTAAAATTGTAATTTTAACAATTATTTTTCTAAAAAACTTAAACGCACCAGATCAAAAAAAGACTTTTCACTTTCAAGTTTGTAGGTCATTTATTCCATGCTAAACTGGTTTAAAGAAGAAAAAAAGGTGTTTTCAGACTAAATAGTTATCCGTTATAGATGAGAAATAGAATTTTTTAGAATTTTAGACATTGACTTTTTCACGTCTAATTGTATGGGATCGATCCACTGTGCGACGTCGGAGACCATGAGTGTTGTTTACTAGCATACCAGTCTCACAAACTTTTTGCACAAACTTGCGTAGAGTAGGTGGGTGCTTCATTTCGGCCAAAACTTCTTTACAAAAAACGCACTGTTTGGGCTACACAGCACTCACTTAGGAAATAAGTTTTCAACATTTACCAACCTTGTTCCAGCGTAAAGCGACTCATTTCATTCAGCGGAGTTATGATACTGACTTTATGTCAAGGTTTTGAGCGGGAAACAGCTTTCAGTGTCAAAATAATCTATGATCTTTGTATATAAAACTTATAATACTATCAAGAAGACGAAAGATTGTGGCGACATCTTAAGTATAGGGACAGTTTTTGCAAGATTTGTCTCTGCTTAATTTAATAATAAAATATTCTCTTTTTTACTACTTGTTTTGTATCTTATCCTACTCTTCACTGTAAAATATAGCGCTAATTACAGCGCCAGCACCAGGCTAGAGTTCGCAATACAAAAAATCATTAAGGTTTGGTCAACTCGAGAATAACATGAGGCAAAACGTGCATTTTGTGGTGCTTATATTCATCCATCACAGCGTTTAATTCGAGAAACATGAGATCGTTTTCGCATTACATGCGCGTTCGCGCAATTCCACGTCATTATGTTACTTTCTTTGAGGATACGTACAGTCGCATGTCTCGGCCTATAAACAAGAAACAATTGAGCTACATACGACGCGTTATTCTGTGTGAAAATTAGACGCCAGAATAAGCCATTTAGGCGTCAGCTGCGATGGCCACATGCCCGAAATTGTAAATTAATTGTAAAAAATAAATTAATTGTAATTGTAAATTAAAGTTCTCCACCTCTAAGAAAAACACGACTGACTTAGTTGGATATTATCAAAGTGTTATTACTTCTGTGCATGAAAATAAATTTTCCATTTCTAAAAAAAACTTCATTAGTAAAAAATTAAACATCACATTACTAGTGTTTAGGTTTAAATACTAAACTACTTATCAACTCGCTAATTTAAAATAAGTTTACTTACTTTAACTTAATTATTAAACACTTTTAACTAGCATCCCGCTAAGACTTTTGTTTTAAAACATTTCTACAATTCTACTTAAACAATGAAAGCTTCTGCAAATGCAAAAACATAATTTTTGACATTTTGATATTCAAAGTGCTGTCAAATGAAGTTATTTCAATACTTAAAAGTTAAAACAGCTATTCAATATTTGTATCTTTAAAAAACTTCGATTCGTTGAATTCGATTAAAATTTGCGAAATCGTTGTCTTAGGTTAGTATCATAATACGTTCCTCAGATTTTAATTATTTATTTTTCTCAAAAACTGTTCTACAGATTTTTTATAAGAAAAATCAAAAAAATTTATTAAATCTAGTTACGATTTAATAAATGGCTCAATTACTAATGGTACCCTCCATAGAGCAAATATTTTTTGGTTTCGATTTTAAAAAATCAGTTGTACGATTTTGATCAATTGTTTTCTACTAGCTCAATAAAAGTTTGAATAGTGTTGTGTATTCAAATTTAAAAAAAAATCTTGTTAACAATAAATTATAAGCGATTTTACCGATTCATTGGTTCGATTTAAAAAAAAAAATATTTTTTTTTTGAAAACTCTATATTTTGAAAACCAAATGCTTAAATTGTTTGAATCTTGACATCAGTAATACTATCAACAAGGTGTGGGAAACGAAATTTTGTTTTATCCTGAAATAACACAATAACAGTACCCACCATACAAATTTAAAAAATGATTTTCAAAAATTGTATTTTTTTCGAAAACGGCACATAGAATTTTGATAAAAATTTTTACTGGCGCTATGTGTAGGTACTATTGGCCAAGTTGTGCATTTGGAAAAAAATTTAACTCGAGGTTTTTATCAGGCTTGATATTACGATGAAAGAACATGCAAAAAGGGCGTCCCGCAATTCTGTCTGAGTGAGGCGCTGAAGCGATTTGCGACTTTTCGTGAAAGGCTCTAACGATTCTGACAAAAATTTTTCTATATAGGAGCTCCTTTGAATTTTTTAGAAATATTGTATATAACAATTTTCGAAAAAATAGTTTTTTGATTTTTAAAAAAATAATCACTGTTTATTCTGAAAATTCAATATCTTTGAAAAACGTATAAGCGATCAATTTTTGAAATAATGTCTTTATATTAACATCATTAAATATCTACTGAAATCCCTGTGCAGGGACGGGTTAGAATATTCCTGCAGCGCCTCCCCGCTTGTCGTAAAAGGCGACTAAAGGAGTAAATACATCTAGGCCACAAACAGCAAGGTGAACCTAGCGACACGTAACACCTATAAACTTTCCCAAAAGTGTGCATGCCAGTCCCTGGGTTGGCACGACTGGAGATCACCGGTGCCGTAAAAGAGAGATCAAATACAAAACTGGAGCATGCACACGTCGATACTTACAACAGATTTTGTGAATTCAAGCATTATGGAAGTACTCGTCCAAAATGACACTACCCCGCCAGGCACTACCATTGTTACACATGGTACTGATCCTGGACCGAGCAGCAATGCTCGGGTCAGAGCTAGACGGATTCCGGGGGCTAGCAAAGTAATGCCGCAGATTATACAAAATCTGAGAGTTGCGAGTTGGAACGTTGGCAGTATGACAGGTCGAAGCTTCGAGTTGGAAGAGATGATGAAAAGAAGGCGAGTGGACATCTTATGTGTTCAAGAAACAAAATGGCGAAACACGGGAAACAGGGCCCGTTTCTTGGATACGAGGACAAAAAACTATAAGATGTTCTACTATGGAACGGAAAAGGGTAAAAACGGAGTCGGAATCATCCTTGCAAAACATCTATTAGGCAGCGTATTGACCATTTCGAAATCCAGCGACCGTTTGATGTCCCTTAAATTGGTGATTAAAGGAAAGTTGTGGAATATTGTCACTGCATATGCTCCCCAAATTGGATGTGAGCAGGTACAAAAAGATGCATTTTGGCTAGACTTTCACAATCTACTTAAGGACATCCCAAAGGAAGAGTTTTTGTTCGTTGGCGGAGATTTGAACGGACATGTCGGGAAGACAAACGAAGACTATGAAGATTGCCATGGAGGCCTCGGATACGGCACCAGGAACCCTCCTGGTGAAGACATCCTGAGCATGTGCAAAACATACGGTCTTATCGTGCTAAATACCATGTTCGTCAAACAAAGCCGACACCTGGTCACTTACAGCAGTGGTGGAAATGAAACCCAGATTGATTACCATTTGCTATCTAGTTTCATGAAACCCCGGGTAAAAGATTGCAAAGTGATACTAGGAGAAGCGATCGCCCACCAACACCGTCTCCTACTGACAGAATTTTTTATGGAGACAGTGAACGACAACAAACATACAAAAACTTTTGGGAAGATCAAATGGTATAATCTGGATAAGGAAAAAGGCGAAGCTTTTATTTCGAATATGCAAAACTTTCTGTATAACAACACCGATATAGTTCGAAATGAAGAGAGTACAGCACAAAGTATGTGGGATCTCCTACAGAGAACTTGCAAAGAAAAAGCCAAAACACTGTTAGGGGTTTCAAAAGGACACAACCAACAAGGCAAAGAAACATGGTGGTGGAATGATGAAGCTAAATCAGTTATAAGTAAAAAGAAAATGGCTTTCAAGGCTTGGTCGAAGTGCCCCTCTAATGATACAGAGCAAAAGTCACGCCTCGAAGTGGAATATAGAAACTGCAAGAAAGAAGCGAAGAAGAAGTGCGCCCAAATTCAAGCAAAGAATACAGAAAACCTGTATCGGGAGCTGGATGAAATTTCTACCCCGACAGCTGGTGCTATTCAAGAGCTACGGCAAAACACGAATAAGGGCGCAACTATCTTCAAAATAGCCGCTCAAAGAAGAAGAAATGCCCAGGAGATTTGTTCGCCAAAGTTCATTAACAATGCTCAAGGCCAACTACTTGTGGAAGACAACGAAATTCTTCACAGGTGGCGACAGTATTGTGACGGACTTCTAAACGAACAATTTCCAAGGCTATACTTTCCAATAGCTTCACCTAACTTAAGCGAAGTATCCGACGTCACAGTCGAAGAAGTTAGTGAGGCGGTAAAATACTCCAAAAAGGGAAAAGCTGTTGGCCCAGACGAAATACCCTCAGAGTTTTGGAAAAAGATGGGAGACATCGGGTTTAGATGGCTCATGATTCTTGTCTCCAAACTTATACGAGGTGATCGCATGCCTAATCAATGGAGGGAAAGTTACCTTCTTCCAATTTATAAAGGAAAGGGTGATACTCGAAGCTGTGATAATTACCGTTCGATTAAGCTGATGTCACACACCATGAAGATCGTTGAGCGAGTCTTGGGTAGCCGACTGCGAAAAATAATTAGGCTATCTGATGACCAGTGCGGGTTTGTCGGGGGTAAGTCAACCACGGATGCAATCCAGAGTATAAGAATAATTATGGAAAAACATCGGGATTCTTTGGAGGATTTGCATGTCGTATTGGTTGATTTTGAAAAAGCATTCGATCGGCAACCACGGGATCTAATATGGGTGGCCCTCAGGCAACGAGGAGTTCCAGAAACCTATGTGCGGATAATTATGGACATGTATGATGGAGCAGTTACTAAAGTAAGATGCGCAGCTGGAGTCACCGAAGAATTCGAAATCACAGTAGGTGTACACCAGGGAAGTGTCTTGAGTCCCCTGCTCTTTATTACAGTTCTTGATTACCTGCTTGAAGGCAAAGTGACGGATCCAAAAGTGCATCAGTTATTCTTTGCTGACGATGGAGCCATCATAAGTGAAGACCCGATATCCCTACAACGAGCACTTGACGTATGGGTGGATGTTCTAGAAGGAAGTGGGTACCGCATAAGCGCGAAAAAGACAGAATACTTATGCTGCCCATTTTCTGATCCACACAGGCCTATTCCAGACATTTATTTGAATGGAGTAGTGCTTCCCAAGTGTGAAAAGTTTAAATATCTGGGGTCTATGATAAATAACGAAGCTACTTGTGATGACGATATCAATCATCGCGTAAGCGTTGGGTGGATGAAGTGGCGGGAAAATTCTGCTATCTTCTGTGACCGAAAAATGCCCCCTAAGCTGAAAGGAAAGCTCTACACTTCAGTTGTGCGTCCAGCACTCACATACGGTTCACAATGTTGGACAATGTACAAAAAGTATGAGAGTAAGCTAACGGCAGCTGAGATGAAGATGCTTCGTATGACAGCAGGAGTTACAAAGCTTGATCGAATTAGAAGTACGAAGATCCGAGGAAGCCTTCATGTTAAGAATACCATTTCGCAAAAAATTGAACACGACCGACTCAGTTGGTATTGCCATGTTCAAAGGAGAGATCCTGAGAACCCCGTCAAAAAGGCAATATCATACAACGTTCCAATTCGGAATAAAAAGAAAGGTAGGCCTAAACACTCCTGGTACAAACAAATGCAAAAACACCAGCATTCAGTTGGCCTCAGAAATGGAACAATACAAAACCGGGAGGCTTGCCGCCGATTTCTGAGGTCAACCCGGCGAACCCCACAGGCGGATCACTAGTGTGAAGCAGATACGTGGGAGAGTTATGATCCCCTCGACATCGAGATCATAACAGCGCCGAAGAAAAGGAAGAAGAAGAAGAAATATCTACTGAAAATATAAATTCATACATTTTTAGACATTAAACGGCAATTTTATGAATTTGAAAATGCGTCCCTGATTAAATCCATGTTTTTATATTTATAAACATTTTTCAAATTACTAAAAGTTCGCGGATCACTTAATGTTTGATTCTTTAAGAAGTGCATTTTATGCTTATAAACAATTTTCTCTAATAACATTGGCGCAAAATTTTAATGGAATTAGTACGATGCTAAAGCTGTTTTAGTATGATACTAGGTTAAAACAACTAATTTGCAAATTTTAATCGAATATACCATCATACTTTCTCTACACTTTATTTAATTTATTAAGAAAATTCGTTTAGTACGATACTAATTAGAAAATGTTTAAAATTAAGAATGAGTTAGTAAACTACTATATAGTTAGCAAATTATTAAGTATCTAGTATCATACTAATACCTTAATAATAGGCTGTTTAAAATTTTGCGCCATTATTTTTTTTTTAATTTTAATTATAAAAACCTGCATATTAATAAAACAACTATTTTTTGGACACCTTATTTGGATAACTTTGAATTGATTGCGTGGTCAAGGAACGAATAATGTATAACATATGCACTGAAAATAAATTCCTAGGTAATATTGACAAAAACGTTTTGTTGACCTTTAACAAAACAATTTTATTTATTTATATAATTTTATTTTTTTTTGATGTAAGATTAACTGAACTCAACAAAAATTGCGTATTCTCCATACGCCCTCACAGTTGGTTGCATGTGAGATCGTAGGAACGAAACGCCAATTTTTGTGGACTTAAATCCCAAAAAAAAAACTATTTTCACAAAATTAATTTTGTGGATTCAACAAAAGAAATTTGTAAAATTGACAAAATGTTTTGTTGAATTGAAAAAAATATTTTCTTGAATTGACAAAATATTTTGTTGAATTAACAAAATATTTTGTTAATTTAACAATATATAATAAAAAAGTTTTGTTAATCCGATAATAATAAAAAAAACAAATTTTTAACATTAACAAAAAAATTTGTTAATACAACAAAAGAATTGTCAATATGACAAATTAATTTTGTAAATTCTACGAAATTTTGTCATATTGACAAAATATTTTTGTTATTTCAACAAATTAATCTGTTTGTATAACAAAATAATTTTGTGGATACAACAAAATATTTGTTGTTGCCTCAACAAAATTCTATAATTTTTGTCAATTTGATAAAACTTTTTGTTGGACGTATATTGACAAAATTTTTGTCAGATCAACCTACATTTTTATCATATATATGTACCTAGATTTTATTTTCAGTGTGTAGATACATATACCTAAATTTTTTGCTGCATCTACCATTGAGAAGTTCTAATTACAAAATTGCAGTCATTAAATCTAAAGCGACAAGGTTGGCTTCAAAAAACAAAACTACGATTCGTATGGTTGAATCTTCAAAGTTATTATCTCAAAATGAGCTTAAAAAACCTTTCGCGAATGGGGGAACATTTTATATACTAAAATGGTGTGTAAAGCCGATGTGACCCTTTTTTGTAATTAAAAAGTGGAGGAACAATTTCATGACTTAAAAACTAATTTCATGAAATGTTTCCAAAAAAAAATTGTTTTATATAAAAATATTAATAAAGTCTTGAAAAAATCTGAATTTGGTTTGGTATTTATTTAAACTACCGGTCTTAAAGATTGAGGATTTTAATCAAAGGCAACATACTAGAGACTAACAGCCCGATTCTCCCCAAAGTCAGTGATGCCTCACAAGCAGCGTTACCACTTCCGGAAAAAAAGTCGAAGTAGATTTGAAGAAAATTGAGAAAAATCGAAGTAGATTTCAAAATGACTTTTTATTTGCATTTAGAAAAAAAATTGGACTCGAGATTTTCTTCAGTTATTACAAAACGAAAAAGTGGTGATTCAGTCTGTCTAGATCTGTTACTCAACCTGCCGTCTAGAGGAGAAATCATATATCTGTACTTGTGTTGATGGTCATATTTTTGTATGGAAGTACTAACTATAATAAAAATAGAGAAAATGAAGTAGTTTTTGGCTTTTTTTTGTAAAATTGAAGTAGATTGAAACAGAGATTTTTAAAAGGAAGTAGATTTCAGTATTTTGATGATGGTGCGAAGTAGGAAGTAGATTTTAAAATATTTTGAAAAAAAGAAGTACATTTACTTCAATTGAAGTAAAGTGGTACCACTGCTCACAAGTCACAACAAGAGGTGAAAATGATTTTGTGACTTTTTCGAATTCTGCCGCTCAGTCACAACTTGTGAGAGTCACAACTCATAAATTTTTAAAGTTTCTTGGATTGAAATTCAGTAAGAAAATTTTCTAGATTTGTGAATAATTGTGAGTACACAAAAATGGAAGTGGACTTTGTTCTAGTGAATATTTTTGCTGATCTTTCCCACAAAAAAGAAAAGTAATATTATTACATAAACAAAAATTTCTTTAAGAAACTAATCGTATCTAGAAGTTTACAGCGCCGACGGCTTTAAGAACATTGAGAGATACAAATGATCCATTCGCTCTCCAAAACAATACATTTATAAAGTTTTTTCACCTTCTGAAAACTTTATGCAGTCGCCACGATTGTTTTCTTCTGAAAATATTATATTTAGTATTTAATCTTTTTATTGTTTAAAAATTATGTTACCTTGCATTTTGTAATTTCTTCGTTTTGAATAATCAGCTGTTCAAATAATGACACTTAAAAATCTCACCATGCTGTGGTGAGTTTTGTTGTGAGTTTTCTTGTGACGATTAGGGGGAGAATACCAAAATGTTATCGAATCACAACAATCCTCACAAGGAGTAGTCACAAGAGCTTGTGACTTGTGACTCCTCACAAGGGGGAGAATCGGGCTGTAATCATTTATTCCTAAATGATTAACAATTCAATATTTAACTTTTAATAATCAATTATTTATAATAACAATTATAATTATTATAACTTTATTAACTTTATTTTTTTATTTACGCTTATGCTATACAGCATTTATACTAAATTATTATGAAAATAATTGAAACTATAAAATTTATTTAAATAATTTTATAAATAATCTATATTTATTATTTTCTTTTTTCTCTACTTTTGGGTTATTTATTAAAAGTCAGTGATGCCTCACAAGTCACAAGAAGAGGTGAAATTGATTTTGTGACTTTTTCGAATTCTGCCGCTCAGTCACAACTTGTGAGAGTCAGAAAAACAATCGAAACTGTGACCTCCTTCAGAACAGGTCACAACTCATAAATGTTTAATATTTCTTGGATTGTCATTCAGCATATTTTGTAAGAAAATTTTCTAGATTTGTGAATAATTATGAGTACAAAAAAATGGAAGTGCTCTAGTGAATATTATTGCTGATCTTTCCCACGAAAATGAAAAGTAACATTTTTAAATAAACGAATTTTTTTTAAGAAACTAATCGTATCAAGAAGTTTGCAGCACCGACGGTTTTTGAAAACTTTGAGAGATACAAATGAACTATTCGTTCTCCAAAACAATACATATGTACAATTATAAAGTTTTGTCGCTTTCGGAAAACTTTATGCTGGGATATCAGAGCTTGAAGCCTCACGATAGTCAGTTTATTTAATAATAAAATATAATAATGTTAACTTGCGTTTTGTATTTTCTTCGTTTTGAATAATCAGCTGTTCAAATAATGACACTTAAAAATCTCACCATGCGGTGGTGAGTTTCGTTGTGAGTTTTCTTGTGACGATTAGGGGGAGAATACCAAAATGTTATCGAATCACAACAATCCTCACAAGGAATAGTCACAAGAGCTTGTGACTCCTCACAAGGGGGAGAATCGGGCTGTAAATTTGATACAAAATCGGAATTAAAAAACAATCCACAAACAAATTGCCACAATCCATTTATTAGACCCACCTAACTGACTTAATAGCTGAAACGGTTTTGTTCAATAAATTACTCTTTAAATCTGTGTAGAGAACTACGAATCCATACACCCAATAGCAGATGTGAAATTTAATACTTTTTGAATTAAAACTTAATTAAAATAACTTTATTCTAAGATTTGTTAAACTGTCCACTTACTAACTATTACCATTTATATCCATTCACAGATGGCTGTTTTTTATATACTAAATAGCAATTAATTGATTTATATTTTACTAAAGTTCATTATACATATATGATTTCTAAAAACATGAAACAGGATGTGAATAAAAATTCTCTTGAACATTAAAAGAATGATGTGCAACCAAAATCGTTAAAGAATGGCTTCCGATAAAGTACATATCACTTTTATGAGAGTAAATAAATAGCAGGGAGCTTCTATCAATCGATGCAGATTGTACATTATATTCTCATTGAAATGTAATAGTAAGTCTTTAAACTTGGTCCCCAGGGATAATAATTACAACTTAGGCATGCTGATGCTGATGCTGATGTTTACATGTGCGAACGTGTTTTAGCTATTTATCGTAATTTTCTATTATTATATGAGGGAAACTACTTATTTGTAATTTGCAAAATGTCCTCATAACAAATGTGGAAGCGCTCTGCTAATTAATCATACCTTATTTCAAGCACCGGTGCCCAGAATATGAATAGAAACTTCCACCAACTTGTAGGGCCTATAATACTCTAGCAAATGGAGTATTGGACTAGGCACAGTGATTAAATCTAGTTTTCAGGGAATGAAAAGTTTCAGTATCCTCCTTTCTTTGGTGCAAAATAAATTTCATAATGATGGGACGAAGGTTTTATTTTTAAGAGTTCCTTCAACTATCCTGCAGCTGACATCGCAGTGTTGTTCTGGATAAGGATAATTTCTCTTAGAGACGGTGACAAAGTGTCAGCCCGGGGTGTAGCCAAACTGCCGCGAGGTGATAAGGGATAATGAGTTTTTTGTTACTAATAATAACATAAACACCAAGGGTCTTAAATTGAGGTGGGTAACGCAAATCAGATAAACATTTGCCCACTCACATGTTATGACAAAGCCGTAATTATCACGAAAACTTCGTATTAGGTTAAATTAAGGGAAAGTTTTTTTTAGAAGAAACTTAACATTTAAGGAACGAAAAATATTATATAGATATATAGCTGACAATAGTGTTGTTAATTTTATATTTTCGTTTCAAGAAACAAGTTGTTAATTTGTTTTTAATCGCAATCAATTTTCATTTTATACCAATTTGAGTGCCAAAAAACAATATAACATTCAGTGGAACTTCAGAATACTCCAAGATGTTGCAAATATCAAACTAAGTCTAGGAGATGGGTTTAATTAAAACCAAGAACTCCTTAAAATAAATCATATTTTTGGTAGAAATAGCTCAATTTAATTTTTTTTTCATTTCTTCTAAACTCACAAGAATGGATAACTTTCGATTAATATACATATCGATACCTTCCCGTAAGAATGTATTAAGCGACACTGTTTTTGAAAATGACTTTTTGATGTGGAACTATACTAGAAGTTAAGCGCCACATTTTGGCTTGGGTTTCACTGCCCAAGTTTTCTCGCTGGAATAATGTTGCTCCCTGAAATTTGTATTATCTGCCAGTAAAATTATGCTGAACGACAATTTTAAAAATCTTATTGTATTGTAAAAATCCCTCTCCAAATCTGTTTCGTCCAATAAAATACACAAAAAAATAACTAAATGAGACGTTTGTTTCGTTTCCTGAACAATTTTAAAAATGTCGCTTAATACATTCTTACGGAAAGGTATCGATATTATCCACGCACATGTTTCTCGCAAACCAAAACGATTTGGCTTTTTGTTTGGTTAACCAAAAATTTCATTTAAACGAAATTTTTTGACTTTGCACAAAACAACACCAAAATGAAAAAAAAAGGAACAAGAAAAATGAAGTGCAAATGGGAACATGTGCCAAGCAATTTCATGGAACATTTATCCTAGATTACCGCACATTCTCGTTTCCATTGTCGTTAATGGATAATTAGCATAATATCTTCCCAAATGATTAATAGATAAATTCTCTTGGAAGAGGATGAAATGGAATTTTTGAATCATTGCCATGGAACTGCGATTTATTTTGTTTAGCGTTAGTGAGCTATATGTATATTGAACAGATATACCAATAATTTCCTTCAAAAATTATAACAGTATTAAATGTTAGGTGAGTTTTAGGAAAAAGTTTAACATTTTCAATTGCACCATAACATCTTTTATTATTTAAAATAATTTTGATTTCAATAATACAGTTGTGTAATAAAATTACTCAGTTCGAGTTTTAATACAAAAATTTGCATAAACTAGAAGTAAGCCTCACATATTTATTTGTTTGATACTTGCAGTTAAAACAACTGTTAATTCTTTCTGTTTGTTCTTTCTTCTTTGAATATTTATTATTATTATTACTCACGGTAGTAAAAGTTAATACAAGGAATTTAAATAGATTCGATAGTATACATCATTTTACTAAGAAATAATCAATATAATACAGTTTGTAAAATGAAACTTTGTGAAAACCAGTGGTGAAAGTAAATGCACCACTAGGCAGCACAAACTTGCTCTTACGTATGTATGTTGGAAATGAACACATTTATAATCTGTTCAATTTATATTTGCAGTATAGGGAAGAAAGGATCTTTGCCTTTCAGTCTGACCATTATGGGTGTCAATAAAGCTCTTACAGGATTGCTGTAGTGAGTATTTAAATCTCACAAAAATATCGATAGAGTTACCAGCAGTTATTTATATACGCATATTTTATAATAAAAAAAGAGGCTGGGTGCGACCCACACTGATAACTTCCCATTTGTGGTCTTGAAAACTTTATATTTAGTTTTTTTCAAATAACCAAATTTTCAGCGAAACAAACTTTAGCTGTATCTGTACTGTATCTGGTGTGGTAATTGGTATGATATTTTGTACACATACTTCGATCATAGAGCAGTAGATGGAAGATCGAAGTAGATGGTTTCATAGTGTAATTGTTGTTGCGGTTTTTCCGGATTGAAAGGCTGTGATCTGCACTGGATATACAATGACTCCTGTAAAAATCGATGATGCTTGTGGCATACTATGATATTAGGAAATTTGCTTTGTTTTGTTGATGATGAGGATATTAGTCGCTCATTTTATGTTTTTTTTTACAGAAAATGTGTTTAACTAATTTTAAACTTTTCTATTTAAAATTTTAAATTTCTTGTAATAATTACGAAGGTTGGTAGGTACATGTTATATCCTGAATTATACAGGGTGATTTGCATAAGGTGTGACAAAAAGCTAGGGCGTTTAGGTTGGACTTAGACAAGAAAAAAATCCTATGGGAGGGGGGTCTATTTCCCCCCCTTTAGGCGGGAGGGGCAATTTAAGAAAAAAATCATTTAAAACAGAAAAAAAATTATTAAAAAATAACAGTGATACCTACAGAGTAATGCTATAGCATTTTGAAAAGCCAGAAATACATTATTTAATTTTGTTTTTAAATAAAGTTGTTCGAGTGAATAGTTTTTGAAAAATTAATTTTCAAAATCAAAATTTTGAAAAAAAAAATGAAATTTTTTTTAAACAATTTTTTTTCAAAATTTTACGTTATTAAGTATTATTTTTTTATTCAATATTCAATGCTCTTATTAATTTTTGATCAAACACAAAAAACCAGATGTCAAAATGTTTTGTAGTTTTTGAGAAAATCAAAAATAACAAAAACTACTTTTGTTCTAAGAAAAGCCTTTTATTTTAGTTTTTACGTTTTTGGATTCTTATGTAGGTGAATTTACGATTGAAAGGATTAACTTTCTTTTTACTATTCTTTTAATTATCGTCTTATAAGCATACAATAATGTGACAAAGTACTGGATTAACCATATTTCACACATTTTTTCATTGAGAACACCTGCGTGAGAGCATTGGTTTAAAATTGACCTGCCACTTTTTTATTAGCTTAGCAAATATTCGGAATTTTAAGTTTCATTGGTACTGAAGATAGGAAGGGGTCAAAAATCGTCTCAGTTTGTTCCTGTAAAATGGTGTAGTGCCAGAACTTGGCTGCGCACTACCGTGCCCTTTGATGCACATGTTATTTTATATACAGTGGCGAGCAAAAGTGATCAAATGATTTTGCTTTTTTGAAAAATTGATTTAAGTAAGGATTTTTTAATAGAAATAAAATCTTTTTTTATTTTATTTATTATGTATAATAAAATTTTCAAAAATTAATATATTATACAAACAAAAAAAAATAATAATAATTTTCTGGTTTTGTCCAATTATGCACGTTTTAGTTTCAAGAGATTTAACATCGTTTGTGTCATTGAGAGATGTTAATCTCTATTGTGCTCTGTTTGTTTTACTGTTATTTAACAAGTAACAGTTAGGATAATTTTATTTGTTATTAGTTTGCTGTGGGTAAATCCCTTATTTTAAAACGTGTAAATCTGATTATTGTCAAAATGAAAAAAATTTCTAAATATACCGTTGACGGCGCTATCAAAGGGCACGGTACACTACACTACTACACCATTTTTACAGGAACAAACTCAGGCGATTTTTGACCCCTCCCTATCTTGAGTACCAATGAAGTCAGAAACTTAAAATTGCGATAATTTGCTAAGCTAGTAAGCCACAGGCACCTGACCAAATTTTAATTTTCTAGCATAAGCGGTTCCTGAGATATAAGGCCTCAAAAATCACAAAAACCGTAACTGACTGACTGACTGACAGATCATCAAAATTATGGAGCACATCCCGACATCGTAGAATCTTGTAATTTTGCACAACGGTAGGTCTTGTCATGCAAGCAGAGGAAAAAATCGAAAATTTGAAGTTTTCCATTCAGGAGACGTGGTATCCGCCCACTTTCTCCGAATTGGTGAGTTGGTGTTGGTTGAATGGAGCACTTCCGACTGCAGTAGAACAATGAAATTTGGTAGAATGGTAGGGCTCAAATTGCATATAAAGGACCAAAAATAAAAATTGAGGTTTTCCATTCAGGGGGCATGGTATCCACCCACTTTCTGAGAAAATGTTTAATTTATATGGAGCACTTCCGATTGCTGTAAGTTTTTTTTTTTATGCCCAATTCGAAAGGTTTTAAAAACTTCACCAGTGAACCCATCAAATTTTAGTCAGTAATGATTAAATAATAAAATTTCTCTATAACATTGTAGCTGTCTCAATATTATTCTACTTTAAATATTCGGTATTAAACCTTCATGAAGTAAGAACTTGGCATACTTTAAGATCTCAGTACTTTTCACGGCTGACTTGTTACACAAAGGTTTTTGTATAGAAGAACTTGGCTCTTTTTTTAACATTTATGTTTTTGGTCTGATTATTATATCTCCTAACGGATTGCCGTATAACCAGACACCGCTTATCTCCAGACAGAACGGAATCACATACATTATATTACGTATAACTAATTCTCCATTAACTGGCCTCTTTTATAACCGTGGTTAATAAAATTGGCGCCCGTGCAATTTTATTAACCACAATAGAGTTTTGCTCTTTCTTAACCAGACAAAATGGAACTGGAGTACTGCTTAGCAAGTTTCACAACTTTGAATGGAGATTAAGTAAGAAATACTCTCCAATGGAAGTGAACAACAGAAAATTACGGAAACGCTAATTCACAGAAATGCACTGTTGTCCCTAAATACCTAATGTAACGACACAAATTTGACTTTTATTTTGTCTTGCTTTCAACTTGATTAAAATTTCTTGAACAGACAACTGGTGGTAAAATTAAAAATTTGTTGAGTACGGGAAGGCGTTAGGAGAACTGACTAAAATACAAAAAAAAATCAGGAATAATCATACATAGTACATTGAATGTGTTTTACTATCCTCAAATATCCATAAAGATGATACCTTGGAAATAAAACGATACGGATCCCAATGAGCGCAGTGTTATACGCAAATCTCTTGTTTTTCTTATGGTTGTTAATTTTGAATAATTTGTTCTCTTTTTTCTTTACACTGCAAATTTGACTACGTCACTATCCACCGGAATAAGAACTAAGTTTTTGATCCTTGCAATAAATCCAAATAGAGAGCAAGATTTCAAACACTTGTTAAAAATTAATCCAGATCCATATAGATCCGAAGATAATAGGTGTGTTTTACTCATTGCTGCATAGCCAGCGCAGCATTCAAGTGCGAATAAAACGATCAAACTCACTCCATATGTCAATTTCAATTTGTATTTCAATGTTGGCCATTATTATAGAAAATATCAAAATCTGATGTCAAAGCATATTACGTACATAGTTTAATTCTGAAATTTAATACAAAGCGCCATTTTCATTTCAATAATTTAAAGTTCTATCACCAGCACAATTATCATTTTTTTACTGGCTTCGTTTTCGCCAGCAATCAAATTGTTGTTGTTTGTCGAGGGAAATTTTGCTGCGCTAGCTATGCAGCAGTGAATAAAATACAACTAATAAAACACCTATTAAAATGTAATATGTTTTCTAAAATATTTTCTTGATAAGCAAATACCTTTGATGTGAGAGAGCTCACAGTTATTCTATTATTTCGTATTGATACATATTTAAATAATTTTACTTGTATATATTTATCCTTTCCTTAACTATAAATCGAATTTTATTATTGGACACAAATCACTTACCACCATATTATTGATTGTGAATTTCAATTCAGCTCTTGGCCTCGACGGGGGAGTACTGCAGTTTGCTCGTAGAACATCACCCGGCTCATATCGATTGTGTTCGGTAAAGAGCATGGGACGTTTTTCAGGATATTCTATAAAAGAAATGCAAACAAAGATATTAGAACACAAACATATTTATATAATAACTTTATATACTCAAAGGCACAAAAGATAAAAATCTGAATTGCATACACTATAAATAAGTACACAGAGTGGTGTACATAACAATTTCAAACGGAATGTGGATCAATGTGTCGGAACCGTTTTGAAAGTAATTTTGCTAATGTATCTTGTGTATTGGAAAACTTTTTCCGAACAGCACAGCATAATTTTGCATAAAGTTTTTTGATTACAATTTTTCATACCAATATACTCGTCACGTGTAAAATGAACAAGAAAGTGATGCAAATGGTTCAAGTAAGGAAAACAGAAAAAAATATATTTGAAAACTTTGAAAATCTTGGTACATTTGCATATGCGAGAAGAAAACGGATATCGGTAGTCTTTGAAACAATTTTTTTCGACTAGGTACGTTTTTTTTTTAATTTGAATTAAATTGAACTGGGTATTCGATTATTTTGAGTGCATTTAGAGTGGGAAGAGAAAATTTAAATATCAAAGGATCCACGTTTAAAGGACTGAAGTTTTTAAGAAAGCAACCATTTATTTTTTGAAAAATATAAAAAGTGCTAACGTAATGATGCAAATATGAATTCACCTTGAATGTATACAGCTTTTATATTAATTAAATTTTTAATAAGATCTTGTAGACATTTCCTTAGGAATATATTTTATAATTTTCTTATATCAGAGCAAACGTTCAGTGAGCAAATATGTTAATGCTACAACTATTCGAATTTTTCTCTCCACCATAAACTAGTTTTTTTTTGGATACTATTCAGAAAGTAGATTACTAATTTATATTTGAAGTCACCTATCATCTGGATGCAGGGGTGGAATCGCGTAAGGTGATAGTTGACTATCAATTCGTTGATAGTCGTTTTTGACTATAGCTGTCTCTCTCATATCAATTAAGAATTATAGAGAGAGCGATGCTCAAAACGACAATCAACAAATTGATAATCAACTATCACCTTACGCGATTCCACCCCAGGTTAATCATAATCGTTTGATATCCCTAATTTAGACCTTAGTGAAAATAACGTGAAGTTAAAGTAATTAAGAATTTCACCAAGTCACTCTTCCTCATTGCCACCTCCTCAATTTTGGGTTTTCAATTTTATGCTTATGCTAGCTACACACGAGGCAACCGTTGCAGCAACACAGTCATGCTGAAGGAACCGTTGCTTCGTGTGTAGCTATGTTGCCAATTGATTTTGTGTTGCTGCAACCGTTGCCAGAAATATCAAAAAGTTTTGATATTTTCGGTCGGTTGCTCCAAAAGTACTGTGGTTGCGGCAACAGTTGCCACGTGTGTAGTGAACAAACGAAACACGTTGCAGCAACGGTTGCCTGGTGTTATCGCAAGTTATACGTACAAAAATCGAGCTTGAGTTTTTGGTCAGACCTAAGATAACTGTGATAGAGAAGATGATAAAACTGGTTCCCACAATTCTGTCTGTCTGTCTGTCTCGACTACACCCTAAACTTTAAGCTTGGTAGAAAGCATTTGTGGCATTTGTTTTAAATTCTGCTGAACTGTTTTTGGAAAAAAAAAATAATTTGTTAAATTTCGCAAAATAGATTCGTATGGCAAATACCGCTATTTTTGGTTAAAAAAAAAAAAAAAAAAAAAAAAAAAACGTGGGGGTGGGGGAATTTAAAATGTTATCTACCAAGTTTATTGCCTTCTCCATCATTGTAATGTAAAGTCTGATCAAAATCTCGAGTTCGATATTTTTACGAATGCATAACTTGCCATGTACGAGCCCAAACGCAAAATAGTTGGACTACCTATGATAAAAAACAAAAATCTTCTGATTCTTAAATTTTATCGGAAATAAAATCAATATTTTGGTATTTTTCTTAAGATATATTTATTTTGAATAGGAATAAGTAACAAAAACAAAATGACTTCAATTAAATAACGGTATAGAGCAATCTTACAAAATAAAATAACGATTTAAACATTTTTTTAAGTGCAAAATAGTTGGCCTATGGGTCTTAATTTTTATTTTACCATGGTGTTACGTCGCCTTTGGCCTTGATAACTGCTTCTATGGGTCGTGGCATTGTGTCAACTAATTTTTGACATTCTTCGTACCAAAAGACTCCCAAATATTTATGATTTTAGCTTTAAGGTCTTGAAGAGTCCGGCATGGTTCTTTTCGCAGTTTTTGATTCATTTTATGCCAGCCAGTTTCAATTGGTAAAGATCAGGGCTGCTGGAAGGCCATTCCAGTAAAGGAATAGCTTCAGCAGATAACCACGCCATTGTAGACCTTGCAGTATGACAAGAAGCTCCATGCTGTTAGAAAATATAGTCTCCATCACTAGTTTGAAGTCGTGGTATTGATGGGAGAAGCTCATTTTCCAGAATATCCTGCACTTGGCAGCATTGACAATTCCATTTACAAAATGTAAATTTCCCAAACCCCGCCCCGACATGCATCCCCATATCATTAGAGATGCTGGAAACTTGACCGTTTTTTTAAGGCAATCTTTGTGAAAAACCTCTTGAATTTCTAATGACTCGTTTTCGTTCGTCGCCCACGCAAACTTCAAACCTGGACTCATCACTCCAAATAACGGACCGCCATTGACTTAAAGTCCAGTTTTTACGTTGTTTGGCCCAATCTAGCCGCTTTTTATTTTGTTTAGGTGTTAAAAGTGGTTTTTCTTTGGCCTATGTTTTTAACGAATGAAAATTGCTCTAATTTAAATATATCTAAAACAAACCTTATAAAATTTGTATCCAATTTTTTTCATAGTCCGTTTGCAAGTGTCGACCGAAACACTTTTTTTTTATTCTTTCCCTCCATTGAACAGTTATTGCAGCGGCCGTTTGACGTCGATTTTCTTTTATTATTTTTTTTAAAACTTGGCAATCTCGAGGTTTTGCAATTGGTGGGCGTCCCGTTTTTAACCGATCTCCACATTTCCACTATTTTTGAACTTTGAGATAATGTTTCGAATTGATGAGCGCGGTAAATTGAATTGTTTTGCGATTTTATAGCTCGATAATCCAGTTTCGAAGGCTTTATTTATGGATTCCCTAAGGTCTCTTGATAATGCAACGCCACGCACCATGGTTGACAATAAACTGTTGCTGGCTTGCATAAAACAGGATATCAATAAACAACAAAACAAGTGCATGTCATTTTTTTAATAACGGTTAACTGAAAATCTATTTAAATCTTCGTAGGCCAACTATTTTGCATCCCAAAAAGAGTAGTCCAACTATTATGCACTATCTTTGTTTGAGAGAATGCAAACTGGAGCCATATGTGCTTTCTCGAATTTAGTTCTGTTTGGTCTAATTTACTTATTAAATGTAATTTATTACATCGACAAAAAAAAATTAAAAAACAACTGCTTGGGGACCAGAAAATATAGGCACATAAAAAATGTTAATTTGTTAATTGATGAGTAGGCCAACTATTTTGCGTTTGGGTCGTAAGTAGTACCTATGTATATGGGGAAATCTCAGAAACTTTTGACTTTCGTGTAACTTTGAAATTAGGTTACTTCATAGTCATATTTTTTTACTCTATCTCTGATAATTTTTTCGAAAATATAGTATTACAGTATAAAAAAAGTTATTTTCCACATTAAGAATTTTTTTTTACATATAGAACGAGTAAAAGGCAAAAAGTATAAGAAAAATACAAAATTTTATATGTTACTATTAAAATATTTAAAAAGTTTAAAGTTCTTACGATTGAAGCATCTGATTTTAGTTTGTTAAACTCAAATGGGGTTCATAAGAGACTTTGAAAATCAAAATTTTTTATGAAAAAATTATGTGCTTTGCTTAGATTTATGACAGTGTTTGTCAGAAGTTTCGGTACCAAAATTCCGAAAAAATCATTAAAATCTGGTACGTCTTTTATCATTTACACAGCATGCTTTGCACCGATTTCTAAATTACATATTCATTTTCTATAGACAAAAATGAATAAATTAAGCTTTGGTAGAGGTGTGTGCTAAAATCGCAACCTGGTTAAAATTAGCTTATACTGAATTAAAAGTGTGAGAAACTTTTTTTTTTCAAGACATTTTCAGTTAGCACTCTAATAAAAAGCAATATTTCCCGTTCTTAACTATTGTTCCTTCTTCTAAATCATACTAAGAAGTGTACGTTTTGTCGCTGACGCTACATATTTTATCGATCTTTAAAATTCAGTAGTTAATTACAAAGAAAAATCATTGATATATTTTATACATTACTTTTTAAGCAGAGAAAAATTTTATTGATAAAAATTTTGAGTAAAATTACGTGTTATTTTTAATTAAAAGCTTCACTATAAAATGTACATATTTAGAAAAGTGAACAAACTTTTACTTAAATATAAATCATAAGTTAAATTTTTATCATTTGTTATAAAAAATTAAAAATTTCTATATTAATTTGAAATTTCGCGCTCACATATTTTCTGGAAGCTAGGGCAGTGAGAAAAGTGAAAGAAAATGATCCTTATCAATAACAGTCTTATAAACATAGGTATAAACAACTTACGTCGAACGTTATTGTGGTATCAGTAGTCTTTGTGACTCGGCCACGTAAAGTCGTTTCGTGTTACTGTTTCGATAGTTCAACGTCGCACTATGGGACCAAATGATGAAATCCATCTCAAAAATGGTTTTGGTGGATAATGATTGGATTATACATATACTAGAAATAGGGTTCTTCCTAACACAGTAAATTTTTTGTATCTTACTTGTGTTCTTAGGTACTTAAAATTACCGTTAAAAATGACATTTCGATATTTTTATTTTTTAGAATTATTGGAAGTGAGAGTTTGAAGTCAATTATTTCGTATTTTACTGGACAGAATGTATAAGTATTATACCTTTTTGAAAAGCCCAAGCCCTCTTCTTTACAAAACAGTTAATATTTTTTAATTAAGTTCACCAGTAAATTAATAAAAAAAATGAGTAAGGTGCAGTATATTTTTCATTTTTTTGTTTTCAATTGAAGTTTTCTCTGTTAGCTCCGGCTGCCTCCGTTTAGTTAATGGCTGTTTAGTATTCTAAAAATATTCTTAATTTGGAAGAAAAAATAAAAACTTTTGCATTTTCATGCATTTTTGTTTAAAAAGAAAACACGTATGATGAGGAAGAAAAATAAGTTTTTAGAATAAAAAATTCGCATTCTTATAAATTATTGTTAAGTGATGAAAAAAATTAAAATTTGGCAAAAATTTGAACCTTTATTGATGCACATAAATGTGTATTCCAAAAAGTTTTAGACCATTATTTTATTACTTTTAGCTCAAAATTTCAAAAAAAAAAATTTATTTTTTGTCAAAAGTTAAAAAATATGACTGTTAAAACATGTGCAACACATTTTCATAAACATCATAGAAGTGACTATGTTTTCACAAAATTTATAAGTTTTTGTCATTTATTTCCAATATTATTAAAATTCTAGATTTTATTTTTAGAATAAAATATTTTTTGTTTTCCAATTTTAAACTTCCTTACTCATATTTATATTAAAAAAAAATCATAATTAAATAAAAATAAATGCCAAGCATTTGAGGGTGGGAGGGGGTGTGTGGTTTATGGTTGCATATAATACAAATGTAGGTACATAGTTATAAATAACACAAGCATTTTTTGACGAGGCTTAAGAACTTTTAAACATTAATTAATATACCTAGTAATAAGGTGTACTTTTAAATTCCTTTTTTTTGTCTTAAGGGCGAAAAACTTTCATATTTCAAAAAGGGGCGTGGCAGTACACGGATTTTACTAAAAATAAATAACACTTTTCATAAACTCACTTCTTCATATAAAACTTAATTTAAAAAATGCCTGCTCTTAATGAACTTTAAATTGAAAATAAAAATAAGTGAAAGTAGTCGGAAAAGTGGGCAGAAAAAATATACAAGCGATGTCTTAAGTTTAAAAAACCTCAAAATCAAATTTTCGGCTTCCTGTTCACTAAAAATAAAAAAATAACAAAAATCTGAAAAAAAATGGGCGTGGTAGTGGGCGGATTATACAAAAAACTACTTTCAAATGTTTTCACCGGTAAAAGAAGAAAGCAAATTTCCTCCAAATTGTTTCAATAATTCTTGCTCCAACAAATTTTTTCCATATAAACGAAACAAAATCAACAAATTTGTTATTTTATTTTATTAAAAAAAAAATAAAATAATTTATTTCTATCTGAAACGTTTTAATATTTTAAATTCTTAGTTATACAAGTATAAGTGTGCAAAATTTCAAAAAAAAATATTGAGAAACGAAAAAGTTATGGATTTTTGCGATGGTTTGCACCATTTGGTCCCAGTGCGTCGCCGGAAAATGAGTGAGAATTTTTTAAGCATTCGTTAATAAAAGAGGAACACCATCAATTATATTTTCTGATATAACAATGGTGCTATAAACTTAATTTTAAAGGTGTGCTTAGTTATTTTCTCTTTACGCGTTTTCAAAAGTCTAAAGTCAAAAGTTTCTGAGATTTACCCATATATCGCAAGTAAAAATTACAATTGTAATTTTGCTATCCAAAATATTTCTCATCTCTGGTCACTCGGAAGAATACATGACAGTTTACTTTGATTTTATTGATTTGGACACAGAAATGAACAACACAATATGAAAACCACTTTGCCTTTGTACAAACATCTTTATTTATTCCCGTACTTTTGAAGGCAAAGTAAATTAAGTAAATTATGAGTTGAGAACTTTTCTGTTCTTCTTTGGAAAAAAATAAAGCTGAAAGTGTATATTCCTGCCACTGGATACACTTTGAAATTCCATATACAATTTCTGTATCCATTATTTTTCATTATAATATTCTTGGTTCTGCTTCCATTAAATACCATCATATAGTGAACTACCAGTATCAAAGACCGATTTCGTGAATAAACCTTTTGAAGATATCAGAAATTCTTAATCCACTCCCCATTCTCTCAACAAAAAGCACAAATAAATTCTGATTTACATTTAATTACTTTGAAGAGGTAAAATTTTACCCAAACAAAAATTAAAAAAGAAAATCCCGCTGCCACCACAACCACCACTCATCGTCTATCACATCCCTGTCGGAAGAACAAAATCTCAAAATGAAATTTCCTTTTTCAAGTCGACATTCGCTTTCTTTGTAATTAAGAGAAGTAAGAAGTTTCTCCAAAGTCAGGCAAGACGAAATGGCGGTAAAGTGTATCCAACAATTTAACCAACATTCGCAGCGAATTCACAGAAATGGATTTCTGAACACCTTCCCCCAATACAAAAGTCACCAGCCAGAGCGTTTTAGGACTGTACAAGGAAAAGTTTTCTTGCCAACACCATCAAGGGGAAGCGGAAACAAAATGGAAATGAAGCTATTGAAAGGCATTTGAAATTCACTTTTTATTGAGTTATAACAGGTGATTTTCTCTTCTTCAATTCTCCCCCTTACACCCGGGCACAGCATGGTGACACCACAATTCCGGAACCCACCGAGGGCCAACAGTGATAGTCCGTCCCTTGCCAAATAAATTAGTTTGGTATTGTTGTTATAATTTGCTATTGCTTTTGCCATTTCCATCTGAGTCACCACTTCCACCACCGTTGGCACTTTCTGCTGCTTTTTCTATCTCAGAGCTTAGACGTGGTTGAACTTCAAATGTAACTTGTTGAAAGACGAACAACGCGGAGATGGATTTTCTTTCTACGTATACGGTAGTATTTGAATGGCACGTAAATTTATTGAATTTTCCACTCAACTATAGAGAAATATTTCAGTATTCTTTCCGATAAAATGCTTGTTTTCTTAGTTCACGCAAACTTCTTTGTCTTAGTCACCAGATGGAACTTTTTCCAGAAGCTAAGAGAGTATTTTCATTCATGGAAAAATTAATGAACTTTGCAAGAATTTAATAATAATAAGTTAATTGCGATTGACGGAAAAACAAATATTATAATAGCAATAGTTTGTTCATTGAAATAGCAGACAGTTTACTTTACAAATATATCATTACTAAAGTACTATTTATTATATTTAGGCGGTCAGCCATCAGACGAATAGGGGGAATAACATGTAGCATACGAAAACATGCACGTGCCGTAACTATTCGGGACTGGTGGAAGTCTGATCATAGCCTCTTCGTGGCGGCCGCTAGAAACAAGCCTTTAAAAAGGTTTGGCTAATATGATCAGGCTGGTTCCTCAGGTTGGCGACAGGTTAATTCCCTGTCCCGTAAAACTAAAAGAATTACGAGACCGACAACAAGCCTCGGAAACGGACTGATCACACGACGACAACCAATGCAACGAAAACTGAAAAACGATTTACGAATTTTCTTATGGAACGTACGATCGCTCTATAGAGCTCGAGCTGCTCAGCAGCTAGCCGATGCCCTGTCAAAATATAAAGCTGACATAACAGCTCTTCAAGAAATCAGATGGACAGGGAATGGTGTTCTACAGAAGAAAGAATATGACATATACTATAGCTGTCATACAAAACACCATGTGCTCGGGGTAGGCTTCCTAGTCAGCGAAAAAATGAAGTCTACCATCATCGGCTTTAACGCTATAAGCGAAAGGCTATGCACCCTTCGCGTGCGAGGCAAATTTACGAATATCAGCCTCATTAACGTTCACGGACCTACGGAGGAGTCCTCAGACGAAGAAAAAGAGACTTACTACGAACAAGTCGAGAGGGCCCTCAATGCCTGTCCAAGGTATGATGTTAAAATCATCCTTGGGGATTTGAACGCAAAAATAGGTCGGGAGCCGGTATTCAGGCATTACGCAGGCACCCATAGTTTGCATGAGAACACTAATGACAATGGACTTCGAGTCTTAGAATTGGCAGCATCGAAAAACATGGTCGTTGCGAGTACCAGGTTCCCGCGTAAAGATATCTACAAAGCCACCTGGGTATCACCTGATGGAGTCACTCGTAACCAAATAGACCACGTGTTGATAGACCGTCGCCACTACTCGAACTTGATGACGGTACGAACGTACCGAGGTGCCAATATCGACTCGGATCACTATCTTGTTGGTATGGTTTTCCGAGGGCGGATTGCCTTGCGAAGACGCATTGCATCCGCCGATCAGGTTCGAATCAACACGGCTGCCCTGCGCAATGAAAACACCAGTAACACCTTTGGTAATGCGTTAGGACTCGCCCAAGAATCACTTGATTTAGGGAGAGTAAGTCCTGGAGCCAGTATGCTGGGCGTAAATGAGAAGTGGACACGCCTTAAGAATATTGTCATTAGTACTGCCAACTTCATCTTAGGCAGCAGTCGTAAAAATCGGAACGACTGGTTTGATGATGAATGCAAGCTAGCGACTGAACGTAAGAATGTTGCGTACCGAGCAATGCAACAATCTCATAGAACGCGGGCACGCGAAGAGGAATATAAAGAGCTCAGAAGAATAGAAAAACGGCTACACAGACAAAAAAAATCAGCCTGGGAGAAGAACCTTATCTGTGAAATAGAAAATAGCCGAGAGCGAGGTCCGCACCAGGCGCGGAAGTTCTACCAATCCGTCCGAAACATGACGCAGTACACACCACGCTGCACATACTGCAAGGACGGAGAGGGAAATCTGATCACCGATCCTGAAAGCATACTGGAGCGATGGGAAGTGTACTTTAATGAATTGCTAAATGGTCAGCTCACTGCAGAAGTGGAGGCTCCACTACTTCAAGAAGAATACTCTATGTTGCCGCCACCAAGCATAGAAGAGGTTGAGAAGGCTATAGGCCGGCTTAAACAGAACAAAGCCCCGGGAGCCGATGGCATACCAGCCGAATTATTCCATCACGGCGGGCCAGCCTTACGTCAAGCAATTCATGATATTATAGTACACGTATGGGAGCAGGAAGAAATGCCAGAAGACTGGCGAAAAGGTTTAATATGCCCCATACATAAGAAGGGAGATGTCACAACGTGCAGCAATTATAGAGGTATCACGTTGTTGAGTACCGCCTATAAGATACTCTCCTCTATCCTACAAGACCGGATAACCCCATACGCTAAAACCGTCATCGGACAATATCAGTGTGGTTTCATTCCAGGCAAATCAACAACTGATCAGATCTTTACCCTTAGGCAGGCGATGGAAAAATGTCTAGAATTTAACATCCCAACATACCATCTGTTTATAGACTTTAAGGCCGCCTATGATAGCATAGCCAGGGTAGAACTTTACAAAGCCATGAGAGAATTCGGCATCCCAAATAAATTGACAAGACTATGTAGGTTGACCATGACCAACGTAACAAGCCAAGTAAAAATAGCCGGATTGCTATCCAGACCAATCAAAATCTTTAATGGACTCCGACAAGGGGACGGTTTGGCCTGCCTCCTCTTCAACCTGGCGTTGGAGAAAGCAATCCGTGACTCTGGCACGGCAACAAGAGGGACCATCGTCAACAGGTCCAGCCAGTTACTAGCTTACGCAGACGACATTGACATCATCGGAAGATCCGAACAAGCTGTACACGATTCCTTCATCCAGATCGAGCAGGCGGCACAAAATCTGGGGCTGCACATTAGTGAAGGTAAAACAAAGTACATGGTGGCGTCGAATGCGAGAGGAACAGTTGGTCAAACAATCAAGGTTGCGGAGCACGAATTTGAAGTGGTGCAATCCTTTAAATACCTTGGGTCAATAGTAGCAGTCGATAACAATATAGAAGAAGAAATACGCGGGCGGCTTCTCAAATCCAACAGAGCCTACTATAGTCTGTCAAAGCTCTTCAAATCCAGAAATCTCACCATAACTTCAAAACTGCTGCTGTACAGGACCATGGTCCTGCCAGTACTCACATATGGATCCGAGACTTGGGTGCTTAGCAAAAGGCACTCCGACCTCTTAGCTGCGTTCGAGAGAAAAGTCTTAAGGAGAATTGTTGGCCCCGTATGTGAGGAAGGACGATTCCGGAGACGGTACAATCATGAACTGTACGCAATCTACCTTGAAGCAGATATCGTGACAAAAATTAAGCTCGGTAGACTCCGGTGGGCAGGGCACCTAGCTCGCATGAGCGAAGAGGAACCTGCTCGGAAAGTTCTTTGTGGTACATTCTATGGTAGACGACAGCGTGGTAGACCATGCTTGCGCTGGAGAGATGGCGTAGACCAGGACGCCCGAAGCCTTGGGGTGCGCAACTGGATGGCGTCGGCTAGAGACCGGGATAGGTGGAGAGACTTGTTGAAAGAGGCCAGGACCGGAACCCGGTTGTCGAGCCGATGATGATGATGAAAGTACTATTTATGTATCTATAGTTTAGAATTAAAGTGAACTACTCATGAGAAATTTAAAGCTTTTTAAAAATCGAGTGTGATCTACCCTACAAAAGTGAAAGGTTTTCAATTAGGATGCCTATGTTGACAGTCCGAGTTGGCCATGTTATGTTGTTTTGGCATTATACCGAAGGAATTTTATTTAAATCAGGGGTCTTGTATATCTTATTCTAAAAAGGATTGACAAACAAAATTTGAATATCAAACAGTCGGCCTTAAAAACAATGATGGACAGAACACTTAAAATCGCAACATGGAATGCAAGCAACATGTATCTAAATTAAAACTATATTTTTAGGTATTTTAGAACAAATCTTGATAATAAAGTACCAAACTATGCAAGTTGTTGTCATGCTCCGCATCCAGCGGACAAGGCTTGAGAAGGATTGGCAATACTTATAAAACAATGTATGTGTATACTGACGTTCGCGCGCTTGAAGTAAAACTTCTTTTCCCAAAAGCAAAGACGATTCATGTGCTTTTCGGAAACATAAAAAAAAATCTAGTTTTAGTATAGTCTTGTAAATTGCAATAATGTCAAAACCACTTCCAAATACTTTGTTTTCCAAATAGATATTTCTTCGAATTGAAAATGATAGGAGGTTTAAATTGGAACTCAAAACTGATTCTTGCTTGTTACTAAAGTTGAGCAAAATGGATGGCGCTCTTTTTGACGCACAGATGCCGCTTTTTTGACGCACATGATTACTTAGCTGGGTGCACATCATTAAATCGTGAAAAGACACTAATACAATACTAGCCGTTTCTTAGTTCATTTTTACCATCGCTTAAATTTGTCATATTTTGACTTTGAAATACAACTGAAAACGACAGACCAAAGTTTTTATAAGGCTCCAGTAATAGCTATGATTGAAATGCATCATTGAAAATTTTCATTACAATTTTTAAGGCGAAAAAAATGAAGTCAGCATTCCACTGATTTGTTCCAATGATGCATTTCAATGAAAGCTATAACAGCGGCCTAATTATATCCCATTCGTAATGTGAAGAGAACACGAAACGAGAGCGAGACATGATTCAATGTCACCTTTTCGTTGTTATAAAATCGTTCCGCAATTCCTTAGGCCTGAAGCGTAAATTCAATTTTTATTTTCGAAACTGTTTGGCTGATAAAATGAAACATATGGTAAATATATAGTTAAATAAAACATAAGCCCATATGTTTCATCTCAGCAACCAACAGATGTGAAACTAAAAAATGAATGTGCGCGACTGTTCTTACTTCATTAATTAATTTAATTTAAAGTGACGACAATAAATGCTTAATTACTTATATCCTCGTCTGCTTTCATAGTTTGAAACTGATTTCCAATAACGACGATGTTTCATCACGCTACATCTCTATTTTCTTATCTCATTCATTGTGTTGGAGCCCAAGGATTTTAAAATTGTAGGCAACGCTTATTTAATTTTGACACCGAATTTAAAATTCTTCGCATATGGCAATGCTAGTTTATATTTTACAACAGAAAGCACTAAAGGAGATAGTTTATTTACAAGTGTTTTTTTTTTATATTTCGCTTTAAGTATTTTGTAAATAATAGTGCTTATTTTTCAATTTAAATAGTATATAAGTATTCAGTATCGCTTAGGTTAAAGTGTTTAATGTTTTAAATAAATAAAACTATAAAAAATAATTATTTGTTTGTGTTTTTTGTACAACAGAAAGTATTTCTCGATCGAGAAATTTTTCGGACACATAATTCATTGAAAAAAAGCTTTTATTATCTAATTTTGTAATGAAATTATTGCAGGGAATAGGAATACTAAAATGTCCCAAAATAGGTACAAACTTTTAGTATTTTGCAAAAAATATTAAAAACTCTTTTAAGTCATCGCATCGGTTCCACAATAACACTCAGCTCGCAAGAAAAAGCTAATTTGCTTGAAAGGCAGTTTGCTGCTAATTCGACTATGTGGAAAACAGTGCCATGGTTCCTCCTGTACTCTATAGCGTAAATGGTTTTATCGGACAAATCTTCTTTCGCACACATACAGTCTCAAGTGTCCTACAAGATCTTGAAATTCATAAATCCGCTGGTCCAGATTTATTTCCCTTTACTTTTGAAGAAGTGTACTTTTACGCTGGCAAAACCATTGCTTAAGCTTTTTCATCTGTCACAGATACTCTTTGGCTGTTTTTTCGAGAAGATGGAAAACGGCATTTGTCCAACCGGTTCCTCACAATTACCGACAATTTGCACTAACGTCTCTAGTTTCCAAGTTCATGGAAACACTGATCAACAATCAGCATACGTAAGGACACATTCACCGACTTCTCCTTTTAAATCCTCTCCACTTTACCTAAAAGCTCGCACAGTGTTACACCATAACATTCTAAGGGTAGTCATAATCTCTTGAGTGTGTGTTACTTATCTAAATAAAAAGGAGCCCCATTTCCAGAAGTTTGAATTGGCTGCAAATCATTTCACTAGTTCAATGTGTATCGGGACTGTCAAAATCTCTTTGAATGATAACATAATTGAGCTTCTTAATGTTTTTGATGAAAAAGACGCTAGGATTTTAGATATTGAACGAAATTAGATATCTATGCATGTGATTAAATGTGGTTGATTGTTTGCGCATGAAAATAAAAACAAAACCTATTAGTCCAGTAAAATTAAATTAATTAATTCGAAATATCTACCAAAAATACTGCTTCGATTTTTTTTTTTTGTTTCATAAAGAGTACCTATTGGAGAGTGTAAAAACTGTAGGAAATATAACCTGTCAAAATGGCCAATATCCTGTGAAAATTAAAAAAAAAAAGAAATTTACTCACGTTTGAAAATTTTCAAATTTGATTATGTTCATTATGAAATTTAAAGAACAGTTCAAACTCTTTTCCACACCACCACCGAGCATCATCAGGAAAAGGATTTCAGCATGAGACTCGAAGATATCAAACCTGGACCTGACACGTTTAAAAAGATCAATATACATAAATGTTGGAAGAGCGAACTCAATTCCAGACACCATCCTTCACGAACAAGAATTTTCAACAACTTCTGCTGAGAAAGCTGAAGCATTTGCAAATCACTTTCATGATAGTTTAAAAGACCGCCCACCCGTACATCTTCCTGACTTTATCGAAGATATAGAAACTCGCTTTCAAGAGATATCAGCAACCACCGAAACCGTGACCCTGTTCAACGAGAAAAACCCATCATCGGAGCCGACGCTGACAGATGTTTTCACTTCTCCTGAAGAATTAGCTGACATTATCTTCACTGGAAACTCCTAAAAATCAGCAGGAAGCGACAAGATTTCTAATTACGTGCTTAAAAAGTTACCACATCTTGCTGTTCTCCTGTTGACTATAATTTTCAATAACTGCCTGAACAACAGCTATTTCCCTGCAGCTTGGAAAACCGCAAAAGTACCGAAGAAGAACAACCGCGCAAATGTGGAAGGATACCGGCCAATTTCTTTGCTCAGCTGCATGAGTAAGATACTGGAGGCGTTGATATTCAAGAAACTCAACGTTTTCTGCAGAGAAAGAGATGTCATACCGGAGTTTTAGTATATGGTTTTGGAAATAAACACTCTACCCTACATCCATTACTGGGACTCCATACTGATGTTACAATTGGACTCAACAAAAAGGAAACAACTGTAGCGTGTTTCCTGGACATCGAAAAAGCTTTCGACAGCAGCGTTTGGATAAAAGGACTACTATTCAAACTCTCGAAACTTGGACTTTCTAATTATGTACTTGGTAAGAATAATCAAAAACTTCCTAACCCATAGACTTTTTTATGTACAGGTAGAAAAACATGTGTCATCAACCAAAGGAATTAACGATGGAGTTCCTCAAAGATCAAAATGGGAATACTATGTCAAATGGGGACTGAGGATAAACAGCGAAAAGACTGAATTCATCTGCTTCCGAACACCAGTGACTGTCATTCGAAGACGAGCGTTTGTAACACGCTGTGATGCAATCAAAATAAAGTTTCCAGACAACACTGAATTGACAGTCAAATCTTCAACAAAGTACTTGGGAATCAACTTTTCCGACAAATTCAAATTCAAAAGGCATGCAGACTTGATGTTGAAGAGAGCCAACTATTCTCTGCACTTGGTCCATCCGCTTCTCAGGACGAAATGGACTAAGTTAGAAAACCAAGCTGCTTGTGTACAAACAACTTATCCGACCCGTTTTGACCTACGCCTTTCCCATTTGGTTAACTATTTCACCTACAACAATAAAAAAGATGAAGCTTTTTGAAAAAAAGATGCTCCGCATTTGCACTGGACTGTACCGTAACCCACTGACGAAGAAATATATACCAACAAGGAATCTGTATAAAGAAGCAAAGTTAATACCATTGGACAAGTATTTACTGCAGCTCTCCGGAAAAATCATCAGGAACCTGGAAGATCATCGCAACACAGAAGTGCAACAACTTCTCCAGCATGAACTAGAGCCTAGTGACAAGTATCTATACACCCGAGCCATCACTGACGATCAATTTGAAGACATCATACATAACGACAACGCACCCTTTTACGAGAAGAACAACAATCAATACTACAAGGGGAAAACGCCCATTCATCAAAAATTATTATTTAGTTAATATTAAAAAAATCATGAATTAGATTAAGAAAACATTAATATGATATTGTAAGCAAATAGAATTATCTAAAGCCAAATGAAGAACGTTGGGCGCCTATTGTTGAGCCGACATGATTTTATTTAGTAATATGTAAGTTAGTTTTAAGTCAAATTGTATATAAAACAAATTGAAAAATAAAATTCTTAGTCTAATCTACCACCACCGAGGTAGAGTTACGGCGCATTTTTTTAAATGTGGTGTGCCCAGGAGGTATAATCCACGATTCAATCGTTTTCGTTTCTATATCAGCCTATCGATAGCTCAATGTGGCACAGTTTTTTCATGTCGTTCTTATCTCCTTTTTTACTTGCGATATATGTAGGTACTATAGGGCAAGTTCTGCATTTGGAAAAAAAATCGAACTCGAGATTTTCATCAAAGTTGACATTACGATGATAGCGAAGACGAATAAAGTGGGTCCGGCAATTCCGTCTATCTGTCTGTCTGTCTGTCTGTATGTCTGTACCTCGATCTAGAGCCTAAGCCCTGGACCTATTTTCTTCAAACTCGGTAGTTATGGGCCTTCGGTGATTCCCTAGAGGGGAAATTGAAATTTTTTTTTTAGCTCTAAAACTAACGGTACCTCCCATACACCCGTAATGCAAAATCTTATTTATCTCGAAAACGGCTCTAACGATTTTGATAAAAAAATTAGGTGTGATATTATGGACATGGACTACGTTTTGGTAAAAAAAAAATTGGGGCAAAATGTTATTAACGGTACCTGTCATAGAACCGTTTTTTTTGATTTTCGACTTTCTCATTAACAGCTCTAACGATTTTAACCAAAAATTTTCAGCAGGAGTCCCCCTAAGTTTAAAATAATATTGTATATAAAAATATTCGAAAAATTATTTGTGGGGTTTTTTTGAAAAAAATATTTTTTTTTGAAAAATCAATATCTTCAAAACCTATGAACGATTATTTTTTGAAATTATTTCCTAAAATCAATATTATTAAATACTTAAAATTCGCATCTCACTTTTTTTTCTTGAAAAATTTTAAAGAAATTTCTTATATAAAAAATTTATTTATTTAATAATAAAACGATTTTTTAAAGTTTGTTTGCATAAATTCATATTTTTCTAGAACTCAGACGGCAATTTCATTTTAAATTCATGTTTTATATTTATAAAATGTATCTTAAATTCCAAAGTACTTTTACATAAGAGCAAGTTCGTGCGATGCAGTCGTGCATTTTACTTTGTTTGGGCTAGGCGTGCGAACATCAATGATCATATTAACGTTGTTGGTGCTGGGATCGTCATTGGTAGTTTCTTCAATGTTTTCAGGTGCAGAAGAGTCTTCACATGCGTCTTCATCTTCCAGTAAATTTTGCAAGGAAGGAACATTCTCGCATATTTTTCCACTGCAGTAGAAACATATTAAGGAACAATTCAGACCAGATTTCCGACAGCCACAAGCTCGACCACACTGGCCCTTGCATTTGCAGGATATAGTTTGCAATATGCTTTCTGGAGCTGGATCCTGAGTGGTTGTAACTGGCTCTAACTCTCTCGGAGTTCTTTTCCAACCCCATTTTAGTGGGTTATGGTGAACATCGATCCAAGTCTGTACTTAAAAAGAGTTTGAACTGTTTCTTTAAATTTCATAATGAACATAACCAAATTTGAAAATTTTCAAACGTGAGTAAATTTCTTTTTTTTTAATTTTCGCAGGATATTGGCCATTTTGACAGGTTATATTTCCTACAGTTTTTGTCGCACAAAAAATTTAAATATACCAAAATGTAGGAAATAAAGTGATCTATAAAAAACAACTTCATTATTTTTTTGATCAGATGAACATGAGGCGAGATAAACTTTAAAAACCATTTTTTACTTCAAAATCTCGACAGTTTTTCGTCTATAACTTTTTTTTGGAAAGATGTTTCAAATTTTTTTTCTCAACAAAAGTTAAAGAAGATATTTTAACGTATAAACCTAAAAAAAAAAGACAGCCCTATATATGATAGGAGCCGAGAAAATCGAGTTCACGCTTTTCAAAGCCTTTTTCAAAATGGCGGACAACGCATGGGCGCTTTTTGTTCGAACTTTTTGGATTTGCACTCTCCAATAGGTACTCTTTAAGAAACAAAAAAAAAATTCGAAGCAGTATTTTTTGTAGATATAAAATACTAATTTGACTAGACTATAAATGTATTTTATGTAGTTGATAAATGATAATATAAACTTCTTTGGATGCCTGTTTAGGGCACCTTAGTGTGAATCATTTATCTAGTAAAATACATGGTAAATTGCATGGTAAAATTCTTCTTCCCCCCCGCCCTCTATAATTCGGCAAAAATTCGAAAATTAAAAAAGAAAAATTTTTTTGTACTCTTGACGCATGTATTCATTATATATAAAAAAAAAAAATATTTTATTACCTAATAAAGTTTCCGAGAAAAAAATTCCCAAAAATTTTTTGACATTCTAGACCGTATTAGTTCCTTAAGAAATTCAAGCTGAGGCACAGCACGCAAAATAAAAGTTTTAATAAGAGATAACGGTGAGCAGTAATTGAGCTCAGATTTTTGGAGTTTCCTTTCAGAAAATGGATTAAAGCGTAAGCTGTCAGTAAATTACACGCCTCAACAAAGTAGGGTTTCAGAACGAGCAAATAGGACTTTGCTCGCAATGGCTAGGTGCTTACTATTGAGCTCTAATATACTTGAATCTTTATGGACCGAAGACTTGAACACGGCTGTATAAAGCTCGATAAAAGGCCAAAAAAGAAATTAAATGCTCGAGGAAGAGATTGTGCGAATGTAGGTTATTCGAAATAATATAAGGAATATTCATTTTATGAACCTCATGGAAGAAAAATCATGGAAAATCGAAATGTTCAATCCAAAGAATTATTGAGTGGAAGTACCAGCATCGTTGGTTGTTTCGACCTATTCAATGAAGAGCCAAAGTCAGTAGAAATTCTCTGTATTAAAGTTGAGGAATATTCTCAAAACAAAACAAAAATTTGGGGTGGTGCAACAACTTGAAAAGAACCAGAACTATGTGACTTCTGTACAACTCTCACTCATTCCTGTGTGCTTGTTACTAGGAATGGCAGAAACCAGCAATTGTCTGCCGATTCTGAACGGCTAATGAGCAGTACTTTTCATGACAAGAGATATTCTTAGATATTTGTCAATTCCTCGGAAGAGGAAGTAACGCCCTTAAAAACGTTTTTGCAGCGGCAGAGAATCGAATCCAAGAACTTCTGTCTCACAGTTTAACGCAGTAACAATTATGCCAAAAGGAATTAAAAAAGTGAAACGAGTTTTGAAACGTTGGATGACAAAGGCTAAGATGACAAGTTCGGCAAGAACAATAAAGATAATGATAAGGGCGATGAGAGATACAGTATTGAAAGCGAGGAAGATCATGAAAGGGCTATAAGGATGATGGATTATATTGATGAAAGCCAAGAGATTGTAAATAGTGAAAATCGAACCAATTTACTTTTTGTATAGCAATAGAAATACTTCAAAACTATTCCACTTACAGTAAATGAAGTTCGAGCTGATGCAAGTATATGGGAAAAATCCATGCAAAGTGAGTACGATTGGTTCAAAACAAATAAAACCTGAGAATTGGCTTACCTTTCCTGAAATTGTCATGCAATAAAATGGGTTTTAATATAATCCTTATCCTTAATCACAAATGGAATGTCTTAATCAACCAGCAGTTGATCTACAAATATCCAAAGCAGTTGTTCGCTGACGCTGGATTCATGGCAATCGAACATGCTGAGTTCAATTGCATTCAGCAACTCACCGCCGCGCCGCGCCGTCTAGTGGCTGGTAGTGAAATCGTGTCGACCTTCGATCAGAAATTTATTCCGTCATTGATGCCAAATTTTCAAATTACACGATTAAGCAGCACGTCCAAATTATGAAAATTTATTTTGAAAATGAGTGTTCGATAATACAACCATTACATTTTACGGCAGACGCGGGGACAATTCAAAGTCTAATCTCTGGTGTTTGGTTGACAAATTCAAGACATGGTGGTTCGGCAAGCTTAGGTTCTAGATCAGCCTAGAACATCGCCACTGTACGTGAAAACATGCGAGAGAAAGTGTGTATGGGAACTCGGTCTTTTGCAGACCCCAAGTTGACGAATTTTTTGTCGTACTTGCGCACATACAAGATTCAACTGACCCCCAGGTGCTCAAAGTTAATGACCATAGCCTAATTGGTTTTTTCCCTGTGCTTCTTGTTAAGATGAGGCATTCTTTATTGAGATGGGTGCTCCATCTTCACAGCCTCAATGTTCTTATTTTTTCTGATGAGTCGGGGGACTTGAGTTCTACGCCTTGCCTTAGTCCCAAAAGGGGTACATTGAGAAGATTTCGGAAATGGCACAGATAATATCCTTTCGAAAATCAGGCCTAAACGGCAAACGCATACTCTTCACTGTTTCACGCATGACAACGACGAATCAAGAAGGAAACACAACATTAAAACCACGCTTTGTTGAACAAGACCACTCCCACCTGGCTCTCGGCTACAGCAGCCACCGTACGACGAAAGAGACCATGAGTGTTGCCCAGTAGCATACCAGTCTCACGAACTTTTTGTACAAACTTGCGTACAGCAGGCGCGGTGGGTGCTTCATTTCGGCCAAAAACGAACTGTTTGGGCTACACAGCACTCACTTTGAAAATAAGTTTTCAGTATTTGCCAAGGTTGTTCAAGCGTAAAGCGACTTATTTAGTTCCGCAAATGTATGATACTGACTTTCTGTCAGGATTCAGGAAGTTCTCACTGAAAACACTGAATTCATAAATATAACTAAATAAGGGGATATCAAATAATGCATGAAGTTTTTTCCCAAGAGAAATTAAATATTGATATATCACACAGACGAATCTTGTCCACTAACAATTGTATGTTGCGTATAATTTTAAGTTATTTTGTATACACAAAAAATATTACATTTCTTACCACGCATCTACTTTTAAAGAAATTTCTTTGGGTTACTTTATCCTTCCTAATAAATAAAGTTAACATTAATTTGACTTGCGCCCAAAACTCAAATCATCATAATTTCTGTAAAATCCTAAAGTACATATATTCACAAAGCAGCTGCCCCAATCGGTCAACCTATAAAATTAATCCCATAAAACAGCAAAAAATTGCGTTTGCGAAAGAAACCAGCTTAGGCCCGTTTTAAAAAGCTCAAAGTGATGTTAATGTTTCAATTATAGCTCTATTAAGAATAAATTTAAATTAAACAATGGCCAACAACTCGGAAATGTGTTAGTCACACTTAAAAGCACTAAAATAAGTCCATTTTTGCATCCCTCTGTACAAGCTATTGTTTTCAATTTACATCCAAAAGCACCTTCAAACGACGACTTCGAACCTAAAGATAGAAAAAAAGGCATGCTATTAAGCAGAGAGTACAAACACTTGCCACCTCATTTCCATGCAAAACAAAACTCCTCCTTGTTTTTGATCTTAGAGTACCGGAGCCAGAGTGAAGAGCTGGGGTTCATCCCCTGAGCATTATGCTAATTCAATCTAATTTAAAAAAAAAATGTGGAAAAAATATACTTAGTATGGAAAAAGAGAACCGAGAAAGATTGTGTCAATAAATCTGACAAAAACAAATTTCCCCTGCTCATTTTCAGTCATTTTTGCCATTATCGTTTTTTGCCCTGCCTGGAGTGTTATTTTCACAATTTTCCGAGTATTTCTGTCGCACGCGTTCAACAGTTCGTATGTATGAAGGTTCCTACATATACATACATATATTTATAGACACAGTTTGAAACACTTGCTTTCTTTTCGATTTTAGTTTGCTCTTGGAAAGGATGCAGGATTTTTTTTTCGTACAGATCCTTGGTTTTATTTAAGCCAACACATACTCTTTTCTGTGATGCTATGAAATCTCCGCTCCTGGGAAATCCCACAACTAATAAAAATATACCCAAGGAAACCTTATTTTTTTCAACATCTTGTCGTTTCTATTTAGTTGGCTATTTCGTATCTGTATATATTTTTCAAATTGTGTGCAATGTTGCCAGTATGGACTATTTATCACAAATTGGGCTATGTCTAAATTTACGAAACGAATTTGAAGATAGTAAATCAATTTAATATAATTTCATTTTGTAATTTTATTTAAAGTAATGTTTTAATCTGACAATTTCATAATTGAAACTACTTTTATTTTGAATGAATTTAAAAAACAATTCTTAGAAGATCAAATATTGTCTTTTGTTATTCTGGCTTTGTTGCAGGAAGATCAACAACTACCAATCTTTCAATCTTTTCCAATTTTGTTTTGAATAAACTCGAGGAAGCATATCAAATTGATGTGATTGATGGCCTTCGATAGAGTTAGTCACTTAATATTGATTGAGAAGATGGAGAGATTGGGTTTGGGTATGTTGAAATGGTTAATATCTCACTTAAAAGAACAAATACAATATATATCAATTGACTAAATACTTTCGAGCCCTGTAAATGTATCATCAGGAGTACCCCAAGGAAGCCATCTGGGTCCACCTCTCTTTCTTATATTTATTAATAATATCTATCGATGATTGTTTTCATTTACAAGATGACTTTCTAAGGCTAACAGAATGGTGTAAAGTTAACCAATTATTCTTGAATGTTTCTAAATGTCATCGTTTTTCTTGTTGTCGAAATCTTTCACCAATCCTGTTCGGGTACAAAATTGAGAACCATGTTCTTGATAGAGTATCAGAAAAAAAGACCTTTTTGTGTGGTTTTTGACTCAAAATTAAATTTCATTAAACATGTGGAATATAAAGGGTTTTTCAACAGGGACGCTACAAAAGTAGAGCGACAGGAACAGAAAACGACGCCATATTTCTTGCCGCTCTTTTGACATTTCTCTTCAGTAAGGTTTTCTATTTCATGATGGAAAGATATACGAGCCAACAACAAGTCGAGATTATTAAAATTTACTACCGAAATTCGGAGTCAGTGGCCTCAACGTTAAGGGCGCTACGTCCAATTTATGGTCGTCATAATCGTCCTAGCAAATCAACAATTGAGCGTCTAGTGGAAAAAGTTGAATCCACAGGCACAGTACAAAATGTTCCCGTGCCAGTGAGACAAAGAAGTGCCCGTAGTGTCGAGAATATTGCTGCCGCTGAGGCTTCAGTTGCAGAAAGCCCAAATGTGTCTCTCACACGTCGCTCTCAAGCGTTGTGACGTCGTTGTGGCGAATTTTAAAACCGTCGAAAATTGGGTTCAGCGTCTGGACTTCTGCAAGCGTGCCCGTGGTGGCCATGCAAAAGAATACGAGTTCCATACATAATGGCATCGAACGTACTTTCACAGGAATAAAGAATTTCATTGATATCCATTCCAAAACCGGTTTTGTTTTATTAAAAAAAAACTTTGGTAGTGCTCTTATTGAAAAACCCGATATTATAACCGAAACAAACTCCATGTTTAGTTTTATTAAACGCAATTCCAAAGACTTTAAGGATCCATATACTCTAAAATCCCTATTATATGTTACAGACTGTACCTACCTAGGTTAGGTTAAAGTGGCTGCTGACCGGAAAAGGTCAGCACACTTAGACCAATATTTGGTCCGTTGTGATACCACAAGGATTTCAAAAATCACCCTTACTCGCTAAACCATTTTGAGCTAATAATGAAGCGTTTGAGACAGTGAATTCCGGAATTATTTAGATCACTAGGATCGTTATAGTAGTAGTCTCCCAAGTGGAGTCTACGTCTTTGCGCTAGGGCAGGACAAGAACATAGAAGGTGAGGAACTGACTCCTCTTCTTCTTCATCCATGCAGCTTCTGCAAAAATCATTTGCAGGAACTCCAAGACGAGAAGCATGTCTTCCTATTAGGCAGTAAGGACACCTATAACGGAGCTAATATGCAATCTACCAATAGAAATTAGTTGTTTTGAGCGTTTAGCATCAAACAATGGCCAAATCAGTTTAGTAGACCGGCAAGTTGGGGTGCTGGTCCAGCTGTGGTTAGCTTTCTTTATGGTATCATGCTTTAGCATAAGTTTACAAGTAGCTAGGGGTATACCGATGTTAGATTTGCTATCCATCAAAGGTAATATTGTTCCGTTTTTTGTAAGTTCGTCAGCTTTACAATTTCCTGGAATGTCTCTATGCCCCGGCACCCATGTATGGTGAATGTTAAACTGTTTTGACATCTCCACCAGAGATGATCGACAATTTTGGGCTTTTTGTGAGTTAATGGAGACAGAGTCCAGTGACTTTAAGGCAGCTTGACTGTCTGAGAAGATACGTATATATCGGTTGTCGATATAACGTTTTCTTTTAGCCAAGAGAGGACTTCTTTTATTGCTAAAAGCTCTGCCTGGAACACGCTACAGTGATTGGGAAGACGAAAAGATAGACAAAGATTTAATCTTTCGGAGTATACGCCTCCACCGACCCCGTCATCGGTTTTAGATCCATCTGTATAGAAATGAATTGCTTCGTCCATCAAAGGAAGGGATGGATACTTGAAAATTTTTATCAAATTTTGGATGAGGGGTAGTGTAATCGACGACGTTACTAGGTAGAGTACTGAACGAGTTCAGTATAGTAGAGTGACCAATATCATTATTGATCCACTGCGAGGAGGCTTTAAGTCGAATGGCTGTGTTAGCGGCCGATTGTTTGCTAAAAATATCTAGCGGTATGAGATGAAAAAGAATATCAAGTGCAGCAGAAGGAGTTGAGCGGAGAGCTCCACCCATGATTAAACAGGCTGTTCGTTGGACTTTGCTGAGCTTATCGCGGTTTGTTGCTGTTTCTAGCGCAGTCCACCATACTGTCACTCCATATGTAAGTATCGGTCTAATGACTGACATGTATAGCCAGTGTGTAATATGAGTTTGTAGACCCCATTTATTACCTACGGCTTTTTTGCAAGAGAAAAGAGCTATGTTGGCTTTGTTGATTCTCTCTTGAATATTGGGCTTCCAGCTTAATTTCTTATCCAAAATAAGACCCAGATATTTTGCTTTGTCTGAAAATTTAAGCGGTATACCTTTGACGTAGAGAGGGTCTATGTGTGGGATTTTATATTTCCTGGTAAATAGGACAAGTTCAGTTTTGTGGGGGTTGACACCGAGTCCACATTGATCTGCCCAGGTAGTAAGCTTGTTTAGAGCATTTTGTAGGAGTTCCTTCAGAGTGTTAGGATGCTTACCAGATATCGCTATCGCAACATCGTCCGCATAGGCAATCACCCTGTGCCCCTCCCCTTCAAGAATCGCTAGTAGTTTATTTACGACTAGGTTCCAAAGCAGAGGAGAGAGGACGCCGCCTTGCAGCGTACCCCTACTGACAGTCCTTCGAGTAGTAAAATCGCCCAGTTTTGAATTTATAATCCTGCTTATCAGCATATGATTTATCAAATTACTGATTGACTTATCCACCTTCAGAGATGACAGCGCAGCTGTGATTGCGGATGCGTCGACATTGTTAAAAGCTCCTTCTATATCCAGGAAAGCAATTAAGGTGAACTCCTTATAATGAAGAGAATGTTCGATAGTACGAACCAGCGTATGTAGAGCGGTTTCTACAGATTTCCCTTTGTTATAAGCATGTTGAGCATTGGATAGTAAGGACTTATCAATGTTTGCCCTCAAATGGATTTCAATCAGACGTTCAAATGTTTTAAGAAGGAATGATGAAAGGCTAATAGGTCTTAGATCTTTGGGATTAACATAGCTAGGTTTGCCAGCTTTGGGGATGAAAATAACATTTACTTCTCTCAATGACAAAGGAATATGAGCCAGAGCGATACAACCATTTAAGATGTTTACCAGAATGGGTATTAGAATATCGGAATTTTCCTGTAATTCCGCTGGAATTATTCCATCTGGCCCAGGAGATTTGTATGGATTGAAGCTGTTTATTGCCCATTTTAATTTTTCCTCTGTAATCAGACCTTGTGGAGGAGTTATGCTAGTGAATATGTTGTTAGGATCAGTGTTATTAACGCAAGGAGAGCTATCTGGAAAATGTACATCCAGGAGCAGATTGAGCGATTCTTCGCTTGGGTTTGTCCAGGAACCGTCATTGTTTTTTAGGCAACTTGGCATTACTGGATTTTTGGAGAGGATTTTTCGTAACCTTGATGCCTCTGAGTTGCCTTCTATATTGTTACAGAAAGTTCTCCAGGACATACGCTTGGTTTTCCTCAGTTCTTTTTTATATAACTTGAGGGAGTCTTTATATGAATCCCAATCAGAAGCTTCTCTGGAGGTTTTCGCTCTATTAAAGAGTTTCCTGCAATCTTTTCTTAGTGGATACAGCCCCGAGTACCACCAGTGTGGTTTCTTTTTACCTCTTATCATACCTACCTACCATAGAACCATTATTTCCAATTACGAATTTCTCATCGGCAAAACAAATTTTAATGAAATTTCTTATAGAGAAGCTTCTAAAAAGTCTAAAACACATTGCATTTCAAAACTTTAAAATAAATAATTTTTGAATTTTTGAAAAAAAAAAAATCTATTTTTTATTTTTTTTTTTGAAAATTCGATATCTCAGAAACGGCTCAATATTTTTTTTTTGTAAATTTTATTTTTATTCGAACAATAATAAAAACTTTAAATTGTCGTACCAAAATTTTTTCTTAAAAAGCTTTGAAAAAGTTTGTACATAAAAGCTTTTTTTAAGAAACCACTACAACGACTTATAATTTTTGTTCTTGCATAAATTCATATTTGGATAGCATTATGTTTTTGTCTCTTACTACTAAAAGAATTTAAAAAATAATTTAATCCTTATGAACAGTTTTCTCTAATAACATTCGTTTTTAAAATTCCTAGTCTGTTACATAAGAGCAAGTTCGTGCGACCCAGTCGTGCATTTTATTTAGTTCAGTATAGAGCTCCGAACAGAGTCCGAGCATGTCGAGCATGTTCCGAACATCCTCTGAACCAAGCGTGCTCTGACCGTTCTGAGTATATCTTTGAAACACACCTGAACACTTAGCTGTCACCTTTTAACTTGCGACTTATAGGTACTATAAGGCAAGTTATGCATTCGTAAAAAAAATCGAACTCGAGATTTTGATCAAAGTTGACATAACGATGATAGCGAAGACTAAAAAAGTGGGTCTCGCAATTCTGTCTGTCTGTCTGTCTGTCTGTCCGTTAGATTGCAGCTAAACGGCTCGGCCGATTTTCTTCAAACTTGGTAGATATGGGTTTTAATTTTTTCCCCCGGATGTTTTTTTGATTTGATTTTTTAAGACCAAAAATAACGGTACCCCCCATACGAATTTTTTTCGAAATTTTATAAACATTTTTTTTTTCTCAAAAACTGTTCGACAGATTTTAAAACCAAAAACACACAAAAATTTTATTTAATTAAAGCTAGGTATTGGATGAAAAAACTTTTCTGAAAAATGGTTATTTTTGGTACCCCCCATGGAACCATTTTTTTTGTTTTTGATTTTTTAAAAACGGTACAGCCGATTTTGATCATTTTTTTTTTGCTAAGGCTCCCCAAAAACTTGAATAGAATTGTGTACTCAAATTTTCAAAAAAAAACTTTTTTGGATTTTTAAAAAAAACTTCAAAATTTTTTTCAAAACTCAATATTTCGAAAACCCCATGCTAGATTTTTTTCAAACTTGCTAAATAAAAGTTTTTCAATATAATCTACAAGATGTGATAAAAAAAATTTTATTTTACCTAAAAATAAAGGTACCTACTATACAAATGCTAAAAAATTAAAAAAAATGCTTTTCAAAAATCGTATTTTTCTCGAAAACGGTTCCGAGAATTTTGATAAAATTTTTTTTCTTTCAATTAATTTTTACGATCTTTAATTTAATAAAAAAAATTTTGAAATTAAGACATTACAGCTTGTACCTACCATAGAACCATTTTTTCGAATTTTGAATTTCTCATTATCCACATAACGGATCCTAATGAAATTTTTCAAAGAGAAGCTTCTAAAAAGTCCAAAACACATTGCCTTTCAAAACTTTAAAATTAATATTTTTTTGAATTTTTGAAAAAAAAAATCTATTTTTTATTTTTTTTTGAAAATTCGATATCTCAGGAACGGCTCAATATTTTTTTTTGTAAATTTTATTTTTGTTCGAACAATAATAAAAACTTTAAATTGGCGTACCAAAATTTTTTCTTCAAAAGCTTTTAAAAAGTTTGTACATAAAAGCTTTTTTTAAGAAAAGACTACGACTTATAATTTTTGTTCTTGCATAAATTCATATTTGGATAGCATTTTGTTTTTGTCTCTTACTACTAAAAGAATTTAAAAAATAATTTGATCCTTATGAACAGTTTTCTCTAATAACATTCGATTTTAAAATTCCTAGTCTGTTACATAAGAGCAAGTTTGTGCGACCCAGTCGTGCATTTTATTTTAATTAACGGCACCGAATTTTGTTTGGCCTTATTCATTCGCGAATTTTCATTTAACAAGTTGTTACTTGGCTCTTTGTTATTTTAATTATTTCGATTATTGTTATTTAAAATTGATTTTACATTTTGATTGCATGCTTTGGAGACCAGCTCAATTACTTATAATAGTGTTTTTTGTCCCATTGTCATTTTATCAATTTTTATAAAAAAAAAATTCCAATTGCGTAGCGAGAAATAATTGTTTCAATCTATTAAGTGCCAGCGTTAGTACGTGCGCATAATAACAAATGCTCCATTAAATAAATCCAAAATCACATCGAGTGGTTAATTTCTCTTCTCTCCTTCCGTCATTTTCTCATTGCAAATAATGTTTGGGTCATGCCATGCATTGTGTGTAATTGATCGAATAAACAAATATCGAGGACGGATTATTAATTAGAATTAGCTATTGAGTCATAACAATAAATTATTGTAATTTTTTTTGGGGCCCAAATATGATATTATAAATGTATTGTCCGATTTAGAATCAGGATTCATCAGGATTCGGGAGATACCTAATTTATTTTTACAAAAAGAATGGCTTTATTTTGCCGACTACCGATTGATTGACAGTGTAGATGGAAAAGCTAAAATGATATAAATAAAAATAATCAGATAAGTTAATACACATAGATATTCCTGATTACTAAAAGATGATTAAATAAATATAAAATTAAAATAAAAAAATTAAATCGTACGTGGTATTAATTTATGGATTACAAATGTTTCAGAATGAACAAAGTCCGAAGCCCTGTCTGTATCTATATCAAAAAATTGTTTTCCATTATCCTCACAGCGGAAAGTATGCCAAAATATTTGCTGGGTTAAACAACCTGATCCTGCTCGGATTCTTCACGATGCAGGTCAAATAAGGTTCAAACAAGCTAGAAAGACCTGTAATGAGCATATTCGTCAAACCAAATTTGAGCCTGACCAACAAATAAGGGAACAAATACTACAATGCCCAAAAGGTAGTAAAAATGTTTGGTTACTTATAAAAAATGTACGAAATAGTAGTTAATCTTGGATTCCAGCGCGCTCGTCTTTAATGACACTACTTATTTCAGTTCACAAGATAAAGCCAATTTGCTTGCAACACAGTGTACTGTTTATTCTACGCTCACAGAAAGTGTCATAACCCCTCTGTACTCGAGAGCGTTAACGATCTTATGGGACAAATCTTTTTTCGCACTCGTACAATGGTAAGAGTACTGAAATATCTGGATATACACATATCCACTGGCCCGGATAATATTTCTTCCACTGTTCTTTAAAGCTGGCCAATCCATTGCGTAAGCTTATCCATCTGTCCTATTCTATTGATTTCTTTCCAAGTGGATGGAAAGCAGCATTTCTCCATAGCATGCCTTGCACTTATGCTTTCATTATTAACTAAAAGTAATCATTTCGAGTTTCAAGCTAGTTTTTCTATAATTCAAATTATTCCAAGGTAAAACTCACTTCATTTTGATTTTATTTGCAACACTATTCCCTAGGCTATTGCAATGATCTCTTTTGTATAAATGTATACTTACCTACATACTCAATACTCAATAACAAAAGGTTGGACACACATGAACCATGGTAGTTGATTTGGACAAATTATAGCTTCACATTATAAAGAGGAAACTCATCAAACCGGAAGAGTAAGCACAGGCAATTTCTTCCAGTTCAATAGAAACAAAACGACATTTTGAAGTAGCTTAAGGATGTCGGGAGGATTATAGACAAGGAGTCAAATTATATCAAATGTATGCACCTAACCTACAACATTCATTTGAATACAGGTCAGGAAATAAACCTTATATTGAAAGATGAATTCTCAAACTAAATAAACAAATTATAAATTTATCCATCAGCTATCTTAAGAAAAAAAAAAGACGAGAAAAAGTTAAAAATGACAAGAGCGTAGGTATGTTTATGTATGTAACACAAATTTCAGGAACTTATACATGATTAAAAACTAATTTAGCTGAATCGTAAGTTTATTGTTTTAAGCAGGTCCATGGGGACATAGGGACGAGGTTCTAATCATTTCCAAGTAAGCTTAACTGATTTTTATGAGATTCATTTTTATTCTATAGTTTTTCTATCTAAAGTGGCCACCCTAAAGCGAATTAATTTTCTGATAAAAATTGTAGGAAATCAAGCCAAATACAAAACTATAGTTTACCATTTTCCTGTTGCAAAAACAACAACGACAAAATTACACACTTAGGAAACCCTAAAAAAATAAAACTAGCTACAGGAAAAGAGAAAGAGTTTCTCCTCACAATGAAAGTGACCCAAAATTCGGACTTAAACAGATCAATTGTTTTCAAAACCATTTAAATCGTTATCTTGGTTTAATTTTTAACGGATAATGAATTTGGTTTGTTTATTGACAGTCCTACTCCTCCTCCTTTACCTATAATACTGATAATCATCAAGTATCTACTTTCTATGAGTTTGCATGAGTTTGAGTTTTGAATTCTTTAAATATATAAAGCAAACATCTGAAATTATTGGTTTTTTGAATAGGGTTGATTGGTTTTCAATTTTTAATAACATTGATATTGAAGAAACTTTAACCGTATTAAAATCTCAATCGAAGCATTGTTGGTTCAATAAAAAGTTAATAAATTTAAATAAACTAAAAAACAAAGCATACATATATAACTTCCTTCTATGTAATCGTGAATTTAATTTTCTCAACAAATTTCTTTATAATCAAAACCTATTAACTATTAAATATAAGCTGAAAAGAAAAAGAAGTTTATTAATAACAAGCAATGTTCTACTCCTAGTGACCCGTTAACTATTATGTAATTTCTTTGCTGACTTTTTTCGTTCTGTCTTTAAGCCTACTATACTCTGTTCAACAAAAATTGTCAATACAGGGCTTATGGGAGAGCTTTTTCCAAAGCAGTGGCGCCTGATGCACCCTCACTACACTACGTTGGGAAAAATGCCACTTAAAAAAGGAGCAAGCCACAGATTTTCCTTAAAGAACTGTTGTTGTAATTCTTCGCAAAAAGTTGTACACTCCAACGCGACCGTTGAATCCTACTTCTGAAGGGAAGGGATACTGTCAACTGTCAAGTCAATACGATCGTACGCTTGTTATATACATCAAAACAGAGTTACCATTATCATTTCAAATTAAATGCAAGGAGCTTATTCAGTGGATTTTATTAAGGAGCTTTGAGGATTTGAAGCTTTTGATAACAAGTTTTATAAAGTTGAGTATGTTGAGTGTTGGCGATTTATAATTTAAACTAGGGGAACCCTGTGATAGCTTTAAAAGGCGACACACTTATGCAAGTCAATGAAACCAGAGTGAGAGGCAAACGTCCTATCTTGCCTGTACTGACAATTTTTGTTGAACAGAGTATAGTCATCAAACAAGGCCCACCTTCATGTCTTCATTTAAATTAATTAATCTAAGTCATTTATATGTGAACAATAGTGATATAAGTAATGAGCTATTAAAATTAAAAGATGATCAGACCACTGTTTACTGTTAAAAAAAGACCCAAGTTCTTCTACACAAAAACCTTTCTGTAACAAGTCAGTCGTGAAAAGTACTGAGTTCTTACTTCATGAAAGTTTAATACTGAATATTTAAAGTAGAATAATATTGAAACAGCTACAATGTAACAGAGACATTTTATTATTTAATGAGTACTGACTAAAATTTGATCGGCTTACTTGGCAAGTTTTTTTTTATGCCCAATTCGAAAGGTTTTAAAAACTCGACCAGTGAACCCATCAAATTTTAGCCAGTAATCATTAAATAATAAAATGTCTCTGTTACATTGTAGCTGTTTCAATATTATTCTACTTAATATTCGGTATTAAACCTTCATGAAGTAAGAACTTGGCGTAATTTTAGATCTCAGTACTTTTCACGGCTGACTTGTTACACAAAAGTTTTTGTAAAGAAGAATTTGGCTCTTTTTTTAACATTTATGTTTTTGGTCTGATCTCACTTCTTTTTGCAAAGATTTTAATATTTTGCCATGTCAAAATCTCGAAAGGTACGGAAAGATAGAAAGGTGGACTGTACCTACTAAAATCAAATTAGTTTATATCTTCCTATTTCTTTTGGTATATTTTCTTTTTGTTATTGGTTGTTTTGATTTGCGCTTCAATTGTTTCTTCTTGTCCTGGCAAGATACCTAACACTAACATACCTATCTTAATTATAAATACTAGTACCTACATCCGCTCAAAGTCATAAAAAAGCAATAATTGTTGAGGATGCGATGATGTTTTTGTTGCAATTTTAACTGCCTTTAGTGGTTTGATTATTATAGTTCACATCACAGTTAAGAGGTTTTTTTTATGTAAACTCATAATTTTTTTAGGTATGCAAATGTTTTCTTTTTCCATTCATGTTAACATAACATAGAGTACCAAACCGAGCACTCTAATTCCAAGAAAAGTCATGAATTTGAATGAAAAATTTTAGATTTTCTATTTTTCGCTTTGAATGTACATTAAGCTATACCGCTCTACCAAATTTCATCATTCTACAGCAATTGGAAGTGCTCCATATAAATTAAACATTTTCTCAGAAAGTGGGCGGATACCACGCCCCCCTAATGGAAAACCTCAAATTTTATATTTTTTTCTTTGTATGCAATTTAAGCCCTGCCACCTTACCAAATTTCATTGGTTTACAGCATTCGGAAGAGCTCCATTCAACAAACATCAATTCGGAAAAAGTCGGCGGATACCACGCCCCCTGAATGGAAAACCTCAATTTTTATTTTTGATCCTTTATATGCAATTTAATCCCTACCGGTTCACCAAATTTCATCGTCTTACAGCAGTCGGAAGTGCTCCATTCAACCAACACCAATTTTTTCATTTTTTTTTTAATTATGATACGATCGGTTGTCTTACGACAAGTGCGAAATTTTACTAATTAAATGTTGTGGGGTGAAATGCCAGAAAAGCAAAAAATAAAATAAAATAATTAAGAAAAACAAAAAAAAATGTAAAGTTTACATAGTAATATACATACATGAATAAGTACTTAAAGTTTAAACTAAGATTCTAAGTAAGCTATTAATTTCATCAAAATCGTAGTTCAAAAGCCATTCTGTGTAGGTGTAGGCAACATTGGCTGATGGGATACAAAGCAGACATTCAACAAAAATTAATTCTTAGTCATATAACATAAAATATTTGGCAAATAAATAATGAATGTAGGTGTATTTTTGTCGAATCTTTTATCTTCTATTTAAATATTATCGTCAAAGTTTTCGGTTTTGCTGTTTCAAGACCCTCAGCGAAAAACACTGATCCAAAGATCATTTTAAATGAGTCGCGACTTTCATACCTATGTACTTTTTTTTGAAATATCCATCTTTCGACACTTGATTTCCTGCTTTCGTACAGGATTTAGACCAACTATATTAGGTTTATCTTAACGCATTAGAGCATCGTTTAAAATTACCCCAACGTACGCATCTTGAAAGATTTTAGAAACTTACAATTAAAAAAATTTGACTTACCTGCTTTATAAAATTTCATACATCCTCGTACAATACTATATTGCCCACCAAAGTAACCAACATGTAAATACGTCTTCAAAGATTTATTGTGTCGAAACGAAACCTCAATATCATTTTGGGTTGCGGTTGCTTAAATTTGATTTAAAGGACCGTTTTTAGTTTCCTCCTTTTCAAGAACAATAGAAGGTTTTATGAATTACATATATACTAGCTATATATATGTTCATTAAAATTCCTTATTAGTTTCCCTAATAATTGCTCTGTAGAGAGATGTCTTCAAAAATAATTCTCCAATCCGACCATAATTGCTTGTAAACCATTCAAGTTTTCCAGCATCCCTCTCAAAGGACATAACGTCAAGGCACTCACGTATAGCTTAGGTTTTGCACGAGTGTCCTCTGAGTTGTAGGTGAACGTGAGTGAATATGGGTGATGACATTAGGCTGTCAGGCATCATAATGTCACATATTCTGAGTCAAAGACGAGCACGGAAAGTAAAGCAGTCAGGAAGGCAAAGGCAACATCAGGCAAACATGTAATAATTCACAACGTTGAGTGAGGTTGTACATATATTTTATGAGTAATTTAACGCTCCTTATGGCATAAACTAACACCGATCCTAGATTCTGATAAAATGAAGAACCAGATATTTTCAGAAATTTCAGGCTAAAGAATATTTCCGCAATATTTTATTCTCGTGGGAAATATAAATTTCTATTCTAGTTCCAGGGTGGAATAAGAAATAAAGTTAAGTTTCAGGGGAAGACGTTGCTTTTTTTTATAATTATTTTAACTAACAGATGAACTTCTTGGTGGTGTGTTACAGTTTTCGAAGCATTAACTATATTATGAACACGTAAAGTGGCTTTTAAAGACACCGCTTATTGGCTATGTTAATGTTAAGCCGACAACAACACACAACTTTACGTGACATTGTTGGAAGAAATGTGTATGACGGTGGGATATATATTTAAAGCAGCTCCTCAAAAAAAAATTTGTGACAAATAAAGTAACCAGAAGTTATAAGATAGTTTCAAGTAAAAATGAAAAGTCTTCTTAGTAGAAGCAGGAAATTTAATTTGAAGTAAGTGAAGCGAAGAAGTTCTCTTTCTAAAGATGGCTCTGGCGAGGTCCCATTAAAACTTATGGTTTTTGTTTCGATTGGGAGTATAGTATTAGTATAAGAATTCGGAATTGAAAATGACAAATTTTCTTTATAAAATATACATATAATGGGTGCCATATACATATGTATGTATGAAAGTACTAAAATAAAGCACGTTTTTAAATTCTTAAAAATCGAGATTTTAATCAAGCCAATACGATGAACACGAAATCTAGTGCATTGGTCAATCTCACTGGAAGGCAAGGTTCGAATATAAGACAAGTCGATTTCGCCAAGCAATTGAATGCAGAATTCAAAATTATACTTGTCTGTATCGCTAAACTTCCTCTTTATGTTCAGGATTATAATGTGGTCAAGCATTGAAGGCAATAACCATTATGTAGATGTATTGTATGCCCTAGGATATGTAAATACATATATCCTTTTTACTTGCGACTTATAGGCACTATATAAGGCAAGTTATGTATTCGTAAAAAAAATCGAACTCGAGATTTTGATCAAAGTTGACATTACGATGATAGCGAAGACTAAAAAAGTGGGTCTCGCAATTCTTTCTGTTTGGCGGTTCGACTACAGCCTAAACGGCTTGGCCGGTTTTCTTTAATCTTGGTAGATATCATTTTTAATTTTTTCGTCCCACACGTTTTTTTCTTTTTTTTTGTAAGACCAAAAATAACGGTAGCTGCCATATGAATTTTTTCGAAATTTTATAAATATTTTTTTTCTCAAAAACTGTTCCACAGATTTAAAAAAATAAAAACACAAAAAAATTTCATTTAGTTAAAGCTAGGTAATGGTTGAAAATTTTTTTCCGAAAAATGGTTATTGAGGGTACTCCCCAAAGAACCATTTTTTTTTTTTTTTTGTTTTTCTCAAAAATGGAACAACCGATTTTGATCATTCTTTTTTTGCTAAGGCTCTCTAAAAACTTAAATAGAATTGGATATTCAAATTTTCAAAACAATTTTTTTTGGATTTAAAAAAAAAAAACTTCAAAATTTTTTTTTTTCAAAACTCAATATTTCGAAAGCCCCATGCTAGATTTTTTTTAAACTCGATAAATAAAAGTTTCTTAATATAATCTACAAGATGTGAATAAAAAAATTTATTTTACCTATAAATAAAGGTACCCACTATATCTACAAATGTTAAAAAAATTAAAACAATGGTTTTCAAAAATCGTATTTTTCTCGAAAGCGGCGGCGCCTAGAATTTTGATGAAATTTGTTTTTTGAATCAATTCCTATGATCTTTAATTTAATACAAAAAATTTGAAATTAAGATATTACAGCTTGTACCTACCATAGAACCATTTTTTCGAATTTTTAATTTCTTATAATTTTTTTTTTTTGAAAAAAAAATCAGTTTTTTCTTTTTTTTGAAAATTCGATATCTCAGAAACTGCTCAATATTTGTTTTTTTTGGAAATTTAATTTTTATTGGAACAATAATAAAAACTTTAAATTGGCGTACCTACCTACCAAATTTTGTTCTTAAAGAATCTTTTAAAAATTTAGCTTTTTTTTAAGAAACCACTAAAAAACTTATAAACTCGCATGAATTCATATTTGCATAGCATTCTGTGTTTGTCTCTTACTACTAAAGAATTTAAAAAATTAATTTTATCCTTTTGAACAGTTTTCTCTAATAACATTCGTTTTTAAAATTCCTAGTCTATTACATAGGAGCAAGCTCATGCGACCCAGTCGTGCAGTTTATTAAATGTGAAACAGTGACAAATTCAAGTGAGAATTATGCTTTCTTGATGAAATGTAGTTGGCTTAAATATTTTTTATTTCATGAGACCATATAATGCGGCGCAAAATTAATTACCCTAACGGAAGATGTTATAATTTTTGCAAAAGGCGTTGTACGTCAATAATTTTTGACAACTGCAGAATATACTCCGTAAGAGCGTATTATAATTGTGTCGATTTTTTTTTTGGCCAATAATCGGTCTGTGGTGTTAGCGCAGCGTAAATTTCGAATTCCATTGCTTAATTGTTTTGTGCCAACTGGGCAAACTTCCGGCGCTTAGCTTCTTGACTTCAACAGAATGGAACCACAGGAGAACATGCAGGGCGTTACCGCTTCTGGACTGGTCGTTCGGCCGAGAATATCGCGGCTGTGGTTACCGATGCCGCTGAAAACGAAGAAACATCAACCAGTGCCCACGTAATCGTAATTGGACATCACCAGACGGACCTTACAGCGAATTTTAGTGAAAGACAGTTAACGCTTAGCTGACCGTCCATCACGTGTAAATTACTCGTTCTGTCAAGCCAACCTCAATCTCAACAATGAAGAGGACAATTTTGTGTCGAAAATCATCATAAGCGCTTAGGCGCGTTTCCACTTAAGTGGGGCACTGAAAATTCGTGTGTGATGCATGAAGAGCCATTACATCCACTCAAAATCACTGTGTGATAAGGCGTTTACGCGATAGAAGTGATTGGGCCGTATTTTCTTAAGTACGCCATCATAAATACGGTCACTGTTACACGCGAACGCTACAGGGCCTAGTAAAGAATTAAACATGTGGCACACACAGAACGAACCACAATGGATATTGTGAAGGAAGCGTTACGTGGTCGCGTTCTATCCCATTTTGGCGATTTTTCATGGTTAGCAGGACGCCCGATTAAACCATCCCTGCCTTCTTTCTTTGGGGCTACTTGAAGTCGCGGGTTTTTTTTTCCAACAAGCCTTAGACAATCACAGCTCATAAGGAGAATATTCGACAGAAATGCGAACAGTTATCGCCGGAAATCTTGCGGAAAGTGATGGAAAAAGCAGTAAAACTGGCACAAATTATCTTCTCCACTCAACAGAAAAAAATTGTAAAGGTCCAAATAAATATTTCCATCATTTCCATTAAAATCATTTTTTTATTTAGTAAAAAAGTATGTAATTCAAAAAGAAAATTAAATGATTAATCTTGCGTCACCTTGTAGAATCAAAAGAGTCCCAGAAATATGTATGAATTTCAGAAGTGTGTTTTTAAGTAAGTAATATTTTACCTGCTCTATACAAAAAATATACTCATCTCTTTGGTTCTGGTTCCAGCATAAAAAAGTACCCTAAAAAATGTGTCATATTCTAAAATATTATCAAAAAAATGCATTTTTTTCTTTTAATAAACTTTTACCTCCATCTCTTTTTTCTTCTAAAATAAACCTTGGGAGCATAGATGTTATTTGTTCTTATTGTAAACTGAACGTTCTTCCCAGGTTTTATGTGAGCTAGAATATTTTTTCGAACTTATTTTTTTAACTGTTAGTACCAAAAAGCCAGCAGCATAGCTTGGAAAAAAATAAACACGTTAAGAAACAATTGAATTCAATATTTAACGCAACACTCTTTCGATCGATCCTTATTATTTTTGACTTTGTTTCTAAGAAGAATGTAAGGTCTTTTTAAAATATAAATTGTTTTACTTACTCTTAAAAACTATATATTTCTGAATTGTACGAGGGCGTTTTCCGAACTCCGCCTTCAGTGAGAGCATCAGTTATTTTAATTCAAAATCTTCCTTTTTCTTTGGATTTTTATTACTATTATTATTACAACTTTATTTATTCATAAATAAATTACATAATCAATAATTAAAGAATTGAGCTCTGCCTAACAGGGCTTTGAGCTATCTTTTGATTTTAAGAATCTGCAGGCTTAGTATTTTTTTTTATTATCTAACTAGGTAACATTTTTTTCCACTTTCCTTCCCCATGTTGGAAAGAAAGAAGAACTTTAATATTTTATTATTGAGCTTACAATAAACTCAATGCGATTATCTTATCTAAAAACGAATCATTTGATCATAGCTTATAAACATTCCAATTTAAATTAAAAAAAAAAAAACTTCTGGGAAAAATAAAACCTTTTTCCTGTCACAATTCAGTCACACCCAGGTACTACTGAGATTTTCAAATTTCAAATCATGCTTATGTCAAGAACAACAACTACTTCTCTACTCACCCACAACTTGAAGCTTGGCAAACGCTGTTGCTGTTGAAAAAAGTGGTGCGTCCGCTGTTACTTCACACGAAAAGTTTCCGGATAAACCGAAGCCAACCTTTCGTATAACAACCTGACTGGCATTTGACATGGGAATCTAAAAATACAAAAACCAAACAAAATCAAAACTCACTCTCATGTTTATATTATTCCCTGTTTCTTAGCTCCGTACACTCAGTGTCCTGTTCGTCCTTTGGGTTCGTTCTCAAAAGTTTAACAAATAACAGCAAAAAAAGTATAAAATTAATTTCAAAGTGTACCGTATAGTCGTTGTGTAAATATTTCAAAAAAGCAGTACAACCAAAAACAAAAAAAAACATACTTAAACACAAATATAAAATAACGAAAAGGACACTGAGGTATTTTTTTTTTCAACTTTTCACTACCATCGTACTCACAATAACTGAAAGTCCGGGAAATGGAAAAACTTTCGTGTATGGTATTTCACCAGGTGTATAACGGTAAAACTCTAATTGTCCACGGTAAAACTTTACAGAATAGAGGGGAGCCCCGCTGAGGTCGTATAAGCATCGTAATGTTGCATGTTGCCCCTTTCGTACCGCAGGTGGTTCAACTATTAGACTGACATTCCGTAGGGCTCCATCAATGAAGTCTGAAAGAAAATTTAAAAAAAAATAGAGATTCAGTTTGCTGTCAAATGTTTTGTCATAATTTTGAATTCAAAATGCAGAATTGTGTTTCAGATGTATTGCTTAGTAAAACAAAAACTAAGTAACAATAACACAAAATTAAAAAATACTGAAAATATCATCGCTGAGCTCGCTAACATACAAAATTTATTTTATTAATATCTTTAACGTTTATTTAATTTTCTATGCACATATTTTGTGATTGCTTATTCATTTGCTTTATTAAGGAACGGTTGAGTCTAGAAGTGTCTGTGTCTTTTCCTTGAAGACATCTTTAAAATAAAACGTTTGTAAGAAAATAGACAAAAGAAATTTTAATTTTTTACATTAGAATTTGATACATAATTGGCCTTTGTCAAAACTTGTTACAATATGAATACTGCTGCGGTAAAGAAGGGGACATCGAAAAAATTCAATAAAATAAATACCTTATGCTTATTAATCGTTATTAATATTTATATTCATTGAGCCACATTAATTTTAATCCATTATGACAAGAAATATTTTGATTTTATCAAATAAATAAAAAATTAAAAAAAAAAAAATTACTTTAAAGGTAAAGATTTGCTCCGGTCAAAAAAATAGCAGCATTCATAAAAATTAAGGAAAAGAACATAATTTTGATACATAAAATGCTCGACTGGATCGCGCGAACTTGCTCTTATGTAAAAGTACTATGCAATTTAAAATACATTTTATAAATATAAATCATGGATTTAATGAGATAAAAATGTTCAAATGCATGAAATTGTTGATTTACGGAAAAGTATGAATTTATGCAAACAAAGTTTAAATTTTTTTTTATTATTAAAGTAATTTTTTATATTACAAATTTCCTTAAAATTTTTCGGGAACAAAATTTGGGATACCAATTTTTAGTATTTAGTAGTAAAGATTTTAGGAAATAATTTAAAAAAATAATCGTTCACAAGTTTTCAAGATATTGATTTTTCAAAAAAAAAAATAAATTGAATTTTTTTTTCAAAAAACCCAAAAAAATTTCTTTCGAATATAAAAAAATATTCTTTGGAATATTTTTGTATACAATATTATTTTAAACTTAAGGGGGCTCCTGCTGAAAATGTTTGGTTAAGATCGTTAGAGCCGTTAATGAGAAAGCCGAAAATAGAAGAAAGAAAGAAACGGTTCTATCATAGATACCATTAATAACATTTTGCCCCAAAATTTTTTCTGACCAAAATGTAGTCCATGTCACACCTAATTATTTTTATCAAAATCGTTACAGCCGTTTTCGAGATAAATAAGATTATGCATTACGTGTGTATGGGGGGTACTGTTAGATTTAGAGCTAAAAAAAAAACTACATATTTCTCATCTAGGGAATCACCGAAGACCCTTAAGTACCGAGTTTAAAGAAAATAGCTTCAGTGGCTTAGGCTCTAGATCGTGGTACAGACATAGGGGAGAAGGGGGTACATTTGACACTTAGTTTTTAAAAGTCTGTATTTCCGAAAACTGTTAATGTTATCCATTGTTTTGTTTTGTATTTGATTTATTGATTATTCAAGATTATGCTAACATATATTTTTTTGTTTTAAAACATTTCCACATTTTAAAGAAAAATATTTTCTAAAAAAAATCATTTTGTTAAAAGTGCCCCGGTAGTTAGATACCTTTAACTTCAAAAGGGATACATTTGACAATGGTGGATTAAGCTCCACATCGTGTGTATTAAATTTCTAAAAGTATTAACGGATCCAGCACATCTGTTGTTTGAATAGTAAAAAAGTAAATTTTTGTTTTTGAACAATTTATTAAATAATATAACGAAAAAAATAATAAATTCACTTTCTAAAAAAAAAACAACAAGAATAAAAAACATAAATTATTTCATTTATAAATATAAAAAAAACCAGTCCATGTAAATCTTAATTCAAATTTATCGATATCGACATTTTATAAACAATTTATTTAATACTAGCCGACCCGTACTCGCGTTGCTTCGCAAATTGTAACTACGAATATTTTATTAATATTAATATCAGCATATGAAAACATTTCTCAATGGAACTGAGCATATTTTCTACAATAATATTAATTTTAGTTTATACATATGTATAAAATACCGTATCGAATTAGATTTTCTTTCAAACTTGAAAAAAAGAGCTTGTTCATGTTTGTGCATATTATAAATATAACAATATAGAAAATAATAAAATTTATTTCAAATAAACGGGTTGACTACTTTCTGAGATCATTCAACCCAAACTTTAAAATGGTTTCTCTTTTAAAGAATAGTTCATGTGCACGGCACTGTAGTCAATTGAATATCCATTTTTGTCACCCAAAATGCTATTGAGTGTATTAAAAAAAAAAATGCACGACTGGATCGCACAAACTTGTTCTTATGTAAAAGTACTTTGGAATTTAAAATACTTCACGCCCGCACTGTGTTCAAACATTTAAAGGGTAATCATAATCCCTTGAGCGCATGTAGATTATAAAAAAAAAAAAAAATGTTCAAATGTATGGAATTGTCGTCTGATTAATCTTTTTAATATTTAAGTAATTTTTTATATGACAAATTTCCTTATAATTTTTCGAGAACAAAATTTGGGATGCCAACTTTTAAGTATTAGGTAGTATATAAATTTTGGTTAAAATCGTTAGAGCTGTTGATGAGAAATTCGTAAATCAAAAAAACCGTTCTATGATAGGTACCGTTAATAACATTTTGCCCCAATTTTTTTTACCAAAATGTATTTCGTGTCCATAATATCACACCTATTTTTTTTTTATCAAAATCGTTAGAGATATATAAGATTATGCATTACGGGTTTTAGAGCTAAAAAAAAAATTCAATTTCTCCTCTAGGGAATCACCGAAGACCCTTAAGTACTGAGTTTGAAGAAAATAGCTCTAGTGGCTTAGGCTCTAGATCGAGGTACAGACATACAGACATACGGACAAACAGACGGAATCGTCGGACCCACTTTATTCGTCTTCGCTATCATCGTAATGTCAACTTTGATCAAAATCTCGAGTTCGATTTCTTTTTTCAAATGCAGAACTTGCCCTATAGTTAGTACCTATTACCAATATCGCAAGTAAAAAGAGCCCACCCCCACATTGCTCAGCGATGTGACGATAGAATTAGAGAAACAAAAAAATGTGTGTGTCTCGTGTTGTAGATAAACTATACAATACAGAAAAATTGAATAAGTAGGTAGGTAGGTAGGTAAGAGAAAAAACGTAACTATTGAATGGAACAGATATTAAGAGAGAGAGAGAGAGTATGGGCACGGTTGCCAGTTTGGTCATTTATGACCAAATCTGGTCATTATTTTTTCACTTGGTCATATGGTCATTTTTTATTCCATTTGGTCATTTTTTCAACGAATTAAAAAAAAAACTGCTTTTTTTACTTTTCATGTTCTTAAAAATGAAATGTATACCAACAGCAGTTTTATTAGCGTAGGATGTAAGCTTAATGCGTTCGTTTCCATCACTTGCGAATTTAATGATAGATAGCTGGAAAACTTAAGATTGTGCGTTAGTTTTGCGCAATGTTGCTTCTTCGCTGGGTAAAAATAAAATATACTATTTGAAAATTCAATTGGTCTTTCAACTGACGAGGCTAGTGTTATGGTTAGTGAGGTTAATAACCATCAAGCCAAATTGAAAATGCCATTTTTTTAATGCACTTGTCATTCGCTGCATCTTCGCTTTGCATATTATTGCAAAACGTTCCTAGTGAAAAAAGTGTCGCAATATAAAACATAAATTTTTTGCTTAAAGTGCCAACTGCATCAACCAATTTAAAGAATTTCTAAAAATATTACGCAGTCCCGCCGCACAAAATATTGGGTATTTTGCGAGCGAAAATTTTGCGAATTAAGTTTAATAAAAACTAAATTAAGAATTGGACTCAATTTTGAAACCATTAATAATACAATGCTAGCCAAAGAGTCTGAACAAACAAACCTATTTTGATGAAGTTAGCACGATACTAAAAAAATAAAATAGGCATTTAATAAAAGGGTAGAGAAATATGATACTAAATTCGACTGAAATTTGCAAAATCGTTGGTTTTACCTAGATTCATACTAAAACAGCCTTAACATCATATTAATTCAACGAAAATTTTGCGCAGTCGTGATCTTATTTCAAATAGCTGTGAAAAGTTAATAGTATTCATGTTTTGTATAGGTATAAGGTACTTTGTGAAGTTTTGTACCTGATTTTTTATGTTTTTGTTTTTTAATAATTTAAAAATAACGTGTAAGCTGTATTATATACATACGAACATTATGCTCCAACAAATGTGATGAGTTAATTGTTCTTTTTTGTTTGTTTGTGTTTCTTTTTTTTATTTTGGTCATTTTTAACTACATTTGGTCATTTTTATTTTCAACTTTGGACACAATTTTTTTTTCCAAGTGGCAACCGTGAGTATGGGAGCGGGAAGAAAAGAAAATTTAAAATGTTGGAATGATAATGAAATGAAACAAAGCAGCGACCTCGCGATTGTGATGAAATCTAATTCCTGAATAAAATAAATTCCAAAAGTTTATAATTTCATAATTTGTTTTTATTTATTTCTCAGGTTGTATGTATAACTTAGAAGTGATTTTGGGCTTAAAATTTGCGCAACAATATTGACTTTATGAAGCAATGCTAATCTTTGTCGATTATTGTATAGGTTTTAAGATATGAGTGGTTGTATAAGTCAACTAATGAAAAAAAAATGGACAAAAAATGTAAAATCAATAATATTTAAGTTTGACAAATTATTAATGAAAAAACATTATAGCCATAAACACTCTTATAACAATATAGAAAATAATAAAATTTATTTCAAATAAATCGGTTGACTACTTTCTGAGATCGTGCGTATCAAGGTTTAAAATGGTTTCGCTTTTATATAATAGTAAGTAAGAAGTATAGATATGATTTCCCAAAATCAACGGCAAAAGTCAAAGATGCCCCGAAGGAACTTCATAAGTTTTTTTTTTTAATAACTAATATTATATTTTCACAAAACTGGCTTTAATTTATTGAACTTTAAGCATAGTACTATCATAACATTGTTCACGATAGAAAAATTTATTTTATTAGGTTCACAAATCGCTTATTTACCGGTGGTCAAAAATTAGATCAGAGACACAGAAAACACAAAAACTTGTGGTACTCCACGAAGAGTTAAAGAAAGACTGCCAAATTTTATAACGTTTCTTTAAATCAGACTAAGCTTCTTCCTTCATCCAAACTTTTCTTTTGCAAGGGCACGATCATAGCGAAAAACGCAAAGTCAAATGTGCCCGGTGTCAAATGTAATCCAGCTTACCCTTACCCTACGGAATTGTCGGACCCACTTTATTCGTCTTCGCTATCATAGTAATATCAACATTGATCAAAATCTCGAGTTCGATTTTTTTCTAAATGCAGAACTTGCCCTTACTGGGTTGAAGTCAGGTGATTGGGGAGGTTAGTCAAAAACAGAAATATTACTGACCCGAAACCACTCAATAGCTTTTTTGCTGGTGTGCTTTTGGTCATTGTCTTGTTGGAAGACCCATCTGATTGGTATTTCGTCCTCTGCATAAGGCAGCATGGTTCCGTAAACACGCTGATTCATTATTACACCATTTATTCGGTATATAGGACATAAACTATGGTATGAGAAGCAACCCCATACTATAATGCTACAGCCACCATGTTTTATGGTTCCTCGCGTATACCTAGACACGTATTCAGCATTTGGTGGGCGTCGCACATATTCACGAGAACCAATGCTGACATACAAAACGATTTTACTTTCATCTGTCCATAAGATTTTTCGCCAATCTTGAAGGGGCTTATAATCATGGGTCTTGGCAAATTAAATTCTTTTGGAAATTTGGTTTTTTGTCAAAAGTGGAAAATTTCTTGCACTTGCATTCAAATTTAATTCTGTTTTTATCTCAGTAGCAGGCAAGTGGGATAGGGTAAGGCCTTCGAGCATCTTACAATCCTCCTAATCAATTTCGGGGATAAAAACTTTTTTCTGCCGTGGGTTTCAGGATTTTCTTTAAAATTTTTTGCATTTGAGTATAAATATGTAAATACTATGAGACCTTGAAGAAGGCTTACCTTGAAATAAAGTATAATAATATGCACGGGATCAAAAAATAATGCACATAATACCATAAGATAACAACTAACACTGCTGCTATTTTGACCGCTATGATTCAGGCCTTAAGAGCGTTCGAGTAACATTTGGGAAAAAACCATAATGTCATGGAATTTTTACTTGCGATATGTACTCTAGGGAGTTCTGGATTTTTTTTTCCCGGAAACGTAAGACAAATGCTTCAGTACCAAAAAAAGAGTTGAAGAACATTATTAATTGTTCATATCTTGGATTGTACTAGAATATATATACATATATATATATCGGGAGGTTACACTGCTATTATTTTGAATGACGGATATTATATATTTTGACGGCTTCCAATTTTTCGATAGAATGGCAGCAACGGCCTTAAAAGCAAACAATAAGAAATAAAATGCACGACTGGGTCGCACGAACTTGCTCCTATGTAATAGACTAGGAATTTTAAAAACGAATGTTATTAGAGAAAACTGTTCATAAGGATAAAATGAATTTTTTTTAATTCTTTAAGTAGTAAGAGATAAAAAAATAATGATATGCAAATATGAATTTATGCAGGAACAAAAATTATAAGTCTTTGTAGTGGTTCCTTAAAAAAATAAGCTTTTATGTAAAAAATTTTTAAAACATTTTTAAGAAAAAATTTTGGTACGCCAACCTTAAGTTTTTATTATTGTACGAATAAAAGTCTAATTTCCAAAAAAAATACTAAGCCGTTCTTGAGATATCGAATTTTTCAAAAAAAAAAAATTACTTTTTTTTCTAAAAATTGAAAAAATATTTTTTCTTAAGTTTTTAAATGCAATGTTTTTTATACTTTTTAGGAGCTTTTTTATAAAAAATTTCATTAAAATCCGTTATGTCGATAATGAGAAATTCAAAATTCGAAAAAATCGTTCTATGGTAGGTACAGTCAGTAATATCTAGATTTAAATTTTTTTTTTATTAAATTATAAATCATAAAGATTAATCAAAAGAAAAAAAATTTTAGCAAAATTCTCGGAACCGTTTTCGAAAACCATTTTTTAAAATTTGTATGGAAGGTACCGTTAGTTTTAGATAAAACAAAATTTTTTTTCTCAAATCTTGTAGATTATATTAAGAAACTTTTACTTGCCAAGTTTGAAAAAAATCGAGCATGGGGTTTTCGAAATATTGAGATTCCAAAAAAAAATTTTGAATTTTTTTTTAAAAATCCAAAAAATTGAAAATTTAAAATTTGAATATGTAATAATATTCAAACTTTGGAGGAGCTTTGGCATAAAAAAAATTATTAAAATCGGCTGTACCGTTTTCGAGAAAATCAAAAACAAAAAAAATGGACCCAGGGGGGCTACCGAAAATAACAATTTTTTGTAAAATTTTTTTCAACCATTAGCTAGTTTTAACCAAATGAAATTTTTGGAATTTTTTTTAAAAAATTCTGTGGGACAGTTTTTGAGAAAAAAAAAATTTATAAAATTTCGAAAAAAATCGTATGGCAGGTACCGTTATTTTTGGTCTTAAAAAAAAATAGAAAAAAACGTCCGGGGGTAAAAAATTAAAACCCATATCTACCAAGTTTGAAGAAAATCGGCCGAGCCGTTTAGGCTGTAGTCGAACCGACAGACAGACAGACAGACAGACAGACAGACAGACAGACAGACAGAATTGCGAGACCCACTTTTTTGGTCTTCGCCATCATCGTAATGTCAACTTTGATCAAAATCTCGAGTTCGCTTTTCTTTACGAATGCATAACTTGCCTTATAGTACCTATAAGTCGCAAGTAAAAATAATACATCATTCAAAACTAGCGGTACCTGCCATGGATTATGTAATCGTTATGAAGAATCCTATTTATCTGGAAATGGGTACATATATACAGAAGCTTTTTCGAAAATATATTTTTGGATTTTTAAAAAATCAATATCTTGATAACGGATGAGCAATTTGTTTTTATCTATGTATATATATAAAAATCAATGCCACTTTTCGTTGTAAGTCTATAACTCAAGAACGGGCTCACCTATCCAAACCAAATGTTAAGGCTTTGTTTGGACTATTTAGTATATGGTTTATGTGAAGTTTGCACAAAATTGGTCGAGCGGTTCTTCATTTATCACATTTTTTGTAACAAATGAATTCAATAAATGTCGGATCATTTTGTTAGTGGGGATTTCGCTGTCAAATTGAAACTTATATTTTTAATTTGATTTATTCTTTTTTCTATGAAGGAATAATGCCACAAGCCGGGCGAGCAAATATAGGTCGGCAAACGCGTAATGCAAATTATGTGGCATTACTAAGTCGATCACAGACTGCAGATGAACGCGCACAAGCTAATGCATCGCAGTGAACGTAATGCACGAAATAGATCTGTTGACCCTGTACCTGTACTGAACCTTGCACGCCGATCACGAATACGTCGTGCTGCTCTTTTGGCTAAAATGATGCGTACTGCTTTCAACTTTCCAGGTGAAATGCCCGGCATGTGATGTGCTAATGACAAAGTGAGATTTCCAGCAATAGAAACTCACCCGAACCATTGTATTCATTTATTTTTGGGACATCTCAAACGTCGAATCACTTTTTGATCCATATTCAACAACACAATTCGGCATTTCAAATGGCATCTAAAATTATTAGAGATAATTGTGCCGACGTTTAAGGAAAATACTTTAACATGATTGTCCCATAATCAATCTGAATCATAAAGTATTCGATAGTTTTAAAAATTCTGATCCAACATCTACCTGAAATTGCATACATGTTACAGATTCAGGACCAGATTTATCATCAAGCTGGTACGTTATTGCCATACCCCGACGCTGATCTTCAATTTTAGCAAATTTATTTTATTGGTGATGAAAATCGTAAATTGGATCAACGTTGTGTAATTGTCTCGAATACAAGACGAGAAATTATTCGTGAGCTACAAAGGTTTTTCCATCAGCATAACGCATTAGTTCAATTGTTCAAAATTGCTTTCTATCGTATGCTATCTGATAATCACAATATCGTAATAAGGGCTGATAGAACATCGACAATTGATGAGGTTGCAATTGTAATTCTTGGTGATCAGTTTCAATCCCGTGATATTGTACTTCATCGCAGAAATGAGCAATTGCAACATGTTTCGGAACTTCATCGTATATGACACAATCATGCAAACCGTTTCCAATAATGCAGGTGGATTATATTTCTTGGATGCGCCTGGTGGTACAGGCAAAACGTTTGTTAGCTATGTCATTGATTTTAGCTATTCTAACTATTCGATCGGAACAGAAAATTGTATTGGCACTTGCATCTTCGGGAATTGCTGCTACATTATTAGAAGGTGGTCGGACTGCACACTTTGCACTAAAATTGCCATTGAATGTACAGGTGATTGAAACTCCACATTGCAATATTTCGAGAAATTCTGCTATGGCAAAAGTTGAGCGATTAACGTCAATTATTTTATGGGATGAGTGTACAACGGCGAATAAAAAATCACTAGAAGCATTTAATCGAACAATGCACGATTTACGTGGTAATCAACAGTGTTATGAATCAAGATGAGGCAATGAATTATCCAATTGAATTTTAAAATTCATTGGAACTAGCTGGTATGCCGCCGCATTGCTTAAATTTGAAAGTTGGTTCTTTGATCATATTATTGCGAAATATTAATCCACCAAAACTGTGTAATGACACCAGATTGGCAGTGAAAAAGTTATTGCCAAATTTGATTAAAGCTACGATTTTAGCTGCTAAATCAAAAGGAGAAGTTTGTTTGATACCACGTATCCCTATGATTCCAACTGATATGCCATTTGAGTTCAAACGATCACAATATCCTGTGCGTTTATCATTTTCGATGTCCATCAACAAGAATCAAGGGCAAACACTTTTGTGGTGTAAATTTGGAGGAATCATGTTTTTCACATGGTCAACTTTATGTTGCCTTTGCCTGTTCCAGAGTCGGTACCCCCAGCCGTTTGTTTATTCATGCTCAAAATGGAAAAACAAAAAATATTGTTTATCCAAATGTTTTAGATTAAGTTTTAAAATAGCTAGCAATTAATAAAATATTTTTTTGTTTGAATAAATAAATTTGATGTTGCAATTAATTTTTTTTTTATTATTTCACTTTATACGTAGCGAAGCACGTACCGGGCCGCTAGTATTATATATTTAAATGTATATTATTAAATACGTAAAATTGGAATACCAATTTAATATAACAGGTAAAATATAACCCAATATAACGCGGAATTTGTCAACAGAACTAAGAATAAAATGAGTTTATAAAAATATTTTGTATGAAAGGAAAGTGAATGCTCACACTGTTTCTCTGGAATATTAAGGGTATACAAAAACCTTTGAGTGTGTGCTAATTATAAAAAAAGTGGGTACAAATATTTTATTTGTCTTGGGGACCAAGATTCAAAAGTTTGATATGAGGGTACTTTTTGGAGAGTAAAATTTTATCTGTTCGTCGATTATAACTTTCTGATGGTGGTTTTATATCGTCTTAGGTTTACTTTTAATAGCTTCAGCTTTTAAAATTACCTTTCAAACATATGTACATAATCATAAATAAATGTATGACTCTTAAAAGAACCACAGTTCTGCTCAAAACCACACTTTTATGTTCCCCTACCGCTACCAGAAACACCTTTTCGCCACAAATAGTTTTGAACTCTTTTAATTCATTGTTCCTTACATTCCTTAAAAAAGTATCTACTCAAAATGTTTATGGATAGAGTGGTTAGAAAACGTGCTGTATTACAGCAATTACAAAAACATAATTACTAAAAATATATTTCGTTGTTAAGAAAATTAAAAAAAAAATTGGATAATTTTGACTTTAAGTAAAAGTAAAACTATCATGTAATATTTTTATTAGTTTTAGCTGGAGATTATTAGTGGAGATTATTTTTATCAATTACCAAATTGTAATTAACATTTGACCAGGATCAATTTATCTATAGGCCAAAATAGTTCTGGTTGTTAGCACAGATTCAAAAACGTCTCTCATTACTCGTTACTCTGATTAGATACTCGATGCTCGACGAGCTGTCGCTCCACTAAACTAGGCTCTTACAAAAAAAAATGACGATTTTTTTTATAGAAAATTCACCTCAATTTCATTTGATATTCACTGCATGTAAATTAAAAGGGATCAACGAAAACTGAGAGCGAAATAAAACTTATTCAGAATATTAAATATTATATGTATGTAGGTATCTCAATATAACTGGATCATGTTACATGGGAAAGTGTGCGTCCCGGACACAATGAGTACATACTTCTTAATCGGTCGTTAAATATTATTATTTAACTAAATACATTGGACCAACAGTGAATGAAAATTGGAGATTGAATTACATTAAATAAGTACTTTTATTTTTGATGAATTTATTAATAACCACTTAACGGTATTCTAACGTGTTGGTTTTTTTAAAATTCAGAGGTCGCAAAAAAGATTTCAATGTTTTCATTTAATATAATCCGCGAAAACAAAAACTATAATTTATCGTTTTTCCTTCTTTTTCGTAAAAAAGAAACAAGAACTAAACAACATTTTTGATTAATTGATTTCTGTTTGTTTATACAAAAGTTAATTTTAATTTGATCAACTCAGAAGTGCCTACTCAATTGCAAAATCAGATTTTCATTAGAAAACTGCATGCAATCTTTGTAAAGGGTGTTTTTCTTGGAGGTGAGTTTGGTTTGGCAATTTATCATGGATAGACTCACACGCTTGCAAATTGTTCAAATATATTTTGAAAAACACGGTTCAATTCGAGAAACACATCGGTCGTTACGTGCTTATTTGATCAGGTCGATGTAATTTATGGTGCACATTCAAAGGGTCTGACAAAAAAAGTTGATATAAGTCAATCGAATCTTGTTGTTAATTATATTGAATTACAAAGACCACCGATAATTGTAAAGGGTGGTTAAATTTTTAGGGCCGATGTTGATTTTGAAATCAAAACACAAATTATTTAGGAAATTATTGTCATTTCTTTTTACTATGATAATATTGGTATGGTTCGATTATGTATGGAACAAAATATCGGCCAAATGGCTGCCGCGACCTCGACGGCACACCACCATCCGATGGTCCAAATTTTCGATGACGCTGAGGCATAATTGAGATTCTATGCCGTTAATGTGCCGAATTGTCTCATCCTTTAGCTCTTGAATTGTTGCTGGCTTATCGACGTACAGCTTTTCTTTAAAATAACCCCAAAGAAAGAAGTCCAACGGTGTCAAATCACATGATCTAGGCGGCCAATTGACATCGCCACCACGTAAGATAACACAGCCATTGTTTCGTTAGCTGTGTAGCAAGTGGCACCGTCCTGTTGAAACCACATATCGTCCACATCCATATCTTCCAATTCGGGCCATAAAAAGTTCGTTATCATCTCCCTATAGCGAACACAATTCACAGTAACTGCCTGACCGGCCTCATTTTGGAAAAAATACGGCCCGATGATGCCGCCAGCCCATACCGCACTCGAAGTTCATGGAGTTTAGCCATGACAACAACCGACTTGTGTGCTGGAGCTTTATCCTGAAGAAAAAGGATCTTCTTTTTGGCCAGTCTTGGTCTTTTTTCGGCAACTTTTTCAGCCAATTTGTCCAACAGGTTTGCAAAGTATTGACCAGTGATAGTTTGGCCCTTGGGAAGGTAATCAATAAAAATAATTCCCTTGTAATCCCAAAAGACTGACGCCATCACTTTCCCAGCTGAAGCACACGACTTGGCTTTCTTCGGTGGGGAGAACCGCTATGCTTCCATTGTTTTGATTGTTCTTTTATCTCAGGAATATAGTGATGAATCCATGTTTCGTCGGTGGCAATGAATCTTCTCAAGAAATCGCTGGTATTCCTCCGAAATAAAGCTAGATTCTCTCTAGAGATTTCAACTCGATTGAATTTTTGGTCTTCGCTCAGCAAACGCGGCAACCACCTTGCGGACAATTTTTCAACCCCAATTCTTCGGTCAAAATGTGGTAAACCCGTTTAGAAGAGATCCCCATGGTGATGCTTATTTTTCGCACTTTTATCCTATGGTCGTCTAAAACCATTTTATGAACTTTATCGACGTTTTCTGAAGAGGTGGATGTTTTTTGGCCTTCCGCTTCTGCGATCATCTTCGATTCTTTGTCTGCGATGTTTAAATAAGACTGCCCACTTTTTGACCATGGAATACGAAGGTGTAGATTCCTCCAATGTCTCATCGAAGTCATCTTTAATTTGATTTGGTGTCATATTCTTTTTGACCAATTATTTAATGACGGCTCTAATTTCATTTTTTTCCATTTTCGTTGTTAGCAATAGGTTCGTTCAAACAAAAAAATAAAACGATACGGATCTTAGTGACAGCAGTGTTATAAGCCCGTCTCTTTTTATCCTTGGATTTGTAAATTTTAAATTATTTCTTGTCTCTTTTCTTTACACTGTAGTACACTACCTTACCATAAAAAGCCATCTAATCGCCACTGTAATAGCTAATTTTTGGATCTATGAAATAGATCCCGATAGAAAACAGGATCCCAAATTGTTTTTGTATTTCATGTTAAAACTTAATTCAGATCCGGATCCAGATAGATTTGTGGATAATAAAACGCACCTATTGTATAGATTGATGATTGATCATGTATTTATTGGTTCATTTGCGTATATTACGTTGAAGAGATGAAAACACAGCACAGCATAACCACTGATTAAACTATTAAAACAGCAAACGAAAATTTTATGATAAAATGGACAGACAAAATAAAACAAATTACTCGGATAAAATTACAAAAATCTCAAAGAAATTCGTAAAAACACAATTTTGCTGAAAAAAAAACCACAAAGAGCAACATTCTCTCGCCACTGAAATAATCTGAAATAATAGACTTGTACGTGTTTTTCATGCATTTGAACAATGTATGTATATCTGGCTTAACGCCGCCAACATATATACTTGTCATGCAGCGAAAAAGTCAAAACTTTTTTTTTGACAAACCACTAGATGGAGCGTTCACCTTATCAAAATCAAACCAATCCTTTAACTTTTTTTTTAGGTTTCTTATCTCTTAGGTTTCTTTTATCTTACTCCCTCTATCAGAGATTTACAAAACGATTGACATCATTCCTACCTTGTAATGGTATTATAAGTAGCAAAAACTAATTTTTTTAATACATTGAAGTCGTAGTCATCATCCAGTTCATGGCTTGACAGATGGAGAACGATCTATATTTTGATATAGTGAATGCTAAAAGTACATTTTGATATAATAAAGAATATGTAATTCTATAATTAAAATAATTATATGGTATGACAGATAAGGGACAAATTAAATTTTGACGTATCGAGCAGGGGCGAACACAGGTAGGGGTTTTAGGGGTTCAAACTCCCCCCGAAATGACCAAAAAAATAAGGGTTCATTTTGTTACAGAAAAGAAAAACAAAGTGTTATTTTCGTGCCTTAAATTCTTCTGCTAGTGTTGTTTTTTCTTACGACTCATAAGTACTATAAGGCAAGTAATGCATTCGTAAGAAAAATCGAACTCAAGATTTCTATCAAAGTTGATATTAATATGATAGTGAAGACGAAAAATGTGGGTCCCAAAATTCTGTCTGTCTGTCTGTTCGACTACGGCCTAAAAGGCTGGGCTGGTTTTCGTTAAACTTGGTAGATATCGTTTTGATTTTTTCGCCCCACACGTTTTTTTATTGCTTTTCTTTTCAAGACCAAAAAATAACGGTACCTGCCATACAATTTTTTTTCGAAATCTTATAAATATTTTTTTCTCAAAAACTGTCCCACAGAATTTTGAAAAAAAAAATTCATAAAACTTCATTTCGTCATTTTAGGTAGACAATGGTTGAAAAAATTTTTTCCAAAAAATGGTTATTCTTGGAAGCCCCCTTGGAACCATTTTTTTGGTTTTTGATTTTCTCGAAAACAGTACAACCGATTTTAAACATTATGAAGCACCTTCAAGGTTTAAATATTATTGCGTATACAAATTTTAAAAGTTTTATTTTTTTCTGGAAACTCAATATTTCGAAAAACCCTTGCTCGATTTTTTTTAAACTTGATAAATAAAAGTTTTTTAATATTTATAATCTACAAGATCTGAGGAAAAAAAATTGTTTTACCTAAAAATAAAGGTACCCAGAATACAAATGTTAAAAAATGGTTTTCGAAAATCGTATCTTTCTCAAAACGGCTCCGAGAATTTGGATAGTTTTTTTTGTTTCGATTAATCTTTACTTTTAGAGAAGCTTCTAAAAAGTTTAAAAAAACATTGCATTTTAAGGCTTCAAAAAAAAATATTTTTTTAGTTTTTGAAAGAAAAAAATTTGTTTTTTTTTTTGAAAATTCGATACCTCGAAAACTGCTCAATATTTTTTTTGTAAATTAAATTTTTATTCGAACAATAATAAAAAGTTTAAATATGCGTACCAACATTTTTTCTTAAATATGTTTTAAAAATTTTGTATACAAAAGCTTATTTTTTTAAGAAACCACTAAAACTATACTCTGTCCAACAAAAATATGCAGTGTGGGCAAGATAGGACGTTTGCTTCGCATTCTGGCTACAGTGAATTGCATAAATCTGTCCTTCATTAAAGCTCTCACAGGATTATCGTAGTGTTGATTTTAAACGGACCCTTTTTTTAAAGCTCTAAAATCAAAACCACCTCAACAGAAACCCAAGGAAAAACAACTGAACAAGTTACGAAATGAACAATGGTAACTCTGAACGCACATCAATATTTAATAGGGGTTGAAATTAAATAGCACCAACAGCCATAGGCCACAGCAATTCAGTGCACTGCACACTCAGATGTGCAGTCAATAGGACGTCGGGCCTGCGTCAGATGCATACGAAAATTTATGGGCGCACAAACACTTTTTTATGGAGGAGTTCTTTCAATTTAGTATGGTGCAAAAATATAGAACGCTACTGATTTTGAAAAAGCTCTCCCATAAGACGTGTACTGCATATTTTTGTTGGATGAAGTATAATTACAATTTTGTTCTTGCATAAACTAATATTTGCTCAAAACACATGTCATCCTGTGTTTAGCTCCAACTACTAAAGGAGTTTTAGTCATTTAAAAAATTAATTTTATGGTTTTTCTCTAACAACATTAATTTTTGATTTCGTATAACTCTTTTTCCTATGATCGCAAAAGTACAACAAGTTATAACTGCACGTATTAATATATGCCGGATTTAGTTTTGCAGATTTGGACCACTAGGTGAACCTAGAACTTATTATAACTCTATTGTTAGGTACACCTATGGAATCACTTACATTCTTTTTCTTTCGTTTCGTTAATGATATTATACGAACCAAATAATGGTTTCCATCACAGGGCCCGTAGTAAAAGTCTAACAATTAATTCCGGAATAAAAATGCCCAAATGGGAAGCACCAAAAACGCCCTCGTAGTGAATATTTTCAAACTTTTGGTAACATTATTCAAATTTGCCAAATAGGTATCCATTGTAACATCCTTATGATGTTTTGTTTTTGCGATTAGCTGTATGAAATTGTTCTGATAGGATCTATCCCTAAGAGCAAATATTAGGTGCGTTTTATTATTCACAAATCTATCTGGATCCGGATCTGGATCTTCCCTTGAAAATAAAACGACACGGATCTTAGTGACAGAAGTGTTATAAGCCCGTCTCTTTTTATCCTTGGGTTTGTAAATTTTAAATTATGTCTTGTCTTTTTTCTTTACACTATAACTTACACTACTTTACCATAAAAAGTCATCTGCTCGCCAGTGTAATAACTAATTTTTGGATCTTTGAAATAGATTCCGATAAAAAACAGGATCCCAAATTGTTTTTGTAATAAGTAGGTACATAAGTACATGTTAAAACTTAATCCAGATCGGGATCCAGATAGATTTGTGAATAATGAAACGCATCTATTATTTAGTTATAACATATTTATGTTAATTACAATAAAGAATATGTAATTACCTACAATATAGTAATAAAATAATATATTTATGAAAATCTCATATTTTTTTGAAACCCCCCCCCCGAAATTATTTTCTGCGTTCGCCCCTGGTATCGAGAATATTTCATTGCAGATGTCAACTGATTGCCCTGAAGAACATTTTTTGGATTTTTAAAGTTCAACTCTGAAAATGCATTTTTTGCAAGCATAAAATAAAATGTTATCGTCCGTCAATAACGTGAAGTGGATTTTTTAAGACATTAAATGAACCCGCTATGAAATTTTACACCAGTTGATTTGTCTTTCGTCTTTTTCACATATTTAGGCCTATTTGGCGAGATCTTATATTCTTCTATCTGTTATTCTGCTATGAATTTCTATACAAATGTTTGAGCTGTCAACAGCTCATTTATGAATTTTAATTTTGGTATTCAGCACGCTAAAATCTGCTTAGAAAACTTTTATGAACTGTCAAATGTTCGAACATAGAAAAAATCTTTAACGAATAGCATTTTTGGTATTCAGCATGCCAAAATCTGTTATGAAATCTGTTAAAAATCATAAAAGAATGAAAGACAAACTTCTGTTACTTTTATCATAAAAGATTTCAATAAGTACACAGGTGCATCAAGTAATAATGAATATTTATCTTGTATTTCGTCAATGAAATGTTCTTTAAAGGAGACAAATGAAAGAAAATATAACAAAACACATATCATATAAACATATAAGTAGAGTATGGCCATGGTATTCCCAGAAACATGAGATAAAATCGTGTTCCATTGTATGGATACCCATAGTGTGTAAGGCTAGGCGCGCACATTCAATTTTTAGTTGCACAACTGTTTGGTAGCTTATAGAAAACAGATGAACTACTTAGTTGAATGTCCGCGCAGATGCATATAATTGTATGTTACACAACAACCGAGAACTTTTCAAACAGCCTCCGTATCATAGCTGTGTATTTATAAAATGTTTTAAAGACTTGTTGAGTGGGTATACCACCACTTATATTATGTACTTACGTACTTTATACGAAATGTAATTAGCAAATTGAAACAAGAACACCTAATTTTTTGTTCATAAACTATTTGAAATTTCCCACTGTGCTTGCACCTTTATAACCAACACACAAAATTTTGCATTTATTGAATGATTATATCACGTATTACTTTGAAGTATCTCTTCAATCAAAAAACGAATTACTCGTAAATCCCATATTTTGGGATGATAAGAGGCAACGCAGAATATTAATATACATTATAGTTCTGTCAGTATTTTCTGAAATGACCCTATGGTGTATGGCCAACCATGTGTGCATTGAACTTAAGATATAGTATTTTATATGAATATTTTCAGGCATCCACGCAAAATTATCCGATTCATTACAAATATATAGCCTGGATTTATATTCCAATATTTAATATATTGAAATTAAAATTATTATTAACGTTTTTATGTTCATGCAAAGCTTCTGCTTGTAAAAAAGATGTTATTGCTACGTATGTACAATATACGAGATAATTACACTTGCCGATATTAAGAGTTTCTTCTACCTTACCGATAAATTTTTCGTCACGTCCATGCAGCCAAATCAATTAACTTAAATATGAAAATTATTTTATCTCAAAGAATTGTTTCCTTTTTGTTATGGATTAATTTTTAAAAGCTTTAAGTGCTCTATTTATAAGAACTGTGAGGGATATGAAAAATTATAACAAAAGTTGAAATGCATGACATTTATTTTTCAAATAAGGAAAATAATTCAAATTGAATTGAGCTCCAAAAATAGAATGATGTAAGTTTTATTAATATGTAATTAATTTTGTGGGTACAAATTTCCTTTAAGAATATCGATATACCAGTTTTGAATTTTTATTAATATTCATTTAAGGAAAAAAAAAACTGTAAAATGATTAATTTTCCTACGCGTTTTTGAGATATTGCATTGGAAAAAGTAATTGATTTTTTTTGCTAAAAATTCTAAAAAATTGAGCTGTAGGTCCAGGTTCAGACACATGTAAAGCAAAGCAGATAAAATTGCGAGAGCATTGCGGTAACTTCTTTTTCATGATCTGGTCATTGTAAAGACAAGTTTTATTAAAATCTCGAGTTAAATTTTTTCACGAATGCAAAACTTGTCTCAATTTTACCGAAATCTAAAAAAATTCAAAAACATTGACTGACAAATGGTAGTCGGTTTTGTTTGAAGAAATTGATTAAAACCAGTACATAGGTATTTGTTTGCAATACATAGAGAAATGAAAATTATTTCTGTTTAAGTGGAGTGATTGAATTAAATTCAATTAAAAAGTTCAAGTGACCTCAACTCCAAGGTGCGTTTCGCACAGGTACGACAGTGGGCTCATCAGTTAGATGCTGTTGTACCTTTCTTCGTACCTTTCTTCTTCCCCTGGGCGAAACGCACCTTGGAGTTGAGGTCACTTGAACTTTTTAATTGAATTTAATTCAATCACTCCACTTAAACAGAAATAATTTTCATTTCTCTATGTATTGATTTAATAGTCTGACCACGGACATTATTGTTCTAGGTGTCTGAATTTAATCAAATTCCCCTAGAACGATAAAATTCACAGTCTATTAAAGCTGTAAATTTTATTAGAGTCCGTAAACATCGACCAATATTTGCGTCTTAGAAGGGTACGAGAGCATCCTGTCATACCTGGGCGAAACGCACCTTGGAGTTGAGGTCACTTGAACTTTTTAATTGGTATTTGTTTGCTTTTATTAATTAAAAATAAGGCTTGAATATTAATTTTATTTTTAGAAATGTTGACTGAACTAAGCACAGTTCCCATTAAAATGTCTTAATGAGTTTGTTGAAATAAAAATATAAAAGTGTACAAACGTACGCAATTTAATTTGACAATTTTAAATAAATCTCCTAGATAATATACAAATTATTAACTCAAAAGGCTTTTTGTATTTATTATACTTAAATTTGCCATAAAAATAGTAGATATTTTATTTTACCGCTTTTATATTAAAATCATATGCACGACTGGAGCTCAAGTACTTACTGTTACGTTCATACAAGTACTTTGGAATTCAAAATTTGTATTTATATAAGCATGGATGTAATTAATAAAAAAATTATTAAATTTGGTTTTTATATTGCTAGACCATCTCTTAAGATAGTATGAGATTAGAATATAAAATGCCAAAGCCTGATCTGATTTGATTTCTAGAGAAAATATGAATATATGCAAACAAAATTTCTTCTAGGAGTCTTATTAGAAAATTAATTTTTTAAATTAAAATAAAAAATGGAATGCCAATTTTAAGTATTTAATAAAAAACATTAACGTAAATAATTTTAAAAATAATCATTGACCCATTGAATTTAAAAAAATAAATATATGTATGTACATATGTTTTTTTCAAAAGCGAAAACATATTTTTCGAAGATTTTCATGTTGTGTAAAAAATTTTATATCGAAATCGGTGGAAACGTTAATAAGAAACTCAAAAACACGGTTGTACTCGTATGATACAATTTTTTGGAATTTCTTACCTTCTATCTTGTACATTGTCATTATTTTTTGCCAAAATTGTAAGAGCCGTTTTTGAGTTAAAAATATGATTTTTCTATATGACAGTTTTAATAATACAAACTGTATAAACTACTGAAATAAATCATAAGTAGAAAACATTGTACTGTTATTGAACTTGTTTTATTATTGATTCAAAAAAACATTTGTTGGCTTATATTCCACAAAAATTGACGTTTCGTCCCGGCGCGGCGGCGTCACATGGATGGACTCATATGTTCACTTTGGGGGCCTTGTCAATACGAAATTTGATGAATTCAGTTCATCTCACATCGATTTTTTGACAAAAATGCAATCTGAACTATATCCAACCAAGATTAAAATTATTATTATATTCATCATGTTTCTTCTGAAACATGTTTTTTTATAAACGAAAAATCCTGCATGCTAATTTTAAGTATTTACTGAAAAACATTTAAAGCCGTTATTTAAAAAAGAACAAGCGTTTACCAGTTTTCAAAAGAAAATTATATTTCATGTTAAACTTCAAAAACTATTTTTTCAAAAAATTTTATAAACAGGTCCGTTAATAATATTTTTTTCCAAATTGTAAACCTTATCTTATCTGCAATTGTAGGTACATTATAATTTTTCTTTATAAAAATCGTTGTTGCCGTTTTTGAGATAAATAAGATTTTCCCTTACTGCTGTAAGCCTAAAAAAAATAAATATCAATTTCGCCTCTAATCACGAATCACCAAAAACCCGTGAGTATGAATTTTGAAGAAAATTGATTCAGAGGCTTAGGTTAGGTTAGGTTAGGTTAAAGTGGCTGTCATTAAAGCGTCTGAGACACTTAAACCATTAGAGGTCCATTGTGATACCACGATCTAATAGGGAACAAAAAGGTTTCCTACTAGTTAAAACCATTTGGAGCTTCTGATGAAGCGAAGGAGACTTTTAATGTCTTTGTTTATGAGATCGCTTGGTTCATTATAGAAATGTTCTCCCAGATGAAGTTTGCGTCTGTAAGAGAGAGCAGGGCATGTACAAAAAAGGTGTGGGATTGTCTCCTCTTCCTCCTCGTCCAAGCAACTCCTGCAAAAATCGTTTGATAGCACACCGAGACGTGCGGCGTGTCTACCTATGAGACAGTGTCCAGTTATGACACCTATGACGGAGCTGATCTGAGATCTACTGAGGGACAATAGACATTTTGACCGTTTCAGATCCAGTTTAGGCCAGATCCGCTTGGTCGCCATACAAGTGGTAGTATTAAGCCATCTTGTGTTTGATTGTTCCAGAGCGATTCGTTTCAGCATAAGTTTACTTGTAGCTATGGGCATACCTATATTTGCCTTTTCGGGTAAGATAGGCATTTCCGTTTCAATTCTGGCGAGTTCGTCGGCTTTGCAATTCCCCGGAATGTCCCTGTGACCCGGCACCCAGAATAGATGAATGTTAAACTGTTTGGCCATCTCCATCAGAGACGATCGACAGTCTTGGGCTGTAATGGAGTTTACAGAGACTGATGCGAGGGATTTCAAAGCAGCCTGACTGTCTGAGAAGATACGGATATCCGTGTTAGATACCACGTTTTCTTTAAGCCAGGACAATACTTCCTTTATCGCCAGAATTTCCGCTTGGAATACGCTACAATGGTTTGGTAGGCGGAAGGAGAGACTAAGGTTTAGTCCATCTGAGTACACTCCACCACCCACTCCGTTTTCAGTCTTCGATCCATCTGTAAAAAAGTTTACTGATTTATTATCTGTCAAAGCCCCTTCCTCCCAAGCTGACCTTGAGGGAATGGTTACTTCAAAGTTTTTATCGAAAACCAAAGAGGGAGTGATGTAGTCAGAGTGACTTGGGAGAGTTCCGAATAAATTCAGAATGGTGGTGTGGCCAATAGAGTTATTGGTCCATTGAGAGATGGCTTTGAGACGTATGGCTGTGCTCGCGGCCATGCGGAAGGTGTCGAGCGGAGAGCTCCGCTGATGCACATACACGCTGAACTTTGAACTCTGCTTAGTTTATCGCGATTAGTCGCTTTATCTAAGGCCGTCCACCATACGGTCACCCCGTATTCAGAGGCTTAGGGCCTAGGCAAAGGTACAGACAAACAGAAAGACATACGGAATTTTGTGTTCTCTATCATAGTAACTCATATTTAATCAAAACCTTCAGTTCGATTTTGTTTTCCAAATGATAAACTTACCCTACAGTTAAAAAGACATTTATTATATATTTTTAAAAAGAATGGTTTTAATTTGTTCGTTTTAAGACTTACTATACAAAAACTCAATTAAATATTATATTTGAATCTAAAAATATCTCACCGATCATTTTGAAAATAAAGATATTTTGTTTTAAAGGTTATAGGTACTATAGGGCAAGTTCTGCATTTAGAAAACAAAAATCGGACTCGAGATTTTGAACAGAGTTGACATTACGATGATAGCGAAGCCAAAAATAGGGGGTCCGGAAATTCCATCGGCCTGTCTGCATGTCTGTATGTCTATACCTCGGTTTGCAGCCTAAGCCAATGGAGCTATTCTCCTTAATCTAGGTACTTAAGGGTCTTCGGTGATTCCCTAGAGGTGAAATTGAAATTGTTTTTTAGCTCCAAATCTAACGGTACCCCCCATACACCCGTAATGCAAAATCTTATTTATCTCAAAAACGGCTTCAGCGATTTTGATAAAAAAAATGTAGTGTACTGTTATGGGCATGATCTACATTTTGGTCAAAAAAACATTTGGGGAAAAATGTTACTAACGGTACCTGCCATAGAACTTTCTCGTTAACGGCTCTAACGATTTTAGCCAATTTTTTTTGAGGAGGAGTCCCCTTAAGTTTAACATAATATCGTATATAAACATATTCAAAAAAATATTTTTCGGGGTTTTTTGAAAAAAAAAAAATAATTTTTTTCTGAAAAATTAAAATCTATACTACTAAATACCTAAAATTGGCATCCCAAATTTTGTTCTTGAAACATTTTAAAGAAATGTCTTATAGAAAAAATTAATTTAATAATAAAACGATTTTTGAGTTTTGTTTGCATAGATTCATACTTTTTTGCATTTGAACATTTTTATCTCATTAAATCCATGTTTTATATTTATAAAATGTATTTTAAACTCCGAAGTACTTTTACATGAGCCAGTTCATGCGATCCATCGTGCATTTTATTTTTCGTAGATCATGCCCAAGAATTACTAGTTTTTCATATAATGTTGCCAAATGTTTTTAAGTGCCACAGGCAATTTTTTCAAATTATTTAAAAGCAGAGAGCGCACATATTAACCGGGAAACTGTCCACAGTTTGTAAATGAAATGGGTTTGAAGTTTAATTGGTTTGCAATAAAAATGTCTGCAAGAGACAGTTTTATTAAAATGCAAAAAACAATTTTCAAACGTGATGCGTGCAAAATTTTGTTTTTCCTTTTTGATAAAAGTTTCTTTACAATTCAATAAATAATAAAATATGCGGCTCAGTCACACGTACTTGCTCTCATATTTAGTAACGTTATAGTTTCCTCCTTCCTGAACAATACATATTTCCTTACGTTCGTCGGCATAATTTGACTTATCAAATGAACAGGTCTTTTTTTGTTGTTCGAGTTATATGAAATTTCGAGTAGTATACGTTTCAGATATAAAAATACAAATGTTTGAAATTTCAGCTTTTAAGGCTGCTGCCACATAATTTCATTCGAGTTGTACAAAATTTTAGTTACAAAGTTTGACTAAAAATATTAATGAACACAGCCTACCCTGTGGATAAATACTTTCTTATAAAAATTCATTCAATCGAAAATGCAATTGGATGGGCAATAATATAGCTAGATGAAGAATTTATATTTTTTTTATATTTATCATGCTTCCTGCCATGGCGTAACATTTATTATTCGATTTATAGTCCAGATTCACATTCGTATATATTTAGTATAATATATCGCAGAGACAGCCAATATAATCTATGGCTCCCCATATAATACATATTTAATCCTTGCGGCAATGACAGTCAGTGGTTCCTAGTTTTTGCATGCAATATCTGAATAAATTATTACCTGGGGATTCAAAAGTCTAACTAGTTTCCATGGTCTATTAAATCTCTGAGGTATAACGTATAATAGGAATTTAATTTTTCATTGTCCTGCAGTGAATAAAAAAAAGCAAAGTAGGATTTTTTTCGCTTATATTTAGATTCACTCAAAATACTTTGCAGTTATTCGCAGGGACGAAGCGACATAAGAAAATAAAAAAAAAAGAAAGTACATAGATATGGAAGTAAAACCACTTATTTTTAGATTATTTTTACATGGGTTCAAATATTCCACTTTTGATGTCTTGAATAAAAGATAAAGTATGTACAGCTTTATAGCTTAAGGAATTTTCATATAGGTATTAGAAATGGTATCTACGTTGTTTTGACGTTAGAAGATTGTTAAATTCTAGCACCCACTAGGCTGACCAGTATTCTTACTTATGGTATTCTCAAACCACGGTTGTGGATGCTACAAATATTTGTAACTGGCCAGACTGCATTTTATTGTGTTTTTAAGGTCTAAGGGATAAACAAAACTTGGATTCTACAATATACACCCCATGACTTGCTTCCCACTATTACCATTTTATTTTTAAATCAATATAATAAATTTTCAAGAATGGTCGGAGAAAAGTGTATTGTAAAGTTATTGTATTGGTTTATCTAGGTAGATTGCGTACAGTTCATGATTGTACCGTCTCCGGAATCGTCCTTCCTCACATATGGGGCCAACAATTCTCCTTAAGACTTTTCTCTCGAACGCAGCTAAGAGGTCGGAGTGCCTTTTGCTAAGCACCCAAGTCTCGGATCCATATGTGAGTACTGGCAGGACCATGGTCCTGTACAGCAGCAGTTTTGAAGTTATGGTGAGCTTTCTGGATTTGAAGAGCTTTGACAGACTATAGTAGGCTCTGTTGGATTTGAGAAGCCGCCCGCGTATTTCTTCTTCTATATTGTTATCGGCTGCTACTATTGACGCAAGGTATTTAAAGGATTGCACAACTTCAAATTAGTGCTCCGCAACCTTGATTGTTTGACCAGCCGTTCCTCTCGCATTCGACGCCACCATGTACTTTGTTTTACCTTGGCTTGTTACGTTGGTCATGGTCAACCTACATAGTCGTGTCAATTTATTTGGGATGCCGAATTCTCTCATGGCTTTGTAAAGTTCTACCCTGGCTATGCTATCATAGGCGGCCTTAAAGTCTATAAACAGATGGTATGTTGGGATGTTAAATTCTAGACATTTTTCCATCGCCTGCCTAAGGGTAAAGATCTGATCAGTTGTTGATTTGCCTGGAATGAAACCACACTGATATTGTCCGATGACGGTTTTAGCGTATGGGGTTATCCGGTCTTGTAGGATAGAGGAGAGTATCTTATAGGCGGTACTCAACAACGTGATACATACCTCTATAATTGCTGCACGTTGTGATATCTAAATTCTTTTTGTAGTAAGAGATTAAAACAGAATGCTATGCAAATATGAATTTATGCAAGAACAAGAATTATAAGTCGTTGTAGTGGTTCCTTAAAAAAATACGCTTTTAAGTACAAAATTTATAAAACATTTTTAAGAAAAAATTTTGGTACGCCAACCTTAAGTTTTTTTTATTTTTACGAATAATAGTCTAACTTCCAAAAAAAATACTAAGCCGTTCTTGAGATATCGAATTTTTCAAAAAAAAAAAGACTTTTTTTTTTTAAAATTGAAAAAATACTTTTTTTTAAGTTTTGAAATGCAATGTTTTTTAAACTTTTTAGGAGCCGATAATGAGAAATTCAAAATTCGAAAAAATCGAACTGTGGTAGGTACAGTCAGTAATATCTAGATTTCAATTTTTTTTTATTTAATTATAGATCGTAAAAATTAATCAAAAGAAAAAAAAATTTAGCAAAATTCTCGGAACGGTTTTCGGAAAAATACGATTTTCGAAAACCATTTTTTTTAATTTGTATGGAAGGTACCGTTAGTTTTAGATAAAACAAAATTTTTTTTTCTTAAATCTTGTAGATTATGATAAGAAACTTTTATTTGTCAAGTTTGAAAAAATTCGATTATAGGGTTTTCGAAATATTGAGTTTCCAAAAAAATTTTTTTTAAATCCAAAAAATTAAAAATTGAAAATTTGAATATGTATCTAATAATATTTAATATTTGGAGGAGTTTTAGCATAAAAAAAATGATTTAAATCAGCTGTATTGTTTTCGAGAAAATCAAAAACAAAAAAAATGGACCCAGAGGGGCTACCAAAAATAACAATTTTTTTTAAAATTAAAAAATTCTGTGGCAGTTTTTGAGAAAAAAAATATTTATAAAATTTCAAAAAAAATCGTATGGCAAGTACCGTTATTTTTGGTCTTAAAAAAAATGAAAAAACGTGTGGGGGAAAAAAATTAAAACCCATATCTACCAAGTTTGAAGAAAATTGGCCGAGCCGTTTAGGCTGAAGTCGAACCGACAGATCTTCGCAATGTCAACTTTGATCAAAATCTCGAGTTAGATTTTTTTTACGAATGCATAACTTGCCTTATGGTACCTATAAGTCGCAAGTAAAAATCAATTAAAAACAAAATAAAATTTGAATATGTTACAGAATAATAATCAAACTTTTAAGGAGTCCGTGTTACCGTTCTTAAAAACGCGAAACAAAAAACTGGTTCTATAGAGGGTATCATTAATAACCATTTTTCGGAAAGTTTTTTCACACCAGAACCTACCACTGCCAGTACTAAATCAATATATCTGTGGAACATTTTTTCCGAAAAAAATATTTTCCAAAATTTCTAAAAAAAAATGTATGGCAGATTCAAATGCATGACAAGCATGCGCAAGTGTATTAGTAGGCACATTCTGCTTGACGTTTCAATGCGGTACCCTTGTTTGAAGGAAAATCAAAAGATTTTGATTTTGCATCAAGCCTACACCCAATCTATACGTGTGATTTTTTTAATAATACACTTGCACGTGCTTGTCATGCATTTGAACAGTGCATATCTGGCTTAACTATCGCACCGATACATATGTATATGGGTGACTAAGGCGCCAGTTATACACATGCATACGCAGCTATCATTTAAACTTATCACTGACTTTTTAATTGTTAGTTTACGGACAGTGCTTACATTAAACTAACTCCTCAGCTTTATTTTTACGACTTTTAATCTCTGTTTCTCTTTTGGTTTCTTTTTGTTTGCATGGGGGCTTTTAAGCACTGCGATTTTTATTAAAAGTCAACTTTGTTCACGCGAAAAGGAGTTATCTCTTCGTACTTCTTACTCTACTCACTTAAGCGAATTTCACCGAGCAAACGCCAAATAGAAAATGAAACATACGAGTACTTGAAGAAGAAACGATAACCTCATCAATTGTGTTAACGGAACGTGTAACAGTAACGAACTGCACGTAAGGGTCTACACGGAACGCATAAGTTTTACTCACGGTTTTGAGTTACCCCACCGCCGCCAAAGATGTTAAGGTACACATAAATAATTTAATTTAATTTAAGCGCACAAATATTATGCATTGGTATATGAATAAAGAAATCATATAAATCTGATGATAAAAATTAATACAGAACAAGTTCAAATGCAAAAATTATTCCTTTCACAAATAACAACTTAAATGGTTTCAAATTATATCGTTGTTCATCGTCGGTGTTGCATAAAACACTTCCGAACTTTGTTAAAAGCACAATCCCGACTCAGTATAAATTTACAACGCAACATTCCTCACACTTCCATTCTTGATACTTTAACTTCTAGTTTTGCGCCCAATACACTAAACTGAACCGAACTAAACACATTTGTTGCAATAAACCCAAAAGCGAAATAAAAATGAAAAAAGTCACATTGAATGCGCGGCATAAAATGGCGGACATAAATCCATTAACTGGGTGAAACCCGTTCAAGTTAAAGTTAAAAAAAAAGTTTTTCATAAATCCTCAGCAGAAAGTGTTATCGCTTGGTGGTAAATGACAAATGACTTCTCAAACGTGCTTCACTCCTTCACCCTCCTTTCCCAACCCGTTCCGTGTTATAGGACCAAACAACCTAGATATTCCCATTACCCCCAAGTAAACCGCCATAAACTCACTTCAGTTTATGTGCACCAGGATCAAAAATTACATTATCCTTTTTTTGCTGCCTGCCCGCTTTTGCTTTATATTGGATTTTTAGCAAAACGTGTTTGGGGCTTTGCAAAAACAGAAAAAGAAAAAATAAAAGGGGCGGAAAACCATTACCCGATCGATTACTAGCATGTACCGTAACATACATACATGTATGTAGTTTGAAAACTGATAAATGACGAAGAGGCACCAACATAATGATGACGAAGGAATTATGACTGCAGGAAAATGTTCCATACGAGTAACGAACGATGCGATTTTGGAGCTTTAACTTTATAGTTGAGTTTGATAAGAGTTTATTTATAGCAATAGCCACCTACAAATATGTACATACATAAATACATACAAAAACAACAAGGCTATATTTTGGGAAGGTACGTATACCCATCTCATGTCATACGAGTAGTAATGGATCTTCCCAGTAGGAAATTTCCAAAAATTCACTACTGAAGAATTAGGTTTTTCCTCACGGAAAAGGAGCTGCAACCATGAATTTCTTGTCATTGGAAGGAAGCACCTGCTAACTTTCTGGATGAATATTTTGTAGTGAAATCACTATGCTCATTGCATCTTCGAATTCATAGGTTCTTTTCGTTTCAGAAAAATTTCGTTCTAGTCATGTGATGCTTTCTTCATTGGAAATGAGTACATGAAAAATTAGTAAACTTTTAATTAATTTCCTCAATTACTGAAATATGTCCACATATGAAGCCTGTTTTTTTTTTATTGAAACAGGAATACAGTTGGAAGACTTTTTATTAGGAGAAAGAATATGAATGAAATCTTTATCCATTTCTTTTCTGATTTCATCACTAGAGGAACCGTCTGGAATGTTGGAAAATGAATGGCTCGAAAGAAAAAACAAATTAAATTTGTGTGTCCCGTTAGGATAACTGTTATTGTTCTTAGGTTTTTCTTACTTAAGATTATGCAGTTTTTAAAACGTTACTGGTTGTAATTGCCAGTTAGTAGTTTCGCCTGCTTTAGAGCTTTCTTCTTTCTAGTTCTTGGATCTACTTGCCTCCTCTTCTTGTTTAATTTTGTTTTTGATAATGTTTTCTCCTAAACCGCAATAGGGCTCAGGTGCTGTTAATGTTAAAAGGGTTGATACGCCCTTTTTTTCTAAGGAGTCTGCATCTTCGTTTCCATGAACACCCACGAGATCAGGTACCCAATGAAGTGTGACCTTGTTCTGTTTGCCAAGTTAGTTTAGCCTGTTTATGCACTCTTTCGCTAATTTAGAGCTGATGGTATATGAGCTCAGTGTCTGTCTTGAACGCAGCTATCTAACATGATGGCAATTTTCTCGTTACGATTGTTTCTTTCGGGATTTCGATCAACGCATTTCCCTATGGCGTTTACGTTACCTCCGCTGGTGGAATGCCCCATCGGCATCGGTTTTGAAAGTTTGGTTCCAGGCCCAAAGATTCCTGCATCAGTCTGTTACTAGCGGTATTGTTAAATGTGGCTGATATAACCACAGAAAATAATATAACCCCTAACTCTTTAATTTGGTTGTTGTGGCTTCGATTAAATTTTTCTTCGAGTTACATACATATATTTTAATTGATTATAACGAAAATGATCTCCTAAAACTAATTCTACTAATCAAATGAAGTTTTCAAAAAATACAAATTTACTTATGAATAACTAATAATTCCAATACAGGGCGTCCACTAGTTCTTCACTAATATTTGGGATATGATTCTTTGGTATATTCTTAAAACAAAATCATTCTTCAGTATAGATCTACCTCCAATACTAACGTTCTTTTTTCAACCTTCTTTGGTCTTCCCGAAACCAGTTTTTCAAACATTTTTTTCTGTTAATACGAATGTAGAAACTTCGTTTAGAACTTTGTTTCTTAAAAGATATGCAAGCCTTTATAAATACATACGTTTAAATAGCTTCAGATATCCATTTCCAAAGCCTGTTCATTTTTTTCCTTCCCACTTGAATTTTTTACTTTTCTCGAAAAAAAAATATGGAAACAAAATTATTTTGTGAGGTTTTAGATAACTTTAATTTTATGAACGTATTAAAATAGTTATAACATGTGCTCAAAGTGTCCTCCTTTATTTTATGTGCATGCTAGGTTATTTTTGGTGAAACGGTGAATATTTATAGATGCTAGCTGCTGCCTCACTTTTGATGACGCTTCGAGCGTTTCTAATTTTCATAAATTTCCTTTTTCTATTGAATAAACAAGTTCTGTCATTTTTCTTCGTACAAGAAATCCAATACTGAAAGGTTGGTAGATCTTGTACAGGTCCATTTATTCCTATCCATTGCCATATTCTTCATCTAGCCAATTCTTAACCTTTCCTGGCTTGGAGCACCATGCTTTTGGAAATAATATTAAGCTAGTGGAATGTCCTCCAAAAGTTCTGGTAAATCATTTCTCACAAACTCCAGATAGTTTGTAGAACTCAGAATTTAGAAGGTGTTCATTAGATTGTTTCCAATTACACCTGATATATTGACGCTGAATTTGAATTGATATGATGAATTTCTTCTTTTGCGTAGATTCTTTGCAGCCCATGTATGAAGATTTTGGAAATTTGGAATCCCTACTCTTGTAAATTGAGATTCGTCCCTCCAAAGAAGTTTGCTAATAAACTGGTTATCATCTAAGTTCTAAGCTCCGCTCCAACAACCAGTTAGAAAACTCAAGCCAGTTTTCTAAATAACCGAGAAGCAGTTCTCTAACAGGTATGAGTATGGTATGGTATGGTGGTATGGGTAAAGATTTTCCCCAAGCGATACATTAGAAATTGGATATCTGGAAACACTGAATTGCAAAGCTATGCGTCTGTTGCTGAATGATGGATCAGTGGTAACAGCTTCCAGTGTTCTTTCATCAACCGAAACTCTTCTTTCTTGTGGAGCTCCTACGGTAGGTTAAATATTTGAAACTGATCTCGTTTTCGAAATATCTTTCAATAGGAAGTCGGTGGTTAGGGTAAAGTGCATGGTACCGTTGTTGCGCAATAATTGAATTTCCATTGCGCAGCCCATAAAGGTAAATAATAGCTGTGTTTTATTTTCCCCCAGATCTGATCTGGAATGTCTTTTGTTTTTCAAAATAACATGTAAAACAACAAATACAAACAAAACTGGGGTCTGGTGTTGTTTTTGTTATACATGTAATTTTGAATGAAGATCCAATCTGGATCAGATCTGGGGGAAAATAAAACACAGCTAATGTCTGCGTATTCTTGGTTTGTAATTACAGATGCGGTCAAAATAATATTAGTGTAAATAAAATCACTTCTAAGGAGGAATATTCTGTAGTCAGACGAGTCCCAGATTGTGTTATATGGTGGAAAGGGATCTCGTCAATATGTAAGAAGGCCTCCAAACACAGAATATAATCCACGCTTCATAGCTAAGACAATAAAATATGGAGGATCCAGCATAAAGGTTTGGGCATTTTTTTTTTTCTTCTATGGTGTTGGTTCCATATACCGGATTGAAGGTACTATGGATCAGCATCTTTATGTAAAGATCATGGAGGAAAATATGTTCCCATATGCTGAAGATGAAATTCTACTGAAATAGCTCTTTCAACAAGACAACGACCCAAAGCATACAAGGATACAAGTAAACTAAAGAAAATCTTTGGTGCGATGTCAAGAAATATGTTGCTAATTGTAAGCCAACTACTAACAGAGCTCTTTGGGAAGCTGTACAGCAGTCTTGGAGGTCCATACCTGTAGAAAGATGTAAAAATCTTATTAATTAAATGCAACGTCGTTGTGCTGCTGTTTAACAATGGACATGCAACTAAATATTAATTTAAGGTTCAAACACTCGGCTATCACTTATGGTAGAAATTGTCCATTAACTTTCCTTTTTGTAATATTTAAAGGTAGATTTTGAATGCGCTACTATTTTTTTGAACGCTGTTTTTCTATATGACTTGGATAGATTTGAAGTTACCAACTAATTTATTGAATTTGAAAATGATTTTTTTCTGAAATTAAAAGTCTAAAAAATATTAATTTGAAAATCAGATCACTATTTAATTTTTCAAAATTAGTAGATTAATTTATTTTAATTTTTGTTGTGCTAAAAAGTTCAATACTATTATTTTGACCGCAGCTGTACATGCATCAAATAGCGTTTCTAAGCACCTCTAACGGTGGCGTAAGAAGTTAAACTGATGAATTAACCTTTATTCTTAACTGTTGTACAAATTGAAAAATTTAAATGGACAGGAAAAGGTCATAAGTTTTTTGACAAATTGTCAAATGAAGGAAATATGGGTTCTGCAGGTAAGCAAATAAACAGGCTTAGAAATTTAATAACTGAAGACACCAACAAGATAAACACTTCTTTTTTAATCAGTTATAAGGTCTTGTGTATCTTCTTATATATGAAAGTCTTTAATGAAGATTTTAACATTCGTATTGATGGAGCAATTTTCGTTAGATTGGGTCGGGGTAGATCAAAGTAGACTTTCTCATAAACCCCCGAAAAATTATCTCAACAGGCAATAGACCTCAACAGGAATAATAATAATTAGGGAACACCCTGTATAAATCTATTTAATCAACTTGATTCAAAATCAATTTGTGAAAAATAGGTAGTGGATGTGTAAATAGCTGTAATAAAAGTTTAAAGCAAACACAAATAAAAATTACTGAGTGTTATCAATTTCAAAAATATTTATTACATGCACGCTGATAAAAAGTCCTTTGAGTGGCAAATTACTGCACATATTTTATAAATCCTTTATTGTTGGACATAAAACAATGGGAATTGGTGTAAGAGATTTCCATTTTATTTCACAACTCACATATCATTTTTGTTTAACTTTTTCATATTTTAAAATATTAAAAAAAAATAAGTACGGAATAACGGGTATTGTATTTCCATTTATCATACATGCATTTGTTTTTTAAGACAACTATACAATAGAAATAATAAATTAAAAAAGAGATTGGAAAGTGATAAATTTAAAAAACAAAATAATTTAATCAACATCAATATCCAAATAACCCTTGAATAAATTCATGGATGAGAATGAGTACACCTGTAATGAATAATAAAGCAAATTTCAATAATAAATCAATTATTGAAAACAATCGTAACAATTGATAATTTTGCAAAACTAAAACAAGGGCTCTTGATACTGCGAAATTAATTTAAGTATGCACATTTTTCTCATATTTTGTTTGTCTGTAGCCAACCGCTACAAAACTTACTCCTGGTGACAGGGAATATGTGACTTATTTTGCAGGGATATATTTCTATATTTGTGATTCAATGGTGACAATTTTTTTATGGATTGTTTCTTATCAGTTTCTGATCTTGTCATCTCTATACCTTCTGTTACGAGAAGTGGTGCAGCTTGCCCCTAGATACATCAAATAGAATAAGAAATTATACAACAATGAATTCTGCACACCTGTTAAGTTACAAAAACAATGTTCATTTTTTACCTATAAATATTACGAGTTTATCAAAGTACTCATAATGTTATGGGAGCGGTAGAAAAAAAGCGTTGCAAGAAAACCATATACTGGATCGCCACCCGCCTTAGGGAAGAACTTTAAAGCAAAGACCTTGAGAATGTGGATCGAATAATTCACTCGATATATAGAAATGTCTTTAACACGGCTGGTTCAAAACCGAAACCGCAGGATAATCCGTGATATAAATGACCATGAATGCTGACTAAGACGTTCAATTGTAATACCGTAGGTACGAGTATATTGATTTAAAACTCCTTTTATGGAACGCAATTAATTCTGCTTACTGCAGTCAAATGTGCCTTTATATCTTTTCTCTTCTGGATCCTTTGGTCTTCAGAAACAAGGAATTATAAAATTATTAACTTCATTATTAAGCGTAATGGTATTTTTTACTAAATAAATATGTTTATAAATATTAAAATCAACTAAGCAAATGCTAATAGTTCCTTAAACAACTACGTACTGTTAAGTAAAAATTAAAAACAAATAAGAAGTTTATGAAAAAATTTAAACGACAAACATTTATATACATACGGAAGCTGTTTGAAAAGTTCTCGGCCTAACATAGAAGGCATTGTTTTAATAAATAACATTTAATTCCTCAAACAGCCTTATGTATATAATAATTGTATGTGAAGTTTCATTAAAATTGGTCGCGTAGTTATATCAGTGCAATTTTTTGTTTGAACAAACCTATTGCTAACAACGAAAATGGAAAAAAATGAAATTACAGCCGTCATTAAATATTTGGTCAAAAAAAATATGACACCAAATCAAATTAAAGATGACTTCGATGAGACATTGGGGGAATCTGCACCTTCGTATTCCACGTTCAAAAAGTGGGCAGCCTTACGAGTATTTAAACATGGCAGACAGAGCGTCGAAGATGATTGCAGAAGTGGAATGCCAACAACATCCACCTCTTCAGAAAACGTCGATAAAGTTCATAAAATGGTTTTAGACGACCGAAGGTTAAAAGTGCGAAAAATCAGCAACACCATTGGGATCTCTTCTGAGCGGGTTTACCAAATTTTGACTGAAGAATTGGGGTTGAAAAAATTGTCCGCAAGGTGGTTGCCGCGTTTGCTGAGCGAAGAACAAAAATTCAATTGAGTTGAAATCTTTAGAGATAATCTAGCGTTATTTCGGAGGAATACCAGCGATTTTTAGAGAAGATTCATTACCACCGACGAAACATGGATTTATCACTATATTCCTGAGACAAAAGAACAATCAAAACAATGGAAGTATAGCGGTTCTCCTCCTCAGCTGGGAAAGTGAAGACGTCAGTCTTTTGGGATTACGAGAGAATTATTTTTATTGATTACCTTCCCAAGAGCCAAATTATCACTGGTCAATACTATGCAAACCTGTTGGACAAATTGGCTGAAAATGTTTGCCGAAAAAAGACCAGCATTAGCCAAAAAGAAGATCCTTTTTCATCAGGATAATGCTCCAGCACACAAGTCGGTTGTTGTCATGGCTAAACTCCATGAACTTCGATTTTGTTTACTGAACCACCCCCCTTATTCACCTGATTTGGCACCATCAGACTATTACCTCTTTCCTAACTTAAAAAAACATTTGGCTGGATGAAAATTCTTCACCAACGAGGAGGTGATTGCTGAGACGGAGCGGTTTTTCGAAGAGTTGGAGGAATCGGCCTATAAAATGGGTATAGAAGCACTGGAACACAGATGGAATAAGTGCATTGATATAAGAGGAGAATATGTAGAAAAATATTAGAAAAAAGTTTTAAAATTTATTGCGTTTTATTGGTCAGGCCGAGAACTTTTCAAACTGCCCTGGTATGTATTGATTGAGTGACAAATATTAAAAATATTAAGAACGTTTATACAGAGCTACTACTTTCTTTTTGGAACTTTAACGAACAGATTATATGGCTTCCCGTCATTGGAGTTACACTAATGGCTTCTCCAACGCTCGTCTTCAATGGCACTTCTGTTGTAAGCTCGATGGATAAAGCTAATTCGCTTGCAGCACAGTTTGCTGTCAATTCGACGCTACCCGAGAGTTACATGACTCCTCCTGTACCTTAGAGCGTGAACAATTTTATAGGACGAATCTTCTTTCGCACTTGTGCAGTTGCTATAGTATTAAAAGATCTTGACATTCACAAATCCATTGGCTCAGATAGTATCCCTCCTATTGTAATAAAGAGGTGTTCTTCAACGCTCGCAAAGCTAATGGGTAAGCTTTTCCCTCTGTCCTACTCTACTGGTCCTCATTCCGAGTGGATGGAAAACAGCATTTGTCCAGCCTGTCACAAAAAAAAGCGAATTCTCCTCCCCCTCTAACTGTGATCCAATTGAACTTACGTCGCTTCTTTCCAAGGTCAGGGAAACGCTAATCAATTTTCAGCCTAAGAAATATTTTGAGGAATGAAAGCTTCTTAATGACTGGTAGTATGGCTTTCGTAGCAATAGGTCCATTGGTGATCTGATCGTATATCTCACCGAAAAGTGGAACAAGGTTTTACATCTTTTTGGAGAAAGTAAGATTATTTCGCTTGATATTTCAAAGGCCTTTGATAGAGTTTTGCATCAAGCTCTCTTATCGAAAATGCATGCATTTGGTATCGATGAAGCTCTTCTTCGTTGAATCAGAAACAACCTTTCTGACCGTTCACTACAATGAGTACGATTTTAAATCTGATATCCACAAAATAAATGCTGGTGTGCCGCAGGGCTCCGTTTTGTCTCCGACACTCTTCATGATGTTCATAAATGATCTTTTGCTGAAACTTCTAATCCACTTAATTGTTTCACTGACGATAGTAACTTCAGCTTTTCATATTCGTTTTTAGATTCATATCCTTACTTTTCGGATGTGGACTTCCAGCGGCATTGAATGATAAGCTAATTAAATTCTGATCTTGACAGCATTGTCCAATGGGGAATTAAAAACCGTGTAGAATTTGATGCTTCGAAAACTCAATGCTATTTACTGTCGCTAAAGCGTAACACTCCCTCAATACAACTATAATGAGTGGCACTTGAATCGAGGAGACTAAACAGCTTTCAGTTATAGGTATGTGTATCGCAGACCATCTTTTGTGAAGTATTCGCATATTTGAAGTCGCAAAAAGCACTACTAAGTGTTTAGGCTTTCTCCGCTGAAGCAAGAAGTTTTTTACCCCTTCCAATCTGGTTGTTGTATACAAAGCCTTTATCCTTCCGAAACTCGTGTACAATTCCCATATCTGGGCAGGTGCTCTAAAAACCCAATTGAATCTCTTGGGCAGAATTCAAAAGAGAGCTATAAAAATTAAAGGCGACCGTTGTCTAACTGAAGCATTTGTATCTTTCGAGCGCCACAGCAATGTTTCATGTCTATTATTATTTTACCGCTATTTTTGCTCTAGTGAATTACTCAGTTGCATTGCCCCCCTCCAACAATTCAACCGTAATATCCGTACTTCTAGGAATGCTCATCAGTACTGTCAAGTAAAGAGATTCTTGTTTTAGCTACACTACACGAATGTGAAATGCTTTACCTGGCTCAAAGTTTTCCACACATTGCAATGTGCAGACATTCAAAACCAATGTGCATCGGTATCTTCTTTCTATTCTATTCTACTTTCCTAATTCCTCGCACTGTGTTTAACATTGCAATGGTATTCATAACTTCTTGAGTGTGCGTATAATAAAAAAAATACCTCCAGGTTGGGGGTTGTTCCGGCTGTCGAGATGACTTCCCAGCCATTTAAAATAATTATGTTAAGAAGTAACAGCAAGCTTCGGATACGGACGGATCAAGTGATGACAAACCATGCAAACGAAATATGAATAACAAACTGTACGCAGAGTATTAGTTCAATTGGTAGGCAACGTGTAGCCGAGCAATCAACTGCTGCAAAGCAGATATTAACCCCATCCAAGAAATGCAATTGGATGAACCGGAGAGACGAAAATTAAAAGGCTGCAATACCTGCTACGTCGATTGCTATCGAGAATAAAAGCGGCGCTTATTTGAATGTGATTTGTGATTGTGAAACTGTGTGCACGAGCGCCTCTCGACGACTCGAATAAATTCGCCAACATAAGCCTCATTTGCGTACATGCCCCAACAGAAGAGCAAAACGAATGCACCAAGTTCCTGGACAAAACATATGATCAGTGCCATATCTAAGACATTACGAGATTTTAACGCCCAGCTAGGAAGAGAAGACATTTTTGGTGTGAAGGTCGAAAGATGCAGTTTCCACGACACCACCTCCAATAACAGCTTCAGGCTGATCGAGACTTTGTGAAGGGCTTTGTCGGAATTTGTCTTCTTCTTTGTCTAATTTTCCTGGGCTATAGGCACATAGTTTCCAAACAAACAATTAAAGGAGTGATTTTCTAGAACAAAATTGTTATTGTCGTTGTTTGGATTTATTAATTTCTTACTCAGCCTAATTGGTCATACTTACAGAAAAGTAAGACAAATTAAATTAGTTAAAATTATAAATTATTATTAAATTATAAGCAATATGGGTTTTCTTGAAACAAACATTTAATTTGAGTTAATTGGAGTGAGCAACGAGAAAGATGGGGAGCTAAGTTACTAAACGGAAAGTGGTATAGTTTTTTTTTTTTTTTTTTTTTTTAATCGATAGACTAATTAAATATAGAATGTCGCGTTTTAATGACAACAAATTCGCTCCCCAGCTAATGAAAATAAATTTTATATGTTCGGAAACTAATAAAGAAATAAAATACTCATATGTATGAAATATGTCAATTTACGTAAAATGCAAACATTTTTATGTCTACTTTTTGGTTTGTATGGTTTGAATTCGTTGGAATTATCATTTTGTGGCCAGAACTGTGCGAATAATTCGTAAAATTGGAAAAAAAATACAAATTTATCAATAACTAGCTATTACCAGCCTGCTTCGCTATGGGCGCTATTTAAATTAATACAAAATTGGGAGAGGTTCATAACTTCTAGCAATAATTTTTTTTACAATTTTAAAATTATTTTTGAAGAACACTTATCATTTTCTATTTATTAATTTTTATTCTTCTTCTAAAGGGTCATTTGTAGTTTTAGCAATATTATTTAGTTTTTGTGCTGGTTCCTCGACATTTTCATCTTCAAATAAATTTTGAATTTCAAAAATATCTATTTTTTCTTTGTCGCTGATACTTGTTTTCAAAGCTTGTTCTTCTTTTTTGATAATTTCATTTTTTTTTCTAATCGGCCTTTTTTTCTTAGAACCTCTTAAATCAAATAACAAATTCATTAACATTCTATAAAAGTCTGTTGAATCAGTTTTACATTCATCGATTTCAATTTTTGTGGCAAGATATATTTTTTTTAAAAACATCAATTCTTATGATATTTTGTTGGACTTCAAAAAAATTCTGGATAGAATCTTCCAGTTTTGTATGGCTTGCATTGTCTTTTTTTAAGTTCATATGCATCCACTATATATATTTTATGTTTTTGAAATATTTGTTAAGAGAAAATAGTTAATATATAAAACTGATATAATAAAAATTTAAAAACTGGAATTCATGTATCTATCTATCAATCTATATATTTATGAAAATATCATTTTCTTGAAATCACCTTCGAATTCTTTCACACTATCAATGATATTCAGCTTCTACTATAGCAGCATCATTGTCAAAGTAATAGGAGAAATAAGGACCATTGATATCAAGAATGTAACCATCAGAATCAACTATAAGAACAGGATTTATCAAGTGATGCCCTTTATGAATCGAATATGATTTTCGAAGAGCTTGAAAGTTGCTATATTTTTGTGGATGAAGCTGTATGTTCCATCAATTCAGGCAATTACTCGAAGAACTTCAGGTTCTCGGTTATATAATTGCTTGACGAATTCCTGAAACGAATTACTGAAACCTAAGCTTGTTTGCTGTCGACTTGAATGTTGGAACATGATTCATACAAATTAATTAGAAAGTCCCTGACGCATTTTGCCCAAAAACAAGAGTAAGTCCCTTCTGCTAACGTACCAGCAGCAACTATCTTGAAGCACACTCTCACAAAAAGTACATATACCTTGAATATTCCTGTTTTATGGGAAAAAAAAACTTGCGAATTCATCTTAATTAAGACTATTTTCGTCAAAATTTCTCGACACGCTTCTTGCTACATTCCGAAGTTTTGGTAACTACATTTTGAGATGACATATTTTCTATTCATAGAGCCTAGTCCAAGGCATAAAGGTGGTAATATAAAACCTCTGTCATCCAAATTGAATTAAATTTTATTTTCTCTATTTTTTTATTTATGTATATTTTTTGACAAAAAAATAATATTTTTTTTTTTTGATAAATAAAGGTACTATATCCCTTATATCTCAGGAGCGACAGGGACAGCAAACGACGCCATATTTCTTACCGCTCTTTTGACATTTCTCTTCAGTAAGGTTTGCCATTTCATGATGGAAAGATATACGAGCCAACAATGAGTCGAAATTATTAAAATTTACTACTGAAATTCGGAGTCAGTGGCCTCAACGTTAAGAGCGCTACGTCCAATTTATGGTCGTCATAATCGTCTTAGCAGATCAACAATTGAGCGTCTAGTGGAAAAATTTGAATCCACAGGCACAGTACAAAATGTTCCCGTGCCAGTGAGACAAAGAAGTGCCCGTAGAGTCGAGAATATTGCTGCCGCTGAGGCTTCAGTTGCAGAAAGCCCAAATGTGTCCAACACGTCGTTCTCAAGCGTTGGGCATCTCTGTGACGTCGTTGTGGCGAATTTTGCGAAAAGATCTTGGCCTACATCCTTACAAGATTAAATTGACACAAGAACTGAAGCCGCTTGACCACTAGAAGCGTCGTATGTTCGTGAATTGGGCTGAGCAACAACTTGAAAATTGCTGCAAAAAAAGGTCCTTCAACTGCACTAATTTTTGAAAAAACTATTTCAATTAAATCGATTTGTTTTTTTTTAACGTATTTTTTTATTTATTATTTATTATTTATTATCTATATAGATAGATAATAGGAAAAGCCTCCCGCATTAGGCACCCACCTTCGTCCTGTATTGGTAGGGCTGAATTAATACTGATTAACTGAATGGGGTGTTTTTTACATAACTGAAGGTACCTACAAAAACTTTACAGAATCTTAAGATAACTCTGCACAGAAATAACAGTTACTGTCGGAGGTGCCCCACTGTGGGAGGGTGTAACAACTACCTTTTTTTTTAGATTAAGAATTTTATTTTTCAATTTGTTTTATATACAATTTGACTTAAAACTAACTTATTACTAAATTAAATCATGTTGGCACAACAATAGGGGCCCAACGTTCTTCATTTGGCTTTACATAATGCTATTTGCTTACAATATCATATTAATGTTTTCTTAATCTAATTCATGATTTTTTAATGGTGTAAGAACTACCCTACTTTCAGAATTGTACCAGAAAACTCGCGATAGGATAATTTCGAAAATACTCGTATTTATCTCAAATAAAAATTGAACCGAGCATAACTTTGGAGTTTTTATTAATGAAATTTAAAAAGCTTAATTCACCAAAATAACCACTTAACCCTTTTTTAGATGTTCGTGTATTTTATTTTAATAATCCTTTGACCTATTAAAAGTTTTGGGATAAGACCTAAGTTAATATTAAAAAGGCATTTACCACGTTTCCAATGACATTTATATTCATTTTTTGCTTTCCGTTTTTCACGAACCAACCTTTTTAAAGAATAATTGCGTGCTCACATTTTCCGGGATATTATAGGTAGTGAGCCTGGATTTAAAGAACATACATTTTTACGAACAAAGAAAATCAACAACAAAAACACACCTACACTGTTAATTTGCGAGAATTCTTTAAATTAATGGTTTATGTCTTGCCCTCATTTAAGTTAATTTTCGAAAATTAATTTCCAACACCAGTGAATGAAGTAATTTGGTACCAACCTACAAACACTTCTCTTCTCCAAGTGATATATTACCATCCATTCAGAATCTGCACAAAGGTATTCAATGTGCTTGCCACTCGCTATATAAATTATATCCAAATACACCTTTTGGGTAATTCCAAATTGCTCACAACGATGGTCGTTCTATGTAATATTTATATATATGTACTCAGTTTATTGTATTAAGCAAGTAAAAAAATGAAGGAAGGTACCGTGATTGCGAAAAAAAATCATTTTCTTCAGTACGCGCAAATTAATCATTCCAGATTCGCACCTGATTTTCCGCGCTCTTTCAATTATGTGAGGAAAAAATGGGATGCACTTGAAACTCAAGAAACAACGATATCGTAAGATCCTGTGTAGAATGGCTGCCTTTTTATTTTTTTGTTTGCTTTCTTAGTAGATGGAGTCCTTTGGGAGATAATATCTGGGCATCACTTGTCTCGTCCTTACATTATTTGCTTGTTGAGGTGTTTTTATTTTTTCTTCGTTAAAATTCCAGTATAAAATGGCTAGGGTCAAAAAATGCAAAAAATACACTCTTGTTCATTTGAAAAGGTTCTATAAGTGTCTGGATTATTGTTATAACCGAAACAATATATTCAAAGCAAGGATTCACAATTACCAATATAATTACGTTCAGATTTTGACCTTATCTAATATTTGATCAAATCGAACCAATCTTCAAGAAGTGCTTACTGAGCGTGTCACCGGCGGATGCTTTCTGAATGTCGAGAAAGCATTCGATAGCGTGTGGATAGACGGTCTAATCCACAAACTTCATCTCATGCAAGTACCTCCGCCATTAATAAAAATTCTCTTTTCTTTCCTATCTTTCAGGAAATTTTTCGTTGAAGTAGATATCTGCAAGTCAAACATGAAGTCCATCAGAGATGGAGTCGCCCAAGGCTCAAAACTAGGCCCCTTCCTCTACGACTTGATGACTTCAAACCAACCTTCTCCAATGGATGCTAGAACCTTCTATATGCTGATGACTTGATCACCTACACCAAATCAATGTCACTACTAATCGCTGTCCAAAAAGTAGAAACCCACATCAACAGACTCTTCCAATTCTACCAGAAATGGGGCATCGGATTCAACACTTCCAAATCGGATCTTGTCTCCTTCAGGAGACCTTCAACTGGTAGAGGCATTCGCACCGCAAAAATTTGCAGAAATCTGGTCCTGAGACTCCCTGACGGATCCACCATAGTGGCAAAGCCAAATGTCAAGTACCTGGGAGTGCACTTCAACGGGTCGCTAAGGTTTAACCTGCACTCAAGAAATGTTCTGAAAAAGGCCAGCTAGCCCTTCAGCCGCTTGCACCCATTGCTGAAAAGAAGATCAGGTCTTAGCCAACCGACAAATATATTGATCTACAAGCAGCTCTTGCGACCAGTGATCAGCTATTTTTCCCATCCCAGTATAGTTTTCCATCTCGAAGACAGCTATGAAGGAGCTCAAACTATTCGAAAGGAAGATACTGAGGATCTGCACTGGACTCTTCGACCGTCAACGACAGAAACACTACAGGAAGGAGCATCTCTACACAGAAGCGAATTTAATTCCACTGGACAAATATCTAGTTCATTCAACGAAGAATAAGAAACTAATGGAGAACATCATCGACCACCCGAATCAGCTTATGAGAAGGATGACCACAGAACAACGACATCCCGAGCCGAGGTAGCTCAGTGTGATGGAAACTCTGGATGACAACGTAATCATGGACAACTAGGACGTAGTCTCGTTCTACGCTGACATTGGGTCAGCCTTCCACCGCAGCTAAAACGCCATCCCTGCCTAAAAACCACAACAATCACCACTGACCACCGGGAATCAATACCCTGAGAACAATACAGTCAACCGAACTTTTAAATTTAATTTTTTCGTCAAGTAAATTTTATATAAAAATAATATCTTATTAGTTGTAAGCCAAATTGTAAATAGTATGTTCAATAAAACAAAATTGAATTGAAATTGAGTGCTTGCTGAGTCAATATTTAATTAGAAAATTTATCATTTGTCTTGTACAGAATATTGCACAAAATCTTTATTAACTACATAAGCGTTTAATACATAAGTGCAGAAATTCCTGCGAGTATATTTATTTTTGTTCTGAATACACACATTCTTCAGTGTATTTGCATCAAAACAATTTATTTTTATTGTCTTAAAAAATATATTTGTTAATAATTGTTCTTGAAATACATACTCAAACCTAAAAGATGTTAGTTTCTGACGTACGAGTATCCTTGCAAAATTTCGCTTAAATTCTTAGAATGAACATTTATTTCAAAAGGCTCTGCGAAATAGAACCTACTTAAAGGAACTGGAGTGTAAATATTCGTTCGTTGGGTGTCTCGACAACAGACGGAATTTATAACACTCAACACCTTTAGCAAAAATATTCTTATTAAATTCATCGCTAGAATATAAAGGTAGAAAAGTAGACTGGGTATAGACAATTTTCACTGGGGTTTATTTTTATGAGATCCCATACATTTGCAGATGGTGTTTCTAAATTGTAATGTTTTTTTTCAAAGATAAAATGTTATTTTTATTCTTATTCTGAATACAACAGCAGCTTTGAATTTTCATTCTTTACTGAATTAACAAATTTAATGGACGTAATATTTTTTTTTGCCAAGTGAACTTATTAAGCTAAAAATCTGAGTATAATTCAAAAGGTTTTATTTTTAACAAAAGGTATATGTACTTTTAAATAAAAACTCAACTTGGGTAACATTTTTTAAATCTAAACGATTTTTTTCGTAATTTCGTTCGTAAGAAAAGCTGATGTATTTTGAGCTTAATGGATGGAAAAGAATAAATTGGTATACGAGTCCAAGAGGCGATTAAAAATAAAATTAAGTATAGTAATTCATTTTACAAAAATTGTTGTCCTGATTTGCAAAATTAATTTTAATTTTTTATAGGGTAAGATTAATATTAAAATTTCTAAATTTCATAAAAAGTGCATTAAAACTGGACGGGATTTTGAATTAAATCGTTTTTCAAAATCAAGAGAAAAAGTTTATGTCTCATTACTTCGATGGCTTTTAAGTATTCTAAGGCGAGAACGTATAACATATACCGTAAGTTTTGGGGCTAAAAAAAGAACTCAATTTGTCCTCTAGAAAAGCACCTAAGCCGCTTAAGTACCAAGTTTGATGAAAATCTCTTCAGCGGTTTTGAATGTAGGTCGAAGTACAGATATACAGTTTTTTTGTTTGTTTTCCAATTCACACGCGTTCAAGGGTTCATTGATCCCCTTATAATGTTAAACACATCACGTGTGATGGCGAAATTAGGGAGGTAGAGAAATGAGATGCCAATGAACATTGGTCTTTAATGTTTGCAAATTTAAAAATGGCAAGGGAAAACCGTACCGGGTAGATTATTCCAAAATCGTGTTGTGCGACTAAAACACGAATCTATGCATTCTCCCAACGTCCAAAATTAGTCTCGACGTTGAACTAATGAGCATTCCCAGCAAAACGGATATCACGGGTGAGCTGATTGAGGGGAAGAATGCAACTGGATTCTTCGACTGAGCATTGCTTGTGAAAGAAGCGATAAAGCAAGCAGATACATGAACATTCCGACGGTGTTCCAACGCGCTTTAACGCGCTGTTCTGAATTGTATCTAGTAAATTGAGACACATTTGAGTAGCACCTTCCCGGAAGATGTTTGCTTACTCGACTTTAGGACGTTTAAATGTCTTGTAAATTGAAGCTACCGATAAAGAAATCTCAAGAACTAGGTAAGTCAATTCAACGAAGATCGTTGCTAACACAATACTGAGTTCTTAAAGCTTTTCGGCTCCTTCGATCATAATGCCATTCAAGAGTAACCGCAAAGGGGGTACATTTTGCTTCAACGACATTAAACAAAATTGAGTTTTCGAAGCTTTTAACTCCACACGATTTTCTATACCACATTTAGCATCCGTAAGGATCGGAGTTTAATGAGCTTATCATACGGTAGCATTGCAATTCTATACTTCCGAAGGAGATGGACGTGTATTTGATAACGAGTATGAAAAGCTGAGGGTAGAGTCGTCGGCGAAACAATAAAATGGGTTAAAAGTTTAAGACAAGATATGGGCTTATCCGTGCAAATTTTAACTTTTGCCATGCGTCGAAATATATAGACATTATTATTAAATATTCAGGTTTTGGAACTTATAATATTATATATATCATTGAGTTTTAACTATTCAATTTATAAAATGAACCATCGAGATAGTGCAAAAGTGTTTAAAATCGAAAAAATCATCGAATATTGAGACTTTTGGCTGCGTGCGTGGGTAATTAACGTTTTGTATTATTGCAAAAATAATGTTTAACATAAGATTACTTAGTACAATTTTTGTTTTTTTTAGATAAATGAAGGTCAAAATTAATTGAAATCATTCATTTTGAGTGCCTTCCTTATAAATAGTCCTATATGATATAAATTTTAGAAAAAAACTGCCATGCGTGATTTTTCGTAAATCTTTAATTGTCACAAATTTTCGTGTCTATTTTTTTAACATTGATCATGGGGCATTTTTTTATGGTCTGCATCATTATTTAAGCTATCTAGAGTAAAAAAAACTTTAGCTTCAATGCGTGCTTCATTATGTACAAATTTTATGAAGTTAACAAAACGAACGTAAAAAACGTAACTGTTTCAAAAAAGGCACATTTTTTACTAGCACACCAAAGCATTGTTTGATTATACCCTTACAATGAGCGTAATTTAAACTGTAGAAACTATAAAAAAAAAACGGTAAAAGTGTTAAACAAATAAGTTTAAAAACAGAAGCTGTGAAGATTAAAAATAAAAACCAAAACAATTAACTCGGTGTTAAAAATAAATTATTTTAAATTAATTTTTCTATACATTATACCTTTATACTCTTCAACAAACAATACATATGAGTTATTTTGAAGTTTTTTATTTATTTGTGGTCTATAATTGAAGAAAAACTCAAATTTACATGCGTGCCTTAATTTTTTTTTTTGTTTTTTTCAAACTCAAGAAGTTAAAATTTACAGGGATAAGCCCATATCATTTATGAATATGAGGAATAGAATCGACACAAGACGGAGCCCTGAGGAGATATTTTATTACTATCAGACTTGAAACGTACAATACATCCTGTATTAAACGATCCAGAAGATAATTTCAAATCGAATGAATATGGGTTTTATTGTTAACTAAGCGCAAGCGTTTTCTATAAGAGAGGCTGGTGCCAAACTCTATCAAATGCCTTAGAAATGTCAAGCGTAATAATCATACTTTCTCCGAAACAATACAGATGCATTTACCTATGTCAATGCCAGGGGAACCATAGCTGTAAAAGCCATATTTCTCAAGTTCATGAGTGATCAGCAACTCTAATGACCTTGGAAGGCAGAAACGTAAGTGCTAATAGTCTGGAGATAGAAAGAGAGGAAGGTTTGCCTTTCTTAGTATCAGGCTGGATAAATACACATTTCCATCTTCAAGGAAAGATTCCAGAATTGTTATCAAGACTAGCGGATTTGTCTATTATAAGACCTTGAAGAGCTCTTGCAACTGTACGAGTGCAGAAATATACCTGTCTCATTGACAAATTTACGTTCTTAATTACAGAGGGAGCAATGTTACTATCAGGCAACATAGAGCATAGCAGCACAATTACCTGCGAGTAAATTTGCCTTATCTGAAAAGCTAGTTATATCGTTATCGGGTTGTCGTTGTAGATGAGTGTTGGGACTGAAGATTAAGTCGAATTTTTTACGTTCTTGACAAATCAAAATATTCCTACTTCATTTGGGACATTGCAGAATTTGTTGGCTTAATTTCTGGTCATGTATGATATTGATTCTTTTTCTAACAACGTTGCATTTCTTCGGGATTGCTTGTGATTTATCCGATTTTCCTCAGTTGAGAAGGCGGAAACTTATTTCTCTCAACCTTATAATTCCTTTAGAGCTTGTTTCGAACCAAGACTCTTCTTTATTTATTATACTCTTAATTCTGTAATAAATAAAATCACTGGCATCAACGTCACTATTCAGGAAATATAGTAACCGGTTAAATATTTGAAAAAAAGCTATTAAGACATTAAGACTGTAAAGTGGGATGTTTCTCTTTGTCTGGATAAATGGAACTCGAGGAATTGGATGATGTTACACAATTAAGAGTGTTTTGGATATCAATGAAATTCTTTATTCCTGTGAAAGTACGTTCGATGCCATTATGTATGGAACTCGATTTCTTTTGCATGGCCACCACGGGCACGCTTAGAGAAGTCCAGACGCTGAACCCAATTTTCGACGGTTTTCACTGCTGCAATTTCACGTTCGATATTCGTACGAAGTTCATCAATCGTCGCTGGCTTGTTGGCATAGACCATAGACTTGACGTAGCCCCACAGGAAATAGTCTAACAGGCACTTCTTTTTTTCACTGGCACGGGAACATTTTGTACTGTGCCTGTGGATTCAAATTTTTCCACTAGACGCTCAATTGTTGATCTGCTAGGACGATTATGACGACCATAAGCAAGAAATATGACGTCGTTTGCTGTCCCTTTCGCTCTACTTTTGTAGCGTCCCTGTTGAAAAATCATTTAATTAGATAGATACATAGATGCCAATGCTGCCTTCGGATCTTGAGAACTATTAGATATGATGGATGCCCGTTAATATATAAATGTGTAAATGCTTCGGCGATAATAATTTTTATTTGTTAGGTCCTGAAACATTTTTTAAAGTTTGAGGTCACTCCGGATGAAATAAAGATATATTTTTCAATAACTGAAGGATTAATTAGTAAATTTATTTATTTTCCAGGTAAGCCAACTCTAGTTTAATCCAGAGATCAAATGTTTCATGTCTATCACAAACAGTGCTCTAGTGAAATAGCCAGTTGGATTCCTTCTCTCAAACAATTCAACCGTAATACCCGTACTTCTAGGAATGCTCATCAGGGGTAAAATTACCGCTTCAGTGCCCTAGTGAGTGAATCCCATCAGTGATCGAATGAAAATGTCAAATTAGGGTAATCGATTGCTCGATGGCGTAAGCGGTAATGCCAAACTCACAAAATTCAGTCACGTATTACTCGAAAACTGATGCTGTAATTTGGCCCCAGTTTACCCTTGAGCCCAACTTTGAAGGTACTGTCAAGTAGAGAGATTATTTTTTTAGCCGCACTACACGAATGTGAAATGCTTTACCCGGCTCAATATTTCCCAGCCATTTCAATGTGCAGACACTCAAAACCAATGTGCATTGGTATCTCCTAATCCTTTTCTACTTTCCTTATTGCTCACACTGTGTTTAACTTTATAAGGGTATTCAAAGTCTCTTGAGTGCGCATATAATATAAAAAAAAAAATGTCTGCATAAAGACCACTTGCCCTATTTGAAATACATTACAGTTTTGATTGGGAATGAGCCGGAGTAGATGCGTATGTCTCAAAGCATTAAAATATTCATCCCGCAAGAAGAAAATTCTATAATACTATCGGAATAAGCACATAGAATTCAGTTAGATATGGGGGAATTTTTAATCTCAGACCACCTGACCACATACTGGGGAAATGTGATGCACTCGTGCATGAAAGGCACAGGTATCTGGGCAAGCACCATATAAAAGAGAGTGAATTATCATCCCTTAAAATACTCCAAATACTTCGATCCCTCTGAGGAGCAGATTTGGAGGAAGAACTGTAATGATGAGCCAACCTCATCCAGTTCTAGATCTTTAGGTCGCAGTGTTTTTATACCCCAATTTATTCATTCATTCATTCAATCTCAGACCACCTAACGTAATTTAATAAAATTTCCCAGATGTTACTAACCCAGGTAAGACTCACGAGTTTAGGTAAATAAGCAATAAACCTCTCTAATAAATGAAGCAAGTAATTTTTGCATATTTTATAATATTTATTGCAAACACGTTTAATGACACTTGAATTTTTTTCTTATACCAACTGTGGCTCTTAAGTGTAGCTCCATGATACTATAACTACGATATTTACCTTTAGTTGAGCTTGTTTTGAATATCTAAGCCATTACCAGTTGGACGAAGATTAATTTGTTTTCGTTTCGAAAAAATCCATCGGTCTCAGTGTGTTACGTGCAAAAAAATGGAAAAATAAATGCAACCTTAAACAAAATTTATTGGTCTATCCGAGTCAGAACGTGTGTGCTATTTTTTTGGAAATATCCTTGAATAAAAAAAGGAAGTTCTGCGCAACCAATGTGCAAAATAAATTAAGGAATTTATCCATCGCTATTAGGGCTGATATGTGCACAATATCACGATGTTTTCAAGCCAGAAATAGTAGGTTCTATTTATTTGGATGCTAATGCATACAACATGTCCCATTTTGCCAGACCTAGTTGTAGCGTGGAGTCCCCATAGAAAAATGCAGGTGTAATCGTGAATAAATAGCATCGGTTTCAGTATACCAGGAACGAAAGGGCTTTTCGGTAAACGATTGTTATTGTAAACACAAGCATAAATTTAAACCGAGACTTACCAAAACCATCAACCCTGTTTCTACAAAACCAACTCCTTTTCGTCTTTGAAAAACATTTTAGTAAATTACACAGATTGCTTGTTTTCATTTCGAGGCATGCATGCGTAAACACAATAGAAATGTCCTCAATCAAGGGACATGGTGCATCCTATTCAAGGCACAAAAATGTATGCCATGGCAGGAATGCAAGTGGAGGTATCTTACATGAAAATAATATGTAATTTCAAGAAGTGCTTTATTTTCTTGGCAAAAAAAACTAATTTTTTTTAAAATAAAAATCCTGAATGCTCTTGAAATGGTGATTTACAAGAATAATAATATATGTACAGTACATATGTAGGTTCTTATCCTTTTGACTACAAATTAGTTCTTAGTATATATTATGGTGATTAAAAAAAATTTTGGTTAAAACTTGAATTCGAGTTTAAGCTTAGAACATTTTTTTTTTTTCTTATAATCTACCCGCGCTCAAGGGATTATGATTACCCTTTAAATGTTTCAACACAGCGCGGGCGTGAAGTTAATGAAGAGAAAGAAGGATAGGAAAGATGTGTGGCCAGGGGCGTATTTACCCTATGGCTAAAAGGGCTACAGCCCGGGGCGGCAATGCTGCTAGGGGCGGCACAAGCCAATTTATAATATTTTCTTGAGGCGATTGAACTTTCAAAACATACAAGCAAAAGAGAGCAACCTAACAATTGTCTAATTTACAATATTTTTGAAGGATAAACAAAAAATACAAAGATTTAAAAAAATGCAATTTTTTGAGTTTTTCAAGCATGACAATTTTTTTAGTGCCATGAGTGTCCGGCTGTTAGAGAGTTCACTGTAACATGTCACTCACTTTTTTCACCATTTACTATTCTTATTTTTTATAAACAATTTTTTATAATAAAAATTCATTGTAAAATATTTACCTATTTTACCTATTTTTTGGAACAAATTCCAATGAAACGAAAACATTATCAAAAAAAAAAACACTTGTTGCTATGTAGCTCTAAAAAAATGGGCTGGAAAAACTTTGGCTGGACGGATCTTAATTTTTTGTTTCTAAACCATCTACAAAGAGTCACTTTTTATTTTACAAAAAAATATAAAAATCCATCAAGCCGGATTTAGACTTTTATATACCTAGCTAATCATGCCTCGATTTTTTTAGTTTTGGCTGACTCGTGACCTATATACAAATATCCTTCCCTTCGTCAATAGTTTTGAACGACTTATGAAACAATATAATGATTGATTTTTGTACAATAGTTAATAATAATGGATAAATAAAAGGATAGGTATTATTTTAAAAACTGTTGGCGCAAATTTTAGTCGAGTTAGTACGATGTTAAAACTATTTTAGTATATAATACTTGGTAAAAAAGACGATTTTGCTAATTTTAATCAAATTTAGCATCATGCTATCTCTAACATTTTACTAAAGTTAAAATCGTCGAATACCTATTTTATCTTTTTAGTATCGTTGTAACTTCATATGCCTTGCATACTTCCAGATGTCAAAAAATGTCTGTTTACTTAGTTTTTTGCACGAACTGTCATTGTTTTAGGTGTGTTCAGAAGCAATTTGAACAAACTGTTTATGAGAGAAAAACGAGAATATTTGATATTTTTGAAGAGATGGGAAAAAGCAAAACCTCTAAAAATTACAAAATGGACCAAAAAAGAATCGTCAAGAGGAAAAAACGAGATGATGAGTGTCGCGAAGGGGAGGTTTTCTTTGCGGTCAAAATAAATTTCAAAATAAATACATTGGCGCAAAATTTTCATTGAATTAGTACGATGCTAAAATTGTATTAGTATGACTCTAGGTTAAAACAACGAATTTGCAAATTTTAATAGAATATAGCATCATACTTTCTCTACCCTTTTATTAAAGCTAAAATCATCAAAAACCTACTTTATTTTTTTAAGTATCGTGCTAGCTTCATATGACTCTTTGACATTTGCAAAAATTTAAAAAAGGTTAGTGTACCTACTTTCTTACACGAAATGTCATTGTTTAAGGTGTGTTCAGAAGCAATTTATTAAGAAAATTCTTTTAGTACGATACTAGTTAAAAATTATTTAAAATTAAGAATGAGTTAGTAAACTACTATAAAGTTAGCAAATTGTTGAGTAGTATCATACTAATACCTTAATAATAGGCTGTTTAAAATTTTGCGCCATTCATTCCTATTTGCGACCTATAACAATAACAAATGGTTTTATTTTTTTATCTAAGCTTGATCACATGAGTGAAGAAGCAATTCGAAAAAATGCAACCACTCTTCAGAAATTTTACCCGGTTGATCTTGGGGAAGATTTTCAAGAAGAGTGTGTCTTACTTAAACATTTTCTGGAGCAAAACAACACTGAAAATATGAGTTTAAGACAGCTAAACCGTCATATACATAAGAGAAAAAGAATTGAAGGAAGCATTTCCATATGTTGAGGTTGCTTTAAGAATATACTTGTGCATCTGCAGTGACAAATTGTAATGCAGAAAGATCGTTTTCCGTATTGAAAGGAATAAAAACCAATTTAAGGTTTCGCATTAGCGAAGAACGCCTTAATAGTTTAGCTTTATTAAATATAGCAGCTAAGCTGACAAAAAAACTAGATAACGAATCTATTGTCAATGAATTTTGTAATCGATATACATTCAGAAAAAAAATTTGAAAATATCAAATGTTGTGCATTTTGTGTTTTTTTATTATTATTATTTATTACTTTATTTTCATTGTTCTAAAGGGCGGCAAAATGTATCAGCCCGGGGCGCCAAATCCTTATATACGCCTCTGTGTGTGGCACGATGTTCTGAGACTGTTGGTGGTTGTCTCAGATATTTTTTATCTCCAGGGATGGCGGCTGAGCTAAAGCGGAGAAATGCCGTATCTTATTTCTAAGTCGCTTATAATTCACATTATTTTATTCGTGTTCATCCTTGTTGGGCATACTAGTTTAACTCAATTACATGTTGTTAGTGTTATGCCTGAACAACATGTAATGAGTAAACCAGCAACCCATTGATGACAATTTTAAGAAGGTTTTCAATGGAATTAAAACGACATAGACGACGGCAGGGATCGAACCTGTGATCATGAGGTCGTCAGGCGAGCACACAACCATCGTGCCACGGCCACCCCGAAATTCAAAAAACATTCATTTCGAACTGAAATTATAAGTTACCTAAGACCAGCGTTACCGCTGTGCCACTTTAGTGTCAAATTGCCACTTTTTTTCAGGCTGTGCCACTTTTTATTCCCCACAAGTAAAACTAAAGTTGGCAATTCACCATGTCATTTTTTATATCTTCTATGCGTACGATACTTATACCATCAAAGTTTTAAAATTCAACATAACCCACACATTGAAAAAGTGGGTAACATTCAAAATAGTTTGAATAAATACCTATTTTCGACTTATATGAATTTGTTGCAAAAATTTTAACCTTGCCTCATGGCAGTGCCTGCGCTAAGAGGGTTTTTTCCAAGCTAACTTTGATGAAAAACAAACTCACCAACAGACGAAACACTGAAACTTGCGAAAATATGTTGCCTTTTTTAAATTTAGTAAGCAACTGTGATTTAGCTGAGTGGAGTCCAGTTGAGCTCCTCATAAAAAAATATAGGGAAACCATCACAGGAAAGTAAAATGTGATACGACTTCTTTTAAATAAATTATTATTTATTATTTATTCATACTTTTATTTATTTATTTATGTTGAATAATCAATACAAAATGAACTGTTAAATTTTCAGTTTTAAGCTTACGTTGCAATAAACCTTAAAATGATTGTTTAAATTATGTGTTTTCTTTAACTCCTATAAATTCGTTGAGATAAGTGTGAAATTTGTTCCCTTAAGTCAATTTTCATACATATATGGCGTTGTTTTGTTTTTAATTTTAAGTGCCACCTTTTTTTCTCGAGTGCCACTTTTCTTGCCACTTTTCCAAAATATCCTAAGGTAACGCTGCCTAAGACTCTTTAAAAACGGACGTCGTTCGACCAAAGTTGAAAAGAAATATTAATGATCAGTACGTCCAGAATTTTTATGTTGGATTTGGATGGTACTGCGACCTGCGACTTCGACAATGTTTTACGCTGCTGAAGTTTGGGGAATTTATAAGTTTGACAATGTTGAAAGTTTCTTCTGTTTTTCATAAAACGGTTCTTTCATCTGCTGCAAAACTGTCCTAATTATATGCTGCAAGCTGCATTTTGATTATATTAAATTCAACTTATGAGTCGCGCTTGGGCGTTTTAAAAAAACTTTATTTATTCTTTAAAATAATACAATAATACATACGGCTTGCGATCTTCTGCATACTCTGCATAATTTTATTCATGATATCTTAAAGCTAAAGGTGTTAGTCATCATATCATTCCAAGGGTCTAGTCTAGATCATTTGTGATGATTCCTGTTATAGATTTTTACGATCAATACGTGACATTTTTCTGTTTAACCCGGAATCTTTTGTTATTGCGAATCATGAGTCATATTGAAATATAATCGCGGACAGAAACAAACGTTCCTAAAATATGTTTTAGACATATAATTAGCATTGAAACTTTTAATGACGAATGTGTCCCTTAACTTATTATAAAAAATACTATCCTATCAGATGTCTGATACTCTTCTATCTTAGTAAGTGGCGCAACACGCAATCAATAAGTTCCAATAAGATCCTATGCCAATTTTTGAAGGTACTTGACCTAAGATTAAGAGAAATGTTTATCAAAGAGGCTTAATCATCAACTCATCGAAACTAATACAGTTGTTTTGATTATAACCTGGAAGGACTCAACTATTCGAATAGCGAATTCAACACAAAATTCATTAAAACCATATTCTGGAAGAGGGGGGAACTTTTTCGGCTTAATTTTATACCAACTCGTGATGATCTTCCTATTATTTGCTCACTATGCAAGGATATCTTTCACTTCATCTAAATTTGTCCAATTTTGAAAGATACAGGAACGAGGTGTCTTGGTCAGATTGAACTAAATTTGCTAAAAATTAAAAATATTTTGAATGTCAGAGCTGGATGGCGAGATCTTTTCTTCTTTGTCACGACTGCGGCAACCTGCAGGGGGAGAATATTTGACGATTTTTTCAAGTTGGTTTCCGAGTTCTACAGTTTTAAATATATATAATATTTAAAATATATATTTAATTGTTTTTTCTTACTATCGTCCAAAAGTTACTTTGTACACATGGAAAACAGCATTTGTCCAGCCTGTCCCTAAAAAAGGCGAATCTTCTTTCCCCTTTAACTATTTTCCAATTGCACTTACATCCCTCCTTTCCACGGTCATGGAAACCCTGATAAATTATCAGCTCGAGAAATATCTTGAAGAACCAAAGATCATTATTGACCGGCAGTAGCAAAAGATCTACTAGTGATCTGATTGTAAATCGCACCAAACAGTGGCACAAATCTTTACATCGTTTTGGAGAAAGTATGATTTGCACTTGCACTTATCGAAAATGCGTGCATTTGGTATTGTTCACATTGAATTTTTGTTAAAAAATTAAATTAATTTAAGATGAACTGAATTGACAAAACTTGCCTATTGACAAGGCCAACAGTAAACTTATGAGTATATTATATTCCCGAGACGAAACGCAAATTTTTATGTACTAAAGGCCAAAAAAATAATTCAGAATAATTCAGCAAGTCTAATAATAGTGTAGACTTCTACTTGTCTGATTTATTTCAGTTTTATAAATATTTTGTAATGTCGGTCGATGTTGTCCCAGATGCGGCAATTTTACTTTTTAATGCGCCTCGTCGCTAAAGATGATTTTTTTCGGCCAAAAGTGGGGTCCCCTAAGGACCAGCCATCGAACAAACGGCTGTGTAGTTGATCCTTAACTTTGACCTCCTGGGCCAGATATAGATGTTGTACAGGCTTACGCTTAAGGCCTGACGTAAAAGTCGCCGAGATAAAGTCTGCCAAAGGCCAAGTTCTTACACGGCTCGGAATCAATCGCCTGATGCTTAGCGTTCTGCTGTACACTTCCAAAGACCGCTACTAAAAGGCAGTGTCGGATTAAACCAGCGCGGGGCCTGTAGCAAATTCTATCAAGGGGCCCTTAGACTTATCAAGTTTATGGTATTAAATAAAACAAAACTGTTACAAACAAACTTTTCTTGATTTAATTTGGGAAAATTTATAAATAATGCTGTTGATATCGACTTCTCGGAGTAAATCATTCCTTATTCACTAAAGTGAGGAGATTAAGACGTTGTTGGCTCATCGTGTTCCTCAATTCATTTTTAACACGTTTTAATGTTGAGAAAGATCGTTCACCTCTGCAGTTGGTGATCATGAGAGACAAATAAATGCGCAAAGCAATTTCAACGTTCGGGAAACAAGATTGTAAAGAATTATTTATCAACAGCTTGTAAACCTGCATTTCCAGAGGCTCATGATTCCTGCTGTCAATAATACCAGCCACATCAGAATTGAGCATTGGAGCGAATTGCACTAATTCGTTGCCCAGACTGTCCTCCAAATCATCTGCGTAAGCACTTACTATGGTTGCAGATTTTTAATTTCTTCTGGTGGAAGAGATTTTATATGAAGGTTTTTATAATACAAATTCTATATACTACTGAAATAAATCAGCCAAGTAGAAGACTTAGCACTATTAATGGACTTGTTGAATTATTGATTCAAAATAGCTTTTATGGCTTTTAGTCCACAAAAATTGGCGTTTCGTCCGGGTGATCCCACATGGACTCATCAGTTGGCTGTGAGGACCTTGTCAATACGCAATTTTTATTGAATTCAGTTCATCTTACATTGATTTTTTGTCAAAAATCCAATGTGAACTATATCCAACCAATATTAAAATTGTAATCATTAACGTTGAAATATTTTGCTATTTTCAACAAATTCAACAAATCTATTAATAGTGCTAATTCTTCTACTAGGCTGATTTAGTTCAGTAGTATATAGAATTTGTATTATAAAAACCTTCATATAGAATTAATGCTCGGCCACGGGCAAAATATTCCAACGTTAATGATTATAATTTTAATCTTGGTTGGATATAGTTCACATCGGATTTTTGTCAAAAAATCGATGTAAGATGAACTGAATTCAATAAAAATTGCGTATTGACAAGGTCCTCACAGCCAACTGATGAGTCCATGTGGGATCACCCGGACGAAACGCCAGTTTTTGTGGACTAAAGGCCAAAAAAGCTATTTTGAATCAGGAAGAGATTTTAGCTCTCGGAATATTCCGAAAATGCCAGCAATTTTATGATAACTGTTCATATACGTTCACCTAAAGCAGTGAATACGTTATCAATGGTGACAATAAATACCTGAATTTCATACCGTGGTCCAATTTGCGTTTGGTGCGGTGCGAAACATGATTTTTGGTAAGACCAGCAGATAGAAAAATAAAATTTTAGTTGATCATTTTGATGCAAATATTTTCTTCTTAGTAATTGTGACTAAATCTAATATGTAAATAATACTTTTTTATGGTCAGAAAAGGTTGGTGCGCGGGGCCCCCAAATGCGCGGGGCCCGTAGCATTTGCTACTCTTGCTTCGTGGCTAATCCGGCGCTGCCAAAGGGGTGGTTAAATTTTAAGAGCCGATGCTGATTTTGAATAAAACACAAATTATTTAGGAAATTATTGTCATTTCTTTTTATTATGATATATTGGTATGGTTTAATTATTTTTGAAATAAAATATCGGCAAAATGGACGCCGCGACCTCGGCGGCATACCTCCATCCAATGATCTAAATTTTCGATGACGCTGAGGCATAATTGAGGTTCTATGCCGTTAATGTGCCGAATTATCTCATCTTTTAGCTCTTGAATTGTTGCTGGCTTATCGACGTACACCTTTTCTTTCAAATAACCCCAAAGAAAGAAGTCCAACGGTGTCAAATCACATGATCTTGGCGCCCAATTGACATCACCACCACGTGGGATAACACGGCCATTGAATTTGTCGCAAAAAAAGCCATTGTTTCGTTAGCTGTGTGGCAAGTAACCTGTTGAAACCACATATCATCCACATCCATATCTTCTAATTCGGGCCATAAAAAGTTCGTTATCATCTCACGATAGCGAACACCATTCACAGTAACTGCCTGACCGGCCTCATTTTGGAAAAAATACGGCCTGATGATGCCGCCAGCCCATAAACCGCACCAAACAGTCACTCTTTGTGGGTGCATTCGCCCAAATGCGGCAATTCTGCTTATTGACGAATCCACTGAGGTGAAAATGTGCCTCATCACTGAAGATAATTTTCTTCGAAAATTGATCATCCACTGTTGCCATTTCTTGCCACCATTTTGACCATTGACGACGCTTGAAATGGTCAAGAGGCTTTAGTTCTTGAGTCAATTATCTTGTAAGCGTGTAAATGCAAGTCTTTATGCATAATGTTCATCAACGAAGATCGTGAGAGGTGCAATTGTTGGGCACGACGACGAGTTGAGGTGGACGGCTCTTCAGCCACACTATCGCGAACAGCAGCAATATTTTCTGCAGTACGAGCTGTACGAGCATGCACTGGTGTTTTCGCATCTCCTACAGACCCGGTTTGCTCAAATTTTTGCACGATTTTTCCGATTGTATGCACATTTGGACGATTAAATTGACCGAAAAAATCGCGAAGTCCACGATATGCATTTTGATTTGAACGCCCATTTTCATAACAAGCCTGAATAACTTTAACGCGTTGCTCGATTGTGTATCTTTCCATGGTTCTAATTGAGTTAGTGCTAAAGTGACCAGATTTATTTGAAGCAAAAGCGGGACACCTCACAACAGTGAGAAACAGCTTCAGATCCTTTTTGTTGCATGCATCGGAGAAATTTGATACAAAACTTATATTACTTTGTTCTTTGTAGTAACTCTTTATGTGCAGAGAGTACATTTTTCACAACCAATTCGGTTTTGGTTCTAGCATAGGAGAACGTTTTATCGAACAGCTTTCTTAACAATTTGCAATTGAAATCCATTGATCTAAAGCTGTGGTAATGGCAAATGGTATGTTTACACATCACTGCCTCTGCAAGTGCTAACTCCTTCTCATGATCTTTGTAATCGCTACTCCGAAAAAATGAGTCCAACTTCATTGATGCAACAGAGTTCATTACTTTAGACTTATGATTTTGTCTTTTGATGTGGCGAATTACATCATTTTGTACTACTGTAAATATTGAAAACAAGCATTCGCAGACATTACAATAAGCCAAAAATGTGTGTTACGTTTGCTCGGTTAAAGGAATAGATATTCATGTCTATTACAGAATTCACAGAGTTCGGTGAGTTGCCTCGATTCACATCCGCTGTAAAACTCAATTATGAAATTCGTGGGATGAACTACATTGTCGATTCCTAAAATTACCTTATCATGAACTTTCGTATCGACACTGTCAGTAACAAACCTTTATTCAACTGGCCTAGGCTGTGATAATAGTATCGCTTTCGATCAACGAAATCAAGCATCGTTGAGATTGGTTAGTACGAAGATGGGGGACGGTTCAAAACCAACCACCGTGTGCTCTTCTTTTTTTTTAGATTTCTTCCTCTCTGGTTGCGTTGCTATTTGTGCGTTTTCTATTAAAATTTGTTAAACAAACACTTTAGCATTCAGTACGATAAGCTTTAGACTTACATTTTTGTACTCTCCATTGTTTATTTTCGTTTAATCAAAAATTCACTTCAGATTCGTCTCGAAATTGGTGCGAATGTAAAATAATAGAAATTGTATAGAGTACGAATGGATTGCGAATTCTGTAATACTATATAAGTTGAACAAAATGTCAGTGATGCAGGGATTGTTACCGACATTCGTTCAACTTTCATTCGTCGGATTCAGTAAAAGCAAAAGTTTGGAAATGAATTGAAACTGTCACTTTAGCTCATTCGCCGAATTCTGTAATAAGGGTGATTTTTTTAAATCTTCGGAGAATTTACAATCCCTCTTGAATTTTTTGTTGAAGCGTTAATATTATGAATTATTGTGCTAGCATTTGAGTTGTTCAATAAACTTCACTTCACTTTGATTTAAAAATTACAGAGTACAGGCAAAACTGACAATTAATTTAACATGGAATAAACATGGAGTCATTTTCTTCCTTTAACAGCTCTTACGTTTGTTTTATATGCGCCAATTTATATGCACAGGGATTTAAAATAGTATTTACATAATTGCTTCATTTTGAGAATTGTAGAGACCTACACACATTTCTACACACTTAGGAAAAGCGGGACATTTAGCGGGACAGTTATGGCCGCGGGACAGAGACCTCAAAAACGGGACTGTCCCGCTAAAAACGGGACGTATGGTCACTATAAGTTAGTCTGAAATGTCAAATGAAATGCAGAAAAAAACTTGACGTTTAGGTGTGGTTCACATTCAACATCGGCCCTTAAAATTTAACCACGCTTTATGTTCTCGAGCGATCTTGCGTTCAATTGAGGTAGTGTAGCTTGATATGTTAGTTTGTCATCTGTATAGATTTGACAGATGTCACCAAAACAATATGGCTACCACAGACCGCCAAATTCTACCCGCGCCAATGAAAAAACCCTTTATATTATGTATATGAATTAACAATTCTAAGTATAAAAATATGTATTAAATAATAATCACCAATTTTACCGTGAGAATTAACCCACAAGCCTTGGCGAAAAATATTATAAAAAAAAACTAAATACCCTACATATTCAAACTTGAGATTTAAACATTTAAATTCTGTATGTTCAAAAACAATCCATCCTAAATACCAACACATAACTAAAGCATACATGCATTATAATCATTTAGCAGAAATATATTTTAGAACTAAAGCGGGTGGTAAGCCCACTTAAATGTTCAATACAATGAATTATATCCGAATCAGAACCACTGATACCTACATTATTTGTTTAATAAATTCAGAATTCCATTTTCCCTTGCTAACTCCCCATCAGATTCTTTTTAAATAAAGGTTCAATTTGTACAACACTCAACAAACACAGCATTAAGCCCGATATAAATACGAACATATAGCATATAGAATTTCAGTGTATTACAAAATATGTAATATTTATGGCTCAGCTGTTTAAACGAAGTACGAGTTAAAAAAAAAAAAAAAAAAAAACGCAAGCACACCATAAACCCTCCTATTAAATTGTTGAATATAAAACAACTATGGGGACGACTTTTTCACGAATATCATTCAGAAAAAATTTGCATAATTGGCTATTCCGTTCTGCGAGAATGTTCACACCCCTTGGGTAACAATTTCGTGGTTTTTTTACAAGATTTTACCCTCAAAACAAAAAGTGCAAATGGAAAATTCTTGAAAAAATAAATAATTTAATTTACGGGCATCAGAATAAAACAAAAAGGGTTCATCAGTGCGAGAACACCCCCCAATTACACTATTGTACCCCACACGAGACTTGTGGGATGGTGATATAATACTTAGATGCTTACCGGCCATCATGAAGCACACATAACTACTAGACCATGCGTCCCCCAAACCTTTAAACCTCCATTATGGTGCAGCTCCGTATTAAGTCAATTCTATATGCAACAGAAAAAAGAAAAAAAAAAAAAACACTGCACACAGAGAATCTTCAGTGAGTGTTCCAATTGCAACTAGCTGCTGATATTATCGTATATACTCGTACACAACCGCCAAATGATTGTGGAACTCACAAGTTCGGTCGGTCTGTAAGAGGAGCCACAAGGATTTCAACAGGATTTGCATTCAATGTTCTCGAAAGGGTTAAAAGGGGCACAGGCGGACCTCGAAGGCCAAGTAGTTATGTGAGGTGATGGGCAATCATGGTTAGGTTTTGGAATTGTTCTCACCACTTTTTCTTTTCTTTTTCATTTATGTATGTTTTATTTTCGTTATCGGTGCTTAACTCATGGTCGGGGGCCACAAAGTAGGCTTGTGGAAGGCTTAAGGCTTTAATGGCCCTTCAGGAGAGAGGAAGAAAGAGTAGGTTGGTACGACAACCACAATTTGTTCCTAATTGTGTTGCTCTGTATAACCTGCAGCGATAAAATTGTGGGGGGTAGACATTGAATTACTTAATGTCGTATAAACACTCCATGCTACCCGATTGAAGACTCATTATTTTATCCAACTTTTTCTCAAAATGTCGTCCTAGTCGAAAAATACTTTTTTTGCGCTCCTTCAATTTTATTTTATTATAGAATGAATTTCTTCAGTTGCAAGATTTCCGTTTAAAAATAAAACTCCTAAACAGAAGAATAAAAAGACCGTTTTGGCCTTAAATTGAACAAGGATTGTTGATAGAAAATAATGTCTGCCGAAGTTCAAAATCACTATATTTTTAATAAATTTTCCCAGTTTCATTTTAAAGAAAAGAACCTGGTATTCGGTCTTCGTCCGTTGAATAATCGCAACAAGTAGGAATGTATTAATTCAAAATTTTTAAAATATGTTACAATCACTGGGTGCCAGGTGTATGCACCCTTGCTTTAAGAGCTAAATCAAAATCCAAATAAACTGTGTAACGTAGTACGTAAATGTTGTTATTTGTGAAGAATTTATGTAATAGAGAGCAGGGAAAGTGGTTTTATGTGTTCCATTTTTGAGTTCCTGTATTTTGCAATGTGTGTCAATTACAAGCTCTTGGGTGATTTTTTCCTTTTCTTTTTTATTTAGCTTAAGTATTAAACTTAAACTTATGTTGAGAAAATTTGTACTACTAAAGTTAAAACACGAAAAGAAAAGCAACTACGAAAAATAATTGTGAGAAAACTGAGTAATAATATACTCAATGCAACATTCAATAAAGTGCACGTCTGGGTTGGAGGATCTTGCTCTTATAGTTAAAGTGGTACAGCATTTTGAAAATTGTGTGTATAAAAATGGGCTTTTTGTATGATTACATACGTGCAGTTGTGCCTGCAAGGCTTCTTCATATAGTTATGGTAGGTCTGGGTTCAAACCGCAGTCAAGGCAAAAAGTTTTTCGATCAAACTTGAAAGTATAAAAGCTAAGCACCACTAATAAAGGAGTTTGATAATCGGCTTGGTACCTGTGAAATAGCTATAACTGCAGACAAATAAAAACACACTTGGTGGTAGTTCATTCAAGTTGTTGTTGTGATATTCAAAAACCATAAATATATGAAGAAGCCTTGCAGGCACAACTGCACGTATGGAATCATACAAAAACCCCTTCAATACATTAATACTTGGCCAGTGTAAACACTTTCATCAAAAAACTCCCTCCTCATAAAGTGCAACGAACTGTTCTCTTATAAACAGAGTACGGAAAAAAAAGAAATAAACTGAATTTTATAATTTTTAAGGTTTAAGGTGATTCCCCTATCAGGATATTAAACTTAATTTTGCTAAAAAAAAAGAACGGTATCTGCCATACAATAGCAATCCCTAAGACAAAGCTAAATACATATGGAGGGCTCACAGCTGAACCGAACCAAGTCACCAAGTCAGAAAAAGTGAATTGGAAGATATTAAGAAATTAGGTACACAAACTGCCATTAATTGCTGAAACACATATTTAACTCATAGTAAAGACATTTGGAAAGTTTATTCACCCAGTTTTCTTTTGACTAAAAATTAAAAACAAGAATTGAAAAATGAACCCAATATTTAAAAAAAAATTTTTTTAAAATGTGACTTACCTAGTTCATTATAACCTCGAAAAATTATGAAAAATTATCATTAAAGAAAATAAAAATTGGTATAATTTAAAAAAGGAGCAAAAACAAACAATGAATTTATTTCAAAAACGAAACAGAAATGTATTACAAAATAAAGCTTATTAAAAAAAATTGGCCACATATACATATCGTCGCTTTTCCGGCAGAGTGTCATAAGTCGAAATTTGTCGTTTTAAAGTTATGAACACAGAACTGAATAAAAAAAAAACGCAATTAACCTACTTGTTCTAGTTTCCGCGTAGTGAAAAAGTGCCGCTGTCAATTTTCACAAACATCCCTGTCATTTTTATGCAGTAATGACATTTTTTTAGTTCTGCCTTCTGCTGTTATCGTCGATAGGATCGGTTTTGTGTGTTCCAACAAAACGGCACAACTAAGAAAATGCCAAATAATAAAGCAGCAACCGGGTAAGATTTTGCATTATTTGGACATTTTTTAGATTGGTACATTTTTCCGCAAAAAAAATTGTGAGATTCTTCAAAATAAATTTTGAGAAAAGTGACACTTTTGTCTTATGCCATTAAGCTTAAAAATAATTAAATGGTCTGATATAAACATTTTATCAGGCTAATGACATTTGTTTTTTATGTCAAAATGTTAAATGAATTTATGTGAAATCAAATGGTTTTTTTTCGAATTATGCCAATTTACCTTATAAGATAATGTCTTATTTTGTCTTACTTTTTTGCCTAAAGAGCACAGAAATGCCAGTTTTACTAAACAATTATTAAAATCAACAGAAAGTATAATTCATTTTTTACTATCTTTGTATATTTTTACTTGCGACTTATAGGTACTATAAGGCAAGTTATGCATTCGTAAAAAAAATCGAACTCGAGATTTTGATCAAAGTTCACATTACGATGATAGCGAAGACCAAAAAAGTGGGTCTCGCAATTCTGTCTGTCTGTCTGTCGGTTCGACTACAGCCTAAACGGTTCGGCCGATTTTCTTCAAACTTGGTAGATATGGGTTTTAATTTTTTACCCCTGGACGTTTTTTTCTACTTTTTTTAAGACCAAAAACAAAGGTACCTGCCATACTATTTTTTTTTCGAAATTTTATAAATATTTTTTTTTCACAAAAACTGTCCCACAGAATTTTTTAAAAAACATTCGAAAAATTTCATTTGGTTAAAACTAGCTAATGGTTGAAAAAATTTTTACAAAAAATTGTTATTTTCGGTAGCCCCCCTGGGTCCATTTGTTTTGTTTTTGATTTTCTCGAAAACGGTACAGCCGATTTTAATAATTTTTTTTATGCCAAAGCTCCTCCAAAGTCTGAATATTATTACATATTCAAATTTTTAATTTTTTTGGATTTTTGAAAAAAAAATCAAAATTTTTTTTTGGAAACTTAATACATATTTCGAAAACCACATGCTCGATTTTTTTCAAACTTGGCAAATAAAAGTTTCTTAATATAATCTAGAAGATAATCTACAAATTTTAAAAAATGGTTTTCGAAAATCGCATTTTTCTCGAAAACGGTTCCGAGAATTTTGCTAAATTTTTTTTTCTTTTGATTAATCTTTAAAAAAAAAAAAAAAATTTTAAATCTAGATATTACTGACTGTACCTACCATAGAACGATTTTTTCGAATTTTGAATTTCTTATTATCGACTTAACGGATTTTAATGAATTTTTTTTATAAAAAAGCTCCTAAAAAGTTTAAAAAACATTGCATTTAAGAACTTAAGAACAAATATTTTTTCAATTTTTAGAAAAAAAAGTAATTTTTTTTTGAAAAATTCGATATCTCAAGAACGGCTTAGTATTTTATTTGGAAATTAGACTTTTATTCGTACAATAATAAAAACTTAAGGTTGGCGTACCAAAATTTTTTCTTAAAAATGTTTTAAAATTTTTGTACATAAAAGCTTATTTTTTTAAGGAACCACTACAACGAGTTATAATATTTGTTCCTGCATAAATTCATATTTGCATATCATTCTGTTTTTATCTCTTACTACTTAAAGAATTTAAAAAAATTCATTTTATCCTTATGAACAGTTTTCTCTAATAACATTCGTTTTTAAAATTCCTAGTCTATTACATAGGAGCAAGTTCGTGCGACCCAGTCGTGCATTTTATTTAGAGTACCTCTTAGTCGTTCCGACTACTTGTCAAATTGGCAAGAAGTAGCACGCAACAGATTTCCGAAGATAAGACAGTGTGGACGGTTACACACAATTTGCAAGCTGATCCTTTGAATCTACAGAGTACGGAGGATATAGTACCTGATGGACCTGGTGGTTCAGCACACATAGAAACAAGTGCTTCAATTTCAAATCCAAAAGATTTCCACATTGTTCCAATTTCTATGCATTCATCTGAATCTTATACTGATGGATCATCATCGTCAGATGAAGAATCTTCTATGGGAGTACAGCACATGTTATCCAGACGTGAGAAGTTTCTCCACGAAAAAGAAAACTTCACCCCCGATTTCTCTACAAATAGTCATCCAAGATGTGAACCTGAAATCTTAGTTTCTCCGGAAAATTGTGAGCCTGGACCTAGTGGTTTTGTTTATGAGAAATTTCCTCTTTGTGGGACAAGAAGTGAAGTGATTCCCTCCAATATGGAAGTTCAGGATTTTGAGAAATCTTTCACGGACGAGTCATCGTCTTCAGATGAAGACTTTTCATCCGATGATGTATATAAAGACCCAAATTTTTGTCCACCCACCGACCCAGAAATTGAACTATGTTTACCATCAACACCTCAAGTTGAGGATATAGAAGAAATTGCACCGTGTCCGCAATCACCACAAAATGAAAAAAAAAAGATGGCGAATCAATAAAAATAATACTAAGAAGATGAAAGCTCAGACTTTGCGGAACCTAGGGCTATCCTATGTTGCTCCTAAAAGTAAGAAAATTGTGCTTGATCGCAAACTAGGTCCAGTCTGTAACTGTAATCTGAAATGTTCTACCAAGATAAGCGAAGAAAAGAGAGTATTAGTTTTTTTCAAAAATACTGGGCTTTAGGATGTGTCGATATGCAGAGAAGCTTCTTGCAGGATCTATGGCGGAGATCAACCCTAAATACAGGTACATTCGAGATTCAGAACAGCCCACTACAAGAAAGAAACGAATTCGAAATAATGCTTTTTATTTTAATGTCGATAATACACGGATAAGGGTATGTAAAACCTTCTTTATGTCAACTCCAGGAATAAGTAATAGACCTATCAGAACTGTTCTTAGAAAGAAAGACTTAAATGTTTCAAATATACGAGTAGTTGACATGGATAAAAGAGGGAAGCACATACCCCATAATAAGCTTGCCATTGAGATAGAAAAGGGGATAAGAGAGCACATTGATTCGATTCCCCGTATGCCAAGTCACTATTGCAGGGCAAATTCAAAGAGAGAATACATTGACGGAGGCAAAACTATTTCCGAACTACACAGAAATTACGTTGAGGAATGCACTAAAAAGAATCTTCCTTTTGCTAAGTACTTGTCATACTATCGAGTATTCAAGAAAGACTAGGATATATCTTTCCACTACCCAAAGAAGGACCAATGTGAAGACTGCGTTGCATATGAAAACGTTGAGTAAAAAGACAATTTACGACAAAAATATGAAAAGCACTTAGAAGAAAAATGCTTATCTAGAGAAGAGAAGAACCGGGATAAACTGCTGTCAAGTGATGAATTCATCGTTTCAGTTTATGATCTCCAGGCTGTGCTCCAATGCCCAAAAGGAGATTCCGGAACGTTCTACTACGTGTCAAAGCTCAACGTTTTCAATTTCACCGTTTGTCAGCTCGGCAATAACGAAGTTGATTGTTTTGTTTGGTATGAAGGCCAAGCAGGAAGAGGAGCTAACGAGATTTCCACATGCGTCTTCAAGTACCTAAAGGGATTGAATGATAAAGCAATTACAGAAATCGATGTTGTGTTTTACAGTGATAATTGCTGTGGGCAACAGAAGAATAAGTTCATGATGGCTTTATATACCTAGGCAGTCCAAGTTCTGCCTAATCTGAGGAGTGTTACGCATAAATTCTTTATTATAGGCCACTCACAAAACGAAGGCGATTCTGCTCTTTCCGTTTTCCGTAATAGAGCGCAACGTAAAACGATCATTAAAATCGGCTCCAATTTATGTTCCAGAACAATTCGTTATCCTCATTCGAACAGCCAAAAAGTCGGGACGTCCATACAAGGTGCACGAAATGGATCATACATCTTTTTACGACATCAAGAATCTGTCCGAAAACATCGGATCTAATTACTCTATCGATGATAAAAAACAGAAAATTAAGCTAGGAGACATAAAAATAATGATGTTTCAGAAAACATCGCCTGGTGAAATTTTTATCAAAACATCTTATTCTGATTACACTTTCAGTAAAATCTCAATAAGGAAAAATACGAGGTCAATGGAAGCAATAAGTAATCTTGTTTTGATACCATTAGAAAATATTAACTTAGGTATTTCTTCCAAAAAGAAAAAAGGTCTGCTAAACCTTTTTAAAAAAAAATCAAATTCCATTTTTCTACAAAGATTTTTACGAATCTCTCAAAAGTTACTAATGGATTAAGTGATTTAAAGCTCAATAAAAATGTCGCAGGTAATTCTGTTCAGACGTTATGACTGATTATTTATTTTTAAAATCAAAAGCTGTGAGAATATATAATATTTAAGTTTTTTTATGTTCCTTTCATTATTTTTAATTACTTAAGTTTTTCGGTAAACTAAATTCGGTTATAAAACTTAGTTAGAAGAACAAATCTTTACATTGTTTCGGAGAAAGTAAGATTATTGCACTTGATATTTCAAAGGCATTTGATAAAGTCTGGCATCTTGCTCTTTTATCGAAAATGCGTGCTTTCGGCATCGACGAATCCCTACTTCGTTGGATTAGAAATTTTCTTTCGAACCGTTCAATACAAGTTGTACTAGACGGATTCAAGTCTGAAACCCACAATATAAATGCTGGTGTGCCCCAGGGCTCCGTTTTGTCCCCAACCCTCTTCCTCATTTTTATTAATGATCTCCTGTCTGTAACTTCTAATCCAATTAACTGTTTCGCTGACGATAGTACTCTTAGCTTTTCATATTCGTTTTCAGACTCACATCCCTCCTCTTCGGATGTGGAACTGCAACGACAAAATATTATAAGCTCATTAAATCACGACCTAAACAGCATTGTACAATGGGGAATAAGAAACCGCGTCGAATTTAATGCTTCGAAAACTCAATGCTGTCTTGTATCGTTAAAGCGTGATATACCCCCATTGCCACTATCTATGAGTGGCACTTGCATCAACGAAACTGAACATCTCGATATTCTCGGTATGTGCATCACGAACCACCTCTTGTGGAACGATCACATACGCGATGTTGCCAAAAATGCCGCAAGATGTTTGGGTTTTCTGAGACGGTGCAAGAAATTCTTCTCTCCTTCTGATCTGGCTACAATCTATAAAACCTATATACGTCCAAAACTTGAGTATAACTCCCATCTATGGGCTGGTGCTCCAGTAACTTACTTAAGTCTCTTGGACAGTATTCAAAGAAGAGCTTTTAAAATGATTGGTGACAACAACATCATTGGCTCATTTACGTCACTCCAACATCGTCGTAATGTTTCTTGCCTCACCCTTTTTTACCGTTATTTTAACGGACTTTGCTCTAGTGAAATAGCCAGTTGCATTCCTCCCCTTAAACAATTCAACCGTAATACTCGCACTTCTAGGAATGCCCATCAATTTACCCTCGAACCCAACTTCGGTCGTACTGTGAAGTACAGAGATTCGTTTTTTAGCAGTACTACGCGAATGTGGAATTCTTTACCACGCTCTGTCTTTCCCAGTCATTGCAATGTTCAAGAATTCAAAACCAATGTACACCGACACCTCCTTTCTAACCCCTCCCTTTTTTCCTAATGCTCACGCTGTGTCTCTGACATATTAAGGGTATACAAAAAACCTAATTATAAAAAAAAAAAAAAAAAAAAAACCTTATAACTATAAGATTAAATAATTTTTGGTTTATTTTTTTCGCATAAGAAAAAGTGTCTTTTTATGTTCCTTTATCATTATAAAACAAATAAAATTGAATTAAAATAATATACCTAATATTTTGAATTTTTATTTCATGTCTTTTAATTACGTGGAAAACGACACTTTTTCCAACAGTCAAAAAAAAAATATTGTGGAAAATAGGCCTATTTTTTCGAAAAACGGCATAAATCGAAATTTTTTTTTAAATATTGTGTTTTCTATAAATCTTAGTATACTATCTCATAGCAAAAAAAAATGCAATTTTTTCATGTATTCAACTCCCTAGTTTTATTTTTTATTAACAACAATTTTTTTGTTTTTAATATGACAAAAACTTTAAATGGCTCTCCTGAAAATTTGCGAATTTTGACTTGTGCCACTCTGCCGGAAAAGCGACAATATGTATATTTAGAAAACAGCTATTGACATTGAATAAATAGGATAAATTCAAAGCTTCTTTAAATGCATACACCCAACTCCGAAAATTGAAGTCGTGCGTCGTGCCTGTCGTTGCCAAAATATTAGCGAAAATAGTACTGGTACGCACCAGGGAACATCTTTAAAGCCACACTCGATGCCGAACAAGCAGGCTTCCGCGCTGAATCTGCATGCATTGATTATATCAATATCCAGTGCGTCGTATATCGTTCACCACTTCACCTGAAATTCATTGACTTTGAGAAGGCTTTCGATAGCGTCAATAGAGAATTTATTTGGCTTGCTTTACGCACGAGGGGTATCCGCGATTAATTATTATTATCAGCTATTATTAAGGCAACTTATGATGGATCCAAATGTCACGTTTTGCACGAAGAGAGGCTGAGTTTTGAAGTCCAAAGTGGAGTAGAGTGGTGATAAGCGATGTCTTGCGAGCGGCCTTGACGGGAAACGGAGGGATTCGATGGACTCTGACGTTTCACCTGAAACATCTTGACTATGCGGACCACGTATGCTTGCTCTCTCATAGGATCATGGATCTCCACCAAATGACAACAAGGGTGGAGAGCAGAAATCGTTGGGCTGAAAATCAACTCGGGTAAAACAAAGACGATCAGCCTCGAAACCCAGTCATCTTCTCTCATAAATATTTCTCAACAACCGGTAGAGAAAGTACAGAGCTTCCAATACCTTGGAAGTATCATCTTTACCGAGGGTGGCACCAAACAGGACATCAGCAGTCGAATCGGAAAGGCAAAGGCTGCTTTCGGTATGCTTAGAAATATATGGAGGTATAACTCTCTAAGCTTAAGAACCAAGCTATGGCTGATTCGATCCAACGTCGAATCCGTTTTACTTTACAGTTGCAGCACTTGGAAAGTAACAGTAGGTGTCACTAAGAAGCTGCAAATGTTCATTAATAGATGTCTACGAAACATCCTTAGGATTTTCTGGCCCAATTGTATATCAAACGAAGAGCTCCACAGGAATACGGGTCAGTAACCTATTGACTCACGCTTCAAAAAGACGACGACTGTATTGCGGCGCATGCAATGCAGTGGAATCCACTTGCTCAAGAACGAAGAAGAGCTGGACGACCGAGAAGCACATGGAGACGGACAGTCGAGGAGGAGTCAGCCCAACTAGGCAAGAGTTGGAGAAAGTTGCGACTCATTACCAGGAACCGAACACGATGGCGATCTGGCGTTGTGGATGCTCTATGCCCCACTAGGGGTCCCCCATGGACATAAAAGTTCTGAGGACCTAAGTAAGTAAGTAAGTATACACCCAACCTCGCACATACCCCAAATTCTATAGTGTACCTTAGTAGGGAGGTTTCAGGGGGGAAGCATGCAGAACGAGAGGGAAAAGACGAAACAAACCATACCGCCACGCCTGTTCGAGGATAAAATTAACGAAAACTGAATAATACTGACTTTGTTCGTTTATACTTCGAAATAAATCGAAAATGAGAGCCACTGACTTGGTTCTTTTACCGTTAACTAAGGAACAAAACAATTTTTGAATTAGTTCATTACAGTCCTAAACAGAGGTCAATTTGGCGGAAATTTTGGCGTTAGTTTTGGATTTTTTTTTTAATGACTTGTTTCGGTACAGCTGTGAGCCATTTATATCTGTCTAGTATTATAAGTATTGTATAAGAAAAGTTATGAAAAACTGTTATTAACGGTACATGGCACGCAAGAAAAACCTGTTTTTTTCTGGCATAGAAACGTACTCGTATATAAAAATTATAAATACGAGTACATAGGTTCCAAATAATATATCAATTCACTCAATTAATTTGATTATTTCTTTTCAAAATACAAAACATTGAAGAAAAATTTCAAGAATTCAAGGAAAAATTTTATAAAATATTTCAAATAATATACATATATGTACTTTTTTTTCTCAAAACTTCAAACTGATTTAAGTTGCCGTTTTATTAATTCAATAAGTGTATTTTATGGTTTTGAACATTTTTCTCTAGTAACATCTACATTTACAATTCGTATTCTATTTCAAAACTCAAAACCCGAGTTTAAAATAGACAATGCTGAACGGAAAATTAATTTCCTGAGCAAAATTCATCAACAATTATGCGGCCATATTTTAAAATATTATTTTACGTCACGGAACTTAATGACTCAACTGATTATGCTCTTTTTACAGATAAAAATCTACCCAATTGTGTTTAAAGTCAAAATTTAACAACTACATCTCTCTCTTAAATTCTTTCCTGTTCCTTTAACAGCATATTATAGGTAGTCCAAATAAAAATCCATAAAACTAAATGATCCAAATGCAGAATCCAAACGATTCAGCAGAAACAAAAAAGGATGGACAGCTGCTTATTCCATGGTTGTGCTTTAATTCGGAACGAATATCTTTTTTGTGTATACCCCCAATTTGTCCCAGTGAAATTGTTCGTCCGTTCTCGCTATTTGGAAAAAGTGCCAAGCCGACAATTTATTTTAATTTATGCAAGATGCGCACAAAATTGAAATGATTTATTTAACCAGTTTTTCCTTGCTCAAGGACGAACAATATACAATTCGGCTTTAAGGGAAATTTAAAGGCTTTTTTGCACATTGTTTTTCCCTTTCTAATACTAGCGCGCTGATAAAATGGAATGTTGCATCAATTGGAAAACTGCTCTCACAAAATTATTATGGTGGATAAAAGTTTTTCTCTTGAGAAATAATATAAAAAGAAACGAACGAAGACAAAAAATTTGTAAGTTTCAAAACACAATGCAACTATCCGATGTACCAACCTATATTTTTCTATTTAAAAAAAACTTTGCCCTTCGTAGGTAAAACTCGTCCTTTTAGTTTTTTAGTTGAAGTGGTGTTTCTTCAAAACAAAAACAACAACAAAAAAATATAAAATGGATTTTGTACAAATTGAAAAGTTTCCTGTGCGGTTGCCGATAACAATTTTCAAATTTTTTTTTCACTGATTTTTTGTATTGGGAGTTTCAATTTGAAACTTTTTCAAATACCTTTATATTTGTTATCGGTGCTTTTGGGAATTTGGATGAGACCAAAGCTATTTGTAAGGCGAATTTAAAATAACTACTACTTAAATGAATTCAAACGATGCGGTACAGAGCAAAAATGAAATTTGAAAACTTTTATTTGAAGTTTTGAAATATTGTTAATTTTAATTGCTGTTTTTGTTTTGACAGTTTTCCTTAATTGAGCTTTATATATTACTCAATTTGTTTAATTACTTAAAAAAAGACGTAAGGACGTTCTTGCCATTGAACTTTTTAAATTATCAGCTGAAGAAATATCTTGAAGACGGAAGCTTCACAATGACGAGCAGTATGTCTTTAGTAGCAATAGGTCCATCTGTGATCTCATCGAACAGTGGCACAAATCTTAACATTGTTTTCGAGAAAGTAAGATTATTGCACTTGGTACTTCAAATGCATTTGATAGAGTTTGAAAATGCGTGCATTTGGTATTGATGAATCTCTTCATCGTTGGATTAGAAACCGCTCAATACACGTTGTATTTGAAATTCATAAAATATTTCTGGTGTTCCACAGGGCTCAATTTTGTCTCCGACTTTCTTTCTCATATTTATCAATGATCTTTTGTCTGAAAATTATAATCCATTGAATTGGCTGCTAACGTCAGTACTCACAGCTCATTAAAATATGATCTCGATAGCGTTGTTAAATAGGGAACTATAAACCGCTTAGAACAAAATGCTTCATAAACTCAATTAATGCTGTCGCTTGTCGTTAAATCGGAACCAATACATGCTGCTATCCATGAGCGGCACTTACATCTACTTCTCGGTATGTGCATCATAGACCACCTTGTGTGAAATGAGAACGTTCGACGATGCAAAAAATTGTTAACCTCTTCTGATCTGGCTGTAATCTATAAAGCCTATTTTCGTGCAAAGCTCGAGTATAATTCCCATATTTGAACAGGTGCTCTAATAATCCACTTGAGTGTCTTGAATAGAATCCAAAATCGAGCTTTAACAAAAATAGCTGATATATGTATAACAGAAATAGCTAGTTGCATTCCTCCCCTTAAACAATTCAACCGTAATACTCGCGCTTTAGGGCATTCACATCAGTTTACTCTTGAACACAACTTCGAACATACTTTAAGTTCGGATATTCTTTTATTAGCCGCACTTCACTAATGTGGAATACTTAACCCGGTTCAATATTTCGCTTCCATTACAATATTCAGACATTAAAAAAACCAATGTGCATCGGTTTCTCCTTTAAAAAAATCTCCAACTTTCAAAAACGCTCGAACTAAGGCTGCGGCCAGGCACTGAGCGACGAGCGATTGAGTCACCGAGTGACGAGGGATAGAGCGAAGAGTCCGATCTACGGATGGCCATTTACTACTGAGCAATTACGAGTATTTGAGAAAATACCATTGTCAAGTGCAATTCGTCGTAGTCTTTTAGTTAAAAGTGGCGTTCATATTTACAGAGCTATTATAAGATCGAGAAAACGAAGATTTGGTGTGCATCCCTAAAATCGTGAAAGGGCAAATTATGGTGAATTTCACAACTTTTAATTAATTGAATAAAAACTTACCTGAACAAATAGAAATGTGTCTAACTTTATTCCACTGCTTTTCGGTGACGTTTTTATTTTTTAAAACTTTGTGACTGTCGTGCCATATAACTGGGCGGCTTTTGGACAGCTGAGTTCAAACTGCACTTATTTTCTCCATGGACTTACTTGATTGCTCAGCGATCGACTGAAAAATTAAAACAGATTTGATTGCAGACGTCATTCTGTCGCTTAAAAAAATTGCAAATCGCTCAGGGCTAACGTGCCCACCGCCATACGATTTCAAGTGTTTTAATTTTTTGCATCGCTCAGCGGTCTTCGTTTAATCGCTCAGTCGCTCATCGCTCGGTGTGTGGCAGCAGCCTAAGCTCAAAAATATAGAAAGTTATAACCAATTCAAGTTTTTTTATGTTTTAGGACCACAAGAAAAAATATCAATCCAAATTGGTTTCAAAACCACATACATTTTGTCTGTATTTCCTGGTCATAGTCAAGTACCGGATGGATTTTGGTTAAAACGGCACATAGGAAAATATTCATATTTTTATATTATTCCTTTAAATTTTGTAAATATATAGTTACATTTCAACTACCTATTATATGGTTTTTCAATTGGGGTGAGTAGATTTTGGCGGCGTGTGGTGGTCATTTTGTTTTGGTGACATCTGTCTTGTTGATTACTTCAGCTACACTATTGAACATTACATCCAAATGATAAAACTTTATTATCAAAATGAGTGTTCGTTAGTAGAAATGTTGTGCCCATTTTCCGGTAGACGTCGTAGCCCTTCACGGTCGCCTCTTCAACGACTGGTTGGGTAATCAATCTGACAACAATCGTACCTCAGAGCAACGCAAGATCGGCCGAGAACATCGCCGCGGTCCGTGAAAGTGTATAACAGAACGCTAGACAGTACAATCCTCACCGTGCAGAAGAACTCGGCCTTCAACTTGGCGAATTGTGCATCGGGTCATAGGACTACAACCGCACAAGTTCCAATAGAACCAGAAGCTTAAATTTGGCCGAAAAGTCATACTAGTGACGAGGTACATTTTTGGATGAATGACTGTGTTAACAAGCGAAATTGGCGAACATAGGACCATACCAACACCTTAGAGGTTCAACAGGTAACAATGCATCCTCAAAAAGTTACCGCTTGGTGTGGACAATGAAAATGGGCCCACGACGTCAAAGGTTCGCACCTTTTCCTAAACAACTTTGCGAAGGCAATCAATAATGTCAAGGGCGAGCGCTGCAAAACGCTGAAAACCAATTTCTTATGGCCCAACTTGAACCATATGCACCTAGACTACATAATGCTTTCAGCACGGCGGCCGGCGGCACTACGTGCGATACATTGGATGCCAAGGTGACTTGAATTGGTCAACAAGACTTTTCTCTAGACTTTCCATTGTGGGGTTTCCTGAAGTCACAAGTCCCTTAAGGATTTGTGACTTCAAATTCAGCTGAATCAATGCGGAAGAGTAATTAAAAATTAGACCACTCGGAGCCGTGCCACCGTGATAAGCCGAGGCATTTGAATGAAGTCATATTTCAATCATAATGGGCATTTTAAATAAATAAGAATTTTCTTAACACCTCACACACAGCTTGTCTTATTCAATTCAACATCTACCCGCCCTAATTGAAGAACCTTTTACACGATTCAAAGTATCGCACTCTAAACAAAAAAACTGCACGACTGAATCGCACGAACTTGCTCTTATGTAAAAGTTCTTCGGAATTTTAAATGCATTTTATATTATATAAAACATGATTTCCAGAAAAGTATGAATTTTTGCATAAAAATCTTTTTATTATTAAAATTTCTTTAAAATTTTTCAGGAACAAAATTTGGGATGCCAATTTTAAGTATTTACTACTAGATATAGATTTTAGGAAATAATTTCAAAAAATAATCGTTCACATGTTTTGAAGATTTTGATTTTTCAAAAAAATATTTTTTCGAATATTCTTATAAACAATATTATTTTGAACTCCTCCTCAAAAAATTTGATTTAAATCGTTAGAGCCGTTAATGAGAAAACCGGAAATCAAAAAAACGGTTTCGTATAACATTTTTTGACAAATTTTTTTTACCAAAATGTAGTTCATGCCCATAATACTCGTAGTACACTTATTTTTTTCCGTTTTCGAGGTTAGTAAGATTATGCATTACGGGTGTATGGGGATACCGTTAGTTTTGGAGCTAAACAAAAAAATTTCAATTTTCCCTCTAGGGAATCACCAAAGACCCTTAAGTACCGAGTTTGAAGAAAATAGCTGCAGTGGCTTAGGGAGTAGGTCGAGATACAACCATACAGACAGACAGACGGAATTGCCGGATCTACTTTATTCCTCTTCGCTATCATCGTAATGTCAACTTTGATCAAAATCTCGAGTTCGATTTTTTTTCCAGATGCAAAGCTTGCTCTATAGTACTTACCTATTTCGCAAGTAAAAATTGTTAAAGTTTTATTCAGGTTATACGCCTACCATACTTTTGAAATATATGAACCACAAAATCAAGCTGGTGTGATACAGTAAGGCATTTTATTTAATTAAGAAATATTAAAATCTGTATGTCCACTTCTGTTTAAACAGCTATAAGAGTATTATGTGTTTATTTGTATATAAGAACAAAACACTTTAGTGCAGGAAAGGCTCACTTTTGGTCTATAACTCTTCTATTGTTCTTTACATTAAGTTTAAATAAATATGTATTATAAATGTATATTTTTTGTAAATATTAATAATAAAGTGAGACGTGTTGTTTATTGTAATTATTTAAGCATAAACGTTAATGAACCACATTGTAAAATGAACATTTTAAAATTAATGAGTAATCACACTTGGACTTGTTATTAAACTAATTGCTAAATTATACCTAATGCATTTTAGTTGTGTTTAGACAAATATATACATACCTACAGAAAAAACCAGGTTAATTTTTAATAAACTTAAGCTCACGCTATTTTAATGGACATTTGTCACGACCAGGAAAACAAGGACATTATGTTTTATATTTTTTAACCACTCCTTGGGGGAAACACCCCATGATGAGCATTCATCATTTTATTACATCACGCGACATTCTATCCTGTTCTGCTGGACTTTATTTTAACGAAAATGTTGTGAGTTCTGCTAATTTATTTGCGAGAGAGCATGCTTGCTGGCCTGATGGTTGCCTACTACTTTCGTCCATTATCACAGTTAAGTGTACATAAAAACTGATAAAGGAACTGGTACTGTACAGTTGCATATGTATATGTGTCTTATGATGCCACGCTGATGGAGAGAACGAATGAAGGCCTTACACTATTTTATATTTAATTAAGACAGGAGCATAAATATAATTAAAAGGTGTGCGAGGTATTTGGTGCTTTTGTTTTGCACTTTGTGATGGGTACTATTTATAAAAATTATTATGATTTGTTTTGAACATGAAACGAAGGGATTTTATTATCAAATTCAAAGCGATAACGTGATGAGAAAAGGTTGATTTATTTATAAACATTCATTGCCTCGGAAGATTCCGTTTATTTTCTCTTAAAATTATACTTTAAAACTTAAATTGTGTGAAAACCTGACTTTAAAAGAAAATGGATGCTCGGGTTATCTTAAAACTTTAATAGAATTTAATCCTTCTCTGACTCAGATAAGCCCGATGTTGTTCGGGCTGCATCTGCCCAAATATGTAAGTTTCACTCCAGTTTAGGACGTACAAACACCTTATAAAAAAATTGTACCCAGATTAGAAGTGGTGACTCATTTTTAACATTTTTAACGAGAATGTGAAATATTCAACAAAGATCATCGTTGATACAGATATGAGTTCCGAGAAGTTTTCAGCTTCTTCAGAGGCCTGGGCAACGCCAACATTTATTTTGTGAAGATCAGGCTTGAAACTGTCCAATACAACAAGTTTTGGACGATCCACAAGGCAATTTCTATTCCAAAGAGTAAGGGTTTCATTGATACCAAGCTGACGCATTTTCGATAAGATATCCTGGTGCCAAACTCAATAATCATAATTTCTACCAAAAACAGTGTAAAGATCTGTTCAACTCCTTGGTTGCTGCAAAAGCCCTATTGCCGGACATAAAGAAGAAGGAAAGACTTGAGTGCAATTAGTCGATAGGAAGAGCGGGAGATAGAGTTGCCTATTTGAGGAGCAGGCTAAAGAAATGCTCCTTTCCATCTTCCATTAGGAGCGATAGAAAAGTTTAGGCAATGATTTTGCCAACAAGGAAGAATACCTCTTTAGAAGAATGGGAGGTATAACATCTAGACGTGCGTTTTTATCTCGCATTTCATGTGCATTATCTGAAGAGCGAGTTATCGTTGTAAATGAGTGTTTGGACCGAGTAAGAAGTTGAATTTTGTACGTTCTTGGCAAATAACCAGACACTTTCTACTGCCTTTATGACATTGAAGGATTCTTAACTTCTCGTCGGGTAAGAATTTGGTTTTATTTTAACAGAGTTACATTTTTTCTGACTTGTTTGACCTTTGCGACCTGGAAATCTGCTATGCCCTGGCTTGACTTCGTAAGAGTAGAAATTTATTTCTCTCAACCTAATAACTTTTTTACAGTTTGTTTAGATTTTATACTTTTAACTCTTTCAGGAATGAAAGAACTCATCCCAAGAAAATCACTTCTGTAACCATGACCGCACTGGCATGAACATCAATATCGAGTAAACATTTTTTGTTTATCTAACCGAACAGTGGAACAAATCTTTACATCGTTTTGAAGAAAGTAAGATTGTTGCACTTGATATTTCAAAGGCATTTGATAAAATCTGGCACCTTGCTCCCCTATCGAAAATTCATGCTTTCGGTGTCGAAATTTTCTCTCGAACCGTTTAATACAAGTTGTATTAGATGGATTCAAGTCTGAAACTCACAATATAAATGCTAGTGTACCCCAAGGGCTCCGTTTTATCACCGACCCTCTTCGTCATTTTTATACATGATCTCCTGTCTGCAACATCTAATCCAATTTTTTGTTTCGCTGATGATAGTACTCTTAGCTTTTCATATTCGTTTTCAGCCTCACATCCCTCCTCTTCGGATGTGGAATGCAACGACAAAATAGGATAAGATCATTAAATTACGACCTAAGCAGCATTGTACAATGGGGAATATGAAACCGCGTGGAATTTAATGCTTCGAAAACCTAATGCTGTTATATATTGTGAAAGCGAGATATACCCGCCTTGCCACCATGTATGAGTGCCACTTGTATCAATGAAACTAAACATCTCAATATTCTCGGTATGTGCATCACTAACCATCTCTTGTGGAACGATCACATATGCAATGTCGCCAAATATCCCACAAGATGTTTGTGTTTAATGAGACTTTGCAAGTAATTTGCTTTCCTTCTGATCTGGCTACAATCTACAAAACCTAAGTATATACACGTCTGTTTTTTTTGTTTTTGATTTTCTCAAAAACCGTACAACCGATTTCGATCTTTTTTTTTCGCTAAGACTCCCCAAAAACTTAAATAGAATTGTGTATTCAAATTTTCAAAAATTTTTTTTTGGATTTTTAGAAAAAAATTCAAAATTTTTTTTTCAAAACTCAATATTTTGAGAAACCCATGCTAGATTTTTTTTTTAAACTTGATGAAAAATAGTTTCTCAATATAATCTACAAGATGTGAAAAAAAAATTATTTTAGCTAAAACTAAAGGTACCCACCATACAAATGTTAAAAAAATGGTTTTCAAAGATCGTATTTTCCTCGAAAACGGCGCCTACAATTTTAATAAATTTTTTTTTTCTTTTAATTAATTTTTACGATCTTTAATTAATAAAAAAAAAATTAAATTAAGATATTACAGCTTGTACCCACTATTTTTTAAAATTTTGAATTACTCTTTATCGACATAACGGATTTTAATAGAAAATTTTAAAGAGATGCTTCTAAAAAGTTTAAAAAACATTGCATTTCAAAACTTGAAAAAAAGTATTCTATGAATTTTTGAAAAAAAAAATCTCTTTTTTTTTTTTTCTTAAAAATCTTTTAAAAATTTTATATATAAAAGCTTATTTTTTTAAGGAACCACTACAATGACTTATAATTTTTGTTTTTGCATAAATTAATGTTAAAATAGCATTCTGTTCTTGTCTCTTACCAATAAAAGAATTTAAAAAAATAATTTTATCCTTATGAACAGTTTTCTCTAATAACATTCCTTTTTAAAATTTCTAGTCTACATAGGAGCAAGTTCGAGCATTTTATTTATTTGGGTAACAGGCAGGCATGCAGGTCAATTTTGTTAAATTGACCACGTGCCTCAATAAAAAAGATGAAATCTGGTTAATCCTGTTTTTTTTTGTAAAAAACCAGATGGTATGCAATAAAAAATTAAAAAAAAATATTCCGCTAATTTAATAATTGACCTGAGCAGATCAAACTTGGGAAAACCAAAAAAAGTGTTTTTCTTGGAAAAAAGTACTTTTAATTTTTTTTAATTTCTCAAAAAATAAAATACATTTTAGCATCTGGTTTTCTGTTTTTTATTGAAAATTAATGAGAGCATTGAATTTTGAAAACAAAAATTATACTTAATTAGATAAAATTTTGATAAAAAATAGTTTGATTTTTTTTTTTTTAGATTTCGAGTTTGAAAATTAATTTTTCAAAAAAGATTCACAAACAGAACTTAATGTGAAATGAAAATTAAAGAAGAGCTTTCTGGCTTTCAAAAAAGGTATGGCATGGCATTGCCAGTTTTACCGTTGTTCTTAAATTTTTTTTTTTCGGTTTTAAGTCAATTTTTAACAAAACGGTGGGAAAGGGATCCCCCCTTCGATACAATTTTTTTCTTGTCTTAACCCAACCTACTCGTTACAGCTTTTTGGTGCACTTTAAACCAATCGCCCTGTATATTCTGCCTCGCGGTTGCTCCTACGGCAACCCTACATATTATGCTTTTCTGGCAAGGGGTTGGCACTAGGCCGAGGATACATCATCTTATTATTACCCAACTATTATATATGAAGATCAGCTTTTATACTATAACGTTAGAAGAATTATTTTTTCATGAACATTAAGGGTGCCTGGCAAGGGGTTGCAACTACCTAAAGTGTCTGGAAAAAAATGACGTGATTTTTAATAACATTCTGAAGGTAATACCAAAAAATCACACTTTATGATTTGACGAAACTAGATCGGTATTTTACACACCTTTAAAGCCACGATGACCCAAACTTCATAATGGTCCACCGTTCTTACCTTTGTTAGGAGCATGCACTGACTTTCAGCTTTACAGAATTCAGAGTGTTAAGTATTATTAATGCAATCTTCAGTGCTTGTGCAAGAATACAAGTTGTACGCCCTTTTATTTATTTTACGTATTTCCATTGCCATTTTAATATTTAAGGTTAAGTATAGATATGTTACATTATGTGGCGATAGGTAGCAGATAAGTAATAATTGTTCCATCTGAATTTTATTTATCCGTAACCTAATTTTCAAGAAAGTACTCGTACACGATAATTCTTTTCAAGTTCAAATTTAATCATAATTTTGATTACCTACTTAAATTCCATGGCCTTAAGAGTCAAAGGCAAATCTAACAACACCGACGAGTCCGGGAATATGTGAGGCTATTTCCGCTTTTAATTTTATTTCGTTTACTGATATGATATTTAATTTCAACTTATACACTCTAATGCTGCTTTTCTGTTCCAAACTTTTGGCGAGCTTAAACAAAAACATGATTGCAATCGGTTGTACCGTTTTTGAGAAAATACGAAACAAAAAAATGGTTCTAAGCGGGTACCATAAATAACTATTTTTCGAACAAATTTCTTCATTACATAGCTTTATTACGATTATTTATGGTCTTAAAAAAAAATCTTGTGGGGTAAAAATTTAAAAATGCTATTTACTAAGGTTAATCCAAATCGGCCAAGCCAGAATTGCAAGACCCAGTTTTTTCATCTCATCTATCATAATTATGCAGGATGATTGCGGGACTCTGCAGAAAATTGTATGTCCCCTCTATTCCTGGTAGCACGCACACAGGAATAGTTAGTTGTATGTCACTAGGTGCTGGTTCTCTACGAGTGTCTATGCACTTTTGATAATGCAATCATTAAATTAAATTGAATTATAATTATCTTTTTTTATATATTATTCAGGAACGTTTAATAGAAATAATAGCTGACATACGATTTTGTTCGTCAAAAAAGTTATTCATTTCAATTCTTATAATATTTAAACAGACTATTTAAATATTTACAAACCACTTTACCTTACACCTCTTTAATAAAAATTGATCATAGCTGACAATTTTCAATTCAATTTCTATTTATTTTTTAAATTATTCCGCTGATTGGATATGATTTAAATAACTAAGTACCTCTTCTGCATATATTTATAGCCTTAAATGTAGATATTCGAAGTCAACGCAAATAACTTATCCAAGATTATGTGTGAAAAGGCTTTGAACAGCTCCCCGTCTCTGACTTCATGTGAGCGTCGTGTAATCTCTTTCCATTTACGAAATTGATCAATCAAAATGCAAAATCAATTACTTTTTGTGAAACACCCTAGCAAACCATTCTCATTCATTTCCAGCTTTCCCATGTTCTGCCTTCACTTCGCCTATTTTCCAGCTACAAAGTAATAAATGAAGATACTCCATTACATTCGAATACACCCATTACAATTTGAGTTCGAAGAAATGCAAAAGCTTCTTAACTTAACCAGGGTAGTTTTTGTCTGGCTTTGTTGCCGGCAAGACATCAGTTGTTTGAGCATAGAGTCGAAAATACTGTTCCGTGGTAATGAGAATGACTACCTACGCGATGGTACAGGCAAACTAAATCAAAATATAAATCAGAACTAACCAGGGTTGGTGCCACAAAAGTGAAGGACTAAAAACATTGACGGCATAGTGAGTAAAGCTATATCAAGAGATTAGCAGTCAAAAACAGAACTGAAATAATGCAATCATTGGCTTCACTTAACTACGAATTGTAAAATGATTGCTTTGTATTTTCCAAATAACAAACAAAATTCAATTAAATAAATCATTAAAGTGAATTCATCCAATGTTCTTAAATCAACCATTCTAGATGGTTATTATCAGGCACATTTTGTTTGTACGAGAAAATTTCAATAATTTTCTACTTTACATGCTTTTTCGGTATCAATATTACGAGCATGTGTTCAGTGCTGCTCCCCAGGTACACAAATGGGCATAATCGTGTCATCACAGTAAATATACCATTTCTCCTGCAAAATTTTATCACTACCACTTCTGCCTAGTACTTACCTACTTATTTGATTTCTGATCCATGAAGAGTCTGTGCCATAGAAATGACAGCTTTCCATCTTCTGGCATCCCGAACACGCTGCTATCAGTCATAGACTATAGGTCAAGTGCTCGGTTTTCTCCGTCGCCTCGAACCTTGGGGCTGAAATGCGAAGACACCCTTGGCTGAAGCATCTTTATATAATTCATAATTTTTCAATCGAAATAAACCATATCGGCTCTCCCAAAACATCACCACCGTATTTGAAGAGTTCTACAGGTAAGTATTCAGATCCATGAAGTTTTTTTTTTTTTTCAAAGATATAAGTATAAGTATCTTTTTTGCCCATTACTAGATATATCATCATCATCATCGGCTCGACAACCGGGTTCCGGTCCTGGCCTCTTTCAACAAGTCTCTCCACCTATCCCGGTCTCTAGCCGACGCCATCCAGTTGCGCACCCCAAGGCTTCGGGCGTCCTGGTCTACGCCATCTCTCCAGCGCAAGCATGGTCTACTCCGCTGTCGTCTACCATAGAATGTACCACAAAGAACTTTCCGAGCAGGTTCCTCTTCGCTCATGCGAGCTAGTTGCCCTGCCCACCGGAGTCTACCGAGCTTAATTTTTGTCACGATATCTGCTTCAAGGTAGATTGCGTACAGTTCATGATTGTACCGTCTCCGGAATCGTCCTTCCTCACATATGGGGCCAACAATTCTCCTTAAGACTTTTCTCTCGAACGCAGCTAAGAGGTCGGAGATCGGAGTGCCTTTTGCTAAGCACCCAAGTCTCGGATCCATATGTGAGTACTGGCAGGACCATGGTCCTGTGCAGCAGCAGTTTTGAAGTTATGGTGAAATTTCTGGATTTGAAGAGCTTGACAGACTATAGTAGGCTCTGTTGGATTTGAGAAGCCGCCCGCGTATTTCTTCTTCTATATTGTTATCGGCTGCTACTATTGACCCAAGGTATTTAAGGGATTGCACCACTTCAAATTCGTGCTCCGCTACCTTGATTGTTTGACCAACTGTTCCTCTCGCATTCGACGCCACCATATATGTACTTTGTTTTACCTTCATTAATGTGCAGCCCCAGATTTTGTGCCGCCTGCTCGATCTGGATGAAGGAGTCGTGTACAGCTTGTTCGGTTCTTCCGATGATGTCGATGTCGTCTGCGTAAGTCAGTAACTGGCTGGACCTGTTGACGATGGTCCCTCTTGTTGCCGTGCCAGAGTCACGGATTGCTTTCTCCAACGCCAGGTTGAAGAGGAGGCAGGCCAAACCGTCCCCTTGTCGGAGTCCATTAAAGATTTTGATTGGTCTGGATAGCAATCCTGCTATTTTTACTTGGCTTGTTACGTTGGTCATGGTCAACCTACATAGTCGTGTCAATTTATTTGGGATGCCGAATTCTCTCACGGCTTTGTAAAGTTCTACCCTGGCTATGCTATCATAGGCGGCCTTAAAGTCTATAAACAGATGGTATGTTGGGATGTCCGATGACGGTTTAAGCGTATGGGGTTATCCGATCTTGTAGGATAGAGGAGAGTATCTTATAGGCGGTACTCAACAACGTGATACCTCTTTAATTGCTGCACGTTGTGACATCTCCCTTCTTATGTATGGGGCATATTATGCCTTTTCGCCAGTCTTCTGGCATTTCTTCCTGCTCCCATACGTGCACTATAATATCATGAATTGCTTGACGTAAGGCTGGCCCGCCGTGATGGAATAATTCGGCTGGTATGCCATCGGCTCCCGGGGCTTTGTTCTGTTTAAGCCGGCCTATAGCCTTCTCAACCTCTTCTATGCTTGGTGGCGGCAACATAGAGTATTCTTCTTGAAGTAGTGGAGCCTCCACTTCTACAGTGAACTGATCATTTAGCAATTCATTAAAGTACACTTCCCATCGCTCCAGTATGCTTTCAGGATCGGTATTCAGATTTCCCTCTCCGTCCTTGCAGTATGTGCAGCGTGGTGTGTACTGCGTCATGTTTCGGACGGATTGGTAAAACTTCCGTGCCTGGTGCGGACCTCGCTCTCAGCTGTTTTCTATTTCACAGATTAGGTTCTTCTCCCAGGCTGATTTTTTTTTGTCTGTGAAGCCTTTTTTCTGTTCTTCTGAGCTCTTTATATTCCTCTTCGCGTGTCCGCGTTCTATGAGATTGTTGCATTGCTCGGTACGCAACATTCTTAAGTTCAGTCGCTAGCTTGCATTCATCATCAAACCAGTCGTTCCGATTTTTACGACTGCTGCCTAAGATGGAGTTGGCAGTACTAATGACAGTATTTTTAATACGTGTCCACTTCTCATTTACGCCCAGCATACTGGCTCCAGGACTTACTCTCCCTAAATTAGGTGTTTCTAGGGCGAGTCCTAACGCATTACCAAAGGTGGTACTGGTGTTTTCATTGCGCAGGGCAACCGTGTTGATTCGAACCTGATCGGCGGATGCAATGCGTCTTCGCAAGGCAATCCGCCCTCGGAAAACCATAACAACAAGATAGTGATCCGAGTCGATATTGGCACCTCGGTACGTTCGTATCGACATCAAGTTCGAGTAGTGGCGACGGTCTATCAACACGTGGTCTATTTGGTTACGAGTAACTCCATCAGGTGATACCCAGGTGGCTTTGTAGATATCTTTACGCGGGAACCTGGTACTCGCAACGACCATGTTTTTCGATGCTGCCAATTCTAAGACTCGAAGTCCATTGTCATTAGTTTTCTCATGCAAACTATGGGTGCCTGCGTAATACCTGAATACCGGCTCCCGACCTATTTTTGCGTTCAAATCCCCAAGGATGATTTTAACATCATACCTTGGACAGGCATTGAGGGCCCTCTCGACTTGTACGTAGAAAGTCTCTTTTTCTTTTTCTTACTAGATATATAGTTCTTCGTTATTCGGAAGTGGATTCCCTTCATTCCTCACTCTACATGATGCCGATTTAGCAGCTGCTTGAAAACTACTTCTACTCCTTTTGTTTGACGAATAGGTAACCTTCGCGGTTTCGAAGAGCCTGCGTCCTGTTTAAAAACCAGCAGCCAGTTGCTGGGTATACTCTTATTTATATCACTGAATTTTTAACGATGCTGATTCTGTTTTGTTGGAAGTTGACGAATAATTTGATTCAAGTTTTTAATAATAAACATGTTACAAATAAAGTGATGCGAGTTTCATGCATTTTGAGTATTTCATTTGTGAATTTACCCAAAATGTTAAAGTTTGTGGACTTTTATTGATAACTCTAATTTGAGCTTTAGCTTGAGTTTGTTTAGTGTGTATTTCTATATTTCTGTAAAAATACAAAGACAATGCTCCTTTTACGCAAAAGAAAACGAAAACTTGTTTGATAAAATGACTTAGATCTTAAGAAGCCAATGTTGTGCTGATATCTCGCTCTTTTTAATTGTACTAAACCGTTCGGTGTGGAATAACATCTCTCTATCGTTTCACCTCTAATGTTTCATGCATAGATGCTTCCATTATTATTATTTTCATATTTTGTTTGTGCGACTAATTTAGTTATTTTAATACTTAAACACCAAATAACTGCTTCTACTAAAGTTACTAAAGTACTTCTTTCTAAAGCTTCGAAATGACAACACTGGTTGAAAATTATAATATCTGCATGGAGGCTTGCTAATGCAATAAGCTACAATGTGTTCCCTGCCAACCAACGCCAAAACAAAGAAAACTTAATACTTTACCAGTTCTACCACCGACCGCCCGTCGCCGCTAAGCCCACAAAAGCTTAACATTCCATTAAGTTACCCGCGGCTTTCAGCTCGATGACGTTGCGTGGTTAATGGTGGTCAGGTGTATATTGAAAGGTGCGGTCCATTGTCTGAGTTTTGAGTCATCATCTATCAGGTACTTCCGTATGGAAGCATTATTGCAAAGTATAGGTTGCTGATAGAGTTCGCATTGAGCCAAATATTCTATTTTTGGGCGTGTATTCTGAGTGGAAATTCCGTTTATATTTACACCGGATTTTGTTTTCTCTGGTGAACTTTTTATTCTTTTTATTTCTACGATTTGTATTCCTTACAGTAGCTGCACATCAGACCAAAATTAATTAGCTAAATGGTAAATTGGGCTTGTCCAGCAGACACTTTCTAATACCTACAGAGTTGACTAATCCCCCTGATGAATGTACTTTTCTAGCACGTATTAAATGTAAACATGTGATTTCGGACCTTTAAACTGATTAAGGGGTTGCAAGGCACATAAATTATATACATAAAATCATGAAGAATTGAATTTTTGGTTAAATAGAATCCAAAAAAAATCTGTTCTCTGACTTCCAATAAAGTTTTAACTGTTACACCCGGCTTTTGGTAAATAGGTTTACCCGTGTGTCTACTAAATTTTAAATGCAACTTGAACAAGATGCGTAAAACTACGTATTCGTTGAATTTCTAAGCGAACGTAAAAGAAACTCAATTGGGATTCCATTTAGCATCACTTATAATAATGTGCTGTCCGATGATATTAATATAATTTGCAATAACTTTGCGTCGTTTTTTCAATATAATTTTATTGATCTCAAATTAGACTATGCCAACACAATAAATTCAGATCCTGTGGTTGATCTTGGTAATTTGCAGTTATCTGTAGACAATGTCTTACAAGTACTTTTATCTCTTTAAAAAAAAATTTTCTATTTCACCAGACAATATTCCACCAATTCTTTTAAAAACTTGTGCTAATATAAATAATAAGTAATGGTGAGTTCTTAGATGAATGGAAATACACTATAATAACTCCCCTTCATAAATCAGGTACAAAAAGTTAGGTTGAAAATTACAGACCAATTGCAAAACTTCAGTTAATTTCTAAGGTTTTCGAAACTGTTGTAAAAAACAAATTGTATAATCTTATTCACAATAATATTTCAGTTTACCAACATGGTTTCTTAAAAGGTAGATCCACCACTACAAATTTATCAATATTTTAAAATTTTTGTCTATCTCAGATGGAAATGCGTTCTCAAGTCGACACTATTTACACTGATTTTTCAAAGGCTTTCGACCGCGTTCAACATAGTGATCTCTTAAGAAATGTTAGAGATGTTTGGATTCCACTCTCAGCTCCTAACGTGGATAAAGAGTTATTTAGTAGGTAGAAAACAGGTGGTGAAAATTGATAATGCCTTGTCTAAGGAAATCATAAATTTTTCGGGTGTTCCTCAAGGTAGTCACCTTGGACCACTGCTTTTTATCATTTTTATTAACGACCTACCATTACATCTTACTTTTTCTAAATATGTTCTATTTGCTGACGATTTGAAAATATTGAGCTTCATAAATTGATTTAAATAATTTAATTAAATGGTGTAATATCAATGGGCTATATTTTAACAATACAAAATGTAGAGTTGTGACATTTTCTAGAAATCATAGTCCATTATATTATAATTATAAACTCGAAAATGACATTTTACAAAGATTTGATTGTCATAAGGATCTAGGCGTAATCTTCGATTCTAAGATGAATTTTTTAAATCACATAGACCATGCGATTTCAAAACCAAACTCTATGCTAGGGTTTGTTATTCGAAATTCAAAAGATTTCGAAGACCCGTATACATTGAAAGCTCTTTATTCTAGTCTTGTCAGACCACATTCAGAATATTGTACTGTTATATTTAGCCCCTTTACGGCGTCTAGCATTTGTCGTATAGAAAAAGTTCAAAAAAGGTTTACAAAGTTTGCCTTACGAAAAATTTTTGGTTATTCTTTTCTAATGTTCCATCTTATGAGACGAGGTGTATTTTAATTGATCTAAAACCTCTTGCTCAGAGAAGAAAATTAAACTCAATGCTTTTTGCTTTTGATGTCTTGAATTGTAAATAATTTTACACACAATAAAATAAAAGGTAAAACAAACGCATTTCTTAAATGGAAGTTTGACTAAGAAAAACTTGTTTTTTAGACATTTCTGGACAGAATAATATCACATAAAACACATAGGAATGTTACTGGACTTGTCCATGTCCATGACCATATGGACATTTGGTTTTTCCAATTTTTCGAGAAAATCTTTTTTTTTCTAAGACTGTCTACTTCTACCCATTTCATATTAAAATATTCGCTGTGATAAACTTCGTTTGACATGTTCAGTTTGTGAGCGTAAGGGAATCCCGTTTTTTATAATCCCGTTTTTCAAAAATCACGCAAAACAAGTTTTGAAATACCGCCCTCTATAATACAGTTTCTTAAAATACCACTTTTTAAAATCCCGTTTTTTAGAATACGTAGCTAAAACTTATTGATTTTATGTTGGTTATTTTCCAGATTCTTTAAATGCTAAAGAAACTTTGCATATACCCAACCTCGCACCTACCCCAAATCCTATAGTGTGCCCAAGCAGGGGGGTTGCATACATACATTACATACATACTGTTATACGTCGTAATAAGAAAAGGGATTATACAAAACGGGATTATAAGAGGCGAGATTTTAAAAAGCGGGATTTTAAAAAGCTGAATTATAAAAAGCGAGAATATAAAAAAGCGGGATTATAACAAACAGGATTATAAAAAACGGGATTATAAAAACGGTATTTTAAAAAGCGGGATATCGTACCCAACCCGCTCAGTTTTTACGAAATTTCTAATAAAAATAAATAAATTAAAAAAAAAACTTAAAAAAAGGGTTGCGAAAAACTTTTGTAGGGGAAAATTGCTTGCGAACAAATTCTTTAAAGTTTTTGGCAATTTTAGAAAAGACATGGCATTGTAGGTTTAACGGTGGTTTTTAATAAATTAAATGATTTCTAAAAAATAAAAGACTGGCGCAAAATTTTAAACATTTAAAACGTGCTCAAAATCAATTTTAGAGTAGGAATCGACTCTTAATATTAGGTATAAAACGAGAGCCGAGTTTTTGTTAATTTCAAATTGTATAAACTTTAATTTAAGCTTAAAGAACTTTTCTAACTTTTGAAATTATACTTTATCCATATTGACAATGGTCATTCCATACCAAAGCAAATCGAAATAAAAATGTTTACTGATGTTTTATTTGATTTTTGAAATGTGTGTTTTGTAAATTGACTGAACATTAGAAATGTGAAACAATCGTACTTACTTACTTACTTACTTAAGGTGGCGTGGACAAGGTCCTATACTTAAAAGCTTCTCCAGCTAGCTTGGTCCCTAGCTAGCTGTCTCCAGTTTCGCAAGTCAAGTTGGTTGATGTCCTCTCCCACTTGTGTTCGCCACCTGTGTCGCGGTCTTCCTCTACTGCGCCGTCCCTTGGGGTTTGATTCGAAGACTTTTCGGGCCGGAGCATTCAGGTCCATTCGCTCTACATGATCCAGCCATCTCAGTCGTTGGACTTTGATTCGTTTGACTAGGTCAGTTTCGCCGTAAAGTTCTTCGTTATATCCTTTCCTCCACTCCCCATCTAAAGTAGAGTATGGGAACCACAGATCACACGAAGTTTTTTCCAATATCTGCCGTAATGATATGGACCTATCATGTTGGTTACGAAAGGCTTCAGACGTTCACATAATACGGCAGAAAGGATCTTGTATGCGAAGTTTTAGGAGACTTATGCATCTGTAGTTGGCGCAGTTCAGAGGGTCTTCTTTCTTGAGGATCGGACAGACAATGCTGAGGTTCCATTCATCGGGCATGCTTTCTTCTGACCATATTTTGCAGATGAGCTGGTGCATACTCCCAACCAAGCCACCGCCCGCCGCTTTGAACAGTTCAGTAGCGAGGCCGTTAGCTCCAGCGGCTTTGTTGGACTTGAGATTCAATATAGCTATCTTCACTTCACCCAGGTCGAGTGGGCGGTATTGTTGGTCGCCTAAGTCGAATGGTACTATATCTAAAGCAACGGAATTTTCTTCTCCATCGCCGTTGTAAATATTGGAGAAATATTCTTTCCATATTCTCAGCATGGACAGCGGTTTCACTATGATGTTCTCTTGATTATCCATGCAGGGTTCGGCTCGGGGATTGTATTCTTGTGATGTTTTTTTACGTTTTGGTAAAACTTCCGAACCTCATTCCTGCTATGGCATCATTCTATTTTCTCGATCCAGCGCTTCTCATGCTCCTCCTTTTCTTCCTGAGAAGCCAGTGTTCTTCTCTCCTCTTCTGTTTGTAAAGCTCGCGAGCAGCTGTAGTCCTTCTTTGCAGCGCCGCCGCTTTATATGCCTTTTGTTTTGCTGCATGTGCTTGCCGGCACTCATCGTCAAACCAGCGGTTTCGTTGTGGTGGTCGTATAAAACCCAGCGCATCAGAGGCGGCATCTCTGATGGCTGCTTAGCAATGTTACCACTAGTCCTCAATACTTGATACTTGTGGGATAGGACTTCTTAAGAGGTTGTTAGAAACTCGATCGGAAGAGGACCTTGCGATCTCTTGCGATTGTAAACGTCCAACGTCGAACTTCCTCGCAGTACTTCCTTGTTTCGGTTTGGGTCGGGATATCCACAGGAAAACCTTGGCTACAACGAGGTAGTGGACCGAGTAGATGTTAATCCCTCGGAACGTGCGGACATCCTCTATACTGGAGAAGTGCCTTGAATCGATGGCAATAGGCGTTTTTCTTCTTCAGCCCCGAGCAGGGCACAGAGCGGGGCCTGAGCGCTTAGAGCTCGCTCCGAACCGAGTGTAACCTGAGCGCTCTAAGCTATTTAAGAAACACATCTGAGCACTGAATTGTCATTGTATCATTTTTCGAAAAAACTGTTAAAATTCTCAGCTTTGTTTGTGAAATTTGTGTTTTCATATTCTTGAAAACTTGTTTTTAAATTATTTCTGATTAATGAAAATGGAAAAAGCAATTATTTTAAGGGAAGCGTTCAATTTGTTTTTTGATTTTGATGATGAGGAAAACTTTGAGCAAAACTCGCGAAGAATGCAAAAAAAACGAAAATTATGCCGAGGAAATTGTAGGTACTCCGATTTAGCGACAAAACTTTTAAGCAACATTTTCGTGTGAACCCAGACATTTTTTAATCTTTTTAAAGATTCTATCAAGAACAACGTCATCTGTTTCTTCCACTTTACCCCTTCGAAAAAAAAAAAATATTATACTCTGCTCATAATTATATTTTTTTTCCTTACATTCACTGGGAGAGCAACCAGCTTCGCCCGCCATTTCCATTGTTTTGATTTTTTATTTCTTTTATTTCTTCTACAACAAATTTAATGAAGTTAGCCGCGCTCAGCTTTTTGCTCGGTCTGCTCGGTCATTTATTATCGAGCTCATCGAGCGAGCTCCGTTCTAGCTCTGAGCTAAAAAAGAAATGCAAGTTGAGCGCTTAGGGCGCTCTAGGTTAAAAAAGTAACATAGTTCTTTTTTTGACACTTCAGTGCCCCGCTCGGAGCTAAAAAAGAAAAACGCCTAATGTGGTCAATCTGGTTCACGGTTGATTGATTAGGAGATCATGTCCCTTTGTGAATACCAAGATGTTTGAACTGCGTACTAGCTACAAGAACAAAAGTGCTCTACGATCTTTTATTATGCAAAATATCGGCGGACGATGGACAAGTTTGTACCTACAAATGTATGTGTGCATGTACGAGAATAGCCAAATGAATTTGTACCTTGCAACAACAAAATTGAGTTTTTATGAGGTGAATTTGCAATATACACTTGATTTTCATCTAAAGTAATGTAAAAAACGAATAAGCAATCAAATTCAGTTATTATATAAAATGAACTTTTTTCGGCGAAAAATTATTTGGTTTGAAGTTGTTTGTGTTCATTTTAATTTTTTTTTTTGTAGTTCTGTTTGAGTTCTTTATCTGTCGTGCCACACATCTTTCCTATCCTTCTTTCTCTTCCTTAACTTCACGACCGCGCTGTGTTCAAAAACATTTAAAGGGTAATCATAATTGCGTGTAAATTATAAAAAAAAAAAAAAAAAAAAAAAAGAATTAAGGGTTGTTCAATGTAAATTTGCTTAGGTTCTGTTGTGAAACCCTCATTAGTTGAAAGAGTTGTCTAACGTGTTTAAAATAATAAAAAAGTTAGACAAAGTCTCCAAACTTAACGACTGTGTTAAGTGAAACCGGTTTTATTCCCTTAACGAGCAATGTTTAAAATTTTGCGCCTTCTCTTTTAAGTTTAAGAATAATTTAATCAGAAGTGGAATCGGCTTAGGAGATTTGTGACAGTTGAGAGTCATAATAAGAAAATTCGGTCTGCGTTAGGTGATTGTCAAAAGTGTGAATACCGTGACTTCTTCTTGTGATACCTATTTTATTCTCATTTTTACTTAAAATTCACATTTGTGTTTTATATGTCTGTGTTTGCAAGAAAAATGAACTCGTTTATGCCGACTTGAAAATGAGAAAAATGAAAACCTCAGAAATGAATAAATATTTTACAAATTCAATCGAAAACAAAACACCACGTTTTCAAAAAAAAATGAAATTAATGGAGATATGGCAATTTTTAGTACTTGTCTCTCAAAATCCTGCCAAATTTTCAATAATTTATGGTGATCACCTTACACAGACGGAAAATTTAATTTGATCAAATTTGAATTACATAAATGTACCAATCACCTTAGACGATTCCACCCCAGGCTATAATACATATATACTGAAAATTAATAAACAAATCGAATATGAGATTCAAGGTAGCTGTTAATTATAAGAGAAAGTTCTTACCGCAATGTCTCGAATATTGAAGTAGTTTGTAAAGTTTCAAACGGAGACAAGTTTGGTTTTCCAATTAAAATCAAATCAAGTCTTTTCTAAGAATAATTTCATTTTATGAAACCAATCAATTGGCTTCGTGTCGTTTAATTGTATTGCCTTTTCGTATTAAATTACAAATATTAAACATTCGAAAAAAGATCTTATATTAAACAAAACAAAATAATTAAATATATAAGTATATTTCTGCCACAATCTATGTACATTCTCTTTGACCTTGTGAGGATGGTAAATTACAAGTAAACCAAATTTAAACTGACATCTAACTGATAAACTAAATTGCTGATAAAAAAAAGACTCATGAAGTATGTATGTAATAAGCATGTTTATAGTTGCAGAGATCAAAGAATTATAAATAAATATCAAAATAAACGTTAAATTCATTTTTATTTGGTCAATCACTTAACACCCTCAAAATAATAATAAATTAATAGTGCCTCAAAACATTGTTTAATGTTAAACCAACAATCATTAGTGCGCACATTAATTATTCCCACATCTATCTCGTCAATCATTGATGAGACGAAAAAAGAATAAGAATAAAACCAAAGTCAAACATTGAACATTTTCTTATATTAATAGAACCATATGCTCCCCTTCGAACCGATTCCCATAACTCTCAATTACTTCAAATGTCAAATAGTTTCTATGAGGGTTTTGGTGGTCTATTTATATCCTTGAATGTGTTTGTGTGTAGTTATTAATTTAAAAAAAAAATGTATGGTTTGTCAAATAAATTTGAATTTTCAACGCCGTTCAATAAATAACAAAATACTTGCAACAGTTTTTCTCACACTCTTAGTCTGCTTCTTTTCCCCTTCGCATAGCAATGAGATATCATATGTCCTTACAACCAGATGTTAAGAAAAATAATTAATTAAATAAATTTAGAGAAATTTTAGATTTTTGTACAAAAAACAATTTGCATGAAAAAATTTTGCCATATTGAGATACAAGTTTCTTTTTAAAAATGCAAACATTCCCTTTAATTATGGTTTGAGTTGCTGCCTCGGCTGGCTTGGCAGTAGGGCATTATGTCACTCCAATTTTCCGAGACCTTTTTGATAGTTTCGGGTTGTAGTTCACGGATTGTTCGGGTGGTATTGGCCTTATATGCTTAAATCATTTCAGGACTGTTGGTCCTTCACGGTTCCCCAAAAGAGTCAAATTGTAGCTGAAGCGGCCAATTGACATCGCCAAGACGGCTGATAACACGATTTGGGAATTTGGTGCGCAAAAGATCGATTGTGGCATTGGCTGTGTGGCATGTCTATGTGGCATGGCGCCTGCATGAATCTGCAGAGGTCGTCCAAATCCATGTCTTCAATTTAAGTAAAATAAAGATCGAAGCGATAACGGAGGGACGTGCGCCTTCAATTGCTGAGTCAATTGGTCCTTCTCCTTGTAAGCGAATAAATCCTAGATCTTTGTGCTGAATTCTCCTCTGGCTAGTGCGTGAAATGTTGAGCTGTTGAGATCAATGGCGAGTTGATGTTCGTGAATTGAGTCTCACACTCTCTGTTACAACAGCTACATTCTTGTCTGTGGGCAACAGTCTCACGAACATTTTGCACAATTTCTTCCATAACAATTTCGACCATAATTTCTTTTAAAAAAACGCGCTCTTTGGACCCCACAGCACTCAGTTTGAAAAAAATAAAAATAAGTTTTCAATGCTTGCCAACGTTGTTCAAGCGTAAAGCGACTAATTTCGTTCCACGGAGGTATGACACTGACTTTTTGTCAAGATTTCGGGCGGGAAACAGCTGTCAGTGTCAAAATAATCTATGATTTACAGTAGACTCCCGTTAGCGTGAACACCGGGTAGTTTGAACACCAGATAACGCGAACAGATTTTTTTTTTGCTTAACATCTCTAAAACGTGAACAACAATTTTTTTCTTCAGCAAGTTGTATTTTAGCTTGAAATTCCTTATTTTTGGAACAATACTTCGTCTTGTGCAGTTTCCGGTTTGTTGCACGTCAGTTGTCGTTGGTCCTTCCAATCAAAATTGTTTTTGATTGTTTTGTCTGCTCGATATTTGCGTTTTTCTTTGTTTTTTATCATAATAAGTTTTATATGCGTAATGGTTTTGGTTTTTTGGTTCTTTGCGTCAATATATCCTCAAAGAAATAATTGAGCAATTCCGTATCCGTAGTGGTTTCAGTGGTAACAAGTTCGGCAAAAACATACAACGTTGCAAAGTCTACTATTTGTGCCATTAACAAAAAGAGTGGACAAATTTTTAAGTGTGTTAGCAACACATTTTCAGGGCCAGAGAAAAGAAAAACTCTTTGATCACCGGAACTTCCCAAAATCCGATTAATAATCTGATGATAAAGGAAAAGGCTTTGTCACTGCATTCTCAAATAAAGGAGAACCAAAGCAGCTTCAAAGCTAGCGAAGGGTGGATGCAGAGAATAAAAAGTCGATACAGCGTGAGATTTATTAAAATCACTGGTGAAAAACTGTCTTCCCAACCAGAGCTGGTAGATCCATACAAACGTAAGCTATACAGGAAACGATTGATACGATACGACCACCGACCAACTTTATAACGCAGAAGAAACCGAGCTGTTTTGGAAGCTTTTGCCGGGCACAATATATGTTTCATCGTTAGAAAAAAACGCTCCTAGCAGAAAATCCGACAAACAGCGCATAACTTTCCTCACGTGTACAAATGCAACTGGATTACATAAGCTGAAGACAATGGTGATTGGGAAGGCGCAAAATTCTCGTTCATTAAAAAATTTTAACTGTCCAGCAGACTACAAGAATTCGAAGTCATCTTGGATGACCGCGGCTGTATTCAAAGATTGGTTTCAAGTATGCTCCATCGCATCCTCTAGTAAGTGAGGTAATCGCAGATGATCCCTCCTGTTACAGTGATGTTTATGATTCCAAATGTGACGTCACTGATCTAACCCATATATTGAAATGAGGTCAGAAAAACAAAGCTTTAAGAACTAGTCTGTTAGCTAGGATGTAGCGAACCAAGCGGTTATTCCAGAATCACTGAAAAAGTTAACTTAAGGAGATTTCATTTAATTTTTAAAATCAGCTTGGGATCGATTGGAAACGGACCCAATGGCAAAGTGCTGGAAAAATATTTTAAGTCTTGTAGTTAATGGAAATGATCCGGAAGATTATATTCCACTCTACTAAGTCCTAAATCCTAAGGTTTGATTGCTATTTGTAGTATTCCTGTCTTTAATCAAATCATTTTGGTAGGTGAACTGCACAGCTGAAGACATCCATAAATGGCACGAAGATGAAAAAGACCATAATGTTGCTCACAGTACCAACATTATTAGTGATGAGAAAAATGATGAAGACGGCGGCGGCGTGCTAGAATTGCCAAAAGAAAAAAGCCCAATGAAGCGATTTCAGTTTTTAACAAGGCTTGGGAATGTCCTGAAGATGAACTTGTAAGCCAGAATGACATAAGTATCTTAAGGTGCCTTAAGGAACAGCCAGTGAGAATGCTTTTGGAGAAGAGGAAGATACAAAAACAAATCACTGATGTTTCCAATTAAATTTCTAAATGTTACTTTTTATGCCATAACCTTTTATTTGATATATTCTTATGCAAAAATTTTTTATTTGAAATGAAATAAATGACATAAATCTGCTTTTATGTAATAGTGAAACTCATTATTTTGAGTTTGTTAAAGACAAAAAGTTTTAAAATGAAATTCTTTAGTGGTATTGCACTATTCTTTTATCAAAATTTGACCTTCGCAAACTTTAATGCCCTTAATATGACAACCATCCTCAAAATGCCATTTTTAAGACTGTTTTCATAATTAAGGCATTTTTTGGTCAAGAAGGGCGCGACAAATTATTTTATGACGGAACTTATTCAAAGACGTCCTACGACAATTGTTTAAACAAATTGCACTGTAAAAAATTAGTTATAAGTGATTGTTTTAGTATGGTAGTGCTTTTTCGTTTATGGCATTTTTTGAGAAAAAATTATGCAACAATTTTTTTTTCTCAAAATAGCTTTTTTGGCCTTTAGTCCACAAAAATCGGCGTTTCGTCCGGGTGATCTCACATGGACTCATCAGTTGACTGTGAGGACCTTGTCAATACGCAATTTTTGTTAAATTCAGTTCATCTTACATCGATTTTTTGACAAAAATCCATCATGAACTATATCCAACCAAGATTAAAATTGTAACCATTAACGTTTTTTCTTTTACAATATATTTACGACAAATTTACGACAGTTATTAATACTGTTCTTTTTCTTTTTCGCGTGCATTTTACCCTATTTTGGGGGGTGGTAGTGCTATCTTGACTGTCAAGTTAGCATTACCAAGGGTTATTTTTTTTTGTTAAACAAGCGCGACAAATTTTTTCGTTGCACTATAAATTTAAAACAAATTCACGACAGTTAATCCAATTATTACATCTTTAAAATTTTGAAGTGGTATCTAGTATTTAGTTGACGGACGTCTATCAATATCATTTTGCATACATCTTTAAAATCCTAGTTCTTGCGACTCGAACGCACATTTGAGGTACTTTAGGGACGTGACAATTTTCCTCTCCTCTTTAACCCAAACATTACGAAATCGAAATTAAAGTACGAGTATGATTAACGTATTTTCGGCAATTGCAATTTCTATTCCTACTTTCCACTTGAAATTATTTTTCTGGCACCTTGAGGAGGGGAATGTTACCATCCATAGAGCAATATTGCCAGTAAATGTATTGCAAATAAATTTATCTGCTATATTACTCGGTGCATTATATTTATATAATAATGGCATGTCCAACCACCCTCCTAATAGATTTGGAGCTGATTCAATCACTTAAACTTTGCTGTAATATCATATCCTTGACTGTGAGGTCAATATTATTCTTTTTCAGCGAATCGGTATTAGAATTTTTGATTTCTAAAAACAGTGAAGGAGAAGAATTCTTCTTCCATTTCTTTTATCGTTATAAATAATTCTTACGAAACGTCTAACCTGAATAAATTGATCAACTTTGCTGGTAAGACACCACCGAATCATTGTATCCAAAATGAAGAAGAGGATATTCTTCAAATCATGAATAAAAGGATTGCTGAGCTAAGAGAAATATAATTTCGTTTGTACATTGAGGAGATGAGTATTTGATGGGACCTTATTATACTTAGCCAATAAAGCAGAAGCTAAAAGGAAATTTACCTTTTTATGGTCCTCAAATTTGATACTTCAAAAAGTAAGATTGCACTCTGACCAGTATTTTAAATATTTATACTACAAGAGTGTTGCACGGATTTTCGAAAATCAATAAACAACGTCATCTTCTAATGAAAGCCTATTCCTGACTATCTGTTAGTTCGTTTAACGTGCTCCTTGTGCAGTTATCGTAATTTTCATCAACATATAACGAGGTAAGCATATATATAAACTGCAATTTAACTGCAACTTTAAAAACAGCTTAAGGTGAGCAATAACTTTACCTTAAATGCAAATCAAATGCATATCTACAATACGACACAGTAAATGGGCCTTACCACTTAACAAATTTAGAGACGACTTTGATATTTGCGTAAAATTAACCATTATTTAATGGACTCTATACATATAACTGACCATACATGTTACATTTTATTTTTTAAGTTCCGTACAATAAATGGTTCATAACTTAGAGTACACTTGAATATTAAGTTCTTAACATATATGGGTAACTATAGCTCATTACATATTGGTTCATTTCACTCAAATATTAAAGTCGTCTCTAAATTTGACTATAGGTAAGGCCCAATGTCTTATAAAAATCGTTTAATAATTCATTTTTCTTACAGCTGTATGTACCACAAATTTTAGAGAGTATCTTCCTAGGATATAACCTTGATACTATAGTTTGAACTTTAAAAAAAATGCTTAAGGGCATTTGGCTTTCTATATGGCTAGGTCAGTAAATACATACAAGCCTACTTATATAAATACCGACTGAAAAGTAATATAAGGTTCGATTAAAATCTCATTTCAATTTCCAAATCCAAAGCGCACATAAATGTATCCCATGTTAATAATAAAATAGCCCTCGGAAATATTTATACAGAAATCCCTGTAGTGAAGTGAAGTGAATTATATTTGAAACCTTAACCTATCGATTAATCTCTTTATATGGTTCTGTTTCTTTTTTTTTATCTAAATGTTGGTCAGCTCACACGTCACACCCTAACAAACGTACTTGTGCAAAACGACAAGTGAGTCTCTCAAGACGAAGTTTTATAGAAAATCTTCTTTTTCTTTCACTTGGGAACACTTTCCAAAACCAAAGCTTGAGATTATCCCCTAAGGAAAATAAATTTTCATTCCCAAAATTCTGCTTCACTCCTTATTGTGGGGCGCACTTAATAATAATTGTGCGTGTGGTTAAACTGGTATTTTACTTCGTTTGGTATAACTACATAATGTATATTATGTACAATGTACACTTATATCGTTTATCAGCTTCTTTATGAAAACCTTATCTTTGTCTAACCAATAGGGAGGTGAAGGCAATAAGTTGCAATCTATGTTTTCAAATAGAAATAGCTCATGCAGAGCGCTCTCATTAATTACCTTCGACCGCATGTAATTTGAGAACTAAGCAGCAGCCCCGCACCTTGAAACCAAATTTACTTTAAAGGAACACATTGAATAGAAAAGGTATCTGATGTCGTTCCTTAATATACTGTTTGTTTGATTATAATGTTCTGTAACCATTTATTAGTTTTGACAACGTCAAATAAACATACAATTCCCAAAAGTCTCGGAACCAGCATTTATGGTTTTGTTTCCACTTTGGCTCTTGGGGGATATTGTGATTGTGAGTGAGTATCTGTGGCTGGCGCTAATTGCTTTGTTTACCCTTTGAGGTTTCATTGAATCCAACTAATTGAGCTGTTATCATATTTCATTAATACCACCCTAATAATATGCACATAGGTATATTAAATACTTCACGCCTTAATAGATATTAAAATAAGATATAATATCATATGTCTCGTCTCCTCTGAGAATTAATTTTTGAATTAATACCCTTTAGTCCACAAAAATTGGTGTTTAGTCCCAGTGTTCTTACTACGTCTTATTAGTTGGCCTGTTCAGTACGCAGTTTTTATATCGAGTTCAACTAACATACATTTTTGGACAAAAATTCCATCTGAACTGCCCAAAAAGATTAAAATGCTTAATCATTAAGCTGGAAGCGTTTTTTTGTATTCAGAAAATGTAATTTGTATTATTATTCTCTCGGCATAATTCTTAGAGTTATCTGATTAGTTTAAAAAACCTAAACATTTAGCTGTCAAATCTTGTCTGTTTATCCTGAGCAACTGAACAACTAAGCTACGGTGGTGCGTGATTGGGAACAGAGGTCCCAAAAAAATGTTGAAATACTTTGATTCCTCGAAGCAGGCCTCCCCATAAGGTAGTGTAGTCTAAGAAATCGTGCTGGGCACAATATTCTCTAAAAACGCGAAACTTCTTTTGAAAATCGGTCACACTAATTGTTTGATAACACTTAAAAAATTCCAAGATTGCGAACAAGAAGTATCAAACCGAATTTCAAAATTCGATTCCAATTCTTCTCATTTAAATTTACATTTCAAAAGGATATAATTTCAACTAAATTTACACAAAATTTATGAACACACCCTGGTGAAATCCATTCCTAGTGTTCAAGAACCTAAACAAAATGATGTCAGCCCATTGTAATTTGTTCAGATATCTTGAGCTGCTGTTGCATCGGCTATTTTTATACAAGGTACTAAAACAACACTTTGAATACATATCTAAACGCTGCAATTCAAATTGGAATGCCTTAAAAATGTCTAAATTCAATGTATAAAAACAGACAGAAAGAGAAAACAACAAACAAAATTGTTAAGATCTTGATTAAACTATAAATGAAAAGCTGTAAATCGTAATTAGCAACTTTAAAACGAACACATATTTTTGTAGTTTGCGAAATTACTTTATTTTGGTTTAATAAGTGGGAAAATACTCCACTGTTTTACTAAAAACTTTAATAAATTTGCTCTCTCAGTGGGAATTCACTCCGCTCTGAGAAGCTCCATTTCAAATAAATTTCTTGCATCGACATTAGGCGTGTTTTATTGGTAATCTTTATCTAGCGCAGTAGTACAAGCACCAAAAAAAAGATTGTGTGTATTGACGTACGCGCGGTTGAAGTAAAACTTCTTTTTTCTCAAGCAAAGCTTCTGTAAGATTATAACCTACAAACAAACATTTTGTATTCTAAAAACATGTCGCTGTCTTTGACGGATAACGTGACGTTTTGACATGTCACTGACAGCTGCATAGAAATTTTTTTACCCCCAACGCCGGAAAAGAAGTTTTACTTCAAAAAATTGAATGTGCGCGCCTAGCCTTAAATGAAATCGAGAAGAAAAGTACAAAACTCCCATGCCACTTGACAAGCAAGTTGCCTCGCTTTGTTTGTATTACCCTAGGGCTGCTCGTGCAAGTATTGGCAAGCATGTTGTAATCTTGTAATGTACACAAGCATTTCTTATTAACCCGTACAAACCCGAGCAACTTAGTAGTCACCTGGCATTAATTCAGTATCCAGGCAACTTGGAAAGCAAGTACACTGACAGCAGCACTCTTGTAAAATTAATTATTAAAGTATTTGATTGATTAGTCGGGTGACGTTCAAATTTATAAATACCAAAACAAATGTCGGTGGCGTGTGCGTTTAAGCGAATAAATATTATTAAAAAGTATAATTTCAAAACTTTCAGGCAACCTGATGGTCATATGGCATGCCGTCTATGACAGCAAGAATACAAATGGTAGTGGATATACCCAACTTTTTGGCCAGTACTTTGTATGCGAGGGTTGGTAAAATTTATTTGGATTGCAATATGCTTGTCAATAATTATTCGTGTTGCATAGCCATTGCGCGTCTGAATCTATAGTTTTATATTTATCTTTGAATGCAGCCATTTGAAATATGTAAATTCTAAATCGTATCCAACTTCATGTTATAATTACTTTGTATTCTAAAAACATGTCGCTGTCTTTGACGGATGGCGTGACGGTTTGACATGTCACTGACAGCTTCATAGAAATTTTTTTACCCCCAACGCCGGAAAAGAAGTTTTACTTCAAAAACGCTTTATTTACTCTTTAACTCACTCTTAATAATCTCCCAAAGTTCGGTATCAGTGTATTATGTATATGCCAAAACCTTCCTACTTGTTGAATTAACTTACACGGATGTGTTCGAAAGATTTGTATCTCGTTTTTAGGATGGAGTTGAAATATTCATGAAAATGCAGATCGAGTTGAAATATTCATGAAAATGCAAATCTAGCAGCTTTAGAGATTTTCTCACTATTAAACATTGCATTTACTTGCATTAACTTTAAAGTAGTTTTCTAATTTATTCTTAAGCCTAGTACGCAGATCGAGACAAGACAAATGTTATCTCTACAATTTTAATGTCTACAAAACTTTTCCAAATCTCGCGCAAAAGTTTGAAGTTGGAGAATTAAAAAATAATATAATGTGTTTTGTAGCGTATCTCTGGAACGGGTTGTCTTACAAAAGTCGTTCATACCTTTTTGGAATCTCCTCTCGACGCTTTCAAGACAATAAAACCAGTTTTGAAAAAAAAAATCAATTTCGGCTGTCAAAATTTGTACCGCAAAATAATGTTGTATCATTCTTTTTCCTGGCAAAATTTAGTGGAGACATTTTGTACAGCAATGCACAATAGTATGAATTTTGCGCGCGAACTGCGTACTGCTCGGAAAAATATCCAAGACAAAATTTGTCTCAGGAAACAAAATGTATGGAAGACAAAATTTTTCCCGATCTGCGTACTAGGCTTTAACTTTAAATATTCTCTAACTAATATCGTACTAAGACAATTTGTTTTAATAAATTGCTTCTGAGCACACCTAAAACAATTACAGTTCATGCTAAAAACTAAGTAAACAGACCTATTTTGACGTTTGTCGTTCCAAGTCTAAATGATAACAATTTTGCCAAAATGTAGAGTTAAGTCCCCTGATTGAAAGTATTGAGATCTAAGACGTTTTGCAGACAGCCTTCTGCCTGCAAGACGCGATAAGAATAGCTTACTTCTTGCGCGAAGAAGACCGCCTTAAAAACGTCTAGGACCTCGATATTTGCAATCAGAGCACTTAGCTCTTCATTTTGAAGTTATGGCACAATTTTTTAAACTTTGGAAAGATGCACTCTTATGCACTACTGCTCCAACTAGAGCATGCAAGACGTTCACATTTGTAAATAACTACTAAAGGCCTATCTAATCATGCTAATCATTTTTTGTTATCAATCAGACCCAAAAATTGCTGTGGGCTCTTAGTCTATACAGTTCGTAATCAGTGACTGATTGCTGCTTCCAGTGTAAAGAGGCGTATTGAGAAGTTACAATTTATTTTTTTTTTATTACCAATGGTCAATGGGATCAATTTGTCAAAATGCAATTAAATTCAACTTTAATTTGATTCAGTCAAAAATCAGAACGAAAATATTAAAATGTTCGTGTTGTGACGTACAAAATGCTTTACATCGGCTTCGGAATAATACGAACCTCCTTAAAAATCGTAAGAGAACGTCAAATTCAATTGGCTGCTTACGTAACGGAACGGGTTGGAAAAAAAATCTCCACAAGAACTGAGACTCGTAGAAGGTGGGCTTAAAGGTTGCAAGGCAAGGAAAAAGCCAAGGCTCCCAGAAATAAAAAAAAAGGATTCGGCTAGAGGATTGGTCTAACGTCTTTTGGTCAGATGAATCAAACTTTGAAGTAACCATCATACAGAGGCCCCGTATTTGAAAATATTAATAGTTGTTTACAGTAATCAGTTTTTATTATTCTTTTTTGAGCTTTTAAAACAAGTGTTTTTTTTTTTTATTAAAATTGTTTGATAACTGTGGTGTAAGCTTTGTGAGGTAAAAAGTTGGTGAAGAATACAATCCATTACTAACTTTTTTAAACGAAGTTGGGAAAATGTTCATTTGTGATGTTCGCATGGCTTCAAAAAAGTACATAATGCGTGATTGAAAACATGCTGATGCCAACTTTTAGGGAAATTTTTAGTGTCACTATCATGCAAAAGTCTTATTCCAGAAATATTATGCACCCTGTCAGAAGTCTTATTTTTCTATGCGATTGTTTATGGACAACAGCATTGATCTGCTTCCATGGCCAGTGCAGTCTCCAGATCTGAATCCAATTCAGAACACTTGGGGGACTTTATAACGAAACATCCGAAAGTACCGAAAGATTGGAACAAAAATAGTTCAGTCGAGTGCCGAAACCTGGTAAGCCCCCTGCCTAAAAGGATGGAAGTAATTTGTTTTTCAACAGGGACGCTACAAAAGTAGAGCGACAGGGACAGCAAACGACGCCATATTTCTTACCGCTCTTTTGACATTTCTCTTCAATAAGGTTTCCCATTTTATTATGGAAAGATATACGAGCCAACAACGAGTCGAAATTATTAAAATTTACTACCGAAGTTCGGAGTCAGTGGCCTCAAGGTTAAGAGCGCTACGTCCAATTTATGGTCGTCATAATCGTCCTAGCAGATCAATAATTGAGCGTCTAGTGGAAAAATTTGAATCCACAGGCACAGTACAAAATGTTCCCGTGCCAGTGAGACAAAGAAGTGCCCGTAGTGTCGAGAATATTGCTGTCGCTGAAGCTTCAGTTGCAGAAAGCCCAATTGTGTCTCTCACACGTCGTTCTCAAGCGTTGGGCATCTCGCTGTGACGTCGTTGTGGCGAATTTTGCGAAAAAATCTTGGCCTACATCCTTACAAGATTAAATTGACGCAAGAACTGAAGCCGCTTGACCACCAGAAGCGTCGTATGTTCGTGAATTGGGCTGAGCAACAACTTGAAAATGATTCGGATGTTCATCGAAAAATCATCTTCAGCGATGAGGCTCAGTTCTGGCTGAATGGCTTCGTCAATAAACAAAATATGCGGTATTGGTCAGGCAGCAATCCACACGTACTCCATGAGTCATCATTGCATCCCGAAAAAATTACGGTTTCGTGTGGTTTATGGGCCGGCGGCGTCATTGGGCCGTACTTCTTCCGTGATGATCAAGACCGGCACGTTACTGTGAATGGGGATCACTACCGTTCAATGATAACCGAATATTTTTGGCCCGAATCGGATGATATGGACTTGGAGGACATGTGGTTCCAACAGAACGTCGCCACAAGCCACACAGCGAATGTCCCAATCAATTTATTGGAAACCAAGTTTGGAGAACGTGTTATCTCACCGAATGGTCCAGTCGCTTGGCCGCCTCGGTCGTGCGATTTGACGCCATTAGACTATTTCCTGTGGTGCTACGTCAAGTCTATGGTCTATGCCAACAAGCCAGCGATGATTGATGAACTTCGTCCGAACATCGAACGTGAAATTGCAGCAGTATCAGCCAATTTATGCTTGAAAACCGTCGAAAATTGGGTTCAGCGTCTGGACTTCTGCAAGCGTGCCCGTGGGGGCCATGCAAAAGGAATCGAGTTCCATACATAATGGCATCAAACGTTCTTTCACAGGAATAAAAAATTTCATTGATATCCAAAACCGTTTTAGTTTTATTTAAAAAAAACTTTTGTAGCGCTCTTATTGAAAAACCCGATATTCATAAAATCCAAAGGTAGCAACAATAAATATTAAATTTTCTTTAATAAAAATACATTTCTTACATTACTGCATACTTCGATCTCATTTATCTTACTTCCGTTATAAATTATGGCAACTTTTTAGAATGGCTAATACATTTAGCAAAGGCTGTATAGTGCGAGAAAATCTTTCCTGTTTCAACTAAATCAGTCGGAACCGGAAGTCAGATCTGGTACGTGAGAACAGTGAAGCTAGGTAAGGTTCCCGTTGTATTTCAGTATATGAACCTATGTCGAACGTACGTGGGACGTACGATTATATTTTATGAAAATTTTGTGAGGAAATTTGAAGAAACCGTTAATTATTACTTAAAGATATTGATTAACGATAAAGACATTGGTGCAAAATTAAGGTATAAGTATAATACTACTTAAAAATTTGCTAATATTAAATTATAGATCACTAACTCTTTCTTAATTTTTCTAACTAGTATCGTGCTAAGGCGATGTTTTTTTGATAAATTGTTTCTGAACACGCCTGAAGTATTGATAGTTCATACAAAAACTTATGTTAACAAGCCTGCTTTAACGTTTCTAAATGTCAAAGAGCCATTTGAAGTTAAATATGTATTCGATGACTTTAACTTTAATAAAAGAGTAGAGGAAGTATGATTCTATATCTGATTGAAATTTTTTCCTGGTTTCATACTAAAGTTCTAATACACCTTAGCCCAGAAAAATAGTTGATTTTAATGCAGTTTTATGGTATAAAATTTCTAGAATTCGCGCTTAGCGTTTAAAATTAAACCTTCCTTTGATAAATACTCTGCTTTTTTCAGAATTGCTTTCAATGCTTCAATTTGTGCCAAGATGCTAGCTCGCAGTTCCAAAAATTCATACATTTGTTTTAGGAAGGTTAAGATTACGTATTACGTCTCAATGTCCCTTGTGTTTGGCTCTCGGTATCTAAAAGACACTCAAGCTTTTATAAGAGCATATATTCCGATATTTTATCTGCTGTGAGTAAAATTTGTGGTTGCCTAAATGCACCTTTGGCTGTATCTTAAATTGTTCGTACTGCATCACTCGATGATAGTTGTATTGGTTTTAATACATATAACGCCTGAGCATGCCATACTGAACAAATATACCAGACCACAACTCACTCTAGTTTGTATTCTCAATTTTTTAAATTTTGTACGCAGTTTCAGCTCGTCCTTTTTTGTGCATCTAAAAATTTTTAACTGTTATGTACTTCCGATTCGAACACGGACCGAAAATTCACCCAATCAACATACTTGCCAGAAAACTTTTGAAATTTTGGTGGTTCTGGTAGTTGAATTTGGATCAATTGTTCACTATCTGTAATTGTTCTCACTTCTCTAGACCTACTTGGTTCTGCTTCAAGTAACTGCAAATGTCCTTGCTGCTGAGCTTCTAGCCCTAAGCATTCGCTTATGCCAACATAGGTTTTCTGTTCAATAAGATCCAGCCACACTTTCTCTAATTGCTCTATTATTATTGCATCATCAAGGGAACAACTGTTGACATTTTCCTATTCTTATCTCAAATGCAACAAATCTATAAAAGGATAATTCCACTTTTTGGAAAGGCCTTTGTTCCGCGTTTATGTGGCAGAATAGTTGCATACTTACTCGTCATCCGAAGAGTACACTCCTTCTCCAGCATCAACAATAGATTAATGTTGTCAAGTAATGCGGACGAAAGCCCCTGGTGCTGATGCTTCCTAATTAAGAAAAAAAAAGATAAAACTCCATCACCTATAGCCTAAGATTTCACTAAAATTATCTCATACCTCAGATCAATGTTGTCTTGGTTTGTTAATAACTTGCATTTGCATTTTTCAGCATACCTAAAAACAAATTCAAAACTTTTACTTAACGCATTATTCCTGTATAGCGATAAATATCACTATCTTAAAGATGTCTATAGTATTAGTTCTATTTTCTATTCCATTAACGCTGCACAAAATTGGAACTGCAAACGTGCTCTTTTCGGGTCTGGAATGATGGCAACCCTTTTTATGGGATATTCGTAAAAGAAGTAAGCCATCTTATTGGTCAGTAATAGATAGCCATAGAAAATTTGTAATCAAGGCTTAAGCTTTTGCAAGGCCACTCTAGTTCACACGCGATATTCGGCATCCCATTGTGGGACATTTGCAAAAAATGTACATATATCATCCGAAAGATCTTGATGCAGGATGATTTATTTTCTCGAATTGGTCAGCCATAGATTTTGTTTAATAAAGTTTTGTTGAAATTGTTTCAAGGTCATAACGATTTTTGGCACCGTGTTTGTGGGGAATTTGAAAAACATGCATTTCAACTGAAAGCCCTATAGACCCATATATGTATAAGGTAAGCTAAAGATATTTTTTTATGATTTTTTAAAGTTTTTTTTTTCAAAGTCATATTAGAGCACAGGCTAATATTTAAATGAATTTAAAAATTTCAAGAGGTTGGTCAACAACAAGATTGTTTGATGTGACTAGGCATTGCTTTAGTGTTCAGGCTTATTTTTTATTGTTTTGCTAAGTTGTTAACACATTGCCCAATAATATAAGAAAAATAATTAAAATCTGTTGAATAACATTTAAAGTGATGTGACTTATACAAATACACTTTGAGGAATAGAAAAGTCGATTAACTATTCCACGAACATTAGTCTTGAAAAATAGGTAGGCAGTTCGTGTCGTAGCCCACGCTGCTGTAGTAAACTTGGCCTTCAAAATGGAATAATTTTATTTTTTAAATTACCCAAATGATTAGCCAAAAATCGTTCGTGACCTTGAAAAAAGAAACTTTAAGAAATCTTTAGCTGACCAATTACTGAAGCTAGCTGACCTACAAACCATTCCTCTATTATTATCAATTAATGCGATTTGACATTAAAATTGATATTTTTAACAATACGCATACATTTAACCTTTTTTTGAACTTTAAACACTTTATTATGGTTTTTTAAAATGTAGACCAATCAATTTCAAGAAACCGTATAGAGTTTATAAGTATAGCAATTGTGATGATCGTTGGGCAAAAAATAGTGTAAAAATCTACAGTTAAAATGGTTTTTCAATGTAGAATAACATAGTTGAGAAAATTGAGATGTAGTCTACATCCCTGAATTAGTTTCATATGTATGTTAAATGATTGTAAAATGTTTTTAATTCAAGATATGTATTAAAGTCTGAATATCTTAAATTTAATAAAATGTTTAATCAATAATTCACGATTTTTGACTGTAAATAAAAAATAGTTGGCGTGAGGTGATGGTTAGTCTGTTGGACTACCACGCGGTGGTATAGTTTTAATTCCAAGATGCCAAGATGCTGCAACAGAAATCGAAAAAACCTATTTATCAACAAATAGCAGGCAAGACTGGATGTGAGATTTCTCGGCTTACTGTTGTATTGAATCTTTAATCTAAGTATCAATGTGCTGTTCTAAAATTCTAGATATGAACAAGTATACATATCTCAGTAAAATAATTTAAATTTTTTAAACAACATTAAATTCTTGAGCGTATACAATTTTCTCAAGCGTTAAATTCTAATTCATATAAGCTTTAAAAATTAAACGAAGCATAGAAAATGCATATCATGTTGTTCTTTTATAAAACACACATATTTTCCCAATTTAAAATTTATGTAAACAGCAAAAAAATTTTGATGTAATAAGTACTCGGTCTTGATTATAATTTTTCCCTCGTCACAACGACACTAAGGAAGCAAACCAAGTAAAAAAAATATAGCGAAGTATTCATTACATTAACAGGAAAATTTATTTTATGTGAAGCATAAAATAATGCTTAAGGTAACAGTATCATTTTTAGAACATGGTTGCCACAACATAAAAAATCCTATTTTTTTTTACATTAATATTAAGTTAGGTACTTTTAATTTTATTAAATACTAAGAAAACAACTCATTAACAAATATTCAGGTGTAATTTGCTTCAAATTTCTATAAGAGTATTGAAACTTCTGTTAATGTTGTCGCTTTGTTTTGTACATATTTTTAAGATACAAAATTCAGGAATTACTTTTCAAATGGTGATGAATACATATATGACAAAGTTTACTATAATTCCACATTTAAGACGTTTTAAATCTTAGAAAAACTTGCAGCTTTCCATTTCCATAATGCTATATTAATCTCATATGACTCAGATACATATCAAATATGTTCTTACTATCGATGTATTACACGGATTTGAAAACGCTTCAAGGGTACTGGGAATTTATTATGAGAAATCATAACCTGGCATTGGCCTCTGGGAATATATAGACATAATACATTAAAAGGATTAGTTTACTACAAAAAATTAAATTAATGACAAATCAATTTAAAGATCTCTTAAATAGCTCATTTTTAGATAATTTTGTTCTCCAAAAAAATTGTTGATATGTAATTTTGTTTTAAAATGAAATTCTGAAGAGTTATTAAATGGAAACGAAAACATTACCTTTCTCTTACCTACCCTACACCACCCCAAAACATTTATTTTATAATGAGGAGATGTATCTAGGCATATACCAAACAAAACAAATTGGTTTCAACTAGTTAAAATAAAATTGTATTTGTTTCATAATAATATAATTATATAATTATTATTATTATAATTAAGTAGGTATATGAATATAATATTTATAAAGCAATTTTAAAAAAAATATTTATATGGCGCAAAATTTTAGTTGAATTAGTACGATGTTAAATTTGTTTTAGTATGAAACTAAGTTAAAATAGCGATTTTGCAAATTTTAATCGAATATAATTAGAATCATACTTTCTCTACCCTTTTATTAGAGTTAAAATCATTTACAAACGCCATAAAAGGTCTGTTTACTCATTGTCATTGTTTTAAGTGTGTTCAGAAAAAATTTATTAAGCAAATTGCTTTAGTACGATACTACTTAGAAAGTGTTTAAAATTAAGAATGAGTTAGTAAACTACTTTAAAGTTGGCAAATTGTTAAGTAGTATCATACTAATACCTTAATAATAGGCTGTTTAAAATTTTGCGCCTATGATTTTAATCAGAACAGAAGACCAAGTAGGTACGTTTGACCCATTATTAAAAAAAATTTAATAAATAACCCAAAAAAAAACGGTTTTTGCATAAAGTCGATGCACGCGGCTTAACATCGCACAGTGCGGCCGAAGGCATCTTTTTGCGGCCAAAAGTCCATAATAAACGTTTTAAGTTAGGAATTTTTTGTCATCAGACTGTCTAAAGGAGACCCCTAGGAGACGAAAAATGTTCGTAGTAAAGTCTCTTGCCGCAAATCCCCTCCATAATCTTAGTCTGAACGTGGCTGCTAAGTTAACGTAGTCACGCATCGTTAAGATAGGCTAATGGACACTTCTATAAAAACACGTGTAACAGTTTTTATTTCCAAGCAAATCTATTGCAATAAAATGGATTCAATAGCTGCAGGTGCGTTAAATAAGTTAAAGAATTTCTGAATAAAAATTCCTAAATAGTACATTGTTAGACAGATATATGTCAACACTATTTATTTACTTGAAACAAAAAAATATTTGCTTGAGTGAAAACTTTTTTTTCATGCTATTTCTTGTTCTCAAAGCTATTTAAGATAGTTAATAAAAGTATTGTGTACCAAATAAAATAAAATTCAGCTGCCCGTAGCTGCCCGTTGAGTTTATTTGTGCATTAAGGTACTAGAACGGTCTAGAACGCCAAAAACGCACGATTTTTGGGAATTTTTTTCTCGGAAACTTTATAAGACAATAACATAATTTTTTTTTAAATAATGAATACATGCGTCAAGAATACAAATTTTTCATATATACATATATTATAAGACATTGCATGATCAATAAATATAATTTGTAATTTTGTATAAAAAAAAAATAAAGTTGGCATCTGGCAGACGGTTCCAAAAACCAAGGCCATAATTTATTTGTTATAATATACAATTGTTAAAACTATTTATAATTTGAAAAAAATAAAGCTATTATTATTATTATTATTATTACAAATTTTTTGAAATCTTTGAATTTTGGCCGAATTATAGAGGGCGCAAACGTCGACTCATCAAAAAATACATTGTGCCATTGCGGACAGTTAATCTCAGGATTGACTGGACTGAAACAAGAAAAAACAAAATGGGTTATTTTAAGGAAGGTTTCTTACGAGACAATTTACCACAATTTGTTTTAAAAGTAAAAAAAAAACAAAAAATTCAAGCTTTGAAATTTTTTTTTTTGGAAATTTGTTTGGCCATTTTTGGGTCGCCATTTTTTTGTTCATAACTTTTTGGTCAAACTGTGGTAAATTGTCTTAGAAAACATAAAAACAATCAAGTTGCAACAAGTTTTTTGAAAATCGGTTCAGTAGATCCGGACATTAACTGTCCGCAATGGGACAATGTGTTTTTTGAAGAGTCAACGTTGGCGCCCTCTATAATTCGGCCAAAATTAGAAAATTAAGACAAAAAAAATGTTCTTGTACTCTTGACGCATGTATTCATTATCTGAAAAAAAAAATTATGTTATTATCTTATAAAGTTCCCGAGAAAAAAACTCCCAAAAACCGTGCGTTTTTTGGCGTTAGACAGTACTATAAGTACCTTAATTTACAACAATATCCCTGGTGTTGTATGCCCATGTTAGTTCACAAACTTTTAATTCATGGCCCCGAAATAATAAAATATTCAGTGTTAGCTATCTGTCAAATGTCGAAAGATGCACAAGAAGCATGTAATAATTTTTTTTAAATCTATCAAGCTAATTTCGCAAGAAACCATTATCGCCTAAAGACAATGGAGTATGTTTTTAAAAGATTCCTTATCGCATCCGATCCATTAATATCTAGTTGTCGGGAATTACCTCTAACCACTTAAATCTTTGTCTAAGAACTGTATCAATTTGTCAGCATCTCCACATGTAAATAATCAAACAGAAGATGAACAAAAATCTTTTGACAGCTCTTCCGCTTCTGAAACAGATACAGATATAAGTAGATGATTGTGACTGTTACGTGATGGGCAATGAAAACTTTTTCATGTAAATATCGGTTTAACTTATATATCTATTGTTTGCTCATATTGCATTTTGTATTTCTAAATTTATGATTCATAAATTACTGTGTTCGATTTCAATAAAAATATGTACATAAATAATTTTTTTCCATTTTTGTTGTTAGGTATATAATATTGCCATATAGCATTCCACCATTTTGAATTTGTTCATTTTTAATAAATTTTCAAGTAGGTACCTACATGCCCTAATAATATCAAAACAAAATTTTTTAACCAACTATCAAAGTTATTTCATTTTTGATAAGTTCTTTCGTATGACATGACGCCATATTAGGTCGGCCATTTTTAATTTGGTGATTCTGATAACAGATTCGTAATCAGCGACCCCAAAAACCCCTATATACCAATTTGTAGATCATTCTCTACGTTTTTCGACTTTTGGCCGCACTGTGCATCGTCTTAATAGAAAAATACTGGAAGCTAAATTTGTTTGGACTTGGAGAACTTAAACGCTGACCACTCTTTAGAACACTTTTCCGTTAAGGAAAAATCTATTGAAAAGAATGTTTTTAAAATTTACGTTTTTTAAAAGTTCAACACTACCTATTACCTCAGGAAACATATTCGGCAAAAAAGTCTTCGAAAATCTAAGGAATTTTGTCTCATTTTAGGGATCTATCAAAGTGGTAACATGCTAAAAATTAACTCGAAAAAATGTACAAATAAATACATACTTTTTATCCAACACATACTTATCACAAATGCAAAACTTTACCGTGCTGTTCAAGAATCATTTTGTTTCCAGTCCTTCTGAAAACTCCCACCTCGAGAATTCTTTACACAAACAGCAATCCTTAAACAATTTTGGGTTCTATCATCATACACCTAGTTAGAACGAATACATTTATGTCAGTGTAAGTAAAGTACCCATTTGAAAGTCCTCTTAAAAAACATAAACACAAAAATAAAGAGAGAGATACGACATCTACCATAACACCAACCATACCACCAAGAACAACCAGACAGTGGAAGGATATAAATATAAAAATAACAATTTAGCTTTCATGGATTTGTTTTTTTTATTATTATTCGTCCTGTTTGTCCTGTATATCCTTTTTTGTCTAAGAAAAATCTACACAAAAAAATCCACACTAGATAAGGACCTAATCAAAATACACGCCTTTCAAAGAGCCAGAATTTACAAGAGATCTAATATACAAAGCGAGAGTTCATAAACAAAAAGACCGAATTGAGGACGAAATTGAATTCTCAAAGACGAGAACCATCTAAGGAACACTTAAAGACACAATTCATATAAACAAACAGGATGCAGAATTGTACCTACACATAGGCATATAATATGTACCCAGTAGGAAATTTCCAAAAATTCATTAATGAAGAAGTAGGTGTTTCAGCATGGAAAAGGAGCTGCACCCATGAATTTCCTACGGAATCCTATGAGGAATTTAACACAGGCTTGTCATTGGAAGGAGGTACACACTTTCTCGATGCATATTTTGTTGTGAAATCACTATGCTCACGGCATCATCGATTTCATGGGTAATTTTTGTGTTTGAAAAAACTGGTTCTATTGATGTGATGCTTTCCTTAATGGAAATAAGTTAATGAAAAGTGAGTCAACATTTAATCAATAGCCTCAGGGAAAGAATCATTGAAAATACTAATTATTCACTACAGAATTGTGTACATATTTGAAGCTCGTTTTTTCAGTTTTGAAAAAAGGAATGCATTTAGGCGATGTTTTATTAAGAGAAGGAATATGAATGAAATCATTATCCATTTCTTTTCTTATTTCATCAATAGAAGAAGCGCCTGAAATGTATAGCCAAATTTATCGCTGAATGAAAAAAAAAAAAACAAATTAAATTTGTGTTATGTATACGTATTTATTTTATTAACTATTATAGTACATTTTAAAGAAGTTAGTAGATATATACATATATCTTACATTGTCTTGTTGTAAGACGTAACACAAACAGTTGGTCTCTCCTTTGACACTTGGTAGAATTTGGGGAGCAGCTTAGGGATTAATCATCTTCATTCTTCTGTTCATTTGAGATCTAAGAAAAAGAGGAATATTTACTTTTTGCAAATCATTCAAAAGAATATACGGAATTTACCGTTGGTGAATTGTTTTCCTTCTCGATGGTTGTTATTTAATCTTTAGTAAATTGATTGAAAACACAGAAAACCCCGCACAACCGGTTTGTTTGATCACAAAATTGACACTAAATCATTCCGAAACAAAAGAAATAACTCATGACAAAAAAAGACCTATTGAGCGTCCCCAACCCATCGTGGGAAAAACCCAAAAAAAAAGGATTGTTTATTGCAGGTCAAAATCTCTCTCTCTTTTTCTTCTCAGCTCGCAGACTATTTTGCCCAGTAAACGAAGTTAATGAAAAAATACATTCCTTTTCCCTAGCGATATCACCTGATCACCATAGTTTTGCTCTATTGAAAGGTTGTTTACTGATTTTCAATTCCAAAGAAAATAAAGGGTTGTTTTCTCTTTCACATCGCAGGCATTAAACACTCAATTGTGGATTACAATAACCACTGAAAAGACGCAGGAATAATTATAACGTGTTCAGCATTGTATTCATTAACATTAAGGAAGTGTAAGAAGGATATTGCTTTTTTTCATGTTTTCTTTACCTTCTTTCGAGAACAAAGCACAAGATGCTACTGGGATTGCAAACTACTGACTCATTGCATGACTTTCGATGAATGAAACCAATGCAGACCTTCTACTTAATGAAAGTGCCACGTGATTTCTACGAGGAATTCAACTTTATTTTTCCTTGAGGAGCAAATTTCCTACTGGGTAGGTACCTAAGTACAATGTAGGAAGCGCTACTTTATCGCAGGTAATGAATGTTTGCGAAGGCTACTAAAAGAAAAACAAAAACAGCAAGTGGATGCTCCGTGCTTTCTAGGACCGCAGTTAATTTAAAAAGGAATCATATTCAAATTGATGTCAGTCAACACACCACTCTTGTAAATTATGTAGGTATTTATGAAAAAGCAATCACACACAGTGCTGCCGTTTTAGTGACTTTGTCACTATATTTAGCGGAATTTTCAAAAGTTTAGCGACAAAAAATTATTTTTTGTCACTAGATAATTCTAGCGACTTTTCTAGTGACTTTTTGCAAGAACATGTGATGATGTTACATCCCTGGCTTTCGAGTTTGGCACTTATGTTCGATTGACTCTCTTTTTACCACGACCACTGAACTGAATTTGAAACTTCACCACACAAAATAAGACCAAAAGGAGTGTGATTGCGAGTGAGCGGGTATATGTTTTAGAAACTAGACTACCTGGTCATTTCGTTTATATGATTTTTTTTGTGTACAATTTTAACTGTAATTGTTTTTGTTTGGTTTTGTCGAATCGGCCAAAGTGGAGATTTCGGGAGTAAACTTAACTTTTTTTGTAAGTATATTTATACTTATTTTCAAAAAATTCAAAAATTTCAATAATGCTTTAGATATTGAAGTCAATGAAATTGATGAAGATGCTATAATGTCTATAATTATTTGTGGTTGATTATTTTTATAATAGGTGTTTGAAGTTATTATTAAAACTTCTTTACTTTTCATTTAAAAAATGAAAAGAAGTAATATTTTCTAGACTGAATTTGTTTTTGTTTTTTTTTTTAAAGATTTTTTATGTTAACTTAATGTTTATAAGTTTTTCTTTACTATTCAAAATAAATTTTTTGTTATAACTGAATATATTTTTTTTTTGATAAATGTGTACTGAAATTTTTTTCTAGTGACTTTTTTCAAAATTTTAGCATATCTAGCGGATTTTTAAGGTCGATCTAGCGACTATTTTTTTTGGCTTGCGGCAACACTGATCACACATAGAGATGCGGCCGGCGGCGTAGCCTATGTATGTAGGTATGGAGTCGCTGAGCGGAGCAAATTATTAAAGCCTCGACATGCACCGGCACCCTTCTCTTACCTGAGAACTGACTGATGTTTAGAATAATATTTCAGACACCCTGTTTCGTTGGTGAATGTATTGAGATTGCAATGAATTGAAGCTGAAGGCATAATGACAAGAATTTCTGTGATGAGACAAGTTAAATGAACCCTTGGGCTTGTGTTGGGCTATTGACTTGTTGCTAGAATGAGCTTAAACGGATCTTTATGTATAGATATGGAGCTCCCAGCTATGTACATTGTACCTACATATATACAAAGCTGGAAGGGACTGGCAAGGAATCTTGCATTCAATAACTTTTTGAAAACAATTATAATGTAACTTTATATTAAGGAATGAGGACACACAAAAAGGGAAATGAGGAGATGCTGATGAGTACCTCCTCATTCATGCAAACGATATAATGTAAAAATGTCGCTGATGGTCTTAAAGCAAAAATGTATTATTATGTTATACTTAAAGTTGGTTCTAGTGCCATGCCTGAATCTTTGTTTTTTGAAAATGTTCAGACATTAGATATAGATAGATATATTATCATTTGATACATTTATCTTGCTTCAAAGTACCGAAGAATTGAAAACTGACGTAGAAAAGTTATTAAAGAAAATTGTTCTGAAACATACAATTTACGTTTTAAAAGGCTAATGCCCGATTTCACGAAGGACTTTTAAACATTTAACAGGCTTCTAAACCTTAAAATGAGATGTTTTGGTTTCACCAAGAGCTTTTAAATCAAACAAGCTCTTAAACACCCTTATAAAGTAAATGCCCATTTTTGTCTCAATTAATTTTAAAAGTCTCAATGAAATGTCATCAAATGTAGATAACAGCAATTGGATATACCTACATAGATAGCAGCTGAAATTATTGTTTTGTATTATTTTAGTTTTCAATTCTTTAAGATACAAATACTATTATTTATATTATCTGTTTTTTTATTTAGAATAAAATATAAAATAAATCTTCATCCAACTATAAAGTGCAACACATAGTTATTCACAGGAATCGATTCTCCGACTATGACTACAAAATGAGGTTCCGATTTTCCAAAAGCATCCGTGGGTCAGTTGCTGAATTTATTTGGTCGTCATTTGGAACCGATACAAACCCGTCAGTGCAATAAAAATAAATAAAGTGGTTATTACTTAAGCATTTTATGCCACAGAATCTTTCCAAATATATTTGTTTTTGCAGTTCTTTTTTTTTTTTTTTTTTTTGTTGCATCTCTTGACATTTGTTTCAACACATAATGCTTTCTCATTTTTTCTCATACATTTCGCTTGTTAGAAAGAAAGACCCAATTTCTTTTTTACAGGGATGTGAAGAGAACTCAATTTTAACAAAAAATTCCCTAAAATTTCCCTTTTATAGATCGGTGAAACTCTAAAGATTTAAGAGTCCGATAAAATTTAATAGGATTTTTGATAAAAGTCCTTTTGTTTGTTTATAAAATTGGCCATAAGACAACTCCTTTACTAGTTCGAGCTTGGTAAATAATATCATATGATTTCTGAAGAAAAAATCATTTACCCGTTTTTTAGTTACCGAGTTTTCGAAAAAAAAAATTTGATTTAGTTTTTCAAAAATCCAAATTAAAACTTCTGTAAAATATAATATACGACTGCACATCGCATTTACTTGCGCTAATGTAAGAGTACTTTGGAGTTTAAAAATTAATCAATTTATGCAAAGAAAGCTTAACAATAGTTTTATTATTACTTTAATTCTTTATATAAGAAAATTCCTTAATTTTTTTTAATTGGGATGTCAATTTGTAGTATAAAACAATATACATTTTAGGAAATATTTTTAAGTACTAATCGTTCACCAAGATTTGATTTTTATCAAAAAAAATATTATAGAAATACAGACAGACAGATGAAATTGCCGGACCCACTATTATCGTGTTCTCTATCATCGTAATTTCAACTTTGATCACAATCTCGAGTCCGATTTCTTTTCCAAATGCTAAACTTGCCCTATAGTAAATACGAGTAAGTATATCGCAAGTATAAATGAGAATGCCAAAAATTAAAAATATGATTCTATAGTAGGTACTGTAAGTAATGTCTTAATTTCGATACATGATATGAAAATTGGAGATAGGCCATTACTGTAGAACGCTTTTTTCCTTAGAATACACCCAAGAACCACACCCTTAAATATTATGCACGAATTAAGGGACACCCTGTAGATTAATTTTATCTTACTCCTTTTACTGTGTTCATTAATGTTAATTCTTTATAACAATAGATAGACGTTCTTTTAAATTGTTTGTTGTATTTGAAGAAGTTACAATTGTGCATTATGGGAAATATAGAAATATTTTTTTAAACTTGTCTATACGAAAAATTTCGTAAATTTTATACTCAAACTAAATCTTATCAATGAAAAAAGTTTTGTCGCAGAAATTTCAAATATCTAAAATACCTATGTATACTACTTATAACTCAGGCAAGAATGCTCATTATAAAATAAAAATTGATTTACCATGGTAAGAGGCATTATATTTTAGAATTGAAATCGATGGATTTTAAATATAATTTGTAAAATTATCAATTATAGAAAATATGATTTTAATTTCACAGCTTAAGTATCTTCTTCTTCCTTTGTTTCGGCGCTGTTATGATCTCGATGTCGAGGGGATCATAACTCTCCCACGTATCTGCTTCACACTAGTGATCCGCCTGTGGGGTTCGCCGGGTTGACCTCAGAAATCGGCGGCAAGCCTCCCGGTTTTGTATTGTTCCATTTCTGAGGCCAACTGAATGCTGGTGTTTTTGCATTTGTTTGTACCAGGAGTGTTTAGGCCTACCTTTCTTTTTATTCCGAATTGGAACGTTGTATGATATTGCCTTTTTGACGGGGTTCTCAGGATCTCTCCTTTGAACATGGCAATACCAATTTCACAGCTTAAGTATATTTAATTTAACCTTTTGAAATTAATAACGTCACCGTATAATTAATCACCCAGTTTTGCAATAATTGGACCACATTATTTAAATCTTAATAAAGAGTTTTCCAAAAGTCATTTAATAATAACCATTTGATTGGGCTATTTTATGTGCTGCTCATCTAAGCCGTTCGGACTCGGAAGAAATTTGTAGGTTACTTCCTGATAACACGCACACATGGTTGATAGTTCTAATTTACTAGGTAGTGGTTCTCTTCGAACTGTTTAAGCACCAAATTTTATTTTAATTAAGTTGGATTTTGAGATGATGCAGATATAAAATTTTGAATAAATGATTTGAGGAATTTATTGTCCGTAATATTTATTATTTATGACAGAAATAGAACATTCAGAAAACTCTTACTCTCATTAATATTTGCAAAGGCTTATTAATTTTGTTTAATGTTGTGGATTTATTTCAGTATTAAGAATAGCAGCCCCGGGGAAAATTTTCCATTTTAATCTTTGTTGCATATAGTTTACATTAACTTTTTGATTATAGTCATTTGATTACTCTAAGCCAGATCGTCACGATACTGGATCAACTCTTCCAAATCGGAACTTGTCTGCTTCAGTAGACTTTCAACTGGTAGGAACTCTCACACTGTACCCATCTGCAGAAATTTGGTCCTGAGACTCCCTGACGAATCTACCACAGCAACAAAATAAAACGTCAAGTACCTTCAACGAGTTTTTAAGGTTTAACCTGCACTCACGAAATGTGCTGAAAAAACCCAGCTGGGACTTCAGCCATTTGCGCCCATTGCTGATAAGAAGATCAATTCTAAGCGAACCGACCAGTGATCAGCTATTCCTACCCAGTCTGGTTTTCAATCTCGAAGACAGTTATGAAGGAACTTCAACTATTCGAAAAGAATAAACTGAGGATCTGCACTGGACTCTACTTCGACCGTCAATGACTGAAACATTACAGAAACGATCATCTCTACACAGAAGCGATCCCACTAAAAAACTAATGCTGAACATCATCGACCACCCGAATCAATTTATGAGAAGGATGATATCAGAACAACGACATCCCGAACTGAGGTTCCTTAGTGTGATGGAAACTCTGGATGACAACGTAATCATAGACAATGAGGAAGTACTCTCGTTCTACGCTGACATTTGGTCAGCCTACCACCACGGCTAAACGCCATCCCTGCCAAAACCTACAAAAATCACCACTGACAACCGGGAATAAGCAACCTGTTGACGATAAAGTCAACCGACCTTTTAATTTTTTTTTTTCATGTACATTTTATATAAAAAAAAATGTGTGTGTACTGACGTACGCGCGCTAGAAGTAAAACTTCTTTTCCCAAAAGCAAAGCCTCTAATGTCGATTTCCTTTTACACCAGGGATTTTAGGGATTGCGATCCCTTGTCAAATTTTGTCTTTTTAGTGTGCGTATTTCGTATACATGTAAATCCCTCTCCAAATACGGATTCGAAAGATTTGATCTCTGTCAAAAAAAAATCGATTTTTTTGGTGTGATAAAAGTCAAAATTTGACAAGGGATCGCAATCCCTAAAATCCCTAGTGTAAAAGGAAATCGACATTAGATTCCTTTCAGTGCTTTTCGGAAACATACAAAAAAAATCAATTTAAAGTAGTTTTAGTATAGTCTTGTAAATTGCAAAATGTCAAAACCACTTCCAAATACTTTTTTTTTAGATAATTCTTCGAATTGCAAATGATTTGCAAAATAAGTTAGGAAGTTTAAATTAGAACTCAAAACTGTTTCAATTATACAAATGATGCAAAATAGTTTTGGAATGACCAGTTTGGTCTATCTGTCGATTTCTTGAATTTATTGAGAAAATCAAGAAAATCATGTATAACTTGTTTGTTACCAAAGTTGAGCAATATGGATGGCGCTATTTTTGACGCAAATATGCCCCTTTTTTGACGAACAGATACCGCTTTTTGTGACGTACACATGGCGCTTTTTTAACGCACATGATTGCTAAGCTGGGCGCACATCATAAATCGTGAAAGGACACTAATACAATACTAGCCGTTTCTTTGTTCATTTTTATCTTCGATTAAATTTGTCAGATGTTGACATTAAAATCCAATTCAAAACCACAGACAAAAGTTTGTATTAGGCTCCAGTTATAGCTATCATTGAAAAATTTCATTCCCATTTTTAAGACACATAAAGAAACTGCAATGGCTTTAATTGACACCAAAATTAAGACAATGAGTAGTAGAATTTGTACACTCTATAAAATACATAATTCTGATTTGAACTTTCTTTTAAATTCACTTTTATTATTTCACTGATAGAAATTAATCTCAATGAATAGCTGATTTTCGTTTCTTTAAGATGGAACACAATCATTCCACTGAATGTGTTCGATTCTCTTTCTATTCTCAAATGTCAGTTTTCCTTTCAGTGATCAACTATAACCTCAAATGCATAGAATTGGTTGTAATCAGCCACTGACAAGATCTTTTACTGAATGCTATAACTAGTTTGTCAAAAAAATGAAGTCAGCATTCCACTGATTTGTTCCAATGATGCATTTAAATGAAAGCTATAACTGGGGCCTAATTATGTACGATTGGTAATGTGAAGAAAACACGAAACGAGAGCGATACATGATTCACTGTCACCTTTTCGTTGTTATAAAATCGTTCCGCAATTCCTTAGGCCTGGAGCGTAAATTCTGGGGCCGAATTACCGATTCAGTGACGAGTGAGTGAGTCCCATCAGTGATCGAATGAAAATGTCAAATTGGAGTAATTTATTGCTCGATAATGTAAGCGGTAATGCCAAACTCACATAATTCAGTCACGTATTACTCGATAACTGATGCGGTAATTTGGCCCCTGTTTGGTTGGTAAAATGAAACATATGGTAAATATATAGTAAAATGAAACATAAGCCATTAAGCCTAGTACGCATAATTTTTTTTTCCTGGGACAAATTTTGTCTTGTATATTTTTCAGAGCAGTTCCGCGCACAATTCATACTTTTGTTCATTGCTGTACAAAATGTCTCCACTAAATTTTGCCAGAAAAAAGAATGCAACAAGAATTATTTTGCGGGACAAATTTTGACAGCCACCGTATTTCTGAGTGATTTTTGTCAAAACTGGTTTTATGTAAAAGGTGCTGACTCTTCACTTGAAAGCATCAAGAGGAGATTCCAAAAAAAGTAAAAACGACTTTTGTAAGGCAACCCGTTCCAGAGATACACTACAAAACACATTTAATTAGATTTTATCTCTCCAAACTCAAACTTTTGGGCGAGATTGGGAGAGATTAAAATTGTTGAGATAAAATTTGTCTTGTCTCGATCTGCGTACTAGGCTTTATGTTTCCTTTCAGCCACCAAACACATGTGCAACTAAAAATTTAATGTGCGCGACTGTTCTTACTTCATTTATTAATTTCATTTAGGCAGGCGCGCAGATTCAATTTTTAGTTGCGCAACTGCTTGGTTCGAGCAACTATAAAGTTTGTGTTTTTACACAAACTAAACGATTGCCTAAAATGAGTTCGCTATTTTGTGTAATATATAAATTATATGCACCTGCGCAGACATTAAACCAAATAGTTCGTCTGTTTTCTATGGCTAGGCGGGCACATTCAATTTTTAGTTTCGCAACTGCTCGGTTCGAGCAACTAAAAAGTCTGTCTTTTGACACAAAGTAAACGATTGCCTAAAATAAGTTCGCTATTTTGTGTAACATATAATTATATACGCCTGCGCGGACATTCAACCAAATAGTGCATCTGTTTTCTATAAACAACAAAACAGTTGTGCAACTAAAAATTGAATTTGCGCGCCTAGCCTTAACGTGACGACTACATAATGCTTAATTGAGTATATCCTCGTCTGCTTTCATAGTTTGAAACTGATTTTACAATAACGATTATGTTTCATCACGCTCACATCTCTTTTTTCTTATCTCATTCATTGTGTTGGAGCCCAAGGATTTTAAAACTGTAGGCAACGCTAATTTAATTTTGACACCGAATTTAAAATTCTTCGCATATGGCAATGCTAGTTTATATTTGACAACAGAAAGGACTAAAGCAGATAGTTTACTTACAATTGTTTTTTTTTATATTTCGCTTTAACACCCATATTAATAAAGATGGTTTAGTGGAGGTTTGTCGTTAAATCCTGGACAAGTGCAAAATTTCATTAATAAAACAAATTTTCTGTTAAGTGACGTTTACTAATTATGATAAAGTTAAACCACCGAAGTAGGTGGTTTAGCGAAGGAATAAGAAATAGAAATGTCCACAGTCAGACACAAGCAATTGACAATCAATTTAGGTAGCCACAGAATATAAAAAAGAGATCGCTTACTTTTGTAGAAGATTTTCTTAAAAGGATTTTTGATAAATGTCATTTTACTATTCCGGGAAAATTTTGTTTTTATTAATGTAAATATTTAAGCCATGGCTTAACTCCTATTCCATGGTTTAGCAAAACCATGGAATATAGGTGGAATAAGCGTTATTTATTAATACGGCTGTAAGTATTTTGTAAATTTTAGTTAGTTTTCGAGTTAAATAGCATATAATTATTCAGTATTACTAAGTTTAAAGTGTTTAATGTTTGAAATAAATAAAACTATAAAAAGTATATATTTGTTTGTGTTTTTTTTTGTACAAACGAAAGTGGTTTTCGATCGAGAAATTGTTCGGCCACATAATTCATTGAAAAAAAGCTTTTATTTTAATTAAAGTATGTTAAATTATTTTAATTAAATTATGTTTTTAATTGCTTTGTAGGTTAGTTGTTGTGGTTCTTCTATTAAAAGAACATTCTTTTTCGGCGATAAAGTGTGTCTTTAAAGTGTTTTAAATAACCTCTAACAAAGTTCGAACAATAATTGTAAAAACCATGTCGCTGTAGCGTGTCGTTTTGACATGTCACTGACAACTCCATAGAAAATTTTTTACCACCAACGCCGGAAAAGAAGTTTTACTTCAATAATTAAACTTAAGTCACTGTATATAGTAAGGCCTCCTTATTAATTGTAGTCCAAATTGTAAATATGTGGTATGTTCAATAAAACAAAATTGAATTGAATCAGGACGATGCGCAAGATTTTTTGCACTTAACTCCAAGTTCTTAAATGAGGTTACCAAATGGAGGCCAAACTCATGCAAAATGACAGTTTGTTGCATAGATATAGGTATAGAGAAGTTTTTGAAATTTTAATTACTAACTAGTGTAAACTTGGGTGAAATTTCGTTATAATTGAGGTTATGTTACATCAGAATTTAATTTATTTCTTATGAAACCCCAATACATAGAAATTTTGCTTCTTGTACAGTTAACAATGTAATTTTATTTATTCTTAACTATATATGTTTTCTTCGTATTTAATGAATTCAATGTACATATTTACTTTGCATATTATATAGAAAAATTCACTTTGTATCCGTTGTGAGCACATCAAATAAGTTCGGATAAACCTTACAATATGCCTTTACTTTGCTTTAGAAATGGTTCATAAATTAAGTTGCATTCATACCTATATAGCTTTCTATTTGTTTGTTATTGATATCTAAAAATTATTTTCTTTTTTATCCACACATGTATAGGAAATAGATAAAACATTATTGAATAAAACTCACCACAACATGAAACCAGCAACAGAAGTAATCCAAATGATGATATTCTCGACCAGAACGACATTTTTATACTATTTAATTGTTTCATTTTATTTCAAAACTAAAAAAAAAAAAAAACACACCGAATCAACTTTAAACTAACACTCTTGTTTGCACCTTTGATTTTCTATGAGCTTATTTTTTTAATTTATTTCAACCACAAAAAGATATACAGAACTCTTAATTTGTGAAATAATTTGATTGCTGCTCTTTTCAATCTAATAAGATTTCTTGCACTCGAAAACTCGAACACGCATAAGTGTACTTATTTTTCCAATTAAAATCTTTTTGACGTTCTCACTTGGTTGGTGGTGATTTATGAATAATTTAATTATTTAATTTATGTGTCATGTGTGTCCTTTAAAGATTAGATTTTTTATCTGAAAAAACACGACCACACAATATCTTGAACAACCGACAAATAAAGAAAAAATCAAACCTCAAAAGTCGACACTAACGGCGGTAGCACTCATAAATTCAAAAAATGTTTATCATTCAGATTATTATATTTCGTTGTTGTTGTTGTTTTTTGTAGCAGCCGCCTTGGACTTGAGCTTGAATTAGGAGCTCTCACATGTTACACATTAATTAGTTCGACTTTCATGCGCAATTAATTTATCCGTGCGTTCGAATTAAGGATGTCAATATATCAAAAATAAAACAAAAAAAAAATAATTAAAAATAAGATACAAAATCCAACCGTTTGTTAGCTCAAACCGACTTATAGAGACAGTGCCACCGGGCGTAACGTATTTATTTGGCAGTTTCCCTGAATGATATCTTCAACAAAACGCGAGATTCACAACTAAGAAGACATCGTCTCCATATCGGTTGTGGGGAGCTGAAAAGATACAAAATGTATCTGATGGGTTGGCAGCAGCGGACGACGACGATGGATTGACTTTTTTTCTTTTTTACCCGGAAAAATGTTCAACAATTTGTCTTGTTTTAGCTTCTCCGACTACCGTGATCTATAGTAGTTGCTGGCTGACTTGTCGGAGTGCTTGTAAAACTACTGTTCCTGAAATGCTTTGCTGAGATTGCTGGAAAAAGAATGGTCCGCTGGTCGGCTCCGCATCTAAAAACAATGATGATGATGGAAACGCGGGTGAAGAACTGCATCGGCAGTGAGATGCTGTAATCAAAATCGCGTACTCTTCTCCGGTTCCTGTATTTTCACGGAAAGAAAAGTGTTTCACTTTGGGGTAGAAATATCACAAATTATGCTGCATGAGGGCGAAATATTATTCAAAAAAAAACTACGTGGCAAGAAGAGTTCGAGTGAGCGCCACAAACACGACAGCAACTCCGACGACGATGATGTTGTTGAGGATGAATCCGAAACTAGTATGCCGGCAGTTGGTTGAAAGACAACGTCCACCACCACCGTGTTGTATGTTGCCAACTGCAGGGGCAGGCGCACATTCGCTTTTTGAGAGGGTTGGCCGTGGTCGCCTGCCTCGTTCTCCACGTCTTCTGTATTGGGAATACTGTAACCCCAACGCCAAAGTTAGAGACAGAGCTGCTGCCCCTTAAATTTTTATTAGATAGATACTTCTCCTTCTTCCTGTGTTTCAACTCCAAGTTTCTCGAGATGTTTATTATTTTGAATAAATGACAAACGGTCGACGAGCAAGCAATAAAGCCGATGATGATGATGACGATAGGACTCAGCTGAAAGGAGCAGCTTCCAAGTCACTATCTCAATATCTTTTCGGGAAACACAATGATAATAAACATTTGGAGATGTATCTTCTATCTATTGCTTCTTCGAACAATCCATCTGCGGAAGCTGCTGATCGATTTGTATGTTATTTTTATTAATTTTTTAAAATTTTCATTTAAAATTCATGCAGAACCGGCCGGCTCCGGGTTTTTTTCGCGTAAATATTATTGCTTAGACCGCATGTGTTAAGAGGGGCCTATTTATAAGCTTTTTTGATTGGCATGTAAACGAGCAATTTTCGAGAGTGTTGTCTTTAAAATTGAAGGAGAGATGAATCATGTATCTTGAGGTTTGTTTAGATAAACGATGTGGTAGAATATTTAACAAAGAGTTCCAGGGGATGACGAATGGAAACTTTTTCTTGTGTCTTAGCTCCAGAAGGAAGGTATTTTTCTTTAGCTCTTTTAGTCTACTTCACGATATCACACACATTATTATTTTAACATTATGGTTGCGTGTCAAAAGTTGTCCCGCTCCTTGAGGCTGGGGCAAGCTGTCTTCTTGAAATCCGTGCGGATGTTGATTTTTACTCCTATTTCAGAATTGATAGAAGTGCGATGGTGTTATTTTTAATGTCACCACGTTGAGTGATATAAAATATTATATGATCGTTTCGTCTGCGTTTAAGTTTGTTGTTTTTGTTCCCTTTGATATTATGCCCTTGTGTATCCTTTTAGGTTTACAATTTTATACCTAACTTTAATATTTTTATGTTTTGTATATTTTTTTTCATGTGTGCAGTTTTATTACTTTTTTTTGCCGTTGTAGATTTATAAGGGATAAGAGGGCTGTTGTGTTGAGTGTGGACATTGATGTCTTTTTAGCTGACTTTTATTAGTGTGTTTATGACCTGCAATGATAGAAAATTAGATGATTAGAAAAAAAATTAAGATGATTTCTGTGATGTGATTTTTGTTAGAATATTTGGATGTTTTGCGATTATGTATTTAAAGTTATTATAAAGATAAAAGAGAATAGGTATGAATGCGGGGTGGGATAGTAATGGTACATGTTGTAGATACATTTATTTATGGGACCATAATATTCCAATACAAGCAGAAAAAGCTGTTTTGAAGTATTCGGTTCTTAATTAAAATACATATTAAATTATGTTGGCACAATGTAACAGATTCTACTTTTACGGTGTCACTAAAGTTTTAATTACTATCTTTATAGGTAGGTATTTTTATTAACACAAGACATGTTCAGATAATTTCTTACCCGCTGTTGCAGAACCAATAAACCAATGAAATCAAAATAAATTTGCATTAATTAACCGTCATTGGAAAGGTTTTTTCTATTTATATTGTAAATTAGGGATCTATATGAAGCGAAAAGTTTAAAAAACCATGCTGATCTATTTGAGAATGCCCTTCCATCCCATTCTCACTTAGTTTAGTTTCAATAATTAAGGAATTAATAATCAATTTAAAATAACAAAATACAGCCTTATTTATTAGAAATCGCTAAATGGATGTATAGTTATGCAATGCATAAGGACTTATTCATCCAGTTCGTAATTCTTATTTATAAGACATTTTCCCACCCATCATAGTTGTAATGAGCTTATGTCAAATAAAGTAAAAAAAAGTGAGAATCTATTACATTTAGCCGTCATAACACTCAGCTGTTTGTCAAAGAACAAAAAAACGTCGTCTGTTGGTCGAATTGATTAAACAAAAATAGAACTAGCAAAAGCTATAAAAGAATTTGAACACTGAACTAGTACATTAGATAAGGTATGTCATTATCTATAGAACAATACTGTGCTATTCGTTTTATCTCAGACAACTTATTGAGGATAAAATTCAATAATCCAAAATAAAAATTGCAACACTAACGCATACCGGATGAAGAAGGATGTGTGGAGGATAGATCACCACCAAGTATATTTATCTATTTAATTCTAAACAATTTTGAATTCAATTTGTTTTTAATATAGTATAATAACATTTTAGTCTCAATAAATAAAAATAACATAAAGTTTTAATTTCAATAACAAATAAAATGTATTTTATTTTTTTGATAATCACAATACTAAAAGGTCCTTAGGCACTATTCAACTTCCAAACACATTTAGCTTATGATGCCTCTATTTAACGTCGCATAAGTTTTATAAATAACATTATTGCGTTTAGAGGCATTATAAGGACTGTATAACCTTATGTACGTACTCACTATAATGAGTTTATACTTTGTACTGATTGGAAGGAAGCAAGATCAAACTGTTATTCGTCAAACTTTAAATATTCATACATACTTTTCGACTAAGAGGTTAAACTCTCTTACTAATGGGTGAATGAATTATTAGAGTATTGCACTGCGACCTAGAGACCTATTGTGCTCCAACCTAAATCTGTATGAGCTTCCTTATCTTACAATTCTTCCTCCAAATCTATTGCTCTCAGAAATGTTTGTATTTGGGTCACAATTAGAAAGAAAGGGCCGCTCTCTTTTTCAACTTGTATTGTCCCACATGGTTTTTCCTTTGGTGCGTAAGTGGAAAGCATTTTCCTTGGGGAGTTCTTCCCAGTTTTTTTATCTTCTTGCTTCCTAACCAACTTACTAACTAAATACTCGATTCAAACCTGCTTTTTTAATCAAAAAAATTTTATTCTAAAGAACAATATTTTTTTTTTTAAATTTAGAAAATTTTGGGTTTTGGATTGAGAAAATATGTTTTAATCTCAAACTTAAAAATAAAATGCACGCACGAATTTTATGTTTAAGAGTCTCAGAACCGTGTTCTAAAGCTTAATTGAGTTTTCAAATTGCAAAAACAACTCCATACTAAAATTGGAGCTAACAGAATACTACTCGTATGTGATCTCCTAAGTAAATAATAATTTATGCAAGATCAACAATTGTACCGGTTCCTATTTCAAATTTTCAATTTCAATTTATTTAAGTAAAGGTGAGTACAAATAAGACGTAGTCTTTTATAGTACAAATAATCGACACAATATACTTAACCTTAAAAAATAAATTTTTATACATTAAATTTTAAAGCAAAAAATTGGGTACTCCAGTATCAAGCTTTTAATATTGTGCAAATAATTATTTTTAAAGATTTTCCTAAAATAATTTTTTAACATTTTTATGGTGACTACCGTTATTTTTGTATGAAGAACATTTTTTTTTTCTCAACCAAGTAGTTTGCCAATTTAAATACGAAAATTGATTTTTTTAGAAAATCGAAAACAAAAAAGATAGTTCCCTTGTAAATTTTTCGAACCGTAAGTAAGTTTTTACTAAAGTAATTTTTTTGATTTCTTATATAAATTTTGCAAAAAAAAAATTAAAAAAAATAATTTGGTTGATAAAACGGGGAAAAAATTTGGAAAACCAGTTTTCGTTGCAGGGTATAGCGTATAGGGGGAATTGAAGGATTATAAATCTGAAAAATGTATTGTGTTACAATCTAAACATAATGGCATTTAATATTTTAAATGCTGAATCTTCTAATGGAACAGATCTAATATAAACAAAAAAGTATTGCCTTTTTCATAAAAATCCTTAAGTATGGAATTGAATCTTCTTAAGCTTGGCTTACAGATATTTTTAACGATATTATAGCTACTGGAGAAATTCCTATCCAATGGACAAAGTCATACATCACCCTGTTACACAAGAAAGGGAAGAAAGGTGACATCAACAACTATCGTCCAATTAGTCTGATATCTAACATCTACAAAATCTTTGCTAAATGTATCTTCAAAAGGCTAGAAGTGGACCTCGGGCAACACCAACCGGTGGAGCAAGCAGGAATTCGATCAGGTTTCTCAACTACAGATCACCTTCAGACAGTCAATCAAATCATCGAAAAAAGAGAATACCGACTACCTGTATATTTCATTTTTATTGATTTTAAAAGGGCTTTCGATACAATTAACCAGGACTTCATGTGGAATGCACTACTTAACCAAGGCATTAGTAACCGCTGGGTAAAAATTTTCAAAAAAATCTATGATTCTTCCACTGCACAAATAAAAACAGAAATCTTTGGAGAACCAAGAACTAAGAGAGAACTAAGCAAGGGGACCCAATATCACCACCTTTCTTCGCAGCTACCCTAGAAGAATGCTTTAGAAAACTTGATTGGGAGCACATTGGCATAAAAATCAATGGAAAATATCTTTCAAATTTGCGGTATTATTTTGATGAGTGATAATCCTAAAGATTTTCAAAAGCTGATTAATGAACTTATTGTCGAATGCTATAAGGCAGGTCTTCAGGCAAACGAAAACAAAACAAAAGTCATGACAAATGCAACCAGAACACCTATTTATATAAATGGAGAAATAATAGAATATGTAGAGGACGGACTTCATATATCTAGGACAGTTAGTTTCATTTAACAGAAGAGATGAAAAAGAGATATCTCGAAGAATAACAAACGGATGGATGCAATTTTGGGAAGTGAAACTTATGTTGGACTCGAATATTTCAAACGTTACCAACAATTTTACCAGTATTAACATATGGTTCCCAAACATGGACGAACAACGTTACGATCAAAAGTAAGCTTTCAACAACTCAAAGGGCAATGGAAAGGTCGATCTTAAGAATAAGAAGATCTCAGCAAATAAGAAAAGTCAACATACGCTCATGGACAGGATTCGAAGATGTTGTTCGGAAGACAAGAAAGCTGAAACAGGATTGGGCAGGGCATTTTATGCGGAAGTCAGATGACAGGTGGTCAAAAGAATGTACGGAGTGGACACCACTTAATGGTACTAGAAGAGTCGGACGTCAATCAAAAAGATGGAGAGACGAGTTACATGCTTTCGACAGACTTTGGTTTCAAAAAACGCACAACAGAAATGAATGGAAATCAATGGGGGAGGCTTTTGCCCGTGCATATTTTAAATATTTTGTTAATACAAATAAATTTAGTTTATATAAATGTTAATATAAATATAATGAAAAATGAAAAAGAAAATGTAATTTAATATTAAGGCAGAATAGCTAATAAATAATAGATAATGTTAAAATAAAAATTGTTTAATATTTAATTATTTATTTTTCAATTTTAACAAAATCAATTCAAAACCGTGTTCTACCTTCACAATAGGAGCTCTAATTGAATAAACTGTAGATAATACAGGCCTGATAGCGATGCATTTTTATAGATAAGGTAGGCCTGGACAAGTTTTAAATCCGTAAAAATTCAAACTCTGGATTTAAATCAGTCTCAATTGGACCTAAGTTATTATTTGGTACTGAACATGCCCATTCTTTCTAAATTATAGAGCACGAGGGAAGTGCATTTCAATTAAATGAAACGGTTGAATAAAAAATGAATAATTAAAAATAAATAAATGAATATCGTCTTTGATGATTGAAATATTGCATTCGGTATTTCTTTAAAAACAAATTCATTAAACTCCGTTACGCCGATAATGAAATATTCAAAATAATGTTTCTTTGGTAGGTATACAGTGAGTTAAATCTTATTTTCAAAATTTTATTTTTAAATTATAGATCGTAAAAATTAAGCTAAGGAAAAAAATATCAAAATTCTAGGTGTCGTTTTCAAGAAAAATACGATTTTCGAAAACCATTTTTAACATTTGTATGGTGGTTGGTGGGTACTATTATTTTTAAATAAAATATATTTTTTTCTTCTCGTATCTTGTAGATTGTATTAAAATACTTTAGATTGTCAAGTTTAAAGAAAAAAGACAAAAGGGTTTTCGAAATATTGAGTTTTGAAGAAAAATTTTATTTAAAATAAAAAAAATTAAAATGTGAATACACAATACTGTCTAAACTTTTGGAGAGCTTAAACACAAATATTATCGAAATAGGTCGTACTGTTTTTGAAAAAGTTAAAAACAAAAATATGTTTCTAAGGGCGGCACCATTAATAGCCATTTTTCGGAAATTGTTTTTCAAATAACTTTAAGTTAATCAAATTTTGTGGATTTTTTTAAAACTAAAAAACAGTTGTTGGGAAGAAAAATATTTATGTTTGGTCTTAAAAAAATAAAAAAAAAATTTAAAATGCTATCTAACAACCTTAAAGACAATCGGCCGAGCCGTTTCGGCTATAGTCAAACTGACAAACATACAGAATTGTAAGCCCCAGTTTTTTTGTCTTCCTTATCATAATTATGTCAAGTCTGATCAAAATCTCGAATCCATAACTTGCCATACAGTATACCAACGCATGTATGTACATATATGCCGCATGTAAAAAAGGTTTTTAGGTTCAATATACAAATATCTTAGCTTTAATTCAATATTAATTTTATTTTTGATACAAACATTAAAATTTCCGTATCATTTTGCATACAAAAAATACTTTTTCATGTTTTCTCAATTTGTAGTCCTCAATAAATATTTGCCTATAATCTAAAGACTTTATTGTATTAATTATTTGTTGATATTTGCTTTGATATTCTTTGAATGAATGCGTAGCATCAAGTTAACATTTGAATTCATTGAAGAAATATTTTCAATATTACAATTTTACCCTACCCATGTATCAAAAATGAACTCCAATGACTTGTTTTTTTTTTAATATATATCTACATTTATTAATTTGAAGTACACTCCTAGAATCATATTACTAGAATAGAGGATAGCATACTATGCTGTACAGTTCAAAGGGATTTTTACTTCAACTAGGAGTGGTATGTTTTATTGGAAGAACTAAATATTTTTGAATATAAAAAAAATTATATCTAACATTCTTTTATCAGAAAATGTATACAAAATTCACGGAATATGCCAATCAAATTCTGAATACACAAAGGGTGCATTCTGTTCTCGAAACTCAATGAAAATGCTAAATGACACTGACTGAGGCTAACTGCACCTGTTTCGTGCAAATTTTTGTATGCTCATGCCTTATGCTGTCCTATAATAGTAAAATGCACCCAACCTAACTTTGCCCTAAGTTCAATTTCCGAAACGATTTCATGACATGAGCCGCGATTCGATATATTTATTATCGGTTCGAAGGGTGTATCTACATCATAATGTATTATTTTGAACTTAAAGATTGGAATTTGTGTCAATTTTAAATAAATTACCTTTACCTGAAATGTTATTTTTAATAATACGTATGGAAATTGTATTAATTAATCATTAATATCTGAACGAAGTGCATAATAATATTGACGAATTTAATTTAAAAAAAAAATTTAGTTAAAAAATTGAATATGTTCACAATACTATTTTAACTTCTTTAAAGCCTTTGGACACACAAATTTATCTATGGAAGTTACAATTCAAAACCATTTTTAGATAAAGTCTTTTTCAACCATTAGCTAGATCTTGCGAAGTGGAATTTTTTTAGGAATATGTTGATTTATTTATTTATTTATTTACATCTACAAGCAGCATTTACAGCTAACAGATTATGGATAAAATTAAAATTAAGGTTATATACATATACATATAATGCTAAAAAATAAATAAAAATAAAAGATTAGCTTTAAAGATATTTCTATCAAAACTTATATCAATTCTCATAAGTCGGCAAACTTCATTGAAATGAGTTATAGCTCTAGAAATAGGCTCATTACAACCATAACTGGTCCTGTGGTACCGTTCGAAAAGCAAATTCCTTGAGCGTAGTGATCTAAACGGAGCATAAATTGGTATAATTGAAAGTAAAGGAGGGCATCTTATATGATAACATACTCGTAATACATCCCTTACAAGCATTGCATCATGAATCGTTCGTCTTGAATCTAATGATTTAATTCCAAGTAGTAGACATCTAGCTTTATAATCGGGGGCAAAATTCAATTTAATTTTAAAAAATATAAATTTTGTAAATCGCCGTTGAACATTTTCAATACAATTTGAAAGATTCTTAAAGGCTGGATTCCATATAACGTCGGCGTATTCAAGTATAGATCTAACAAGGGATATATATAGTGATATCAACGCATAAGGGTCGGAGAAATCAACACAGTTTCGCTTAATAAATCCAACAAGTGAATTCGCTCTACCAACAACATATTCGATATGACTTTTAAAAGAAAAAGTTGAATCGAGCATTATACCAAGATCTTTGATTTGTTCTACACGAGATAACAAATTAGATTCAATCAAATAGTTGAAGACAATGCTGTTACTAGAATTATAAAATGAGATAACATTACATTTCTTTATGTTCAATTTTAATCTACTGTCGTTACACCATTCAACAACTCGGTTTATATCAGATTGTAAACGATAACAGTCCTCAACGTCTTTTATGTCCAAAAATAATTTAAGATCATCTGCATATTAAAGACATTGGGAATGTTGAATAGCTAACACAATATCATTAATAAATATGTTAAAAAGGAGAGGACCCAAATGACTCCCCTGTGGAACACCAGAACTACATTTTATAGACCTCGAAAATGAATTATCAATTAAAACTTTTTGAGACCTACCAACAAGGTAAGACGAAATCCAACTAAGAAATTTAGAGTGAAAACCAAATATCTCAAGTTTCCTTATCAAATTTAGATGGTCAACAGAATCAAAGGCTTTGCTAAAATCTGTATAAATAGCATCAACCTGACACTTTCCCTCAACGGAGGTAATCACATATGATGAGAAAAGAGCCATGTTAGTAGTGGTAGATCGCCCAGATATAAAACCATGTTGTGATTCTGATATGTATTCTTTGGTTAAAAACTCTACTTTATTTTTGACAATACTCTCAAACAACTTGGGAATTGCTGAGAGTTTTGAAATACCTGTGTAATTTTCAATTAAGTTCTTAGACCCAGATTTGTAAATAGGAACGAGGTAAGAGATTTCACAGGTGTTCAGAAAAACTCCTTAAGCTATAGACTTATATGTGGAACAGTTTTTGAAAAAAAAAAGGTTTTCCAAGTGTCGAAAAAACTTGTGTGTCAATAACGTTATGGGCCTTATAAAAAAAAAGAATAATAAAACGGGTCGAGGGAATAATTTCAAAATGCTATCTATCAAAGTTTAAAGACAATCGGTCGAGCCGTTAGAGTTGTTGTCGAGCAGACAGTTCGGAAATGCGAGATCCACTTCTTTTGTCTTCACTAAAATTGTGAAGTCAAGTCTGATCAAAATCTCGAGTTCGATTGTTTTACTAATGCATAACTAGCCATATACGTAGTCTTTACTATATCAAAAGTGGGAACATGGCGATCGGAAATATACATATTTGAAAGCTTTTATTCCACGAACTAAAAAGCAAACAAAAAGTTTAGGATAGTCTGAGGATATGGAAACTATTTACCGACAGGAAATGTATCACCATATTGGCAGATTTACTAGTTAAAATAAAACGATCTTAGACAAAACTTTCACAATCTTAATCTGAAAAATTTGATCGGTAAAGTGTTTACTCAGTAAATATATTCTCAGCATCGATTCAGAATAAGTGGTATTTCCGCAACTCGATAAATGGATTTTCTTAAAATTTGGAACATAACTTTTTAAAGAATATTCTCATAAATGTTCCAAATTTGAAGAAAATCAGTCGACCAGTTTAAGACTTAGCTCCATGTGGAGTGGACGTAAAAACACAATTTATTTTATGGACTTATCACGTTTCTACCAAACACCACAGATGTAATTCCCTGAGTCCCTTCCTTAACAACGTAATTGGAATTCGATCGAATTTTCACTTTCCGGCAGATAATGCAGAATCTCTTCATTTATAGGATAGAATCCAGCACAGAGCATTAAAACTGATAGGAAACTATCATGGAATCATTTTCAGTTCTTGAACACCGTCAGAATGTTTCATGTATGTATTTCCTTATTTTATCGCTTCTTTCACAAGGAATGTTCACTCAATGTAGCCAGTTGCATTCCCGCCTCAATCAATTTGCCCGTGATACCCGTTTCAGTAGGAATGTTCATCAGTTCACCCTTGAGCCTAATTTTACACGTACCGTCAAATACCGAGATTCGTCTTCTAGTCGTACAACACGAATATGGAATAATTTACCTGATTTTCCCTTGCCAATACAGTTTGCTTCAATTTCTAAACATTCAAGACCACCATCTCCTTTCTCTCCTCCTCCAATTTCCCCATCGCCCGTACTATGTTTATGTTAAGCATTATAAGGGTATCACAATGAACACTTGAGCGTTTGTGAATTATAAAATCCAACACGTAAAAACCACAGCGACCATTTGCTCGAAGGCAATTCCACCACGTCAATATTACAGACACTTCAAGGTCATGTGTCCATTATAAAACGATTTAAACCAAATTTTTTCATAAAAATAGGTTATGTTCCCGTTGCTTTGACCGAACTACTATATCAACGATATAGGCACTTTAAGAGTTATATAGAGACATCACACTATAGTTAAGTTACTAGTAAAGTGAATACGAATTCATCTGGTCAGGTCGTTCAATTATCACGTCGCAGGACTTGATTGGGTTTTAAAGGGTACTGCCTCTTGCAAGGAAGTGATAATTCCTTAAGAGTACTAATGAGTACTAATCTTAAGAGTCTTATGTCCTGTGATGATTAAGTGCCCCTAATCTTAGACGTTCAGATTCACTTATTGATTTTTAATTTTTAGGTCGGACTTTAAATAATTATTTAAAAACCAAATCTTGGTGGTGATCTAATCGGTTAGAATGTGTTACACTATACAAATCCAATAATTTTCTATTCCCCAGAGCAGGTGTGTACACCACAAGTTCCTTAGAAAAGCCATAGCTCATTCCTTAATCCTTCACTTTTCAGTAAAGGTAAAGTCACAAATTTTTCCAAATAACACCTAAATCCTACATCGCAGGACAGGAGTAAATTTAACATCTCATAACAAGTATCAAATTTTGCGTGTGGGACATGGACACACATCGTTGATTGTTGCACCCTTGCATTTAGGACTTAGTCAGCGAATCAAATAAGCCCGCGTGTGCGTTTTACTTATTCGCTATAAGGCTAATTAATTAACAATCACCTAAATTGCCTGACGGATGCAATCACTCATCGTCTCTGGATGCTTAATTTATGATAGGCACGAGCTTATGCAATGGACTGCTGCTTGCTGGAGTTCTAACTCGAGCGCGCTCGCTGGAATGCATGCTGGCTGACTTTGACGAATGCAAATTCACTGGTGACATTCTGCCTGCCGCGAACCAAAGTGCCAACAATATTCCAGGCTAAAAGAGGCACCTTACGTCCCTGGTTTATGCGATGAAGAATTCAATCTATAAAAGAGCAGCTCTTTACATCTGCATCATCATCTGTGTTCAACGATGCCGATGGCAAAGGCTATGGCAATAGCGATGACGATATGTAGAATGCCTACACAGTATCCAAAAATGTACACAATTATGATGTGTTGTTCCCTGCCTGCAACCATATGTCTGTCGGCGGACAGAAGATGTTCCCTCGCGTGTCAGGAGCAATTTAAACAAAAATATTTAACATTGGTATAATAATAGATAGGCGAAGAGTACTGTATGGTTGAAATGTTAGAATGGTGGTTGTGGTTACACATTATCCACGTCAAAAACATTCACTTTTGCATTTGAGATAAACTTCTCATCGTCGTTCCATCGTGTGCCTTTTATCGAAAGGAGCAGGGAGTTTCGAATTTACTTCATAAACCATGAGGGCTTGAGCCATGAGATGAAAATTAGGTTCCATTCAAATGCATACATAAAATGTGTATATGGCAGTGATACGTTATGTTTATGTATTGTGATATGAAAGGCGAAGTTTTATCAAAATGTAATTACATACCTTAAAATAAGGTAGGTTAGCGAATTTTTAAATTCTTTATTTAAGAAGGGCATACGCAACAAAGAACTTTTAGCATATAGTTCGAGTTTTTTTTAACAGGAAAACTCATCAGAGACACTATTTATTGAAGTACCAAAAATAAAGAAGTAATTTTCGTAAGTGAAAACATTTCATGTACCTTCGTAGCAGTGGCGATTCCTGATATTTAGTAGATATTGGGTTAGCTCCGTATGAGAAAGTTTAAAAAAAATTTTAATTTTACAAAAAACATAAACAATATTTCATAAATTAACAACATCAGATAAAAGGTTTAAAAATGTATCGATACATAAATTCGGTTTGCCGTTCAACGGTAGCAAAATTTTCGATGACTTAATTATAAAATTCGTCACTTTCTTTAAACTCTTTCAAAAGAGCCTTTTCAATAGACGCCACAGTGGGGCAAAATGGCGAAAAGCTGGCATTAAATCAACCAACAGGGCTAGAAACTTGAAATTTGGCACAAATACTACTGATACCAATGTTAATACATGGCCAAAGTTTCTAAAGGCCACGCCCATTTCTAGGGTTACCACCCTTACAAATTTCATTAGTTTACGAAACTACTCAAAAACGGCTCAAACGATTTAAATGAAACTCTGCGTGTGTTGCATCCTTCGTGATTGTAATACAACTACATTTATAAAAAAAATTAAAAAAAAAATTATAGGGTTACCATTTTGGGATATTTTGTGTTACTAATTTTTGTTTGCTAAACTTAGTATCCTTTCTTCAATAGAAATAAATTCTTTGCTTTTCAGCTACATGTACACTTTTAAAAATTCAATTTTAATAGGTCTACAATATCTATTTGAGCTTGGACGTGAATTTTTGTATATTATTTTAACACCAGAAACTAAACGAAGTGGAAAAGGTTAGTAAGAAAAACAGTCGATTCTACCTGGTTCAATTCATAAAAGGCTTGCTTATTTGAATTGTGACCAAAACTCCCATCAAAGTCCCATTTAGAGTACAGGCATACATTTATCAATTCTTAGTGAAGTGAGTTAATCTCGTCTTTTTGGAGAATAATTAAGCCTTTTACTGTTAAGTTTAACAAACTTTGTAAGCTTGTAATCACAGAAGTTTTCGAAACAATGATATATGTTCAGGATCGGGATGGAAATTTTTTTAACACTCCTGAACTATTTTATACGAAGGAAATACTTAAGAAGCTTTTGATCTGATAATTTCATATTAAAATTTAGATAAGCCTGCTTCGAAAATTAACGCTAAAGCTTCTTCACCATTCATCGAAGTAGGTTAAATGGACTCTCTTAAAGCTTTCCTACACTGTTTGACTTTTCTAGGACTTTGGGGTATTTCGTGAATTATTTTTGCAGCTACCGACTGCCCACATATTTTCAAACTAATTTCAGATGCATATACGCTAATTCAGAAGGAATGTATGTCATTTCAAAAGTTACCCAAGTATTGAGTTTGCTTTACAATTTCTTCCTTTAAAAAATCCATCTGGCTATTAAATCCTTAGCAACTTGACTTATTCTTATTATAAAAAAGATTTTGCCTGGTTATTGGTAGTATTTTTGATTTTGTTCGGCGTAAGAAATGTCAAAAATACAATAATATTGACGAAAAATATCTTTTTCTAGAAAGTGACGTCACCAACAAAAATGTACACAACACACAGGGGAGCAGATTGGAGCAAGAAAATTTTGCACTTTCTGAAAGGAGAATATACACTTAACAAAATGACATATAAAACTTATTGGCACCTCACGGCGAACACAACTAAACGTCTAAGGATTTCCGAGAAATGCCAAAAAAACAAGCTATTTTTTAACTTTTTTTTATATTCAACTACGAATTAAAATAAAAAGAATTTATTTTTTATAAAAAAAAAAAACATACAAAAATGCTCCTGAGGTTACTAATTCTATTGCAATTTAATTTAATTTGATACACGCAATAAATAATAAACTGTACACAATTTACTTAACCAACTTGAAATGACAAAAAGAGGTCTGCGATCGACTCAAAACGTGAACTTACTCTTCATTTGAGACGATCTGCAGAAGATTACGTGATTCAAATAAACTTTCTCTCTCTCATTTCTAATTCTCTATCATATTTGGAATAGAAATAGAAGGGTTATTTAAGACAAAGCTCAACTTCATAATTTGATTAAATGCCAGCTTTTTTACGTTTTGCCCCATTGTGAGACGCCTTGAGTACTTCGAAGGCACGTTTTTATCCTCTTCAATGCAGAAAAGAAGCGCTCTATAGAATATGGCTTAGCTTGTAATTAGATTTTTAATTACTGCTTCAGGAAAATAGTTTTTTTTTTGCAATATTTAATAAATTTGTTCCCGTTCAACAAATCGAAATATTTCAGTTCTTCAAAGAATGCAAACCTTTCTGATATCTGCATGCTTTAAGTGTCAACTATTTCAAAGAATATTCTCTTGTATTTTTTTTTTTCATTTATATTAAATTGATCATTTCGAGCTTTAAGTTTTTCAGCATGCATGGTAAACAGCATGCAAGGTTGATTTCCAAATTTCATGAAACCCTTCATTTCATTGAAATTTAAGAAATTCATGCAGCTTTTTTATTTAGTTTATACAAAATATAATGTCTAAATTGGCGTTTTAAAGTGTATTAAAAAACAGGCATACTGAGTGTGAAAAAAGTTTTAAAAACACATTCAAAAGAAAAACAGTTTCAAAGCTTTTCAGGAATTTACAGTCCACCGATGCAGCCAATCGATCATTGCTTTTCCATGTATTTTTTTCATCATTTTATATGTAGATATTATCAAAATATTGTAGAATGCTTTGGGTGTAAGAGTAGAATACATTGACAAGTCGTGAACTAAGGTACCACGAGGTCTTAGCTAACCATGGTATTTTTATTTTTTTAAATTCTTGTAGATCATGCGACCGTTGCAATCCCATTCAAAGCGCTAACAAAATTTTACACTCTCTTATGTTGGTCAATCCTTGAGACAGCACCAAATTCAAGACGTGTGTCTTGATATGTATATATATATAACAGTCGACAAATTCAGCATTGGGACATACATACATTATCAACTTGTATTTGAATTCCATTCAAATGTCCACTAATAACGGAAGCCCCATCGTAAGTCTGGGCTAACTTTATATTTAATGTCATATTTTTTCAATAGAACTGTAATTAATTTAAACAAATCTTCTGCTGTTAGCAGATAAGTTCAACGAAAGTTTTATGGATTTTCTTATTAAAGCAATACCGAAATACAAAGGATAATTGAGTCAGAAGACTCATCAGGCATAATATCAACAAAATCTGACTGTTTAATTTTTTTTATTTAGACTGTAAGCTCCGTAACCGCTTTGATCAAATCGCCATTGAGGTACCTTTAAAAACCGTTGCTGTTTCGTAATGTTTCAATACATTTAAAAACTCAACGTAGTTTCCTCGGTTTAAAAACGAAACAGATTCATTTGGCCTCTAAATGGAAAACATTAATATTTAAAAAATCAATATAAAGACCACCCTAAGATACATATACATAGATACAAATAAAAATAAAATAAACAAGATCACACTCTCGTACTTCGTTTCTATATTTACTCAAATTAAAAATCCACGTAAATACAAAGTACTTAATTAATTTCACATTGATCTTAGATCTTAGGACTCGATATCAATGTTAAATGCTTAAATGTTATGTTTATTTCTCAACAAAATTTTGGGATTTAATATCTAACTAAATATTAGATATTAAATCCCAATCAAATAACAGACGCATTCCTTGTTCTTTCTACTGCATACAAGTAAACAAAAAAAGAGAACGCACACAAAATTTACCTGCTTACATACCAACCTACTCCCCTTTCATTCAACCTGATGTGTCACTTGTTTTATCGCATGTTTTTGCGCTAACACTTTCATATTATTTAGCTGGGCTTTGCTTAGGACATGTTGTAGTCAAACGCTTTTGTATTGTATAAATTGTAGGGAATTTGGTAGCGCAAATTTTCACGCTATACCTACGGTGACCATCCGTCCTCTTTTTGAGAGGACAGTCCTTTCTTTTTGTATCATGTCCTTTGTGTTTGCTTTTCTGGAGAGGACAGAAATTTGTCCTCCCTTTTCTAAATTGTCCTTTCAATGTCCTTTTTCAAACCACGATTCACGATTAGCAGCGCTGCTTTATGTGATTGAATTCTGTCATGTATTTTTTGCTATTGTTAATAATTTTCAAATTTTCATCTTCGTCCGCAAGTTAGTGTCGTTCTAGTTGGCATTCTTTCGGCTTTTTGTTTATTTTTGGAAAAGATAAGGGTATCTTTTGGTTGTAATTTATATAATACGGTGAGCATTTATTTGGAATAATTATTGGTAATGAAAGATTAATTTATTGTTTTTTATACTTTCAAATGGCACCTGAAAGGAAATGCATTTTTAATAGCCAGTGTCCGTTCAATGTAAAAAATGATGTAAGGTGTTGAAAATGCTTACCAAATTTTTCAACATCAAACAGCGGAAGGGCAATCATCAAGCATCATCTTGAAAGTAAGAAACATAAGGAGGCTCTTCGTTATAGGTGCACCAAGAAGCAGATAACAAAATTCAAGCATTCATGTTTCACAAATGCATTCTCCATTTAGAATCACAAAATATTTCAATGACAGAAGCTTCTCTTGTTTTAAAAGATTTTAAATTAAAACGTATGGAAAGGTAGGCAGAAGTGTCTTTAACATTCACTGTTAAAAATGTTCTTATAAAACTAGAGATAGAAGTAAAGTTCATTCCTTCAATTTTAAATTCCAAATAAATTCTATTTAACAATCCTGTACTGACTGCTCAAGTCAGTGGGATGCACTGCACCGTTCAAGGATATGGAACATTTTGAACGGGTTCTTTTGAATTGAGTTCCGTGTTGGAAATCTGAAAAAAAGCTTTTCTAATGTAATGGAATTGAGAAAAGATCTACAAATCAAAGATGAGGAATTATTTGACGAGGTTACTTGCGTCAAACGGTTTGTCAATGAAGAACAAATTAAAATATTGAAAATTGACAAATTGTCTCCCGACGAAAAATGGGTTGAAGTTTTCAACCATTTTGATGAAGAATATGTAAAATTTGACAACATATTAAAGCTCGTAGAGTTTTCGCTTCCAGCTTCAAATGCCCCGACTGAAAGGGTATTTTCAATTTTAATAACATTTAGAAACCTGAGAAATCTCAATTAAAAGTTGATACGCAAGAGGCAATGCTTAATAACAAAGTGCAATTATGACTTCGATTGCCCAGAATTTAACACGTTTTTAAGAAACCGGGACGATATCTTAGAAAAAATACATTGGGAAGAAAAATACCAACATTAAATAATATGTACAATACATAATTCCTTTGAATGACTTTTATATCTATGTATAGTCATATAAATATTTAAGTATATATTTTTTCGTTTTTTGTTAAATTATTTGTATTTATTTGTTTTAAAAACTAAACTTAGCTATAATATGAAGTACAAAACTTTTTAATAAAAATAATTATTTGTTAAACTTTTTTACGATAATGAAAAACTGTCCTTTTTTTTGCTCCTGAAAAAATGGTCACCGTAGCTATACCTAAATGCTTCAAGGAAGACATTTTTGTATGAGAGTTTTGTGTTGCGTTTGTGAAGGAAAATATTATTTGAGAATAGGAGTGCGGGTAGGTTAAGAAAGTAGTTTTGTGTATTTATGTCAATGCTGTTATATTGTATGGAATTTGGTATCGCAAATTTTAATGCTAAGGTATACTTTTCGGATGGTAGTTTTGTCTTGTGTTTAGGAAAGTATGATTTGAAAGTTGCGTTTTCAATATAAAATGTTCATCATAGTATTTATTTATTTAAATTCTTGGTTTAGCGGCGATAAACCTGCTAACTGAGAGGACTCGCCACTGCTTCGTAGGACTCTAGATGGTGATTATTTATGACACTGCGATTTTAGCAAAAGTTATCCACGAGTTTATATGCAAAGCAGTTTAAACCTCATCGACTTTGGGAGATTCCTCAAAAGGATTCAACATTTAAGTCGCAATCGATCTCCAAAGCAGAATAAGTACATAAGTTAAAACATGATTAAACGCACATGATATCGGTAAATATTACTTTTTTTGTGATTTGACTATAGCGTCCTTTTTTAATCGTATCAACAGAAAACCAAACCAAATATGTATATAAATATATAATATGACTAACTGGATCGCCCGAATTTGTGGCTCAGCTTTAGACCACCAAACAAGCTCACAAAAGATATACGAAAAATACCCGTAAGGCCATTTTCTAAAAAAAAAGCTTTTTGCGTTAAGCGATTTTTTTTAGCAAGAACCTCTTAAACAATGTTATTTCAGTTGCTTTCAGCATTAATAAACGGGGTTTAATCAAAATTTTTTGAGTCATTTTCGAGAATGTTTGGAAAGAATCAACCCGTTCTAAATGAGCTTAAAAGAAGACTTGAAATTAAATGTGAACATCTTTGTACAGCTGGATAAACTGACAGAAGCACAGACAAAGAGACCGATTAACGTCACGACCGACGATTACTTTTTCCATCTTTCATCTCTAATAAATAGATATACATACTTATACATAACTTGTAAGTAAATACATGATTTTAGTAGTAATTATTACGAACTACTGTGTTAAGGGCCCCAAATATTGTTCGGATTTGCTAGTCACATTAAGTAAATAACACACAATTTGACAGATGTTGCTTCAACAATGTGGGCGCAATCACCTGTCAAAGATTGGACTTTGGAAAGCGCTTCCTTTTAATAATTAACATCTTTAAGATATTTCAGTATTTAATATTCATATGCACATATTATGTATGCTTACAATATATGCATACGCATGCACATCTGGGATCGAGGTGATGGAAAATTATTTCATTAGATACACTCAGAAAAAAATATCAGGCCAAAAGTCGACAAGTGTCTTGTTAATTTGACAGGTTTTCATTTCCTTATTATATAACAGACTACTCAAAGCGATTCCATAATATGTGCCGTAGAATTGGAAGGATGGAGGTAAGCCAATTAATATCGAGTTCTTTCGGGTGCTTTAGCAGGTTTTGGCATACACTTTTCTCTACCGCGGTATGTCGTCTCCACCGGGGCTGACCTTTCAATATGGACGAAATTGAAAGAACTTTTGACTTCCAGCAAGGAAACCATTAAGGGCAGCTCATATAGTGCTGACAGTCGTAGAGCTTTTACGCGGCCGTAACTATCAGGAAGCACATGCAATACCAGCCAAAGTACCCCTGTCTTTCCTAAACTGATTAATAGCAATCCGTTACCTTCATATAGCGCTGCGTGAGGTAAGAAAAATAAATCGGCGAATGCCTTTTCAAGGAATAGTTCAAAAGCCTTCCATTATTCTTCACAATATTGGTAGGAATGAAAAAGTCAAAACAGTCCTTGAGAAGGAGACAGCTAATAACATAGAATACAGAAAGACGAATAGACCAAATAGACCGAATAGACCGAATAGACCGACGAATATCATCTCCTTGAGCAAAGCACTTGTACTCTTGAGCTTATCAAAAGACGACCTCCAGGTATCGTTTGTGCATCAGCTCACTACAAATAACAAAGATTTGCGATGGCTACTTGGAATTTCATCGAGTCCAAGGGCTCACAAATAGTACTTTTGCACACTTTATCGACAAACAAATGTCCCTACACTTGATTCGACTCCAGCAAGATGCTCAAGGAATATAGGTCCGCGTTTGGTTGAATTTCAAGGGCATCAAACCGAGTGGACAAGAGCTAATCGGCTGGGCTTTAGTTAAGGCAGATGAACCACAGAAAAACTGCGGATAATATCATCAGAAGATCAAGGAATAAGATGAATATAAACTGAAACTCGGCATTAGAAATACAAAACTCAAGAATCTGCAGAGTCAGGGAGAAAAAAAGCTGATATCAATGTCGAGATTGAAGATATCATTATATTCGACGAATTAAAAACGCGAGTTTTCCTGAGAGAGGAAAAAACTGACACAGCAACCACACAAGAACCATGGTAAAAGTTCTTTTGAGTTAAGGAGTAGTCTTAGAGGCCACCAATATGACGTGATTTCTAAAAGCTGCAGCCAAGACCAAGTTCAGCTTAGAACTTGTATTTTACCTAAGTTAAACTCGGAAGCTTTTTTTGTGTCGGGTTATTTGGTACGTTACCAGAATTCACCGGTAGAAAAATTATGAATACTGAAAACTGAACCTTAGTACAAGTGGACTTACTTATTGATTACAAATAATGCCAAAGCACGGCACTCTCTCTCAAGTAGTTCAGAGATCAATGAACTAGGTGTATCCATTTTTGATTTTTTAGCTGAAATTAACTTAAATGCAACAGAGAAAACTGCGGTCGTAAAGAACAACCTTAATCTAGTGGTAGAGAATTGGAATTGGAAATTGAAATATTTGTCTTACCATAAATGGATTTCCTTTAACATACCTGCATTTCAGAGCTGAAACGTCTCTCCTTTTCAAAAATCTCAAAGGAATTGATTGCATAATGTACAGAAATCTGAGGTTATACTCGATTACAGACCTAGAGTCAAAAAACTTTTCGCAAATAGTGGGGTCTGCAAACGAAGATGATCTTTTTGACGTACACAGCCATAATACGACCGATCCTAACATATGGTCTACACTTACAAGAACATTAACATCGATAAACTCACGATGGTACAAAAAACTCCCCTAACTACTGCACCCCTTAAATGAGCATTAGTAAAGATTTTTAGGTTATGGGATAATGCCGCCGCGCAGTGAAGACTTCGATATTTCTTTACAGATGACCAGTGGCGGCTGGTGGGTTGTTGAACAGGTGGTGCACTTTACTTGCTCACTAAGTAGGTATTAAGATTAGAAACCGCAAAAAAACGACAATTTACATGTATATGTTCATTTTTTATTATTTTGTATAATTGCTCGAAGAATTTCGACCATGTATAAAACTGACACACTTATTACATTTAGCAAGGAATCATGTTTTTTATTTTTTCACTTAAATGCGTCAAATCATGGATTCAGGTTTCTGTCTAAATCAATTCTCTGCCAAAAATATTGCATGTAAAATTTAAAAAGGGCCTTGGCGATCCGACTAATTTTATATTAACTTTATTTTAAAAAGATTTGTTACTGTCTTTAATATACCTAATCACTGTTCATTTTATCCCACACCACACACTGTACACAGTACAGAATCGAACCAAAACCAAAAAAAAGAGGCTGGGTTCGACCCACACTGATAACTTCCCATTTGTGGTCCTGAAAAGTTGATATTAAGTTTTTTTCAAATAACCAAATTTTCAGCGAAACAAACTTTATCCACCAAAAAAATTATGCTAGCCGACATTAATAAAGATCTCATTGTCGTGAGCAACAAAAAATTTTGTTAGATGTCACTTAGTTTAACCAAAATTGTCTCTTAGCACAATATGATTCAACTAGAACTTTCTTCGTTTTTTTCGTTTTCTGAACAATTTTATCGGTGTTCATTCCCAAGAAATTTGACTTGAAATACAATTTTAACTAGTTTTCACTAGAATTTTTAATATTTTTTTATTTAAAAAAAAAACTATTAATTCAATATTTGTCAACATTTAACCAATTGTACAAAGTTATACTATGTATAAAATAAACTAAATTAGAAGTCAATATCATTACTAGTTCTCGAGAAATTTGAGTCGAAAAACAATTTTTACCAATTTTCAATAGAATTTTATATAGTTTTTTATTTTTTGTAAAAAAACTGTAAACTAATTTTGTTTTTAAATTTTCACCAGTTGTCAAACACATTATTTTTCGTAAAATAAAATTATTTTGAGTTTCAAATTGTTTTCCGTTCTTAGAATATCTGGAATATGAAATTTTTTTTCAGTTTTTTTTTTATTTAAAAAAATAACGGTACGTTCATTTTTTTCCAAATTCACACCAAATCTGAATGACCTTATAATTAGTACATTAAATTTTATTTGAAATCAATAGCATTATTTTTTCGTGAGATATTTGAAACTAACCAAAATTTTTACTTTTTTTTTAAACCGTTATAGTGAAAAAACTACTCAGTGAATTTTAATAAACGCCCTTTCAGCCTCTTTCGAAGTTATTATCTAATAAACAAAATTTATTTGAAGTCGATATCTTTACTCGTTCTTGAGATATCGACGACGAAAAATGGTACCAGAACGTACGGACGTACGAACGTACGCACGTACGAACGTACGTACACACACACACACAGACATCTCTCTAAAAATGATTGATATAGCATCTAGGGACCTTGAAACGTCGAGAAATGTCAAAAATTCCAATTTGACAAATCGGACCGATTACAATAACTCCCTATGGGAAGTTAATAAAAAACAATTACTAACCTAACTCCTACAAACCAACACTATTTAACCAGTCACCCATAGAGCGAAACAACATTACATATTCGTAGGCGCAGCGCATTCTAGTCAAACATCGGTTAATCTTCGGTTCTCGTGCGGCGCACGAGAGCAGGCTAATTCCCAATATATTTCAATGAAATATCTTTTGTCTCACGCGTCAGGGATATTAGCTTGTAACTCATACAAATTATATTAGCAGTCCTCGTGCGCTCGCCGAAGCGCACGAGAATTTTTACTTGCAGGCAAAGAAAGTCTTAATAGTAAAGCAAAGCGCTTACATTGTTTCGTCATAATTGGAAATTTTACTTGTTTATGTTCTTGTATGTTTAAAAAATAAATATTTACATGGTAATCTAAAAATAACGATGCAGTAATATTTTGTAATTTTTAAATCTTTTGAATTGGTGGTTCAGCGCACGAGCGCACTTAAGGTACAGCCGCCACTGCTGATGACATGAGACTCTAAATTTATTTTGGTTCTTTCGGCTACCCGACTTTGCTAATATTTTTTAAGCTACTACGAACGAAGCTCATTAGGCCATAAATTCTAGTGTATATCAACCTCCAAATCTCCAAATCTAGCAATGCTGGAATGGAATTTCCAGTCTAAATTCTTACCTTCACTTACCGGATTCCAGATCAAAACTACACTCTTCTCTGCCGTTAATTCAGCAGATCTTGGCCAGGCAAGGATCAGCCCTATATGGCTCATTTGGGGAAGGAGTCAACATTCTGCTCGGAGTTATAAAGGAAACATTCTTTCAATTTTGCTTAGCAAATCAAACTTCAGGAGAAACAGTTTAACTAACTGCATTATATTTAAAAAAGACTTGGTCCACATATTATAAACGATGAATACTTAATCTGGTATAAAGACCAGGGAAGACATAAGCAGGATCGTTGCTACCTATAGCGGAGATTGGCTAATAAGAGAACATGCATGAAGCCAGTTATTCCTCACAACATACTCACTGTCGTACAAGCTAAAAAAGAAACATTTATTTATTTGCTCTGAAAACGCCATACCCTGGCCAAAATTAGAGAACAATCGTTCTCGTAAGGGATTTTTTTGACAACACCGACGTAATTTCGGAAAAGAAGATCAAAGACTTGATCTCTTTGCTCAGCACTATTAAATGTTTCTAGCACGAACTTCGGTTAATTCTGTATCGCGTTTGATTCACAAGACCCTTAACTAACGGACTGAGGGCTTTGACGCAGGTTAATTGTGCAGTGGCTGAGAAGATCATTCTATCGGATCAGTTACTGCTTCAGAAGCATTCAGTCAACAAGCTGCCTAGTTGGGAACATTTTAGATGGTTTCGAATGCGGGTGATGGTCTGGTTGTTTGGTAAAAACCTTTAAGTTCAATAAAATAATTTGCTTTCTTAAGCCCACTTTACATGGAGCTCCGGCCTTAATGGTATGTTAATTTCCTTCAAATTTGTGATATTTATAAAAATATTCTTTGGAATATTATGTTCCAAATTTAAAGAAAATCAGTTTACCCGTTTATGTTCTAGATCGACGAAAAGTGAACGTTTACACAAAACACCACAGATATAAACCGTTGTTAATAAATACTTCAATTAAGGAAAACATTCCCACGATGTTATTTAAAAAGTGTCTTTACATGGGTAATTCAAATCACTTCAACGACAAAAAATCTCTTTAACAATCCCATTTTCCAAATGACACCCTTATTACCGTTTTCAAAAAAGGATTTCCGGACATCCGTTGCGGTAAGGTAAGAATGAGTATATGAGAACGATGAAAACAACTCAAATAACAATAATAACAATGAATGCCCTCATTAACAGCTAACCATAGAATTGTTGCTACATACATACTATAAAAACATACCAACAGGGCGGAACAAATTCATTTGCCACCTTTCGTGTGGCACAAGATTGTATAGCTACCGTACCTACCGTTACCGTTAAAGTTGTTGTCGTGTTGAGAGTACTCCAACAAGGCTATAACAGACGGTACAGTACCAACTAATTTCCGACCTCACCAACATCCAGGCTCCCTTTATTTCTCAGATCCACATAACGTTGATGGCATGCCGTCGCCATCGATGACGACGACTACTACGATAGCAAAAGTGCCAAAAAGGACAAAAACAAAAAAATGGAGAATTCCAGTTTTCCGAAATAAAAGAATTTGCATCAGGAGACAATATCCATTCCCCGAACAGAAGATAAGGCTGCCAAATCCGCAGCAGCTCCATTATACAAGGACAAGCACCCCCAACTCAAACCTGAAAATTTCTAGTACGTTACGGTACTCCATTTATACTTTCTCCACTACTAATAGTATATCTACCTATTTATTCTAGTATACATCTGTACATATGCATAGTGTTGTGTTTTGTTGATGTTCTACATACATACATATATACATTATAATACTAGTCCTCGTAGTCGGTTAAAGTGAACACAAAAGAAAACGAATAAGCAATTAAGACCTTTACCAGCAAAACAACAGCATGGCGGCTCACTGGCTTGGGATGCCATTGTTGACGCTTTGTTATCCTTTCGCGAGCCTCCCGAGCCTCATAATAGGTATTGCCTGATGTCCTGGCATCGGCTTCGACTTCAGCATACAAGCAAAATTCAAAAAATGCTACTAATTTCTAGCGCTCTCATCGTACTGGAGGCAGTAAAGTCATCGTCCTTTTGTTCAGAACAGCAGCAGCGCGTCGTTGTCGCCATTCAAATTATAGTAAAGCAACGGCTACCATGTACAGGGTGTTGCAGATCATATTTTAAACCGTGGGTCATTTAAAGCATAATAAAGGCAATATCGATTTTTCGTTTTAATTTGGCTTTTGTTGACAATGCAAAGGCTTTAACCTTTTTTGGGGATACCTTTTCTTCCTTTTCTAAAAAGTAGTTTGTTTTCAGTTATGGTGAACATTTCGATAGAAAGTTGTTACAGTTTGCTTTCTATTTTGCTATTTTTGCTTCCTTTTTAATTTTTGCTTAAGAAAACAGGCTTCATACTCGTAGCTCCGATTTTATTCAGTAATGTTTTCAATTAAATTGAACTATCAATTATCAATATAGAACAAGTATCAGTTTTTTTTGTATGTCTTCATAGAAAAAGAGAAATGTAAATCGAGTATGATGAATAATTTGATAGTTCACTGGGTGTTCAAATTGACCCATTCACCCAGTGGCGTAACTAGGAAGGGGATAAAGAGATTTAATGTCCCTTTTCATCCCGACAGAAAGCAGAAATGAAAGAGCTAGGCTCTAATCACATAGCATATCGCATACTTTATATGCCGGCACTACTAGTGCTAAATCGAAAGCACGCCTAGTATCGCAAGTAAAGACCTTTTTATTAGTGAGCTACAAATACAGATGTGTTTGAATGCATTTGTAAATATACTAAAAATAACTTTCGGGATAAATCGGGTAGTTCCTCCGCTTTTGCTTCTGCTTAGTTCTAAGATAGGTGAAGGCGTTGTATTATGAATTGTTGCTTTTTCATTTCCACATCCCAAGTGTTGACCGTATTTCAAAAAGATTCCGTTCTATCCGTGGTTTAGTTTTCGAGGTTTCACATGTTAATTATAAGAATCTTGCCAATTCAAGAACCAGAAAAGATACTACCTAATCGAGATAATTTAACAACAACCACGAACCACAGGAAGTAAGAGTCATTTTGTAACTTAAACTATAATTCCAAACAACCACAATTCCTTTCCGGTTATAATACACAACATAAGTGAATTCAAATAAGGCCAAGACACGAAGCTCAAAAACATGGAACAGCCAATTCAGATTTTTACCAGACAATTCATATGTATATTCGAAATAGTGTATAAATGGTTTTTAATTAATGAATATAGTCTACGCCAGGAGTCGGCAACGAAGTGCCCGCGGGCACCAAGATGCCCGCGAGATAATCTTAAAATGCCCGCATTAAAATACATTTCATATGTATTATCATTTCAAAAGACTAATTTTTTATTACTATATAATATATACAAAATGACATTTTAAATAATTTAATAACCGATGTGAACATTTCAATAATTTAGAAAAAATTGTAATATTCTTCATTAACTCTTTTACCCAACTGGATGACGATAATGCTATTAAAATTGCAAGCTAAAGGGTGATTTTTTTGAGGTTAGGATTTTCATGCATTAGTATTTGACAGATCACGCGGGATTTCAGACATGGTGTCAAAGAGAAAGATGCTCAGTATGCTTTGACATTTCATTATGAATAGACTTACTAACGAGCAACGCTTGCAAATCATTGAATTTTATTACCAAAATCAGTGTTCGGTTCGAAATGTGTTTCGCGCTTTACGTCCGATTTATGGTCTACATAATCGACCAAGTGAGCAAACAATTAATGCGATTGTGACCAAGTTTCGCACTCAGTTTACTTTATTGGACATTAAACCAACCACACGAATGCGTACAGTGCGTACAGAAGAGAATATTACGTCTGTTTCTGAGAGTGTTGCTGAAGACCGTGAAATGTCGATTCGTCGCCGTTCGCAGCAATTGGGTTTGTGTTATTCGACCACATGGAAGATTTTACGCAAAGATCTTGGTGTAAAACCGTATAAAATACAGCTCGTGCAAGAACTGAAGCCGAACGATCTGCCACAACGTCGAATTTTCAGTGAATGGGCCCTAGAAAAGTTGGCAGAAAATCCGCTTTTTTATCGACAAATTTTGTTCAGCGATGAGGCTCATTTCTGGTTGAATGGCTACGTAAATAAGCAAAATTGCCGCATTTGGAGTGAAGAACAACCAGAAGCCGTTCAAGAACTGCCCATGCATCCCGAAAAATGCACTGTTTGGTGTGGTTTGTACGCTGGTGGAATCATTGGACCGTATTTTTTCAAAGATGCTGTTGGACGCAACGTTACGGTGAATGGCGATCGCTATCGTTCAATGCTAACAAACTTTTTGTTGCCAAAAATGGAAGAACTGAACTTGGTTGACATGTGGTTTCAACAAGATGGCGCTACATGCCACACAGCTCGCGATTCTATGGCCATTTTGAGGGAAAACTTCGGAGAACAATTCATCTCAAGGAATGGACCGGTAAGTTGGCCACCAAGATCATGCGATTTGACGCCTTTAGACTATTTTTTGTGGGGCTACGTCAAGTCTAAAGTCTACACAAATAAGCCAGCAACTATTCCAGCTTTGGAAGACAACATTTCCAAAGAAATTCGGGCTATTCCGGCCGAAATGCTCGAAAAAGTTACCCAAAATTGGACTTTCCGAATGGACCACCTAAGACGCAGCCGCGGTCAACATTTAAATGAAATTATCTTCAAAAAGTAAATGTCATGGACCAATCTAACGTTTCAAATAAAGAATCGATGAGATTTTGCAAATTTTATGCGTTTTTTTTTTTAAAAAAGTTCTCAAGCTCTTAAAAAATCACCCTTTATTTCGATATTTCAAATAAAGAGAACCTAGTATTGGAAGTTATAAATATTATAAATATATAAATTATAAATAAACTGTTTAAATTATAAATGACTAATGAAATCGAATTAAAGTCATATCATCACGATGAAAAATTCTGAAGTTTGGTTAGCAAATGTAACTATCCAATATTAAGAAATTGTGCTATAAAATTGAGCTCTCTTTGCGCATCCACATATTTTTACGAATGTGTGTTATTAAATATGAAGTTCATAAAATCGAAGTACCGAACGACCCTTATAGATTTTTTTTTTTTTTTATAATCAACTCACGCTCAAGGGAATATGATTACCCTTTAAATGTTTTAACACAGCGTGGGCGTGAAGTTACGGAAGAGAAAGAAGGATAGGAAAGATGTGTGGCACGATGTTCTGAGACTGTTGGTGGTTGTCTCAGATATTTTTATCTCCAGGGTTGGCGGCTGAACTAAAGCGGAGAACTGCTGTGTCTTATTTCTATGTCGCTTATAATTCACATTATTTTATTCGTGTTCATCCTTGCTGGGCATACTAGTTTAACTCAATCACATGTTTTTAGTGTTATGCCTAAACAACATGTAATGAGTACACCAGCAACCCATTGATGACAATTTTTAGAAAGTTTTAATAGAATTAAAGATGACATAGACGACGACGGCAGGTATCGAACCTGTGATACTGAGGTTGACAGGCGAGCACACAACCATCGCGCCACGGCCACCCCATTTGGAAATAAATTTTATTTGAATTGATATTATTGCCGTATTAAAAAATTGATTTTTCATTGGGTGGTGCCCGCTGAACTTTGGGATTTCAAAATTGTGCCCGACTAATTGAAAAGGTTGCCGACGGCTGGTCTACGCATTATTATACAGGGTACGTATAATGTTCTAGGTCGATGTTTTTTTGCACTAACTTTTAAATGTAATACAATCCTATAATTTATATTTAATTGATTAATTATATATAATTTAAGCACATTTTGCATAATATAATAAAATGCACGACTAGATGCACGTATTTGCTCTTGTGTAACAGTAGATACTTTGGAATTTAAAAAATTATTTATAAATATGTAAGTATAAAACATGGATAAAATGAGATAAAAATGTTCAAATGCATAAAATTGAAGTCTGATTTCTAGAAAAGTATCTATATGCAAACAAAGTTTAAAAATTTCAAAACGTAATTTTTTTTTTCCAAAACTAAAAAAAAGATATTTTTTCGAATATTCTTACCTATATGCAATTTTATTTTAAATTCAAAGGAGCTCCTGTACAAAAAATATGGTCAAAATCATAAAAGCCGTTAATGAGAAAGTTGAAAACAAAAGAAAATGCACGACTGAGTCGCACGAACTTGCTCCTATGTAATAGACTAGGAATTTTAAAAACGGATGTTATTAAAGAAAACTGTTCATAAGGATAAAATGAATTTTTTAAATTCTTTTAGTAGTAAGAGATAAAAACAGAATGCTATGCAAATATGAATTTATGCAGGAACAAATATTATAAGTCGTTGTAAGGGTTCCTTAAAAAAATAAGCTTTTATGTACAAAATTTTTAAAACATTTTTAAGAAAACATTTTGGTACGCCAACCTTAAGTTTTTATTATTGTACGAATAAAAGTCTAATGAGATATCGAATTTTTCAAAAAAAAAAAAAAAAGACTTTTTTTTTCTAAAAATTGAAAAAATATTTTTTCTTAAGTTTTTAAATGCAATGTTTTTTAAACTTTTTAGGAGCTTCCTTATAAAAAATTTCATTAAAATCCGTTATGTCGATAATGAGAAATTCAAAATTCGAAAAAATCGTTCTATGGTAGGTACAGTCAGTAATATCTAGATTTAAAATTTTTTTTTACTGAATTATAGATCGTAAAGATTAATCAAAAGAAAAAAAAATTTAGCAAAATTCTCGGAACCGTTTTCGAGAAAAATACGATTTTCGAAAACCATTTTTTAACATTTGTATGGAAGGTACCATTAGTTTTAGATAAAACAAATTTTTCTTCTCAAATCTTGTAGATTATATTAGGAAACTTTTATTTGTCAAGTTTGAAAAAAATCGAGCATGGGATTTTCGAAATACATATTGAGTTTCCAAAAAAAAAAATTTTAATTTTTTCTTACAAATCCAAAAAATTAAAAATTGAAAATTTGAATATGTAATAATATTCAAACTTTGGAGGAGCTTTGGCATAAAAAAAATTATTTAAATCGGCTGTACCGTTTTCGCGAAAATCAAAAACAAAAAAAATGGACCAAGGGGGGCTACCAAAAATAACAATTTTTTGTAAATTTTTTTTCAACAATTAGCTAGTTTTAACCAAATGAAATTTTTCAAATGTGTGGGACAGTTTTTGAGAAAAAAAATATTTATAAAATTTCGACAAAAATCGTATGGCAGGTACTGTTATTTTTGGTCTTAAAAAAAAAACAGAAAAAAACTTCCGGGGGGGAAAAATTAAAACCCATATCTACCAAGTTTGAAGAAAATCGGCCGAGCCGTTTAGGCTGTAGTCGAACCGACAGACAGACAGACAGACAGAATTGCGAGACCCACTTTTTTGGTCGTCGCTATCATCGTAATGTCAACTTTGATCAAAATCTCGAGTTCGATTTTTTTTACGAATGCATAACTTGCCTTATAGTACCTATAAGTCGCAAGTAAAAATACCAGTTCTATGACAGGGACCTTTAATAACATTTGTTCTTAAATTTTTTTTTTTACACGAAAATGTAGTCCATGTCTGAATTATTTTTATTAAAATCATTAGAGCCGTTTTTGAGATAAATTAGATTTTAGATACCGGATACAAATAAAGATTCCCAAAACCAGTAAAAACCAGAATTATTTTGCCAGACTTCGATTTATTATTCAAGAACAGAGATCATATCAAAAATATGTACATGTTCGAAATGCGTCCATTGCTCCAACAATTTACCGCGTGGTGGCCATCGGCAGCAAATATACAGGAAAAGCCCGAAGCTTTCCCCAAGCTACGTTCTGCATTTGGCGATATTTAGGACTAATATTCGGTTTTTTCATGAGTTAAATCAAACGACGCAACTATAGATACGAATTCAGTATGCGTTTTCATGAATTGTATAACTCTTAAGAGATTCACGGTTGTTAATTAATGTAATTTATAATTAATGATTCAAACATTCGGGGTGAGTAACTAAAATGTTCTCAATAATTTCTTTACGCTGCTAATCCGAAAAATAATTATTGTTCATTAGTTTTTCGGAGAGAACAATGATCGATGCGCCCTATTTCCCTCTGACATCATATGTACCCACTTAACCGTAGATTAATATTCAAAGAAATATTGGATCATATTTTTTTCGAAAACGACGAAAAAGTGCAGTGTTCAGATTGTAACGTTTGAAATGGAAATGGAGGTGAAGAGTAATCCGAAATTATTGTTTCAACAAGATGGAGTCATAGTTCACATATTTCCCAAACTATTGCTCTCCTGAGTATGGTATGGTATTCCTGAGGCAAATAAAATATCGCATTAATCTGACTTTAATTGGTCCCAAGTACACCCGCTTTACCTACACACTGCAGAATTTTGCCAATAAGCAAAGAACTATTAAACAGCTTATGCGCAATATCCGACAAGTAGTGACGGAACCATTTGATAAACATTATTTAACAAATACAAAGTGAACATATTTTCAAACAATGATCTAAATTTTAATAAACGCCGAATTTAAATTAAATCAAAATTAAAAATGTAATTATTTAATACTTGCAGGCACTTTTTTAAAACTATTATTTATAAATCAAAATATATATTAAAAGCTAGCCGTGTCAAAAGACTTAAAATTTCGTTACCGAAACTTTATTGCAACTAAATATTCAGTTGCAAATCTTAGTGAACAACGACTTATCGATAGGTTGGAGTTTAATCTCGACAAACTCCCCTGAAAGTTGTTGATCAATTATATTTTAATCCAGTTATTAAAAACGTTTCGTAACTCTTCATATTGATAACACAAATTTTACGTGTAAATCTAACTTACTGTATAATAGCATTTTGAATTAAGTTGCACAATAGGACGGCCTTCTGGGCAATTTCGGATTCATTGATGGTGCATATTCATGTTTACTATTCTTTTAGACAAAATATGACATATGACAATCACTTTGTCATTGAGAAGTCATTACAACTTTGTTGTAATATAAATTCGCTTGGGTGGGATCAGACGAAGGAAACGTCATCGTGGCTTCAATGCCATCATAGAAAAATTCCGTCCGAGTAGTAACTACTATCGTAAAATTCAATTTCATGATACTGATCATTAGTTTTTAATCAAAATAAAATGCACGTAACGCACAAGCTTGTTATTTTGCTTAAGAGACTCAAAATCTTACCAATGTTCTACATACTCTTATATTAAAATGTTTAAAAGCATACATTTTTTTTAAATCATTCAACCGTTTTTTATGTAGGTATCAAATTTTCAAATAAAAATTTAAAATTTTACTCATATCTTTACTAAATTTTTTTTATCTAATGATCGTACAAATTAAGCGAAACTGAAAAACACGTATCAACATTCTAGGAACCTTTTTTTTGGTTTTAAAACTTCGGAGAGATAATTAAAAAAATGTTAATTTCATAAGAAAAGTCGGGCGAGTCTTTAGCTACCTGCACATGTAAATTTTTTTTAAGACCAAAAATAACGGTACCTGCTATACATTTTTTCCAAATCGTAGAATGTGTTTTTTTTTCAATTGTTCCAGATTCCAAAAACTTCATTAAGTAAAAGCCAGCTATGGTTACAAAAAAAAAACTTCTGAAGAAAAGAATCATTTCTTTTGTTTCAATTTTCTCAAAAACAATACCACTGACTTTGATGAATTGTCTTACGCTAGAGCTCCTTGGAATGTTGAACAAATAAATATACTCGTATATTTTGTGCAAATAAATTTTGAAGCAAATTTTTTTTAGAATTTTAAGAAAAAACTCAATATTTCGAAAACAGCATACTTGATTTTCTTAAAACTTGACAATTTACCCCCCCTATTACGGTTTGCGAATCGAACGTTCGAGGTGAGATTTTTTCATTAGCGAACTACACATTCGACATACTACGGTTGGCGAACTTTACAATTCGAGTTCGAAATTTGATTGTTTATTAAAAACATCAAATATATGACATTTAATTCGAATCAAAGGTTCTGGATAACCGTAATACTTGTCCCCCCCGACGGGTTTCACCTTGTCGTGGTGGGGGGGCTTAAGTCTATCCTCCTGCTGTTGAGCTTCAGCAGGTGGAATTAGGCAACTAAGAAAACCCAAGAGTCAGGGAGATGGGGACAGTCAGGGTTGGAGACGATATGGGATGGTTAGGATTCTGGTGACCTGCCTTGCCGGAATCTTAACGCATCCCGTAGTATTTGATCTTGATTGGTAGTGTTTGGTAGGACCGGAGGGTCTCTAGTTGCTGCGATGACTAGGGGTCCGAAAGTTCTACCAGAAAAATGGGCGTTTTGTTGAGTACAATTGGTATGGTTCTCTTTGGGATACGCGACCAATGAGAACCTTTTGATTCGATCTTGATGGTAGTTGGGGTGGGACTGTGGATTTTCGACTGGGCATGCAGTTGGGGATCCTAGGTCTCATCCGTGGTCTGGGGACTGAGTTCTGGTGTGACGTGTGTCATGTTGGTGCAAGAGGTGTCAGAGAGTGTCCGATGTGTCTAATTGGTTGTTTGAAGTGTGCTGCTGCTGGAATACTGTCGAAGGTTGCTTACTATATACATGAGGCTTGGTGGCATGTCTCCAGGGTGTACCATGCGTTATTCCCAAGCGATCGTGTGGTAAGTGATTTTGATGGTGGTTCCGGTGGTTAGTGCATGGATAATGATTGGTTGGATGCATCAGATGTGGCGAAGTTCTTCGGCTGATCGTAACCAGCTGGAGTTCTTCAAAAAGACAAGGACGTGTGACGAGGAGTGCTTGATAGGCAAGAGGTGTCAGAGACTTGGGGGTTCCGGGTACTTGTACCTGGCGTCCTACGTTAATAGCGTGAAGTGGACCGTCGTCCAGAGTTCTTCGGAACAAAGACCGGGGCGTCACCCGTGTGAACCGTAAGGGGATCAAAAGACAGGAGCGTCTCTCCTTGCTCACCAACTGGTGGCTAAAGACAGGGGGTCTTTCCTTGATTGCCGTAAGGTGAACTAAATAAGACTAGGATGTGCATGAGTTGTTTGTTGACCGCCCTCAACTTACTTCTCTCTATATGTGCATCCTAGGGTTGCTAGGCCCAGGGTTTTGCAGTAACCTATCTGGAAGTGACTAGTTCTATTCCGTGTTTCCGAAGCTGAGTAGGAATTAGGCTTTGCCTCTTTTCCGTTTTTGCCTAGGAAGGAATAGACGAAGTTGCGAGGCTCCACCGGTAGCCTTATACTGGTACCACGGGTGATAGTGCCCGGGATTTTGAGGGCAATAGTGCACATCTTCGGGGGTGTCAGTTCTCTTTTTCCTGCTATCTTGAGGTCGGCCCCCTAGTGGAAGATCGTGGTGGCGTGGTTTACTCCAAATGCGGAAACGAATGGGATTCAGGATTCTTTTCTTGGATTCAAGAGGCGTTGGTAGGTCTCGACTTTAAACAAGAGGTGTGCATATGCTGCAACATATCAAAACTTTGTTACCGAAGTAGCTTGCTACGGAGGGGTTAATGGCTAGGACTAAATCTGGCTTCAATGGTGGTAGGCCACCCGTGGGGTCAAGGCGTAATAGCTAGGTATCCACGTTAAACAAGGAACACTACCGTAATACTTAATTCTCACACTCACATGTTTATTTGTTCGACTCGGCAGCCGTAATAAGGGGGTACATTTTATTTATTTATTTATTCATTTATTTTCTTAAATTTAGAGCAAAGAAATCATACTTAAAGCTTTTGGTTCTGAGATTGCCATTTGTAGAAGCAATGAGATTAGAGAATTTATTAAAAATACCGATTAGCTGATCAAGAAGACTATTGGCGCCGTAGTTTGATTCGTTGAAAATAACGTAAAGAGGCAAATCTTTTTATAAACTTGAATGACTATTGAAATTCAATCGACAAAAATAACCGATGGAGTTGAATGGGTCTTCATTTATTAAACCAGATATGAAACAGAACTGCAAATACTCTGTGAATAAAAGTTTTTTTCAGTTTCGTCTTTATTACTGGCATAACGGATTTGAATCAAATTTAAAAAGTTATAATTTTTAAAAGTTCTATCAAATAACCAGATTAGTTTATCCATTAGCTAAAAGACCAAATTTGTTCGGCTAACTGGGAAAAATGGATTATAACTTGATAAAGTACTTTATTTGAGTTCAACCACGATATTCTTGTGGTTTCACACTGAAAAGCTAGGTAAGTGACAATTATTGTAATACACAAGCTACATGAACTTATTCAAATGTGACAATTTGTACTTAAAAAGACTAACTTCATATGCGACACGTTATATTACACTTTACAGAATGTTTGATTAAGGCTATCAGCCTAACCTAATCTAATGACATATTCTTTATAATATGGCAATACCCCCATATAACCGAAGGATGCATCAAACAAAAATAGAAACTCTTATAAACAGAATAGACAACAAAAGTTGAAGTTCTTCCCAAGTTAGAAACAGTTCAATCTACATCCTCATTTATTTTGATCATTAATTTCTCAAGGGTTTTAATAGTCCGATTGCGAGTATTTCAGTCTTCTTCAAATTTTATCAATTGTTAAACAGCATCACGCTCATTATATTTACCTAGCTGCAGGTCAAAGCCTTCCCTTCCAAATTAAATGCAAATTTTACTGATATATCGCACCCTTAGAATGAAAGTGACCTAACTGGCCTTAATATGAAATATATAATATAACATACTCGTATATAAATACGAAATATGAGTGAGAAAGGGACAGTCTATACATCAGTCACTTGAAATATCTGAGAGATACATTCAAACTTACTCAAAACTATACTTTCTTGAAAACTTTATTGCTCATTTCCCACAAATTGCTATTTTTCCGTTAGGTCACTTTCATTCTAAGGGTGCGATATTTACATTTTTTCGGACTTAGAATATATTTCAGAAGTAAGTACTTAATAGCTTATAAGCTTAATCCTATTAGGTATGTGCTTTTGGGATTTCAATGTTTGGTTGAATTTTAGATGCCTACTTACAACTATTAATTAATGTTTATATTTGTACAACTCTAGGTAAATATTATGAAACTATGCCTAGTAACACCCTGTGTGTCTACCTACATATGTAAAATATAGCTTATTGTCTTCGTCTCCAATAAAATCATCAACTCTAGGACCTCCACTTGTAGCCATATGGCATAACTAGTGATTCCCTGAGTGTTTACATCGCACGAAATGCCGTCCGTCAATGCTTCAATGAAACACTCTAACGGGATTGTAAACAAATGATTTAAAAATTGATTGTATTCGTATGCCGCTACGTCTCCGGTAATGGTATCGATCATGTGTTCGTCGTACCCTTGCCGTAATGATGATTGTTATTGTTTTCTTGACAACACAAGCAATATTGCACCCGTTGCGTTTGTATATCCGGGTGTTATTTTATGTTATAGTTACTTCCTGGCTTGGATAAAGCAAAATGGAAGGGTTCCCGAACCGCGATTTAAATTAAGTCGGCTGTTAAATGCGTGGCATCCGAACCAATGACCACCATCTCCATCATTTTCATCATCATCATCGACAGACGACCATTCCATCGGCATAATCATGCCGCTCTGAGTTTTAAGGGTGACTTCATTTGCGTCTATGGTTATCATCATTATCATTGTTTTCACGGAAATAATGAATGAAGTGTCGTCGTTACCCAGACGACCTCTTTTTTTGTTGTTTTCAATCAATAGACGAATGAATTAAGTTACAGTCTATTGGAAGTTACCCGGAAGTATTGATAAGAGATTTAAATCGGTCATTCTAAGAGGAAATGTACTTAGGAAGGTACGGTCGGTCGGCATTGAGTTGGAGTATAATTGAATTGGGACTATCCTAAGGAAATAGCGTGTTAATGGCATCATACCCAAACCCAAGGGAAACATTAAAACGGATTCGGTTAGTATACATACAAGTATTTCGGTATAAATTTAGCTTTTCTTTAACAGATGTATTCCTTTGTTGAATTAATTAAAAATAATTATTAACTTAAGGAATAGGATCTACGAAGATTTGAGATAAACTTATTCAGATATCTACTCCTCAAATTAAGCGTACTTTTAGAATGATAGATTTTTCGTGTACAAAAAAAAATTAATATAATAAACTTAATAAAGCTTTGCCTTTATTTAAGTCAGAAGAAGAGTTTTTTACCTAAAATAACATAAGAAAGAAAAGTTTATATTTAATTTAAGAGAAGGCTTACTTTGGTGTACAATGCCCATCTTTAGAATATAATGTTATAGGTATTATATCTAGATATTAGAATAAAACATAAAAACCATATGTATCCAAATTATGCAGCTGTTTTAGAAGCAAAAAAAAATGTTATCCTGAAAACTTGGTCTTTAATAGGAGATGTAAGATTTATTAAGATTAAGAATTTTATTTTTGAATTTGTTTTATATACGAGTACAATTTTACTTAAAACTAACTTATTACTAAATTAAATCCTGTTGGCTCAACAATAGGGGCCCAACGTTCTTCATTTGGTTTTACATAATGCTATTTGCTTACAATATCATATTAATGTTTTCTTAATCTAATTCATGATTTTTTTAATATTAGGTGTGTTTTTTTGGGAAAATTATCCGTAGTGAAGTAGGATTTCCCAAAAAAACGTATCCGCAGTTGTGCGATTTTTCTACTTTAAAGTTGGTACCACTGACTAGTTGTCAAATATTTAATTGAAAAAAAAAACAACCAATAACTTTTTGCCAAGTAATTTTCATGTTTCTGAAAATATATATGGAGGTTTTTATTTATGAATTTCAATTTAAATCATTTTGTATTTACTTTTTCTGTTCACCAGCCATTTTTCATAAAGCAGAAGTTTTGTTTGTGATTTTTTTTTGTTGACAATTATCACCACAAAAGTCAAGGGATCTGTTCGCAGACTTAAGTTAGTTTTGGATTTCTCAACAGCTTTTTTCATAAGATGGCTTTGTCGCGTTAGTAACTCTTAAATGTCGCTGTTTAACTAAAGTATAACAGCTGACCACGACATTTCGCTCCTACAAAAACGCGTTAGTTATTAAACAGCTTTCTATAAGAGTTCGACACCAACACGATACAAAATGCAGCGTTTTTCTTATAAAAATGGTTTTGTAAAAAAAAGACTTAAACTCTCAATGGAAAATGCTAAACAACAAACCACTTTTCGTACTCTACGAACATGCCTTCGAGATACAAAAGAGTTTTCAATTGTACCAACATTTGTATTCGAGACTCGAGCAAACGTCAGTATTCTATCGGCAGTTGGATCCTACTTCTACTTTTATCGGCAGTGAAGACTTTGTATTTGTAATACGTATAAAATCTTACTTCACTACGGATAGCTTTGCGAAAAAAACACACCTATTAACTAAATAATAATTTTTGATGAGTGGGCGTTTTATCCCCTGTAGTATTGATTGTTGTTCTTCTCGTAAAAGGGTGCGTTGTCGTTATTATATGGATAATGTCTTCAAATTGATCGTTAGTGATGGCTCGGGTGTATAGAAACTTGTCACTAGGTTCTAGTGCATGCTGGAGAAGTTGTTGCACTTCTGTGTTGGGATGATCCAGTCATATTCTGGCAAACAAAAATTTTCAATCTTTCAAATAATGATATTCAAAACTTGTGATAGATCTTCTCTGCCAGCTCAGCACATATTTTGTTTATTAATATTTTAATTTTTTTATATTTTCTCGCTTATATTTGCCTCCAAATATTCAAAATTTTGACTTTCCTTTCGTAAATTTGTTGTCATTTTGAAATCACAAATTTGAAAATATTAAAAAATCATAAAAAAACATCAAATGACAGCGATTTTAAGTAAAACTATTATACCTACACTTTAGAAAAATGGAGCTGTTTTCGCTAAGGAGAAGACTATACTACGCAAAAAACCCTAGTATAGATACTACGCTCATACAATTTTGCTCGCCTGGTATTACCGTAGTATAGCATGACGACATGTGGTTCATTCGTATACTATGGTGTCTATACTAGATGTGTGTCACAGGCATTAACATTAACTTTTTTCCAAATGGGGTTGAGATGGAAGATCAGGCATTAGTGAATATAAACAAAGTTTTTCAGACCTAAACATTTCAGATGATAATATTTTCTTAACATCTTTTGTTCCTATCCAGCCAGTGTCAGGTGACCCAGAATCACAAAATAAAATTATATTGTGGCAAAATCCTCGTCCATCATCAACAAGACAAGGTTCCAAGGTCCACGAAACAACAGATTTAACTGTAAGAGAATTCGATTACATCGAAAACCAAATATCTATTTTAAATTAATTTTTAACAATCCGATTTCCAATATGCATACAATTATAACAAAATGAATAATGAAGGAAATCAGCTGGGGCTTGCTTACGTTTATAATAGCCAAAGTTTTAGATTGTTGTTTTTTATAGTATATAATTGACATAAGGAAGGTGTAGCTAAAACGGGTAAGAAAATATTTTATTAATAAGTATTTGAGCCGAAATTAAGTGCTTTGGCTCGGTTTAACTATTCCGAGGTTGAACCGAGTATTAGCGAAATCTAATAAATAAGGGTATAATAGATCATATTAACGGAAGTATTTCAGTAAAGTATAAAATGCTTGTTACAATGATAGACGGTACGGTCTGTAATGTCATAACTGAATCATCTTCAACTTAAAGGTGTTATCTTTGTGGTGTAACACCAAAAGATTTTATAAAATAGATTTGGGGTTGAACAAGCAAGTTCAAGACAAGTCAAAGCTGAGGTTTGGTTTATCCTCAATACGAATGATGGCACCACTGCCCGTCGATTTTTTGATTACTCTGTTACTTCTTCGGATATAACCAACATCATATGTCGATTTAGAGTTTTTTTTTGTTCACAATATCCAGTCGAATTAAGGAGTATTATATTGATACCGCAAATATATTTGTGCAACTGTACCCATGGTATAATATGCGCACAACTGTGCATACAATTTTATTACACAGCCCCAAAATTATATCTAAAGCTATTCTTCTGATTAGACAGCGCGGCGAAGAAGCCCAAGAATCTCGGAACAAAGACATAAAGCGTTTTCGTGAAAGTTTCTCAAGAAAATTTTCGAAGATGTGTTGCACAGTCTTTTGGCTTCTTCTGACCCATTTATAAGTAATTTGAAAAGAAAAAACTAAACCCTAAAACGAAAACTGCACTTCCATGTGACGTACTTCAATTTCTAATAGAAGATCGAGCAAGCGGAATTAGTTGCAGTTCACAATTTATTGAATGATGTACATACAAACACAAACATGTGTATTTATTTATGCATATTATTATTATGTACTCGTATCTAAACCTGTTTATTTATTGTGTGTGACGTCGAAAAGTTACAGAGAGCAATAAAGCCATACAAATGTTGTATTAGGTTTAATATAAAAATTTTGTACACAAAAGTTATATACATACAGTATTACCAAAGTATTACTATTTACATATACAGTGAACCAAAAAAAAAGTTGTACAGTCGATTTTCTTGTGTTAAAATGCAAATATCTATGGAGTTATTTGCAGTAGAAAAATAAAATATTTACCAAAACAAGGATTTTTTTTCAACCTCCAGATTAAGTAAAATACATTTTTTTTAAATAAATTATTTTAATAAAAAAACAAATTCAACAAATAAAGTCCATTTTATAAAACCAAAAAAAAACTTGTACACTATGTAGTTAAAACACTGTAAAGAACCGTTATCCAGTAGGCTTTATCAGATCATCTCTTTTTTGAAAGGTTTAGTTTGTTCTTTGTTGTCAGAGTAATAATTTGTTAAAAGTTTATAAGAGAAATTAAAAAAAAATGGAAAACAAACAAACTTCACTTGATATGAAAAAACTTGTTGTCAAGTTGTGGGAAGAAAAGAAAAGTTTACGACAAATTGCTGATATTGTGAAAAAACCACATTCCACAATCCAGTATGTTATTAATTCATACAAAAAAAACGGATTTTTAACCAGACCAAGAGGAAGTGGGAGACCAAGGAAAATTGATACTCAACAAACCAAAAGGCGTATAGTAAGGATTGTACAAAGTAATCCCAAAATTTCGGCAGTGGAAATAGCGGAAGACCTTAATAGGAACAAAATTGTCCAAGTTCATCCACAGACGGTAAGAAATTTTTTACATTCGGAAGAGTTTAGAGGTTTTACGCCTCGAAACAAACCACTTTTATCCGCCATAAATGTCAAGAAGCGCCTACAATATGCCAAAGAGTATATAAAAAAGCCCATAGAGTTTTGGAATTCCGTTATTTTTACCGACGAATCCAAATTCAACATTTTTGGATCTGATGGGCGACGTTTTGTTTGGAGAAAAAGGGGTACAGCGTTGGATCCAAAGAATGTAAATTGCACTGTAAAACATGGCGGTGGCAGCGTCATGGTGTGGGGTGCGATGGGAGCAAATGGAGTTGGAAGTTTTCAGTTTGTGGAAGGGACAATGAATAAATTTGACTACCTGAACATCTGGAAAAATAATTTACGAACTACTGCATCAAAATTGGACCTTGGAGATAATTTTAGTTTCGTTCATGACAATGACCCGAAACATTCCTCGTTGATAGTAAAGGAATGGTTGTTATATAACGTAAAGAAAGTACTCCCTCATCCTCCTCAAAGTCCGGATTTAAATCCAATTGAACATCTCTGGGCTCATATTGAAAAAAAGTTGAGGGAAAGGAAAGTAAAAAATAAAGAAGAGTTAAAAAATGCAATACAGAGGATATGGCTTGAAATTACGCCTGATGTAACGAAAAAATTGGCCCTTTCAATGCCAAAGAGGTTGCAAAAGGTCTTAGATGCCAAAGGACACTATACCAAGTATTAACCCAGTTACTTGTTCGAAATGTTGTTCTTTTTTAATCGAATTTTTGAAATGTACAAGTTTTTTTTTGTTTTATAAAATGCACTTTCTTTGTTCAATTTGTTTTTTGTATTAAAATAATTTATTTAAAAAAAATGTATTTTACTTAATCTGGAGGTTGAAAAAAAATCCTTGTTTTTGGTAAGTATTTTATTTTTCTACTGCAAATAACTCCATAGATAATTGCATTTAAACACAAGAAAATCGACTGTACAACTTTTTTTTTGGTTCACTGTATGTATGTGTGTACTTATACATTATATGAGTAGCACAAGGGCTGCATTGTTTTTGTTGGCGTCTTTACTGCCTCAGATTTCTTGGGGTTACCTCTGCAGTAGGCACTAGTTTAAATTATCGTAATAACTGAAACTGCTTGTTTCCAAAGATTTGACAACCGAAAGTAGAAAGTTTATTTAAAAGTGTTTTTCTTTTTATGTTTTGCATAAGTTATGTTGTAAATTTTAGTGCATAGTTCTTAAGATAAATAGTATACAAGTATTCAGGGTAGAGTGGGTCAAAAAAATCAAGTATTGTTTTTTTTGGATCCGACACATGAAAGCTAGTTTCTAGGTACCTGTAGAAAGTACTTACCAAATATTAGCTCTTAATATTAACGGGAAGAATATGCTCATCCATTTTCAATTTAGTATCATATAAAAATGGTCATATCTTATCAACAATAGATCGTTTAACCAATCGCATAGTCAATATTTGTAGGAAATTGAACGCTCTACAAAAATGGTCTTCTATACTTTTTTCATTAATCCAACCATTTAAAAGATATTCAACGTCAAAGATTGAAGTATTTTAAGGAAAGTAACTTTTTCGTTTTTAATTTTGTAACTTAATAAAAAATAATTATTGTCAAATGAGTTTCAATTATTTCTATAGGAAATTGAACTCTCTACAAAAAAGATCTCTGTAGTTAATCGATTACTCAAGCCATTCAAAAGATATTCCCAGTAGAATTCCAATGCCTACTGATTTTAGTAGTTTTTTAATAAATATTCCCAATTTATCCAGGGCCCTCATCGCGTAATTTTTAAGACGATCATCGTCCAAACGATTGTCGAACACGACGTCGTCAAAAGTTTGCTTCGTGTAAAGTTTCAATTGCATCGTTCGGTCGTGTCGTCCATCGTCCACAGTTTGAGAACATCAAGAAGCAGCAAATGTCATTTGGGCTGTCTGGTTGTAATCAAACTAGTTTTCGTTGGAAGTGAGAGACGATGAGATGTATTCCTTATGTCGATTTCCTTTACACAAATCAATTTCTGTGTGAAGATTTCGATCTCTCGACAGATTTTACGTTTCTTCACACCAAAAAAATCGTTTTTTTTTCAGAGATCAAAATCTTCGAATCCTAATTTGAAGAGGGATTTACATGTATACGAAATACGCACACCGAAAGAAAAAAAATTATCCGGGATCCAAATTCCTAGTGTGTAAATAAAGGAAATCGACATTAGTGTCCTTCGCATTTGCATGAATTTGATAGGTGATTCGCTTTCATTATCATCGAAAAATAACAAATTGTAATGTCGTAACATTTTTTTAAATTAATTTACTCAAAAACTCAAAAAATCCACAAAATATACATATGAGACGATTGTAAAATAGCAATCGTTCAATCGCAATCGTTCAGTCGACCATATTTGACAGTTCAACAAGTTACATGAAGCTAAAGTTGAATCGTCTTAACGACATCGTCCAGACGATTCAAGTTTGTAAAGAGTTTTCCAATAAGAGGTGTTATTTTGATATTCAAAGAAAAATGGCATTTTTGGAGATAAATGATCGGATGTTTATTTCATTATAAAGAGGAAGGTATGCCGTTAATAATGGAACACAACATCAGCCAAATGGCCGCCAAGACCACGCTTACAGGACCATATCCTTTTCATGAAATTTTCCATAACCAAATCGCAAAGTGGCTGCCCTATGTCCTCGATAGCCTCACGAATTTCATCTTTGAGGTCTTGAATCGACGCTGGGCTGTTGGCGTAGACCTTATCTTTCACGTGGCCCCAAAGGAAGAAGTCGCAAGGTGTTAAATCACAAGATCTCGGTGGCCAATTGTGATCACCTCTTTGAGAGATAACACGGTCCGGAAACTTTTCCCGTAAAAGATCGATGGTTTCATTGCTTGTGTGGCACGTAGCGCCGTCTTGTTGAAAGTAAACGTTGTCCAGATCAATACCATCCAATTCAGGCCATAAAAAATCATTAATCATCTCTCGATAGCGCAATCCATTGACCGTAACTGTTGCTCCAGCCTCATTTTCGAAAAAGTAAGGTCCAATGACCCCGCGGGACCATAAACCGCACCAAACAGTCACGCGTTGAGGATGGAGAGGCTTTTCAACAATAACTCTTGGGTTTACCGAGCCCCAGATGCGACAGTTTTGCTTGTTGACGTAGCCTCCGAGGTGGAAATGGGCCTCATCAGTCAAGATGATTTTTCGATGAAATTCCGGTTCATTTTCATGCATTTCAAGGACCCAATTTTAATAATTTCAATGCGTTGTTGAAGCGTGATAATGTAAAAAGTAAAAAGTTTCAATTTCAATTTATTTATTTTAAAGCGGGCGTACAAATAAGACTTAGTCTTTTATAGTACCTTAAAATTGGACTCTTATGTTAATTAAAACTAGAGCTTTCTTTTAACATTACTAAGATTAAATGAATAAAGTTTAAGAAAAAAATACATAATATAAGTTAATAAAATTAAGATTTGCTACATAATACTTTCTAGTTACTGTTTTATAAATGTTTAATTAAAGTGACTAAGAATTGCCTTTTTAAATTGTGATATTCCAATTATCTGCTTTATCGCCAATGGTAATGAGTTCCAGAGTTTAATGGCATATACAAAAAATAGCCTCGATGAATTAAGATATGTGCATATAGGTGAAATAAGATTCATTGTTCGATCAGACTGCGCAAAGCATATTTTTTCATATAAGTATGATGGTGTCCTTCTTTGTAATATTTTGTGCAAGAAAATACAACACCTAGATTCAAAGAATTGTTCAAAAGTGTATCCTAGGACAAGTTGATGGTATTGAGAAACATGGTCAAATCTTCGCAAGCCAAAAATGTACCTAATTATATCATTAAAAGCAACAAGCAATTTACGCAGTGATTGAGAATCCAGTTTGGGGTAAACTACTGAAGCATAGTCAATAAGTGGTACAAGCAACGATTTACTAATTCTCAGTTTAGTCTCAACCGGTGTTAGATTAGAAAACATATTTAATTTCCGAAGACATCCATAGATACGTCCAACAGAGAGGTTAATATGGTCGACGGCTGAAAGTGAACGATTTATTTTAAAGCCTAGACTTAAAACAGTATTCGAAAACTCAATTTGAAACTGTGCTAGAAAAATAGGTGGTAGATTGCTCGTATCAAATTTCCGTCTAGAGATAGCAATTATTTGGGATTTCGCTGGATTAAGCGTAAGGCCATTACAGAGCGACCAATTGTGAATCTCATTCAGATCTTCATTTATTCTGCACGTTAGATCTTCCAGTAAGTTAAAAGGTCCCGAAAGATAAATTTGAACATCATCTGCATAGAGATGTATCATGACATTTTTGCAAACATGTGGTAAGTCATTTATAAACATGCAGAACAAAATAGGACCCAAAATTGAACCCTGTGGGACGCCAGCGAGTAATCTGATTGAATCAGAAGAATTATTGCCAACTTTAACCTTTTGGGTTCGATGACTTAAATAGTCTTGAATGAGACGAACCGAATTGTCACTAAAGCCAAAGTAAAGTTTTAGTTTCTTGCACAGAATACTGTGATTAACTCGGTCAAATGCTTTTGTAAAATCCAGCAAACAGAGAAGCGTTAACATGCCTTGGTCATACTGAATTCGAATATCTTCAAGAACCTTAACCATAGCCGTAGAGCAGCTGTGAGCTGCTCGAAATCCTGACTGCACCGGAGAAAATAAGTTACGAATCCGCATGTAGTTTGAAATTTGGTTTGACAAAACTTTTTCTAAGATTTTAGACAAGCAAGGCAGTATACTTATAGGCCGAAAATCTGATGCAGTTGAAGGACTGTTTTTCTTGGGCACAGGAATTACCTTTGCACGCTTCCAACATTTTGGAAAAGAAGAGGTCATGATACAAAAATTTACTATGTGAGTAAAGGTGGGTATAATTTGTGGTAATATCATTTTAATAAAACGTATTGGAACTCCATCTTCACCCACTGAGTTGGATCGAAGAGAAAGGATATACATGACCAATTCATTCTCAGAAACGACTTCAAATTGAAATTCAGAAGGAGGTTCATAAATGGCTGGGCTGTTAATTGTTAAGCAAGATGCCTGTAAGTTGTTATCCACAAAGCATTTATTAAGATCATTTGGATCCGGAAAATTTTCAACCACTTTCTTTCTACCAATACCAAATGAACGCAGACTACTCCAAAACTTACGTGAGGTTTGATCAGGGCTTAATTTTGAAAAGAAATATCTTTTTTTAGCTCTACGAGTTAAAAAGGATGAGTGGTTACGAGCTTGACAAAAAATCTTCCAGTTTATTGGTGTTGGATACCGCTTCCACTTGGAATACAGCTTACGACGGATTTTTATTGAATCGAGGACTTCAGAAGTAAACCAAGGGCAGTTCTTGTTTCTAATTATGACAGTTTTTAGTGGAATATGCTTAAGGTAGAGTTGAAGCAATAAATGTTGAAAGAAATCGACTTTATCATCAACATTATAAAAGCTATAACAAATATCAAATGGACAATTTAAAGCGTCTTCTTGTAATGCAGAATTATTAATAGATTTAAAATCTCGGAATTGAAATGAAGACGGAGACGAGATGTTTGAAAAATCTATATTATAGGTGCAGAACAGTAAATCGTGGTCAGATATTCCTTCAAGAGAAAGCTGGTCGAATAAAAGAACGTGGGACAAGTCAGACACAATCATTAAGTCTAGAAGACTAGGGGTGGTATTAGGTCCGAAACGAGTAGCATTTGAATTCACTACAGAGAGACCAGTAGCTGCAATTTCATCTTTAAGTTGATTTACTCTAGAATCAGAACGAAAAAAGTCTGCATTGAAATCCCCACATACAATTATACTTTCATAATTTGCTGAGAATTCACGAAGAGTTGAAAAAAAAAGTTCAGGTGAGAAGCTTCTATTTGGATTGTAACCAACACCTAAAAGGCATTTAATGTTACCATCAGAAACTTCTAATACCAAAAACTCAATTCCACTGTTATCAGATTTAGACATAATTTTAGCGTTTAAACTAGCCCTACAGTAGATAGCAACTCCTCCTCCAATAGTACTGGTGGTTCTATCGTTACGTATCAGTTTATAGTTGGGAATATCGTACATATAGTTAGACGCTGCAAGCTTCAACCATGTCTCTGTAATACAGATAACATCAACTTCCGAACTGTCAAGTACACACTTTAAAAAATCTAATTTATCTAAATTTAGGCTACGCGCATTCAGACAACAAACAGTGAATTCTTCACGGGCCTTCGAAAGTATCTTTAGCATTGCTTTAGTACAAATATCCATTCCACCAGACATGATTAAACAGGTTATATGAATATACGAGCAACAACAATAACAAAACAAAAAAAATAAATCCAGAACAGTAACTAGAATTACAACAAAAAATATAATAAAATAAAATAATAGTAATAAAAACTAATAATGAGAGAAAAATAATTAAAGAAAAATATGGAAAATTGGAATAATTTGTAATTATGTAGTAAAATAAAATAAAAATTATTAATCACACTCATTGATGATCTGCTCCCGTCAACACTGGTCCAGAGGATTTGTAAGGGTAGAAAAAGTGCTAGAGTCAATTTTAAACTCTACATCATCACTGCTTTTCTTCACATACACAAAACCATTTTTAGTTCTCACAGAATACAAGATTCTCTCTCTACGTAATTTAATTGCGTGCCGCAATAGAGAGCTATTAAGCGGTGTGAGGCTTTCGTTAATGTAGATGCGTTGGTCAGAGTTGTTCGGATGTGTGTTGTTGGCATTGTCATTGTCACAATCATTGAAATAGCGGGCTATTCAAAATAACACCTCTTATTGGAAAACCCTTTATGTGTTACACGAAGCAGTTCAATCGTTCAAACGACGCACGTCGTCAAACTATCGTCGTCTTACGCGATGGAGGCCCAGGTAATTTATGAATTTTGACAATATTCATGAGAATTTGAGTTTATTTCGATAGAATTATGGTTTGCAAGCGATATCTTATCTTTTGTTTTAGAATATATTTTTTTTGAATCAATTTTTGAACGATATTTTCTTTTTATAACTTTTATTACAGTTTAGGATTGTTATTTAATATTTTTAACGGGTTTATTTAAAATGTCATTTAAATTCCTTTTTTCCACAGAATTTGGAGAATTTGAAAATTTAATTTCGAATGTTGGTAGTTCTGTTACTCAGTACTTGTCATACTAGCGCCATCTGTGGTTTCAGGTCATTTCTATGTTTCCCCTTATATTTCTACATTGCATACATAGTTTTTGGAGCTCTGAGTTGTCTTCTTGTGTATAACTAAAACCAATTAACTAACAGCTGAGTTTTAATATATTATTGATTAATGCGATTCGGATTCTAATCATCTAATACGAGTATGAATAAAGAAATCCCTTTAATTGGCATACCGATGTCGAAAATTCTTGAACTGAAATTACCAACAGTGAAAGAGGTTATGTGTGTATTTTTTTCATCAACTTAATATCCTTAAATATTCTGTGAAACCAAGTGCTAAAAATGTAGCAGATCAGGTTATAGAGCTATGGAGAAAAAATGATATTCCGACTTCTAGTAATGATAATGTAGTGAAAAGAATTCTTCGATGTCATAACAAATGGTTAAGGATAAAAAAACTGCATGCGTAAAAAAATCGCCAGCACAAAAAAAGAAAGAAGCAACGTTTCAGAATGAACTCAAAATGTTATTCGATATTGTTGATCAGAAGTCTTTAAAAGTGCTCAATGACCGAATTAAAGACTTGTGTTTGAATCAAATTTGAATCATTTTGTATCAATACTGTATTAAATTATAAAATTTCATATGGTGAAATAGAATTTTTTTTCTGCTGACATGTTAAATTATATTTCTTAAATAAAAACCTTCTTTTCCTGAAATAGAACATGAACTATCTTAAAATTCAAAAATTAGTGGATAAATTGGGAATATTTATTAAAAAATTACTAAAATCAGTAGGCATTGGAATTCTACTGGGAATATCTTTTGAATGGCTTGAGTAATCGATTAACTACAGAGATCTTTTTTGTAGAGAGTTCAATTTCCTATAGAAATAATTGAAACTCATTTGACAATAATTATTTTTTATTAAGTTACAAAATTAAAAACGAAAAAGTTACTTTCCTTAAAATACTTCAATCTTTGACGTTGAATATCTTTTAAATGGTTGGATTAATGAAAAAAGTATAGAAGACCATTTTTGTAGAGCGTTCAATTTCCTACAAATATTGACTATGCGATTGGTTAAACGATCTATTCTTGATAAGATATGACCATTTTTATATGATACTAAATTGAAAATGGAAAACTATGATGAGCATATTCTTCCCGTTAAAATTAAGAGCTAATATTTGGTAAGTACTTTCTACAGGCACCTAGGAACTAGTTTTCATGTGTCGGATCCAAAAAAAAACAATACTTGATTTTGTTGACCCACTTTAATTCAGGGTTGTGTAGGATTAAATGTTTAACAAATATATTTGTTAGTATTTTTTTAAAAAAGGGAAGTGGTCTGTGATTGCAAAATTGTACGGCCACATACGCGTCTATTGTGTGTTTTTTTTTTAATGAAATTATGTTTTAATTGTTTTACTGATTATTTGTTGTGGTATTTTTTGATTAAAAGAACATTCTTTTTTTTTGCGAAAAAGATGTTCTTAAAGTGTTTTAAATAATTACGAATTACCTTCGAACAATAATTCTAAGAACATGTCGCTGTCTTTGACTGATAACATGTCGTTTTGATATTTGACTGACAACTGCATAGAAAATTGTTTACTCCCAACGCCGTAAAAGAAGTTTTAAGAAGTGGGGAAATTAAAAACTGCTAACTTCAAAATTTTAAGAAAATCGGCTTAGCTGTTAAGGCTGTAGTCAAACAGACAGACGGAATTGTGAGATCCATTTCGTTCATCTTTCCTATCATCTTTATGTCATGTCTGATCTGATGCATACGATTGTGAACTATACCAATATACTCGTATCTATAGTACCTATGCATCTATCGCAGCGGGTTTTCCAATAGGGACGAGCAAACTTTGCCATTTCATTTTGTTGTTTTATTTGTGTTTTACGTGTGCATAAAATGACGTTTACAACTTTTTGAATCGTTTTATCTCAGAAGCGGTAGCTTTTAGGAAAAAAATTATTGATACCTTTTTTATAGATAATTTTATGATCTACAAATTTTGTCTGAGGTAATTTTACGATAAAACTTACCGTTTTGAAGAAAATCGTGAAAAATCCATTTTTTTGACCTTTGACCTTGAGTCAATTTTTTTCCATGGGTCGTAACGATGAGGAATTTTGAAAAGTTGTTTTTAATTGTGTTTTGAACAAGTTTACTCAATTTCAGCTTGATGGTAATTTTTGTAGCTTGCAATGTGTAGATTGACCGGAGTATGTTGTAAGCTAAGGACAAATCACAATGGTCAATGGATGATCGATGATAATCATTTTCTTTTGGTCCATATTGGTCCATTTAAATAAGCTGCAAATTACCGGTACCGGTGTCTTCATCAGTGTCACCATTACCCATCGCCCCAACTCCAACCATTAACAATTTTTGTATTGAAACTAAATAAAAATACTTAATTTCAATAGCACTGCCTCCATAAATACCTATTCTATCCCAGTTTGGAGGGCCTACCCCTATACGTGGCTGAATCCGGTTCTGATCGCTTTACCATATGGATAAGTTATTTGTCCACCAATTTTGAAATTCAAGTGACTGATGCCATTGGTTTTAATATAAATATTCTCTCAAAATCCAATTTTATCCTTTTAAATAGCACCCAGAACGGAAAAGAAGCAAAATAGTCGTCATCGGCAGCTATACATCTACGGTTGACAATCCAATATGAGTATGTAGTACGAAATAATCTCAAGTGCATTTTCGTTTCAAAGTGGATATCATTCATTTCATTCCAAATCTATAGATTTTATTGTCCATCCAGTTCAACTTCCAGAGAAAAGATGTGTGCATAACTTCAATAAACGAGAAAATGGATGGGGATAGAATAAAGAAACGATTCTCCAAAATGGTTCAGAGAAATGTTTTATAAAATTCATCCACTCTCGAAAGAAGTCCCCGATATAACTTAACAGAGATTCAAGACCACATCATGGTTCAATAAAACCATGAAGGCCACTTGTGTGTGTTTGAATTTTGCGCACAGTCATTTTAATACAGGGTGATTCGCATTAGGTGCGACAAATGTGAATATGTATTATTGATTCAAAGGCTTTTTAAGTCCATATATACAAATATTAAAGCAGGACTTTTTGATCGATAAGAATTTTTTTAGAAACTCCTTTATACCTACTATATTCGTTTTTATTTAAAAATTCTTTAAGAGCTTTGGTAAATTTTTAATTTATAATTTATAACATATAATAAATAACTTACAACTTATAATTTTTGTTAAACTAACATTTATTTTTTAAAATGAACTGACACCTGTTATCATAAACTAACATTGAAACAAACAAATAAATAAAAATAGATAAATAGAATATTGAGGAAAACTATTAAACTAAAAAGTTAAATAAAATTTTGAAAGTTTAGCGGCAATGTTAGGACGCCGAATTTTTGAGATGGAATCACAAATTATTCCACCCTAAATATTTTAAACCTCTTACGAGAAATTGACGAATGTTTTTGGTGTATCTCTTGCCATGATAAATTCACTCGCATTTCGGACATCCTGTTTTGATTTTTACATTAAATTCGAGATCAAACCTATTCATCCCGACTTGACACAATCTCTGAGAGTTTTATTTATTTATTTATTTATTTATTTCACTACTCACTGAGTTGCGCCGCAATACAGGTTAGTAACTTTTAAATACGTATAAAGTAATGTTTGTATGTGTCAGCTTTAAGTTGATACTCGTATTGGCCCCTTTATTATAAGAGGGTCTTACGCTGTATTATGTACTGTGAGTACTATGCTTTTGTGAGTTTATCTCGCAATTTTCAATTGCAGAATTTGTAACAAAAATACAGACAGAGAAGAAAGTGAATTAGTAAAACACTTTCAAATAATTTAATATTGTCGATTTCTAAATTAAAGTTTTCGAATATTACTACAACAACTTTCTGGATTATCTTATAATTTTATTAATTTAAATTGTAAAGTAATTTAAAAGTTTATCATAGTAAAGTAAGGAAACAGATACTCTATAGCGGTTTCCGTTTTTAAATGAGTGTATATATCCTTCTTTCTCTTCATTAACTTCACGCCCGCGCTGTGTTGAAACATTTAAAGGGTAATCATAATCCCTTGAGCGCGGGTAGATTATAAAAAAAAAAAAAAAGTTAACCAAGTTCTTGCTTTTGCTTACATTTTATGTGAGTTACCCTGTAATTGTAATACAACTGCAACATTGCAAACGCCCCCAATCGGACAACAAGGGTTTCATTCATTATACCATCATAAAAGCAAATTAATAATCCCAACGAAGAGGGGGAAGTTCCAGCAAACATCGCATCCAATATGAGAATTTCAAGAGCACTTGCAATCCAACCATAAATGCGACCATGTGAATTGGATTATTTACCAACACCCTTCGCTTTTTAAAGTGAGACGAAGACGATTTATAAGAAGCCCAAAGAGCCTTAAGGCATTTTGATGAAACTAGACCACCACCAAGCTAGCACATTGATAAATAATGTGACACCTCAAACACATAATATACAAGACTTAAGTGTTCAATCCTTCTCAAGAAGGTAATTAAATTGCTTTATTCCTTTGAGATCGTGGCTAAGCTAATTACTGCATGGTGGATAATTTAGTGAAGACATTGCCACTAATATTGCTTCTGATTGGGGTTGGCAAGTGATATTGTTGTCACTTAACTATAAGAAGTAGACATAAGCAGAGCTAAGGCGAGTTTTAAAATAGAAAAATAATGTCAAGTGATGGTGTTATGTCTTGGAGTCGCGTGAATGTGTCTGTCTAAAAATACAATCAGTCAGATCTCAGAAAATGTATGACATGTTCTCGAGACTAAACGGAGAAATCCAATTACTCCTACACCGTGAGAAAGCACTTGGGGAATAATTTTACGATTGTAGAACTATGTATTTTAATTTGTTGTTTTGATGCAAGAACGGCACTTTTGAAATACATCTCCAATAGTTTTTAAGACACATATTTTCATTTTTGACTTCTTTTGATAATCGATTGTCGATTACTCTATTTCAAATTGTGAATGCCGATTGTGATAGAAAGTTTTCGATATCACAGTCGTTTCTTTTCGATTGTCATTTTCTGATCGATGCGTAAAGAAATTAATGTCTAGAAGTTTTTCTTGTGAATAAAATGTAAGTTTCTTCCAAAATAAATAATTATTTTATAGAAAATAACATTCAAATACATATTTATTTAAAAACTGATAACAAATAGAAATTGATTGATTGATGGAGGAAGTTTGTGCTAAGAACCACATTCGCTTTGGAACTTAATTGTGAAGGTCCCCCAATGCGTACTTAGGAGAAGTGGCTACCGGTAACGAGGACATTTTTTTTAATACGTTCATGTATAATCCTACTTTAATTAGGTATGGACAGATTTAAAATTCACCGCTAAGAAGAAAATGTCATGAAATAAAGCGGAATAAAAAGCAACTGGTGGTGGACTAAAAATAAGCTTCATACTTTCAGCCAGTTAGAAGAAGCTGTATTCAAAATAATCGATACAGACAGCCTTGTTGTTTGGTAGCTTGGAATCTGAGTAGAAGAATAATTCGTCATCGCAGGAAAATATTGATGAGAATTATAAGGAACTTGAGGACATTGAAACCATGGAATTGATAATATGCTTCATGAAAATTCCAAACAAAAGTATATCGATAGCTTGGATAGCGAAAGTATTTAAAAATGCAATAAGAAATGTCTCTTACAAATCTTTTCTGGAAATTTCAACATTTTCTTTTGCATTTTCGGTGTATGTGTCACTATCGCTGGACCATAACCCAATTCCACTCGTTTTAAAACATGAATAAACTATTTTAAATATTAAAAAAATAAAAGAACAGAAAAAACAAATAATGATATCAAAACCTAACAAATCATAGAACTATCTAATTTGAATTATTCCCAATATTCTGTGGGTTCATTCACAATAGTGCATTATTTTGCCAACAACGTGATTTCGCTAGGTAAAAGTTCTATTTGGTTTCAATGCTTGAAATGCTTGGGTAACTTCATATACATATGTCATTAAAATGAATCTCCTGCGTAGTTTATTTATATTCCTATATCTTTAAAAAAAATTACCAATCAAGTTAAAATTGCGTCCTTTTTTATTAAATTAGGTTTAGTTTAACTTCCGTCTATACACAAAATTAAACAACACAATATACTACGTCCTGCCATAATTTCTTTCCCTTGAAAACATTTCTTTTTCAAATAATAAACCAATAATCAAAAATCTTTTAACGCTATTCATTTTGCATAAAATTGACAATAAGGTTGTAACTGCGGAAAACCCTGATAAACCTCGGAAAGCAGATAATTTTATCTCCTCAGAAACGATCTGTAAAAATTTGTATGGGAAAGAGAAGAAATCGCCATTGAAAAATGACAAAACAAGTTTCAGATAAACTTTTTTTTTAAATCCTGATTGACTTAAAAATGGTTTTCAGAACCACTTAGAGGACAATACTTATTTGGAACTCAGAAACATTTCAATCATCTAATCATTACTTAAAGATCGAATAATTTTTTTATATGTATACATAAACCAGTCAGTTAATTCTTTACATCTTTTATTCTGTTTTATTTTAAGTAAATAACGTTTTGTATTTCTAATTATTTTTAGACCAAATAAAGCTACCCAATACAAAATGTAAGGCTAGCGGTTCCAATAATATTGGCAGATTACTTTCTCTGCAAGAAAAAAAAAATGGATTTGGAAGTGAGGAAGTTCAAAGAAGAAATTAAACTAAAAAAACAAGATTTTGAAAATAGAAAAAGGGAGAGAGTTCAACGGTATGAACTGGAACTTAAATACAAGCAATGAAATACATACTTTTAGCTTCAATTAAATTTAATTTATTTTCTATTTTTAATAAAAAGAATCAAAAAACCTGTTCTGAGTTTTGATCATTGAGAATGATTTAGACCATTGCGAAACACAAGCAAATTGAAAAATTTAAAAGAAAAATTGATTAGTTTTTTAATAAATTGAGTTTTTTAACCCAATTTTCAAGGTTTATCAACTATCAATTTGGTAATTGACAATCGTAATAGGGGTGTAAATCTTTATAAAAAATTGATTTTCATGCGGATTTAAAGTTTTCTGAATTCCACACTGGCCAGTATCCGAACCCAGATGAATTCCAAAGGTCAAGTCAATTCACAATGCAAACAAAATCAAAACACACTAATTCTAATATAATAAAGTTTTTTTTAGATTTTATTTCATTGGAGTTTAGAGTAGAAAAATAAATACTAATTTGGAATTTATGTATATAAAACATAAACAACTTGCAAAGAATATATAAAATAATTATTTCAAGCAATAAAATATTTTATAAACTATCGGAATCAGGAAGAGGGATGAGTATTTATAAACTTTGTTCTTCCATCATTTCTACCAAAGCTCGTGTTTTTACCTGTCCAGCGACTATGCAAAAACTTTCAACGTTACCTTCCGCGTCTTTATCAAAGTCTTCTGCCGATTGATTCGGAACTTCGAAACGGTCTTCTGCTCCATTTTGAGTTAAAAGAATGTTATGTAAAATAGCATACACTAGTATCCACCGATATGCTAGTTTATTACTAGCTTCGTTTTTTATTCGAATTTTCAGCTCTGCGGTATGCGCTGAAATGCTTGTTAAATTTGTGTTTTTTGTTAGCAGACATTTCATTTGAATTTTCTCTAAATGGAGTTACAACCGTCCAGTCAATTTATAAAAACTATCGCCTGCCAACCATTCTGATCCCGAGAAAAATTCCCGTCCTTTAATAAATAAGTCGCAGTTGTTGTATATTCTAGCATCATGAACACTGCCCGGATATCCCAAAACCATATGCCATATGTTTCCTAGAAAAATATGCTTCGAGATCTTCTGAAGGTTTTTCGGCTAGTTTGATTTCAGTCCCGTCAACGTATCCGATACAATGCGGCAATTCATTCAGAGTTTCGAAAACTTTACTTTTTCGTTCTGGAGCATCTAGGCAAAACAAATATTTGTTCTTCAGTCTAAGAATGGCTTTGAAAACTCTTTCGCAGATATTCTGAGAATGTATATACATATGTATATACAGTATATGAAATTTTCAATTTAAATATTCCTAGTGATTATAAAAAGATTTTCTTTTACCTGTATAGTACCACCATCACCAATACCAAACAATCTTACAATTTTGCCGACCGTACCTCCTTCACCGCTAGATACCAATCGATATACCTAACACAATTATCAATGGTTGCGTTCGGGTACGTATCCAAAGGTATCCGGATTTGTTGGTGTTGTTGTAATCCCATAGGAAAAAATAACTGATTAAGGAAACAGCTGATGTCAAGCAGAAATCTAAAGCTATCCAAAAATTTTTGGTATACTTAATAGCTGTCACTTTTGTATGGCCGCAAAAAAGTACTCTTATTTTTAAATGTAATAGTGCTCAAAAGTTGTATTAGGGTCTGAGGTTTAAGAACATGTAAAAAAAAAAATAAGATATCGTTCGTCTTTGGCTCGCTCAAATCAGTTGAAGTTGAAAAAAAAATTTAATTTGCAGTAATTTTTTTTTTTTTTTTATACGTATATTAAAAAAAAACTAAACAAAATAAAGAAAGAATTTTTGTCTTTACACAAAGATATACCACGATATTGTAGGTGGTTCCGTTGATTTTTAAGAATTTTTTTTTGTAAAAAAAAAAAACGATTTCACATAAAAAAATGATTTTTCTTCCTTTTTTTATTATTTCATAGCTTCTTGATCAAGTGTTCAATTTAAGCAAATATAAGCTTAAAAGTGTTTCCTTGCAATTATCTTTGACTTGGAAGACTAAAAATATTTTATTTAATTTTTTTGTATCCACACGGTGCAATTTAAAACAACACACTTTTCAAAAATCTCGAAAAATCAAATTTTTTTGGATTTCATCCTTTTTTTGAGCGAGCCAAAGATATTAATTAAAATGAAAATTGTAAACGCAGGATTTAATTTTGATAAGCAATGCAACATTTAAAAGCTATTACATTTGAAAATACCATAGTTGAGCACTTTGACACACCCTAATACTTAACTATCCAAGGGGAATTTTGAAGAACAGCTGACATTTCAGCTGATCTATTTTCTTTTGTGTCGAGTACAGGGTTGGCCAAACTGTAACTTCTTAACATTTGTTACGTCTACACTCAAAAAATTTCGTGTGTAAATATTACTAATTCATGCGTGCATTCTACGAATTTTATTCGTGGTTTTCAGCCACGAATAGTATTCGTAGAATAGAGGTTTATTAGTACATATTACTAATATTTTATTAGTATTCGTAGAAAAACAAACGTATATTGTACGAATACTATTGGTACAATGTACGAATATTATCGTAATATTTACTAATGCCCTTGTAATTCATTCGTAAAATACACAGCTCCATTCGTGCATTGTACGAATATCATTGTAATATTTACTAATGACCTTGTAATTCATTCGTAAATTATACAGCTTTATTCGTACATTGTACGAATATCAATGTGACATTTACTAATGCCCTTGTAATTTATTCGTAAATTATACAGCTCCATTCGTATATTTTACGAATATTATTGTAGAACTTACTGTCATTAAATATGTTCTCTGAAATTTCCTTAAATATTTATTGTAAGAAATATTAACAAAGGTAATGTATTTTTTAAGTTAAAAATAAGTTTTTTAATTCATTTTAGTATCATATACGAGTATATGAATAAAGTTAAAAAAAAAATATGAAGTATCTGAAAATTAATTAATTCATTATTAATATAATTAACAATCACAGTAGGTAATATGTCCAAACTCCTTATTTTCAAAGGGCCACTGAAAATAAATTTAAAATTTGACATTCAAAATCTTCCGAAAAAAATTTGTACTTACATTAAAATTCTTTTAGCAAAAAATTCCCACATAATATGTATGCGCTGCTGCTTCTGGATGCTGTATGTCAAATATTAAATAAGCTTTAAGGCATATGTATGTCTATAGGTACTCACCTCGTCTTTTCGAAAAAAGCAGATGTTGGTATAGTCCTCAAGATTTGTATCTTATACATACACTGTATGAATTTACAAAACTATTAATTAATTCAGACCACTGCAGCAAAAAAATGTGACGCGTCCATTACCTTATAAATAATTCGCGCACTATGCAAAAACACGTTTCAACGTGTTGACGAATGGAATACCTTTAATTTTTAGAGCTGAACACATATTATTTTTTTTACTCATGATTAGTAAATAATACTAATGCACTTCATAAAAATACGAAGTTATTAGTACATTCTACGCATAATGCGTACGGTCTACCTACGAATGAATTCTGTCTACTAATATTAGTTTTACTTAGTAAATAGTACGAATTTATTAGTAAATACTACGAATGTAAAAGTTTAAAGTACGAAGTCATTCGTACGAGAAATTAACGAATGTTATTAGTTATATGTACACAATAATTCGTACAATGTACTCAAACAAATTTTTTACTTCTTGTTTACGAATGAAATTAGTGTATCAAACGAATAGATTCGTGGATAGTACGACAGTTATTAGTAAAATTTTACGAATGCATTCGTAGATATACCACTGTACAAATACTTCGTACATCTTACGAATATTCGTACAATGCACGAATATTTTCTTTACGAATATCATTCGTAGCCATTTTACTAATAAATTTTTTGAGTGTAGTACTAATTTACTAATTGAGAAAAGTAAAGTTTGTTGCATTAAAGACCTGCAAAGCTTTTATTCTTTGAACTTCAGATTGTTTCTTGATATAGGAGGCATTAAACTCAAATTTTTTTAGGGTTTTCATAGAAATATGAAATGATCTTAACTCTTAAACATGACTTGTTATGGGATTATATGGACATATTTTTATAGCTGAGTTTTCAGAAAAGGATTCTTTTAAGACTATAAGCTTATATAATCTTATTGCAAGAAGAGAAAATAGTTTAGCTATAAGATTTAAGAAGATTTAAGTAGTTTTAAGCTGCAAAAGTGTTTACCTCTTAAAATAAAAATGTTATGAAACCCAGTTCAGTTTCATAACAAGATATTAATACATGGGTATAACAATGGGATATAAAATAGTTGTATGGAAGTTTTTTTTTATCAGATTTCAAGAGTTTAGCTCTGGGGAGTATATTACTTGGGCTTATTCATTTTTAATAAGCGAAGTTCTTGGTTTTTATTATTTTTAAAAAGTTTTTTTTTGTTAATATTTATATGTACGTACCTTGAAACGACAGCATCTGCTCACCAAATGCGAACAAGCAATAAAAGAAATCGTAGCTTAACTCTGCCAGCTTAAAGCTCACCGCTAATTAAAATCACAAAAAAAAAAAAAGAAACCTCGTTGGCGTGAGATAATTTGTGGTTAAAAAATCTGCCCTTTTCAATTTACCTTTCCTCATTGCAGGATTAAATTATCAAAAATTTGAACTAAAAACTTAATAGACATTTTCAGTTGTATATATTTATAAGGGCTATACCTTATTATATTCTTAAATATTAACTGAATTATTATAATAAAAAAAAATCATAGGATTTGTAATCCAGTATACATACTATGTATAATATTAATTGTTTGTTTTGCGGATTAGCAAATGGTCTCTTGCTGCAACTAAATCGTAGCAACATACCTTGCACAATAAATTCAGCTTTAAAAAATATCTTTAAATCATGTGTTCATAATCCAAATCCTTTGATTATGCCAAAGAAAATTGTTTGTCTCCAAAAATAAACTTCCCATCTATCATGTATAATTCCTACAATTCCTCATCCTTATGCTAAATGAAACATTTTCAGTTTTTGTACAAACCTTCATAAGATCATAAATGTGCAAAATTGTTTGGTTTCCATTATTCTATTTTTTTTATGAATTAACTACGTATGTAGCAGACGTAACAAATTGTAGTAAATTAGGCATGTAGTTGAATCGGCCAACCTTGGACGATTCACGTCTTTTTTTGACTTTGACAGTAAATGTTACCGATCCGGTTTTGGTAGTTCGCCAACGTATCGGATACTAAAGTATCTTAGATACCCTACGAAGTGAACGCGGCCAATTGTGTTTTTACCGAAAACTGTCGACAAGATCTTGGGCCATGAAAAATCCCGTCATCTTTGATCAGATTCAGGATAACATCAAAATTTGTCCAATTGACTCTAACAATCTGTTAAAATCGATCTTCATCCAAATAAGGCAAGACTTCATTTAAAAATGTGTGTGATTTTGGAACAGAATGGAGGCAAAATGGATTGGTTAATTCTTCTAAAATTTCATCCTGTTTCTCTCGTTGTTTATCTTTAATACCTATAAAAAAATCAATTTAACGATTTCACCAATGCACATTTCACATTCACATACGAGTACCATCGTTTTCACCGAATAATTCCAACATTAACAAATCATTTAAAGCAATTTCTTCATACAATTTAACAAATTTTCTTTTGTTCCTTGTTCTTATTTAAAATAAGAAAACAGAATCACTTTTTAAATCAAATTATTGAATGAAGTAAATTTTTGATAAACCATTTTTGATTTGACTTTGACGTTGAGCGAACAGCTGATTATTTCCCACATTTACGCAAGTATTTTTAGGGGGTGTTCATGCAAACATGTTGCGGAAAGTTATAAATATCTTTTTGCAAAGCGGAAAATTATCTCGTTACATGAATACCCTTAATGTATGTTTGTAAACATGTGGAAATTATACAAAACGTACACTTGCCTTTACACACTTCTTCAGACGATCGGCAACGAATCTGCTTTCGTCACCAAATCAGATATTAGAGACCCAATATTTCAGTAAGGCTTACAACAAGCCTTCTCCTCTCAAATATTCCGCTGGACGGGTTAAGCTTAAGATCCGTGCTTCTTGAGAGCCAATCAATCCTCAGTGGCGATAAACTCACGTAAATCATCTTGGAGCCAAAGTTGAAATTGAGTGGTATTTGCCTTGTTGGCCGGCACAGAAACTTGTTGGAAAATCCAGTGCTTTCTGGCAAATAAAATGTTACTTAAGGGTTTCACAACATCACTTTCATAGTTTGTAGCACGTTTTTTTACTGCTTATTCAAAGAAATGAAGGTGAGTATAACAATCTAGCAACACGCCCCAGCCAACCATTACTGAACCTGGATGATGGCCTCTTTAGAGTTTCCCAACCTTTTCAGCGGCTTTCTAAGAACTGCAAGCAAAAATCCTGCCATTTTGGTTGTTAAATTTCAACAGTGAAAATTTTCACATTTGTGAAAAGAATCTTGCTGTGACCGCCGCCGCCCGTCGCCGTTTGCGTGTCTTTGAAGTAACACTTTTGATTGGGCGTACTTTCATTTAACTGATATAACCACTTCTGGTGTCATAATTTCGTTTCCACTTCTTTCTCTGCCATCCACAGTAGAGGATATATAATTGTCTGTTGTAAACTTTAAAACCATAAACTAAAGCATATTCATATTTCTTTAATCAGAGGTTCATTAGCCTTTTATTATAAGTTATTAATTAAATTAAAACTCTTACCTTATTCAACAAAATAATTCATAAATAATTAAAATATGTGGAAAAAACTAAATCACATGTACGTTACCTACCATATTTTATCTCGTCAATTTTACCGTTGACTATTTTTTTTTCTTTTCAGTGAGACAAATCAGTTGTGTGCCATCAGTGGCGGCTGTTTAAGATCGAACATTATAATTTATATAAAAAGTGATTTACTAACGGTGAATCAATTTTATTCATTGCAAATAAATCCTATATGAGCCTTACGGTGAACTATTATAGTTCGTTTTCGTGCCCGGGGATATGTTCAAACTGTTCATAATGTCAGAAGAATCCGAAAAACCATCCATGGTGAAGTTAAAAAGACTCCTTTATATCCGCAACAAGTATACATAAATAAAATGAACGACTGAGTCACACGAACTTGCTCTTATGTTACAGATTAAGAATTTTAAAAATGAACGTTATTAGAGAAAACTTTTCATAAGCATAAAATTCATTTTTTAAATTTTTTAGTGGAAACAAAATGCCAAAATGTACGAAGAGAAATTTAATTTCAAACAAACTATAAACCCGTTTTTGAGATATCGAATTTTCAAAAACAATATTTGCTTTTTTTCAAAATTCAACAAATATTTTTACTTGCGATATAGGTACTATAGGGCAAGTTCTGCATTTGTAAATAAAATCGAACTCGAGATATTGATCAAAGGTGACATTACGATGATAGCGAAGACGAAAAAAGTGGGTCCGGCAATTCCGTCTGTCTGTCTGTATGTCTGTATGTCTGTATGTCTGTACCTCGCACTAGAGCCTAAACTACTGGAGGTATTTTCTTCAAACTCGGTACTTAAGGGTCTTCGGTGATTCCCTAGAGGGGAAATTGAATTTTTTTTTTTTAGCTCTAAAACAAACGGTACCCCCCATACACCCATAATGCATAATCTTATTTATCTCGAAAACGGCTCTAACGATATAGATAAAAAAAATAAGGTGTGATATTATGGGCAGGGACTACATTTTGGTCAAAAAAAAATTTGGGGGAAATGTTATTAGGGGTACCTGTCATAGAACGGTTTTTTTGATTTTCGACTTTCTCATTAACGACTCTAATGATTTTAACCCAAAATTTTCAGCAGGAGTCCCTTTAAGTTTAAAATAATATTGTTTATAAAAATATTGGAAAAAATATTTGTTGGGTTTTAAAAAAAAAAAAAATTTTTTAAATCAATATCTTCAAAACCTATGGACGATAATTTTTCGAAATTATTTCCTAAAACCAATATTATTTAATACTTAAAATTCGCATCACACATTTTTTTCTTGAAACATTTTAGAGAAATTTCTTATGTAAAGAAATTATTTAATTTTTTTTTAAGTTGATTTGCATAAATTCATACTTTTCCGGAAACCAGACGGCAATTTTATGCATTTGAACATTATTATCTCATTAAATCCATGTTTTGTATTTATAAAATGTATCTTAAATTCCAAAGTACTATTACATAAGATCAAGTTCGTGCGATCCAGTCGTGCATTTTATTTTATTTAGCTTAGAAATACAATGTCTTTTAAAATTTTTATAAGTTTCTCTTTAAAAAAATTTATTTAAATCCGTTTGCCAATAATGAGAAATTCGACAAAATGGTTTATATTACAGTAAGTATAATGTTATTTTCAACATTCTTGTATTGATTTAAAGATCGTAAAATGCGCCGATCTCGAGAAAAATACGATTTTCGAAAAACATTTTTTTTTTAATTGTAAGGTGGCTTACGTTATTTTTAGATGAAATAAAAATTTGTTTTGTCCCATCGCATCGTGTACATTGTATTAAAAATCTTTTGATTGTCAAGTTTAATAAAAATAGATAAAAAAAAATTATTTTTTTTTTTAATCCAAAAAATATTTTTTTGCTTGGAAAGTTTGAAGCTTTTGGGATACAAAAATTATCAAAATCGATTGTAGCGTTTTTGAGAAACTCAGAAAGAAAAAATTGTTCTAGGGGAGAGTACCATTAACAGCCATTTTTTTTTTAAGAAATCGTTGGGGAGTAAATTGAACTGTAAATTGAAGACTCATATATTTTGATTAAATAAGAAATAATTTTATGAAATCACTTATTATCGTTTTTCTTAAATTTACTTATTTTTTAAAGTGAAGTCATTCCGTTCTTAAGTGTTGGATAACACTTTATATAGAACGACAATTTATTTGCTCTAAGTAATCCACAATAATGTCATATTTATGTATGTAGAGGGATTTCTTTTAAGTACCTACACAATTTATGTTTCCTCATAACTTTTGTTTTAAATTCAGAAACTTGACAACTTTGTTCCTACATACTTGCTTCAAGTTAATTTAAAATTTGTGTGCAAGGCAACAACACTTATAATTCACAACACCAATCCTTTTGTTGTAGAATTTTTCTTTTCAAATTTTCAAATTTCCACGTAAAGTTTCCTTGGAACTCTTTTCTTTTCATTCATTCCGTGTAGAAAGGAGAACGCATTTACACTCATGTTTATTACTTCGCACTATTCTCTAATGACAAGAGGAAACGTTATGCGCTTTTTGCAAAAATGAAATGAAAAAATAAAAAAATTACATTACAACTTCAATATAATGTACAACACACAATAATGCTTGCTTATAAGCAACAGGAAACGAAAAATTAATAGCAAGTGCCTCTGACTGCAGGTTTTTTAATAACAAGAACAACAATCACAACAACAGCAGGAAGGAAAAAAACATACAAATATGGAATGTGATTCAGATTGCTATTTTGGAAATATCAATTTTGTCCTCTCTTCTCCTCCTATCCTTTGGGGATACAATAATGACATATTGACATATCACTGTGAATCCAGTGATGTATCACTGTTTGAATTTGTTTCTTTATATTTAGACAAGTAATGCTGCGGCGCGGCGCGGCGCGGCGATGGTGTCAGCAGCGATGATGAAGATGACGACGTTTTCCAGATGTCTTCGAGTCGATCCGTCCTTGGATATCTTTATTTTCACGGTACCAATTTCTATATCCATTCATCGCTCGACTCGACATCCGCATGGTGCGCGCTGTCAGTAGTCGAGTCTACCACTACCAATGTGAACAACAAATCGTTCCCGGGAGGCAAAATTAACTCGAAGTGATTTGTGAGGCGTTAAATCTGAATGTGTGATACTATTCCATTTTAATTTGGAAGTCTGCTAATCCACTGGGGCGACGACGAGGATGATGGTAGCAGGAAGGAATGCAGTAAAATAAATCGACATTGGAATTTAAAATGGAATTTCTGAAATTGTCACCTTACAACATAAAAACACCTCACGACTTAACTTGGAATTCGTAGCGTGGATGTTATTAGGGCAAACAAATTTAATAAACTTATAAAAAAAGGAAGGTCTGTACTCAAATAATCAGGAAAAAGTAATTAATATTTGATTATTTCGGTGACGCGACGGCGTTATTTAAAATTAAAAAAAAATTATAATCAGAACTGAAATCCTGGAATTAAAATTTTCGGCTAATTTATTTCTTAAATGGATAACTACCCATTGCGTGAATTTTTAATGGTAGGAGACTCCAAAATAGTTTACCACATTTATTAGATCAGCTCCGGAACCAATTCCATTTTATTGGGGTAGTTGCAGAAGAAGCTTTAGAGGTTTTGTTTTAGTTGCCAATTATTGATTTACAGTTTGAATGATTGAACCTTGGTTGAGAGCAGTGGCGGCTGTACCTGCGCTCGTGCGCTGAACCACCAATTCAAAAGCTTTAAAAATTACAAAATATTACTGCATCTTTATTTTTAGATTGCCATGTAAATATTTTTTTTTTAAACATACAAGAACATAAACAAGTAAATTTTCCAATTATGACGAAACAATGTAAGCGCTTTGCTTTACTATTAAGACTTATTTTGCCTGCAAGTAAAAATTCTCGTGCGCTTCGGCGAGCGACTGCTAATATAACTTGTATGCGTTACAAGCTAATATCCCTCATGCGTGAGACAAAAGATATTTCATTGAAATGTATCGAGAAATGAGCCTGCTCTCGTGCGGCGCACGAGAACCGAAGAATGTTTGACTAGAATGCGCTGCACCTGCGAATATGTAATGTTGTTTCGCTCTATCCGTGACTGGTTAAATAGTGTTGGTTTGTAGGAGTTAGGTTAATTTGTTTTTTATTTTGGTTTTGGTTCTCTTCTGTACTGTGTACAGTGTGTGGTGTGGGATAAAATGAACAGTGATTAGGTATATTAAAGACAGTAATTAATCTTTTTGAAATAAAGTTAATATAAAATTAGCCGGATCGCCAAGGCCCTTTTTAAATTTTACATGCAATATTTTTGGCGCAGAATCGATTTAGACAGAAACCTGAATCCATGATTTGAAGCATTTAAGTGAAAAAATAAAAAACATGATTGCTTGCTAAATGTAATAAGTGTGTCAGTTTTATACATGGTCGAAATTCTTCGAGCAATTAAACAAAATAATAAAAAATCAACATATACCTACATGTAAATTGTTGTTTTTTTGCGATTTCTAATCTGAATACCTACTTAGTGAATAGTGAGCAAGTAAAGTGCACCAACTGTTCAACAACCCACCAGCCGCCACTGGTTGAGAGTCTCCTTTCTCTTTGGAAAAGCTCTACTGTCCTATATAAAATGTAATTCCCTGAATGTTTGTCTTTGTATATTTATGAGCTTAATTTGAAAATTAACGATAAAATACGGAAATAATTACCGTGTTTTGGTAAAACTTATAACCAGTGCAGCAATGAGAAGTTAATAAAATGCTTATCTACACTCTTATGAATTTCACGAAAGTCTGTCAAAGTTCATATACAAAAAGTTGTATTTCGTAGAAATTACCATTTGATCAGAATTAAATAATCTACTATATCTACCTACCATCATATTTTTTTTAACAAATAATTTAATTATCTAGATAGTCATTTAAACCCTTTCAATTAAGGATATTATTCGGGAAATGATTTTACAAAGATTTCCAACAATGCAGAAGGGAGAAAACAGAAATTTTTTAATGCAATTTTTTGTATAACTGCGTTGTTAATTAAATGTTAGAAAATTTAATTTAAATTTAAATTTAATTTAAATTCTTGTACTTTACTGAAGTTTGTTACTAGTTGTCTTTACTTTAAACTAGACAAGGACTATATTTCTCTAACGTTCAAAATTGTAATAACAAGTGTTTATCAAAACAAAATTGTGAAAGAATCGAAAGAGTTCATTTCACTATTTCTTGCGAAGAAAATTGCATCGCCTTTCCGTTTCACCGATTAATATTATAAAAACAAATTTAAGAGCTTTTAAGTTTCTTGTGTGTTTCAGTTTTATCAAAGTAAAAATGTCACACAGAAATGGAGAACAGATCAGTCACACAACTGAAAAAACCTTGGATTCTCCTCAAAGCAGCAACTATCGACTGCCTGGCACTGGATTGACATTAGGGGTAGTAGCATGGTAGTTGCCCGCATGCCGCATGCATGGTATCTCCAAGGCTTAAATATGCAGATGTGTTGACCAGATTTGTAAACCGATTGTGCATTTCCTGTTTTAAACTGCGCTATGATTTTCAAGGTCACTTATGTTACTTGCACTTTGATTCCCCCCTAGATCCTGCCTATCATGGCTATGACTTTGAGATACTTCCAATCTTTTCATTTCCCATTACCCATTTTTCCATTCAATAATTTCTTACATCGCTCGCAAATTAAGGAAGCAACAAATATTTTATTAACTTTAGCTTGAACTTGACTCTAACGAGCTTTACAATAATTGGTGAACAAAAAATATTCTTTACAACAAAAAAAAATGGTGAAAAGGTAGTTAGCCAAACTTGTTGTATTCAAAAGCTCGTTGTAATTTTTTATTCAAATTATCACTTATTCCTGAGTTCTATCCTACTCAGTTGTATTTGTAAACCACAAGACACAAATTTGTGTTTTTCATTTGTATATTTGGTGAAATAGGGCGCAAAAACCAAAAAGCATGTGTAACATATACAAAGCAACTTAACTATACAATAAAGTCGTGAAACTTCCAGAAGAGATTCGTGATGTTAGCGTTTGAAAGTAAAAAACCTTCTAATCCTTGTATTTATTATCGCGTTTTAAGAACATGGATTTTTTTAGCACATTATAATAACACAAATATATACGTGTTTTAGAAATACACGTACCGAATCTTAGGCTCTAATAGAATTAAAGCTCTCCATCAAAATGCACCTCTGCCGGAAAGTCTTTTTTTCCTGGACTAAGTACTACTGAATTGATAAAAATTTAATTTTCAATGCATCTTATAAGCCTGAACTATGGTTGTTTTTGAGCTGCTTATTTACGGTCCAATTTACGGCGTTTTTTGCCAAACCACTTTGGGGCACCTTTTTTTTAAATGTCAATGTTTGTCAATCTTCTTAAAATCCATAGACGTTTTTAATCCACATTTGCGAAAATTCTCGGAAGTAGATAATTTTGTATTTTATTTGTGAAAACAATTCATTTGCTTTGCTAAGTCCGATCGGATTTGTAACTTGTTCGTAAGAGGCAATAACCTTAAAAAACAAAAAAAAATGTATGCTTAGTTGAAAGGGATTCGAATCCCGAGAGCGCAGCACATTAACCATCTACCCCATGGAGTACAGTATTAATTTTAATTAATTTCTAATTTAAATAATTAACCAAATCTCAAATTGCAACCTGTGATTATTTTTGTTCTTATAAATCGAAAAAATATGCTTTTCCCATTTTCAAAAGAAATCATTAATTCAAATAATTTAATTATGTAATTCAATGACCGTAAAAACGAAAATCACCATTAAGTGATAAATATAAATTTTGTTCACTTAGAAAGAGTCCATCGTCTAGCAACCCTCATTCTTCGAATAAAAAAAAAACAATTCTCTAGACAAACACCATTGCCAAACTTAATGTAGACGGTTATTCTTAAAAACACAACGAAACATCTGGGCTTTGACCGTGCTGTACACGCGCTGTCGTTGATGGGATTTCAAAATCAAAAGGCAAACAAAAGCAATAGAATATATATTATCAAAAATATTTGCAGAAAACCAAATTATCCTTACAAATAATTACAATATACCTACATTATACATTAGGGAAACAATCCTATCACCACCATTTACCACCATTCGCTGTTACTGCCGCTTATTAAAATCCATTCACCCCACCACCATCAGGAGACCAACCACGGCTATTGTGAAAGCATTAAAGTTCCATAAATTAAGCGAAACGCAAAAATAAAACGCACAAAAAACAACATATTTTGAAGTCTTTTCCAAAGCGACAAGCGTACAAATAATTGAAAGAGCCCTGCCTGGGCGCCCGCCGCGCCACCACAATTTGTCCCCCATGTGCAAGGAGCACCATGGCTGTTTCGCTCGAAGGACCCCCTTTATGATGGAGTGGTGGTCGTGGTGGGCAAGCATCAGTAGAGCCTTGTTTGTACAAGGCAAACAAATGCACAATTAAAATTAACGCTAATAAAAGCACTTCTTAAAAAACCCATAAAACTTGATGATCCTGAAATTTCAGAAAAAGCAACGAGAGGAAAAGTCCTTCACGCAAACTAAAGCGAAAGTAATCACCCATCCAAACAGAAAACCAGGGGGTTTCTTAGTGTTTGTGTGTGTTCTGAACGGTAATTGTAACATTACTGGAGAGTTCTACCAAAGCATCTAGTATTTTTTGCCTTTTTCTTCTTCGAACAAACTTTATTGGATACGTGTTGTCATTCGCGGCATTACGGAGCGAACGTAAGGGTGGCAAGCACGTGGACTGAAACTTAAACTAATTTAGTTAAAAGCTTATAAATACCTCCCACCGATTCTTAATCTATAAGGGACGTTCTTATTGTGTATATATTCGAAATCATGACACTGTTACCGTTCAACGCCAGCAACTTAAGGGTGCTTCTTTCTATTCACGCTACACTTGTGCATTCGGGGTCAAGGGTTTCGAACACTTTTATTCGAATATTGGTTGAAAAATATGCACAGTACGTCTGCTTTTTGTGCTGATTTATAATCCGCAACTAATTTGAAAAAAATTAGAGCTTAATTTATGATTGCGACACTCATCGTGTTTTTAGCTCACTCTTTGGTGTGTGCGGTCGGGGTCTAGGGGTTTGAACCACCCCATTCCCAGTTTTATGCAGAAAGAGTGTGTTTGTAAAATGAAAAACCATTCAGCCAATTGTAGATATGTACAAAGGTCTGTGGCTCTTTATAGGAATGATAATTTATTATAACGGTAGAAGTGGCAAAATACTTTAGCTTTTGCTTTAGCATTTTCCGAACTGCTGATGTTGGTGAGGTTGTGTTTTGGGAAAATTTTAATTAGTGCGACCTTTAGCCGTCTTCAACGAGGGGAGCACTTTGTAAAATTTGTTTTTGGCATCGATTTGATAAATTGTGTGCTAGCAGATTTTAGCTTTTTGGCAGGATAGTGTAGTAATCGTCCGGTGCCACATCATTATAGATTTGCAGAAAAGAAAAAGAAATATCTTAATTCAAAGATCTTGCAACACATTTATTCTTTCGACTTAATTGGAAATTAAGTGAACTTTTCTTACTTGAAGAGGGTTCTTGCCGTGTTTAAGCAGTTGTTATTAGTGAAGCTATCTATAAATGGACTTTGAGCACAAAAAACTTGGACGGGAAAAAATGTAAACACATTCTTATCAAATAATTCTTCCTTTATTATTATTCTTTAATGGTTTTTAAATGACAGTTGAGAAGGAGGGGGTTCATCTAGAAATTGGAATTAATGTACAAACTGCGCGTATGGTTATATAACACTAACTTCATGGCTTATAAACAATAACAGTTACTTTGTCAATATTGATCTGTATAACAATTGACCTACTACATATTATGACTTTTAAGATTGTTACTAATTTGGATTGAAAAATATAAATTTCAACTATCGCCTATATCTAGAAGTAGGATTATTGAAAAAATTCACAAACAAAAAAAAAGTCACAAAACTCTTCCAACCAAACAAAAATTTATAAAATCTTAAATGGTTTTTTTGTTTAACCCATTTTTTTTTTTTATATATATTATACGCGCACTCAAGGGGTTATGAATACCCTTATAACGTTAATGTTAATGTTAACAGTTCGAGCAATTAGGAAAATAGGATAGGATGACAAAGGAGATACCGATGCACATTGATTTTGAATGTCTGCACATTGCAATGAGTGGGAAACATTGAGCCGGGTAAAGCATTCCACATTCGTGTAGTGCGGCTGAAAAAAGAATCTCTGTACTTGAGAGTACGTCCGAAATTGGGCTCAAGGGTAAACTGATGAGCATTCCTAGAAGCTCGAGTATTACGGTTGAATTGTTTTAGGGGGGGAATGCAACTGGCTATTTCACTACAGCACTGTTTATGAAAATACCGATGAAATAATGATAGGCATGAAACATTGCGGCGGTGCTCGAGAGATTCAAATGTTTGAGTTAGACAAGGGTCACCTATCATTTTTATAGCTCTCTTTTGAATTTTGTCCAAGAGACTCAAGCAGGTTTTTGGAGCACCTGACCAGATATGGGAATTGTACTCAAGCTTTGGACGAATATAGGCCTTATAGATTACAGCCAGATCAGAAGGGGTAAAAAACTTCTTGCATCGGCGGAGAAAACCTAAACATTTAGCAGCGTTTTTGGCGACATCATATATGTGATCGTTCCACAAAAGGTGGTCTGTGATACACATTCCGAGTACTGAAAGCTGTTCAGTTTCCTCGGTGCAAGTGCCATTCATGGATAGTGGCATTGAGGGAGGGTTATGCTTAAGCGACAGTAAACAGCATTGAGTTTTCGAGGCATTAAATTCTACACGGTTTTTGATTCCCCATTGGACAATGCTGTCAAGATCAGAATTGAATGAGCTTATCATACTCTGCCGTTGGAAGTCCACATCCGAAGGACAGGTTTGTGAATCTAAAAATGAATATGAAAAGCTGAGGGTACTGTCGTCAGCGAAACAATTGAGTGGATTAGAAGTTTCAGACAAAAGATCATTTATGAATATAAGGAAGAGTGTCGGAGACAATACGGAGCCCTGGGGCACACCAGCATTTATTTTATGGATATCAGATTTGAAACCGTGTAAAACTACTTGTAGTGAACGGTCCGAAAGGTAATTTCTAATCCAACGAAGAAGAGATTCATCGATACCAAATGCACGCATTTCAGCCTATAAAGTGTATTCTTTTGAAAAAATGTTAAGACCATAAAACATCCTTTAATTCCATCTAAATGCATAATGTAACATTTTTAAAATGGGATGCATTTTTCATGAATTTGAAAAGCTCAATTTCCATCCATCGTCAAACAAAAAAATTTGTTAGTTTTAGTTTTACACTATTTACCGTATAAAAAACCATATTTTGGAAACTATTTGAAAACAATTTTTTTTTTTAAACAATTTTTTTTTTTGAAAATGCTCTTAAATGTAGGTATATCATTAAGTAAGTAGGTACTAAACATTTTAAGGAAAGTGTCGTGCATAAAAATAATCCTTTTTATCTCTAAAACGGTTTAAGCAGATTATAGACATGGTCTATATTTGGGTAAGAAAACAATTATTATTATTAACGATTAGGTACTAACATGGAACCGTTTTTTTTTTTTTTTATTTTCGATTTTTTCATTAACGGCTCTATCGTCTTCGATCAAAATTTGTAGACGGCAGAATATTCAAATTTTAAATAATATTGTGTATAAAAGTTTTCGAATAAATATTTTTTTATTTTTGAAAAATTTAATTTGTTTTTCGAAAATTCATTATTCTTTAATTTAAGAGATTTTTCGATAAGGGCGGTAAGAGGTTCAAATGGAATAAAACAAGCTGGGTGTGAGGTATGAGCGAAATTCTTTTTTTATTTGAAAGAATCTACTCGTATGTATGGAATATGACATTGGCTTCTTACAGTGGCACGGATCCGAGTGGTCCAATTTTCAACGACTCTTCCGCATAGATCCGGCTGAATTTGAGCGATGTGATATGTTCACCAAGGTCTTCGGGCGTTTGTGGTTTATTCGCAGAGATCTGCCACTTCAGGAAAGCCCTTAAGAAAAAGTCTAGCGTGGTTAAATCAATTAACTTTGGTGGTCAATTCACGTCACCTCAGATCCTTACTCTCGAAACGTTCATGTTGAATGTCAATTATGGTGTCCGCTGTGTCGCACGTAGTGCCGACCTCCCTCCTGGAACTACATGTCGTCTAGTTCAAAGGTTCAATGGTTCAATTTGGGTTATAATAAATTGCCTATCACCCTTCTGTATTGCCCGCCATTGACAATGACCGCTTCGTAACATTGTGAGGATGTTTTGTCAACTGGTGAACCTCCTGTGGGTTGCTGTCGCAATTTTTCTTATAAACACGATCATAATTATCAAAAAATGAATCTCGTCACTAAAGACCATTTTTCGACCAGTCAGCGAACATACGGCGTTGTATGGTCATGGACTTTAAGCGTCTGGGTCACTTGGATTTTGTACGAACCAAGTCTCGACGCAAAATTCGCCAAGTTTAAGTTTGCAAAAGGCCGAGTTCATGTGCAGGAATCGACTGCCTCGGGTTCTGCCGTACACTTTCATGGCAATGTCCTCGATCGATCTTGCATTCACCTTTGAAATATGAATGTTAGCTGATTGATTACCGAACCGGTCATCTCAAATTTGACCACAAGAAGTTGAACAAACGGCCATGGTAAAATGGGCCACATTTGCACTAACGAACACTCATTTTTATGTGCTGTTTAACCGTTTTATTTGTCACGGTGATTTAGCATCACTAACTGAATACTAAACAATAGATTTGACAGATGTCACCAAAACAACATAGCCGCCACAAGCCACCAAAACCTACCCCCGGCAAATGAAATCCCTTTATATTTATTAATTACTTAAATTTGGCATACCAATAATTGTTTTATTTAAACGATTTCTCAACACCAAAATTACAAGCTACAAGGTTAAAATACTAAATTGTAAGCTTTCCTAAGTTTTTAAATCATGAATATCTTGGCTCCCGTTTGTCGTAATGGACTAATTTTTTTTTTAATTTGAAGAAAATTAGCAGGAATATAAAACAAAAATCCAAAACTGAAAAGTATTTACCGTGAAACACAGTTTTTTTCTCAATAACTATGAAAAAAAGGTATTAAAAACAAGAAAAAAAAAAAGGTTGAAACCAACGGTAACTTTGTATGTTTTTGCTCAAACATATTAAATTAAATGCAAGTTGATAGAAAATATTGTTATTAGCAATACAGTTTTTTATTTTCACATACTGGGGCTGAGATATTCAGCCTTATTGTGAGTTTCGCCCGGAAAACATTTCCCCCGAAACATTTTTGTTCCCCCGAAATTTTAAAAGCTATTGTGAGTTTCGCCCGAATGAAAATTTCACTTCGAATCAGGAGTGACATTTCGAAAAATAGACACGTTCAGAAAAGTGAGGCCCGCAATAAATTCTCACTCCACTGTGATGGAAACGGAGAATGAAATGCAACCTCCAAATTCTCTGTTAACTAAAATAGTAATATAATTGAATTTGGGACATCAGTTATTTGTCGAAATTACTTGCAATAGAGATAAAATTGTGGCTACGCTAGAAGTGCCACTCATAGTGGCTCCTAATTTTGAATCGGATTATCTGAAACGAAATAATTTGCACACATATTTTTAAACAGCGGACTTATCGCGTTCGGAAAATGAACAGACCTTCTTGTGAGTTTGAACAAACATATGTTTGTTTTGACAATTGTTAAATAAGTATTTCAGGAATTAAAATAAATTGTTATTTTATAATAAAGGAAGGATAATAATTAGCATAGCGCAACATATCTTGTCTGAGGAAAAACAAATGTTTGAGCTTGAGGAGCGAGCACTTCGAAGGAATTTGAGGGATTACGCATTCTGTACCAAAAAAAAGCAACCCAACAAAACACAATACAATATTCTCTCTTTTCAGTCTTATCTATATAACTAAAATTTGTTATATTTTCGTTGTCTTATAAACAATAAAATAAACAATGCATTAATTTAATCAATGATGGACCTCTCGCCTTCAGAATCTATTGATAAAATCCGAAAAAAGTTGACCAGCTCGATATCGAACTTTTACCTGTTATCTACAGCATCATTCATGGTGTGGAGAAGGATCCTCTCGATAACGCAGCCAAGCAAAGAGAATCTCAGGAGTGTAGTCAAAAGATCTGAGAGCTTCAAAAACGTTTCGAAAGTGCTCGCAATTAAATCAAATAATGGCCAGGCACAAATTATAACAAAGAGGAACAACTTCAGAAGCTACAGCTTCTCAAGAGTCAACTCCAACTGAAACAGCAGTTGATTAGAAAATATAAGAATATATATACAATTTTAGAAAATGGTTCTCCGAATCCTCTTTCAACATCTGGCCAATAATGAGCAGCTCATTCAGAAAATGTCCGAAAGCTATCCAATGAGAAGGGCTGCCCAGCTGGTTGGTGCAATGATGTACAAGTCGAAGAGCATAGCTGATCGGCGTGGTTTGACCTTTGACTGATATCACCCCGGAGAAATTTAAGGAGTTTTTTAGGGCGTTCAATAAATCTGAAGCAAGAGATCGAAGACATAAAGGAAGAGCTTAAAAGGAAAAAGTGATATGTTAATAAACATTACATAAGCAATATTAATCCTTTGGAGATGCGTGAATGTGAAAAGGAATAAATCCTTATTTTTTTCCAAATTTCATCAGTACTACAGGCAGAGGGTTTCTTTGCAGTGTGGGTACCAATAAGGAGTTGGCAAAGACCACGATTTTGGTTTGGCACTTCTTCCAAAATTCAGCCACTTTCTCCCGATCTGCTTTAAGTGAAGCCCTTGCCAATTTCAGGATTCTCCTGCATTTTATTAAGCAGCATATCGCTTTGGTCTTTTCTTTATTGTTTTGCTCCTGCATTATAACAAAAAACATGAATTTAAAATTTTCTTATCTTAAAAAAACAATCAACTTACATTTTCCGCCTTATTTTGCTCTCGTTCGCCTAATCAAAATAAGTGAAAATTATGGCTGTCAATGGCATATCATTCCGCCCGAAATAATTGTTCACAATAAGGGGAATTTTTCGAACATGAATAATTTTTCGGGTGAAACTCACAATAGGCGAAAAGTGAAATATCAAATTTTCCGGGTGGAATGTTGTTCGGGCGAAACTCACAATAAGGCTGATTAATTAAAACATAAAATCATAAAATGCGTGGGTGCGCTGACTTACCTATGTTCAATAATTTATTACTCGGCTTTCGTTCATTGTAGAGTGTTGATTTTTTTTTAAATTGTAGGGAATTACAAGAACTTTAATAATAAAAAATAAAAATTTCATCGTTAAATGAGCTTTTTTCTTAATAATCACGAAAAAGTGATTTTTAAACAACAAAAAATTTGTTTAACTTACTATACCTTTTTTTTCATTTGTTTGAACAAATGTTTTTTTTTAGAACATAATAGATAATGTTATTAGGAATACATACATGTTTAATTTTTGTTTGTACGAGATAGTGGAGCCGAGATATTCGCAAATGACCAAAAAATGACACAAAATACATTTTTACCAATAACTTTGGTAAAAAAAGTTGTCATGTGGTGCAAATTTGGTTTTAACCTTTTCTCATAAGACCCTATCGATCCATGAAAAAAATAGACCATGCCTCTGCGCGCAAGGTCAGGCCCTTTTTCATGACGCTTTGACTGGACTATATTAGGGGTACCTGTCATAGAACGATTTTTTTGATTTTCGAATTTCTCACCAACGGCTCTAACGATTTTAACCAAGATTATTATGCAGGAGCTGCTTTGCATTTAAAAAAATATAAACTAAAAATTTTTTCGAAAAAATAGTTTTTGGATTTTTAAAAAAATAATACATTTTTTTTTTTTTGAAAATTAAATTACGTTATAAAATGTATTTTATTAAATACTAACAATTTGCATATCAATTTTTTTTGAAAATTTTAAGGGAAAATTAGTACACAAAAACAGGTTTCAGTGTGTCTGTATGTCTGTACCTCTCACTACAGCCTAAGCCACTGGACCTATTTCTTTCAATCTCGGTAGTTAAGGGTCTTCGGTGATTCCCTAGAGGAGAAATTGAAATTTTAGCTCCAAAACTAACGGTACCCTCCATACACCCGTAATGCAAAATCTTATTTATCTTGAAAACGGCTCTAACGATTTTGATAAAAAAAATTAGATGTGATATTATGAACATAGGCTACATTTTGGTCAAAAAAAATGTTGGGGCAAAATGTTATTAGGGGTACCTGCCATAGACCCGTTTTTTTTTTATTTTCGACTTTCTCATTAACGGCTCTAAAGATTTTAAACCAAAATTTTCAGCATGAGTCCCCTTAAGTTTAAAATAATATTCTACCTATATAAAAATATTCGAAAAATATTTGTTGGGTTTTAAAAAAAAAAAAAAAATTTTAAATCAATATCTTCAAAACCTATGAACGATAATTTTTTGAAATTATTTCCTAAAATCAATATTATTTAATACTTAAAATTCGCATTCCACATTTTTTTCTTGAAAAATTTTAGAGAAATTTCTTATATAAATAAAATGCACGACTGGGTCGCACGAACTTGCTCTTATGTAAAAGACTAAGAATTTCAAAAATGAATGTTATTAGAGAAACTGTTCATTAAACTTCCTTAGTAGTTAAAGGTAAGAATAGGATGCCATGTGATTCAAGCAAATATAGATTTATGCAAGAACAAAAATTATAAGTCTTTGTAGTGGTTTCTTAAAATAAAGTTTTATATAAGAAAATTTTAAAACATTTTTAAGAAAAAATGTTGGTACGCCAATTTGAAGTTTTTATTATTGTATGAAAAAAAATTAAATTTACAAAAAAAGTAACGAGCCGTTTTCGTGTAATTGAATTTTCAAAAAACAAAAAATTGATTTTTTTTTTTCAAAATTCAAAAAAATATTTTTCTTAAAGTTTTGAAATGCAATGTTTTTTAAACTTTTTAGAAGCTTCCCTTTACGAAATTTCATTAAAATCCGTTGTGCTAATAATGAGAAATTCAAAATTTTAAAAAATCGTTCTATGGTAGGTACAGTCAGTAATATCTTGTTTTCAAATTTTTTTTTATTAAATTACAGATATTAAAAAATAATAGAAAGAAAAAAAATTTAAGCAAAATTCTCGGAACCGTTTTCGAGAAAAATACGATTTTCGAAAACCATTTTTTAACATTTGTATGGAAGGTACCGTTATTTTTAGGTAAAATTAATTTATTTTTCTTATATCTTGTAGATTATTTTTCCAAACTTTTATTTATCAAGTTTTGAAAAAATCGAGCTTGGGGTTTTCGAAATATTGAGTTTTCAAAAAAAAATTTTGAAAGTTTTTTTAAAAATCCAAAAAAATTGTTTTGAAAAATTTGAATACACAATAATATTCAAACTGCTGGGAAGCTTTAGCATAAAAAAAATGATCAAAATCGGTGGTACCGTTTTTGAGAAAATCAAAAACAAAAAAAATGGTCCCAAGGGGGGTACCAAAACTACTAATTTTTTTGAAAAATTTTTTCGACCATTACCTAGGTTTAACTAAATTAAATTTTTTTAATTTTTTTTAAGAAAATCGCAGGAACAGTTTTTGAGAAAAAAAATATTTATAAAATTTCGGAAAAAAATCGTATGGCAGGTACCGTTATTTTTGGTCATAAAAAATCAAATCAAAAAACATCCGGGGGTAAAAAATCAAAACCCATATCTACCAAGTTTGAAGAAAATCGGCCGAGCCGTTTAGCTGTAATCGAACAGACAGACAGACAGACAGACAGACAGACAGAATTGCCAGACCCACTTTTTTCGTCTTCGCTATCATCGTAATGTCAACTTTGATTAAAATTTAGAGTTCGATTTTTTTTACGAATATGTACATAACTTGCCTTATAGTACCTATAAGTCGCAAGTAAAAATGTATTTAATAATAAAACGATTTTTTAAAGTTTATTTGCATAAATTCATACTTTTCCGGAAACCAGGCGGCAATTTTATGCATTTGAACATTATTATCTCATTAAATCCATGTTTTATATTTATAAAATGTATCTTAAATTCCAAAGTACTTTTACATAAGAGCAATTTTGTGCGATCCAGTCGTGCATTTTTTTTTAATATTTCTCTTTTTTTGTTTAGCATGTAAAAATTAATATTCTCATAAAAAAAAACAAGTAGGTACTGTCGTTATTTGAAAAGTTTTATTTATAAAAAAATGTATGCTTAATGAATTTTTCTTTATTATTATTTTTATCTGCTCAGATTTGTAAATATACATACAAGAGCGAAGAAGTATTTTAGTTATATTCAGAAGTGCAAGGATATTTTAAAATGTATCTGAAAGAGTTTTGGAAATTCATAAATAGTAAAAGAAAGTTTTGTCCTTACCAGTCTGACTGCAAGTCATATGACATTTTAAGTCACAACACTGCAGTTATAATACAACTATGTATTTTCGAAATCCCTTCAAATTGCCTTCAAGTGTGAAACTTATAACTATAATATTTCTTTCATCTGTGATAAATTTTGGGAAAAGGTTCCTAAAAAAGTATCGAGTACCGGAAAAATAATATAAGTAATTAAGTAAACCAATTTATTTCAAACTATCGCGATTGTTTATAATCTGTTTTTCTTCTAAATCAAATTTTTAAATTATTTCATATTTTCAATAGAATAATAACTTTTGTTTTCAATTTCATAATGTATTAATTTTATTTAGCTATTAATAAGCGACTTATATATAAGTATGTAAATACTTTGAAATATATAGGTAAATATCAACATTTGATTAATCACGCCATTAATTACCCGTACGCATAGGTACTCGTATGCAGTTTCATCACCTCCTTCATCCCCCTGCCACTTCATAACGTCAATCAAAACTTTTTTAATTATAATACTTTACGCTCAATTAAAGCTTGAAAGCTTGTAAAATTTTACGTTATAGACTTACAGGTTTCTCAGTGTTGATTTGCACGAGATTTTATATGATTAATCTCGAAGAAACTTTTCCTTCAGTGGAAAAGAAAAAAAACATTGTTCGTTTTTAGGTAGGTAATCCTTTTTGCAACAGAATTAACAAAGTTTGTGTTTTGCTTCAGTATCTTCCACTTTTCCTCTCCACGCCGTTTTTGAATTTCATATGTGAACGCTACCGTTACCAACGTATGTATTTTAATGGAAAGCAAATATTTTTAGAGTTTCTAACGTTTAATTTGGATCTATGTAGGTAAAAACACCCCAAAGGAAGGTAATTTTTATATATGAAAATGGTAAAGCAACGCATGATTATAAAATGCGATTCTAAGTCATATGAATTTGCATTAATTAGTGCTTCCAATTCGCTTCCGTACCTGATCCCGAATCTCAATGCATAAACATAAGGAGCATATCACAAGATTTATAGTTGTGTTTGTTTTTGAGAAACTAATTTCCTTGCACTACTTAAAAGTTTTCAAGCGATGAACTCAAACGAAAGTGCAGTTATAGCAGTATAAAAGGAAGCCCTATCAGGACATCAGATATAAACATAACGAAGTTGGGAAACTACAAATTGTGCCAAGACAAGGCACACCAATGAAAACGCGGATATTTTGGGACTGAGGTTGCAAAAACATCTGGCAAATTTGGCAACAACTGTGAAACTGCGGAACTTTCATATAGCGTTAGCTTTGGAGATCCTATTTGCGCTTGGCAATGCAAACTCTCCATCAGGACGAACCAACTCGACTCAAACGTATAAAATTGAATACAATTATGGAGCTATAAGGCGTTAACAATTTTGAATGATTTTAGTCTAAAAGATGTTTTAATGCTTTGTTTTGTTCTTTTGAATATAAAACAGAAAGTTTTAAGCTTTCGCCTATGTTAAAAGTATATAGGTATGAATATATATGAGTTTCCCTCCATAAAGGGAGAGACATTTTAAACTGATTATTGTGTTTATAAGGCGAATATTTATAGTTCGGAAACCTTAGACTAAATAACTAGGTTTTGTTTGTATTTTAATGTATGTATATGTTATTTCATAAATCAACACCTCATATGCCAAAAAAAAATTTTATTTTTTTTTTATTTTTAATGTGATGAGATTTATGTTAAAAATAACTTGGGCGAAATTATGTTAGGTTATGAAAGCTTATTATAATCATTGTACGCTGGCTTCTTCCAGATGTAGATTGCCTTAAATATTGATATTTGCGTCCTTAAACATTTTCAGCTAAATTTTCTAAAACTTAAGCGTTAAGATACGTCGAAATTTTATGTTGACATTGTCATAAGAGAAGCTGTAAATTTTATAAGAGTTGATAAACATCGACCAATATTTGCGTCTTAGAAGGGTACGGCAGCATCTAACTGATGAGCCCACTGTCATACCTGCGCGAAACGCACCTTGGAGTTGAGGTCACTTGAGCTTTTAATTGAGTTGCTATATAACATTAGGTGCGTTTTATTATTCACAAATCTATCTGGATCCGGATCTGGATTAAGTTTTTACATGTATTACTATTATTATTATTATTAAAAACAATTTGGGATCCTGTTTTCTATCGGGATCTATTTCAAAGATCCAAAAATTAGTTATTACACTGGCGAGTAGATGGCTTTTATGATAAGGTAGTGTAATCTATAGTGTAAAGAAAAAAGACAAGAAATAATTGAAAATTTACAAACCCAAGGATAAAAAGAGACGGACTTATAACACTGCTGTCACTAAGATCCGTATCGTTTTATTTTCAAGGGAAGATCCAGATCCGGATCCAGATAGATTTGTGAATAATAAAACGCACCTATTATAAGCAGTTGTTTTCTCTTTCTATCGGAATCAAAGAACAAACTCTCAAGGAAAGTTTGATTTGTTTCAGTTGTCATCTGTGACAGGAAAAACAAATTTTAAAATGAAAATAAATTCTATTTTCAAATATGTGAACTGGTTGTTGAACTGACACTTAAGCGGCAGAATAGCGTCGTTTAACTTAAACTACAGAAATAACTCTGTTCAATGTTTAAATTACACTGTGAAACCAAATTTATTGTTGAACTGAAGTTTAAACCAAAAGTGGGGTTTTACTGTGAAAAGGGGGGTTACAAGATAATTTGATTTCTTTTTTCTTTTTATATGTATATGAATGCATATTTTTTTTACAAGAACGCGCCACAAAATTTACTGTCCTGATTATGTGCCCTATACATATCCCTAGGGCTAATCTACTAATGTCTATATATGGAGGAGGGCTGAACTCTAAACTATAATAAACATAGTGAAATCATGTGACTTCTTCAATCCTGATTTATTGCAAAGATTGCGTTGAGAAGACGATAACATCGAATAACAAATCCGTCCAACTAATAAGATATGCGAACGATGCGCGTTGAGCTCTTCACGGCGTTGAAGAAAAGTTGAGGCTAATTGGTCAATTAAACGCGGACAAGACCAAGTGGCCGTGGCGCGATGGATGTGTGCTCGCCTGTGAACCTCATGATCACAGGTTCGATCCCTGCCGTCGTCTATTTCGTTTTAATTCCATTAAAAACCTTCCAAAATTGTCATCAATGGGTTGCTGGTTTACTCATTACATGTTGTTCAGGCATAACACTAACAACATGTAATTGAGTTAAACTAGTATGCCCAACAAGGATAAACACGAATAAAATAATGTGAATTATAAGCGACATAGAAATAAGACACGGCATTCTCCGCTTTAGTTCAGCCGCCATCCCTGGAGATAAAATATCTGAGACAACAACCTTCAGTCTCAGAACATCGTGCCACACATCTTTCCTATCGTTCTTTCTCTTCTTAACTTCACGCCCGCGCTGTGTTGAAACATTTAAAAGGGTAATCTAATCCCTTGAGGGCGGGTAGATTATAAAAAGAAAAAAAAAAAAGTACCTGCGATCAACAAACAGGTATCAGCAATGATAAGCATTTCGAAAGACAATCGAAAAGTGCAAGTGCAAGCTGCACTGTTTTGTCAGTTGCAAAAAGAATTATTAATAACCCAGTTCGATATTAAGTTAAACCACAACAACACTAGTAGCCATATTAATAAACTCATTATAGCGGGTACATACAAATATAGAACTTGCTCTTACGAAGCGACTAAGTAATTCAAAAACGAATGCAATGAGTGAAAAACCGTTCATAAGCATAAAATTCGTTTTTTAAATAACTAAAATAACTCTTTAAATAGTACCAGCTTTGTATATAAAACTTATAGTACTATCAAGAAGACGAAAGATTGTGGCGACATCTTAAGGCTAGGGACTGCAATTGCTAGTTTTGTGTTTGCTAAATTTAATAATAAAATATTCTCTTTTTTACTACTTGTTTTGTATCTTATCCTACTCTCCACTGTAAAAGCGTGCGCTAATTTCTGATGATAATACTATAGGTTATATACTATAGGTTATAATATATACAAAGGTAGTAGTATGCCATGTGATTCAAGCAAATATTAGCTTACGCAAAATAACAAAAATCATAATACTGGTACTGGTTTCTTAAAAAAATAAGCTTTTATATACAAAATTTTTAAAACGTTCTTCAGAAAAAAAATTTGGTACGCCAATTTGAAGTTTTTATTACGAGTATTGTTCGAATAAAAATTAAATTTGCAAAAAAAAATATTGAGCTGCTCCTGAGACATTGAATTTTCCAAAAAAAAAAATGATTTTTTTTTTTCAAAAATTCAAAAAATATTTTTTTTTTTTTTAAGTTTTGAAATGCAATGTTTTTTAAACTTTTTAGAAGCTTCTCTATACAAAATTTCATTAAAATCCGTTATGTCGATAATGAGAAATTCTATATTCTCGGAACCATTTTTTAACAATTGTATATGGAAGGTACCTCTATTCTTCGGTAAAATAATTTTTTTTTTACATCTTGTAATTTATTTAAATAATGTTTATTCTCAAGTGGGCTTTAGGTCAATATTTTGTTTTGTTTTTTATGTTGTGACGTTTCGGATGTGGTTACACCCTTCTTCAGACCTATTTATTAATTGAAGAATAATTTAAAACATATATACAAACATATTAAATGGGTCTACCACGATATCTCGAAAACAATAATCCAGAAAGCAAAAATCTCGAAAGTAAAAATCTCGAAAACAAAAATCTAGAATTGAAAAAATCTCGAAAAAAAAAATCTAGAATGCATAATCTCGAAACACAAAAATCTCGAAAAAAAAATCTCGAATCTAGAATTAATATATTAATTTTTGAGACAATGGTTACAATTCGCGTGAATTGTAACCATTGTCTCAAAAATTAATATATTAATATTAATTCTAGATTATTAATAACTGTTTAACAAAACCACGACTGAGACTGACTAGTAAACTACCCATGACAGAGTTACCCAGAACTCAAAACAGAGTAGAGTCCTGGCATAGGAGGCTTAAGGTTTTAGTTGGAAGGCCGCACATTGGTCCTTACAAATTATTTGAAATTTTGGCTAATGAGTCAGTTCAAATTAGTTGTCTAGTTGAAAAATTCAGATAGGCCAGGAAACTAAGGTAAGACTCCCGTATTTAAAAAAAAAAAACAAATTTTAAAAGTACTCGACGAAAAAGAAGAGAGGAGTTATGTGGTGTACCTTAGAAGTCTTGCGTACAACTCAAAATAATTCATACTTTTTTGTTATACCTACATAAATGCCTTTATAGGTATGTTTATGAATTTATAACTTTTTCTTTGTTTTTGATATTTTTTATAATTTTATTATGATACCTAATGATTTTTTTTTGTTAAATATTTTAAATATTTTTTATTGTTTATTTTCTCAAACAAGGAATAAATTGTTGAATAAACTAAATATGTTATGCGTTTAATTAAAGTGTGAACTCTTTAAATAGGTAAAAAAAAAATCTCGAATTTATATTTTTTTTCGAGATTTTTTTCGAGATATTGTCTTTCGAGATTTTTGTTCATTCGAGATTTTTGTGCATTCTAGATTTTTGCATTCTAGATTACAAGCAATTGTATTCTAGATTTTTGTCATTCGAGATTTTTATCCTTCGATATTAAGACATGCTCCCATATTAAATACATCAAAATTCTAAAAGAGTATACTTACAACTTTAAAAATACAAATATTTTTTTATTTGTTTGTTCTTTTTGGTTTCCGTGTTTTTTAAAAAAGTTTAAAAGACGTTTTAAATCTTTTACTTTTTTGTTTTATATGTATATTTTATCTCTTTTGTTTTTTATTTTTTAATTTGTTTGAAAATTTATTTGATGTTTAATTATCTGAATTTTCAAATTCAAATAATTTATTTTGAAAATAAATTCAAATATTTTTATGTATATAAAGCCCACTTGAGGATAAAAATTATTTAATTAAATAAAAGGTCACCAAGAAAGAAAATATCTTGTAATTTATATTAGGAAACTTTTATTTATCAAGTTTTAAAAAAATCGAGCATAAGGTTTTTAAAATATTGAGTTTTGAAAAAAAAAATTGAAATTTTTTTAAAAATCCCTTTATGGACTGGACCATTCCATGTAATGCTTCTATAAGATTAATTGGTGTACATAGATATATCCCTTGCGTTCCATTAGGAACTTTTTACTGCATTAAACTTTGTCTTCAAACATACATTATATGTATGTATATCAAAATCTTCGTCTTCCGAAAACATTTTATATTATTTATTTACTTTTAAGAACAATTAGCTAATAAATAAAAAAAAAAACAGAATTTAACTCTTTCATATAAAATTGCCAAGAGATACTCGTATTTTTGTGGAAATGCACAGATATCATATAATTTTTTAGAAAGTTAAAGTAGCCAGATTGTGATTTTAACTTTAGTAAAATGTTAAGAGATAGTAAGATGTTAAAATCGCAAAATCCTTAGTAACTTATTAAAACGGCTTTAACATATTACTAAATCGCTTAAAATGTTGCCATAATGTTATAAATATAGAATTTAAATTTAAATAAACAAAAAACACGCTCATGCCCGAAGTTCCATCGCAACCCCATTTGAAAATAAGAGTAAACTTTGAAGTGGTGATTCTGCAAGTGACTGTTTTATGTTTAAATTTTCAGGATAACATTTTTCCTTGGCTTCCGTAATCGCTTCATAGCTAGAATATATATGTAGATTGGCACCATGTTTTTGGCTGCATCTCTAATAATATTGTATTGAAACTTTGGTAATTTGGCCTGAACAAATGTTGACAAAGTCTCATCTTCAGTAAATGGAATTATTGCGCAATTCAAGTTTTTATAAGCTTTTTGGTATTTTCCGGCGCGCGATGGAGTTGAAAAGCATACATCATTAATTACGGTGGAAGAATCAATTTTCCCGTTTTGCCGAAGTTGCATTTAGCTTAATTCTCCGGCGTTTTTCGTCGACAATTTGTGGCCGTCCAGCTATTCTATGGGTTCGGCATAGAAACGGAAATACCGTTTCCAACCATGTTTTGAATTTATTTTGGAAAGCTCTAGATGAAGAGAACCATTGATCTTTATATCCATTTACAAATTTAGGCAATATTTTCTTTTCTTATCAAATGTATCAATGTGGGTGAAGTTTTCAACTTTTTCTGACAAAAACTCAATTTTTTCTTTTAAATCATTTGATGAACAAGTTTTTAAAACCTCACTAAGCTGATTTCTTGATAAAAATAAAATGCACGACTGGATCGCACGAACTTGCTCCTACGAGTATGTATGAATTTTAAAAACGAAAGTTATTACAGAAAACTGTTCATAAGGATAAAATTAATTTTTTTAAACTCTTTTAGTAAGAGATAAAAATAAAAACAGAATTATATACAAATATGAATGTATGCAAGAACAAAAATTATAAGTCGTTGTGGTGGTGGACTAAGAATTTCAAAAATGAATGTTATTAGAGAAACTGTTCATAAGCATAAAATTCATTTTTTAAATGACTAAAAAAAACTTCTTTAGTAGTTAAAGGTAAGAATAGGATGATGTGATTCAAGCAAATATAGATTTATGCAAGAACAAAAATTATAAGTCTTTGTAGTGGTTTCTTAAAAAATAAAGTTTTATATAAGAAAATTTTAAAACATTTTTAAGAAAAAATGATGGTACGCCAATTTGAAGTTTTTATTATTGTATGAATAAAAATTAAATTTACAAAAAAAGTATTGAGCCGTTTTCGAGACATTGAATTTTCAAAAAACAAAAAATTGATTTTTTTTTTTCAAGATTCAAAAAAATATTTTTCTTAAAGTTTTTAAATGCAATGTTTTTTAAACTTGTTAGAAGCTTCTCTCTACGAAATTTCATTAAAATCCGTTGTGCTAATAATGAGAAATTCAAAATTTTAAAAAATCGTTCTATGGTAGGTACACTCAGTAATGTTTTGTTTTCAAAATTTTTTTTATTAAATTACAGATATTAAAAAATAATAGAAAGAAAAAAAATTTAAGCAAAATTCTCGGAACCGTTTTCGAGAAAAATACGATTTTCGAAAACCATTTTTTAACATTTGTATGGAGGGTACCGTTATTTTTAGGTAAAATGAATTTATTTTGCTCATATATTGTAGATTATTTTTCCAAACTTTTATTTATCAAGTTTTGAAAAAATCGAACTTGGGGTTTTCGAAATATTGAGTTTTAAAAAAAAAATTTTGAAAGTTTTTTTAAAAATCTAAAAAATTTGGTTTGGAAAATTTGAATACACAATAATATTCAAACTGCTGGGAAGCTTTAGCATAAAAAAAATTATCAAAATCGGTGGTACCGTTTTTGAGAAAATCAAAAACAAAAAAAAATGGTCCCAAGGGGGGTACCAAAACTACTCATTTTTTTGAAAATTTTTTTCGACCATTACCTAGGTTTAACTAAATTAAATTTTTTAATTTTTTTTTAAGAAAATCGCAGGGACAGTTTTTGAGAAAAAAAAATATTTATAAAATTTCGGAAAAAAATCGTATGGCAGGTACCGTTATTTTTGGTCATAAAAAATCAAATCAAAAAACATCCGGGGGTAAAAAATCAAAACCCATATCTACCAAGTTTGAAGAAAATCGGCCGAGCCGTTTAGCTGTAATCGAACAGACAGACAGACAGACAGAATTGCCAGACCCACTTTTTAAGTCTTCGCTATTATCGTAATGTCGACTTTGATCAAAATCTCGAGTTCGATTTTTTTTACGAATGCATAACTTGCCTTATAGTACCTATAAGTCGCAAGTAAAAATTAAGTTTGATTGTGACCCTATATCAAAAAATAAGAAAATCAAAAACTATTTATTGAGGCGAACTTGCACTTTTAGTGTGTTCAACAGATTTCATCTACAATATCTCTTAAGATCGCAAAATATTGCAACATTTTTTGTTAATAACTTATAAAGGAGATATCAAGGTAAATTAAGAGCTACATTTCACCACGGGATCTCACGGGAAACATAAACTTTTTCATTACTACACAAAATTCAACATTTTTTTTTAGTACAAAAGGTAAATAATTTTGGCCACGTTTTTTGGGATTTTCCGCCTCTGTGCGGTGGGGAACTTTAGCATAAAAAATTATCAAAATTGGTTGTACCGTTTTTGAGAAAATCAAAAACCAAAAAAAATGGTTCCAAGTGGGGTACCAAAACTAACAGTTTTTTGTAAATTTTTTTTCAACCGTTTCCTAGCTTTAACTAAATGAAATTTTTTGAATTTTTTTTAAATCTGTGGGACAGTTTTTGAGAAAAAAAAAATTTTTATAAAATTTCGAAAAAAAATTGTATGGCAAGTACCGTTATTTTCGGTTTTTTTTTTTAAATGGAAAAACACGTGTGGGGGGAAAAATTAAAAATACTATCTACCAAATTTAAAGAAAATCGGCCGAGCCTCTTAGACTTTTTTAGTCTTCGCTATCATCGTAATGTCAACTTTGATCAAAATCTCACGTTCGATTTTTTTCCGAATGCATAACTTGCCTCTTATTACCTATTTTTTTTTTCTTTTTTTTTATAATCTACCCGCGCTCAAGGGATTATGATTACCCTTTAAATGTTTCAACACAGCGCGCGCGTGAAGTTAATGAAGAGAAAGAAGGATAGGAAAGATGTGTGGCACGATGTTCTGAGACTGAAGGTTCTTGTCTCAGATATTTTATCTCCAGGGATGGCGGCTGAACTAAAGCGGAGAAATGCCGTGTCTTATTTCTATGTCGCTTATAATTCACAATATTTTATTCGTAGTCATCCTTTTTGGGCATACTAGTTTAACTCAATTACCTATAAGTCGCAAGTAAAAAATTTGATTAAAATTTGTTTCGAATTAAACAGATATACTCTCCACGCATCCTTCTTTATTCAGTAGGGGTTAGTATCCCAATTTTTATTTTAGGTTATGGAGATTTCATACTCAATAAGTTGTCTGAGTATCTGCAATCTGCAGATTATGATATAACGAATATGTATAAATTTAATTACCAGCATGGTGCTAACCAAAATCATTTCTATGGACTTCTCCATATTAGTACTTTAAGTTTTGATTAACTATCGACTTTTTTTTATGTCTCATAACTCCAGAACCTATTCTTAGAATAGCTCCAAGGTTTCAGTTTCAGACGAAAAGATAACACAAAATTCCAGAATTCAGTAGAAATAATAAAATCTTTACACTCCCATGGATGGCTCCCTTCACCTATGTAGGTACATATTTATATACATAGATATATAATTTTGTTGTCATTTTTTTCTATAAGTCTTCAAATATGTACATACATATGTATGGTATATGGGTAAACATGAAATAGTTAAGGAGATGTGTTTCTTTTCGTAGAATTTCTATCAATTACGACGATGTGACTTTAATAGCAAAAGTTTGCAAAGCAAATTATAGATGCCTACTGTTTACATACATACATAGGTATATGTATACAAATATGTGCATATTTAAATGTGAAGCGGAGTTAGAATCTCTAGAACCTGAAACTTGCAACCCTAAACCATTGAATGAATAAAAAAAAAACACAAAACACAGATTCTCCTTTCAATCTATTCCCATGGTCTCGGAAAATTTCTCATGAAATTCTATCAACTTTGTGGCAACTTTCGCATGAGTTTAATCCTCCTCTCCCCATTCGCTATAATTCCCCGGGAGTGTGTTCCTGGGCGGAAAAGAAATTGCGGAGAATATTCGTACATTTTTCGATTTTTTGGTTTGCGTTCCTTATTATACGCATTATATGCTTAATTAAATTTACTCTTAGGTATTTATGTGTGAGAATGTGGGCTTGGGGATTATATTATAGGGCAACGTTTTTTTTTTTTTTTTGATTTTTTCCCTCTAATTTAGGCAGGCAGAGACTAAAGGAGGACGAAAAAAAAGTTTTCTTCTAAATCTGATAATAAATGGAGAGATTTGTTTCTACAATGAGAGGCTTCGAGAAGATTGAGAACTTATTTAGAAAGCTAGAGGGTTTTGCCTGTAAGAAAGCCCTAAGTGAGTATAATGGATTTTTTGTTCGTTTTTTATTTTTTATATTTTTTTACGCACAAATCGTTCATCATAACTCGAAGCAACACAACTGTGCCATTCTCACTTTAATAAAAACTGATTTTTTTTTTATATTTCGTTGCTTATATTGTTTTGTATAAAATATATGATTAATGTTATAGAACTAATTAGTTCACTTAATTATTTACAATACACAATATAAAATGTGTGTTTCCCTGAAATGTGAAAAAAATAGCTGTGAAGAAAGATAGTGAGATGAAGAACGGTACATAATGTACCTAGGTAGGTAGGTAAGGTACATACTTTAATGAGTGTTTCTGGAAATCGATTTAAGATCAACTTTAAGTCAACCATTATTTTTATAAAAAAAGGTCACAAAAAAGGAAACATTTAGATAGATAGATAGATTAATTTTTTATTTTTTCATCATAAAATTAAACAATTTGTAGGTATTGTTAAGAATAATGACATGGCAAAAATTGCCGTCGGCCTTAAATAACATTCAAATGTGATGTAAAAATAATTAAAATTAAAAATTCCAATCAATTCAAACAAAAATAGATACAAATTTTCTACGACAAATATCGTAATTCGATAAAAATGAAAATAATTTTAGACAAGGAGTTTCGTTAATTTGAAGCACTTATTATATACAAAATGTATCAATTTTATCTTGATTTAAAACACAAAAGAAAAATCATCATTATGAAGAGGAACGTGAAATTTAAATATTTGAACACTCTTTTTGACATAGTTTAACAAAAGCAATAATGACATAACTATGTACATATGTATGTATTTAGCTTAAAACTACAATAAGTGGTTAATCGACCGGAATATTTTACAGGAAACTGGAACGGTAAGTAAATACATGATGACAATATTGAGAGATGGTAAACCATCCTAATTGAACCATTTAAGATTTCATACAGTTTTTGTAACGTTGAAAAACTTTCCTGAAAGTATAATCGACGGATTTCTTGAAGCCACCATAAAATTGAAGATGTTTAATTCTCTCTTCTATTATACATAAATTACAGAGTCTAGGCCGGTCATCTCTATGAGGGATAGATTAGATAGCATTAAGATTTAAAATTTCAACTCTCGTTCTAAAAATAATGCATATTAGTGTGGATGATAAAATCATTTTAAAAGTATCTAGCATCCGAATGCAGATGATGGTTTAAATTTCTGTAAATACCTCTTGATGCAGAAGAAGTTGCTTTCGAAAGATTACACAGCCCCACAAAAAAAAGTTCTCTGACTCTGGTATGAGACCATATCGTTAGATTTTAGGGATTTGACCTTTGTTTGACCTTGATTTTGACATTATGGGGTCAAATGGACACCAGCATCGTGATCAGCGACTCGAAAAACATAAAGATCAACTAAGTATTTAAAGAACCAGAATTCCAATTCACAGCCAATACATAGGCCAAAATCTAAAAAACGAGTCTTATTTTGGAAGACTGCTACATGACCTACAGAGAGCGGTAAAAAAAAGGCAATACATATTTGGACGTAAAATGTTACGCTCTTTCAGAATCTGTGGTCAAAAATATCATATCGTTAGATTTCAGAGGTTTGACCTTCGTTTGACCTTGACCTTTACATGTTGGGGTTGAAAGAAGCTCGGATTTGAATTCAGCAATGCCTAGACATATATATATATAGGTTTTCAGATTTTTAAACGAATATTTCGTGATTTGAACTTCAAATGCCCTTAAATCTGACCTGAATGGGTCAAACGGACTCCGTATTTGAAATCAGCGACACAAAAAACCTTTAAGACACATGGTCTCATCCAAGAGTCAAAGACCTTTTTTTTACCTTTAAAATGACATATCTAAATTGGGCCTGCCACCAGGGATGGAAAATTCGGTACAATTGAGTTTGTACAAGTACAAAAGTACAATTTGTCTCAATTCAGTACAATTTCAAAATTTCAAATTTTATGTATTTCACAAAAAAAATAGAAAGCACATAAAAGGAAATTGAAAGTTGAATTGAATACATCATCCTGATGGCATTCATTTTCATACCAGAACAATAACTCTCAGCTGTAAGCCCATATAACTCTTAATAACAGTTTTCTTTTCACTTCTTGATGGATGGCGTCTTGCTTTTCTTGCTCTTTACCGATCAGGTTTTTTTCAGACATCGCATCGTTTTGTTTACTAAACACTAAAATGTCAGCTTGTGGATAGTATTGCGGTTTTTCAGCTGTGCGTTTTTAAGATATTGAATTTGTGAACTTTAGTTTTATATTTCAATTTTTTTGTTTAAGCTGGTGCCGCAAAAAAGGATAAGTAAAAGATTTAGTTTCGTCATTACAATACAATACAATAGTTATGCTCCTTTAAAATGAAGATAGTGGCGCAAAATTTTAAACAGCCTATTATTAATGTATTAGTATGATACTACTTAACAATTTGCTAACTTTAAAGTAGCTTACTAACTCATTCTTAATTTTAAACATTTTCTAACTAGTATCGTACTAAGGCAATTTTCTTAATAAATTGCTTCTGAACACACCCAAAACAATGACAGTTCGTGCAAAAAACTAAGTAAACAGACGTTTTGCGGCTTTTGCAAATAGCATGATACTAAACAAATAAAATAGGTATTCGGTGGTTTTAACTTTAATAAAAGGGTAGAGAAAGTATGACGCTATATTACCTATTAAAATTTACAAAATTGTCATTTTAACTTAATTTCATCCTAAAACAGCTTTAACATCGTAATAATTCAACTAAAATTTTGCGCCAGTATTTTTTGCTGTGAAGCTATTTATATTTATTTATTTTTTTTTATAAGAAGAGAACCTGATCATTTCTGCTTTGATTTTTTTTTAAATAAAATACTTTGGAAAACTTTTAAATAGTTGAATTATTAAATTTTTTTTTCATACAAAATTCGTTTTCGGTACAATTGACATCATTTCAGTACAATTTTATTCCAGATTTCAGTACAATTGAAAAATTTAGTTTTCCATCCCTGCCTGCCACTCGTCAACATTATTTTCGGACAAGTTTTGAGATGTCAATAAGTGGCATAAATCTAGTTGATTCCAGTCTTTAAAAGGAGAAGCATTTATTCCGAGCATTTTTTTTAAGTGATTTTGTGAAGGCATGATTCACTTCTATTCATTACTTTGGTAATAAAGTCCGCGTTTGGCTACGGAATATTCTCTTAAAGAAGTTCCTTTGCACGCTTTCGAAACGTTCGTATACCCGAACACTTGTACGCTACATGACATGTATGTTTTAACTTTCGTGTTAAAGATTATGATACTACTTAACAATTTGCTAACTTTAAAGTATGTCTACTAATTTATTCTTAATTTTAAACATTTTCTAACTAGTATCGTACTAAGGCAATTATCTTAATAAATTGCCTCTGAAGACATCTAAAACAGTGACAGTTCGTGCATAAAACTTAATAAACAGATCGTTTTTGACGTTTGTAAATTTCAAAGAGTCGTATGAAGTTAGAACGATGCTAAAAAAATAAAATAGGTATTCGATTAATTTAATTGTAATCAAGGGGTAGAGAAAGTATGATCACAGATAATACAGTAACTCTATTATCTGTGGTATGATGCTATATTCGGTTAAAATTTATAAAATCGTTGTTATAACCTACACTGAGAAAAATATCAAACATATTCATATTTAAATTAAACTCATACACATACGATTTGGCATGGAATCGATATCTATTTAATTTTAATAGAAACGTATTTACCCATGGTTGACCCGATTTGAACATGATTTCCTTTAAATTAACCTCACATTCTATTTGATTTAAACATGTTTATCTTTGTTTTAAATAACTTTATTTGATGTTGTTTCAAATAGAATCATATTTATTTTTTTTTGAATATTCCCGTGTTTGAATCAAAAATTTATTTTGTTCAAAACAAATATTATTGTATTTATAAATATACTTTCCATTATCTATCTAAAACTTTAATCACATACATACATACATATGTAGATATATGGAGAAAAAACACATTCAGATTACTTTTTACAAACATTTATTTCCATTATTTACAGTATGAACCTGTAAAGGAGGGCTCGTAAAAAAAGAAATATTGGTCCTTATTCGGAATTCCCCCCCACCAAAATGCACTTTTTTTTGAATGAATCGATAAAAAAAAAGTGTGCTGTTGATAAAAAACATCAAATTATGGAGAAGAAACACTTTTTTATGGTAAAAAAGTGAAGTATAAAAAAATGAATATAGGCCATAGGGTAAATTCAAAGTTTCTTTAAATCCAGATTCTGTAAATGCAAAAGAAACCTTGCATACACCCAACCTCGCACCTACCCCACATCCTATAGTGTGCCCAAACAGGGGGGTTGCAGGGGGCAGCATGCCCCCCCACATATTTCACTGTTTATACGCCGTAATGCGTAAGCAAGCAAAAAAAGCAAATATCCTATAAAAAAGAAGTAGTTTTAGTTATAGTTCTGTGGGTGGTCCGCTTATATGTACTTCACTTTTTTACCATAAAAAAGTGCTTCTCCTCCATAATTTGAGGTTTTTTATCAACAGCAAGCACATTTTTATCGATTCGTTAAAAAAAAGTTCATTTTGGTGGGGGGGGGGAATTCCGAATAAGGTCCGAAATATTTTGTATACATAAATTAATTAAAAATAATATAATTTTATAAAATATAATGGGAGCATTTCAATAGAAATAAAATGCACGACTGGATCGCACGAACTTGCTCTTATGTAAAAGTACTTTGGAATTTAAGATACATTTTATAAATATAAAACATGGATTTAATGAGATAATAATGTTCAAATGCATAAAATTGCCGTCTGGTTTCCGGAAAAGTATGAATTTATGCAAATAAACCTTAAAAAATCGTTTTATTATTAAATAAATTTTTTATATAAGAAATTTCTCTAAAATTTTTCAAGAAAAAAATGTGGGATGCGATTTTTAAGTATTAAATAATATTGATTTTAGGAAATAATTTCAAAAAATAATAATCGTTCATAGGTTTTGAAGATATTGATTTAAATTTTTTTTTTTCAAAAAAAACCCAACAAATATTTTTCGAATATTTTTATATACAATATTATTTAACACTTAAGAGGACTCCTGTTGAAAATTTTGGGTTAAAATCCTTAGAGCCGTTAATGAGAAAATCGAAAATCAAAAAAACCGGTCTATGGCAGGTACCCCTAATAACATTTTGCCCCAAAATTTTTTTTGACCAAAATGTAGTCCATGTCCATAATATCACACTTAATTTTTTTTATCAAAATCGTTAGAGCCGTTTTCGACATAAATAAGATTTTGCATTACGGGTGTATGGGGGGTACCCTTTGTTTTGGAGCTAAAAAAAAATTTCAATTTCTCCTCTAGGGAATCACCGAAGACCCTTAACTACAGGGATTGAAAGAAATAGGTCCAGTGGTTTAGGCTGTAGTGAGAGGTACAGACATACAGACACACTGAAACATGTTTTTTGTGTACTAATTTTCCCTTAAAATTTTCATAAAAAAATTGATATGCAAATTGTTAGTATTTAATAAAATACATTTTAAAACGTAATTTAAAAATTTAATCGTGTATCGGTTTTCAAGATATTGAATTTTCAAAAAAAAATTGTATTATTTTTTTAAAAATCCAAAAACTATTTTTTCGAAAAAATTTTTAGTTTATATTTTTTCAAATGCAAAGAAGCTCCTGCATAATAATTTTGGTTAAAATTGTTAGAGCCGTTGGTGAGAAATTCGAAAATCAAAAAAATCGTTCTATGACAGGTGCCCCTAATAACATTTCCCTCCACATTTTTTTTTCACCAAAATATAGTCCATGTCCATTTTTTTACATTTTTTTTTTTTATCAAAATCGTTAGAGCCGTTTTCGATATAAATAAGATTTTGCATTACGGGTGTATGGGGGGTACCGTTAGTTTTGGAGCTACAAAAAAAATTTCAATTTCTCCTCTAGGGAATCACCGAAGACCCTTAACTACCGAGATTGAAAGAAATAGGTGCAGGGGTTTAGGCTGTAGTGAGAGGTACAGACATACAGACACACTGAAACATGTTTTTTGTGTACTAAATTTTCCTTAAAGTTTTTATAAAAAAAAATTGATATGCAAATTGTTAGTATTTAATTAAATACATTTTAAAACGTAATTTAAAAATTTAATCGTGTTTCGGTTTTCAAGATATTGAATTTTCAAAAAAAAAAAATTGTATTATTTTTTTAAAAATCCAAAAACTATTTTTTCGAAAAAATTTTTAGTTTATATTTTTTCAAATGCAAAGCAGCTCCTGCATAAAAATTTTGGTTAAAATCGTTAGAGCCGTTAATGAGAAAATCGAAAATAAAAAAAACCGGTCTATGGCAGGTACCCCTAATAACATTTCAACCCAAAATTTTTTTTGACCAAAATGTAGTCCATGTCCATAATATCACACTTAATTTTTTTTATCAAAATCGTTAGAGCCGTTTTCGATATAAATAAGATTTTGCATTACGGGTGTATGGGGGGTACCCTTAGTTTTGGAGCTAAAAAAAACATTTCAATTTTTCCTCTAGGGAATCACCGAAGACCCTTAACTACTGAGTTTGAAGAAAATACCTCTGGTAGTTTAGGCTGTAGTTCGAGGTACAGACATACAGACGTACAGACATACAGACAGACAGACGGAATTGTCGGACCCACTTTTTTCGTCTTCGCTATCATCGTAATGTCAACTTTGATCAAAATCTCGAGTTCGATTTTTTTTCCAAATGCAGAACTTGCCCTATAGTACCTATATCGCAAGTAAAAAGAGGATAAATAGTAAAGATGTTGCTTATAAATTTGTCCTTTAAATTCTTGAAGCAGATCTTCAGGTTCATGAATATAAACCGTACTGTGGGGCAGTTTGTATCTACGATATCCCAGCTTTCTACGGTGTACGATGGTATAATTTCTTGGTTTTCCATTTTCTTAGTTTATATAACTCACTTTATTTTATCACAAATCAAATATACCATACTCGCGGAACACAAACCGATGTACGCACGAACTCATTTGCAATGACTTCCAACTTAAAAAAAAAAAAATTCAGTTGCCTATTTATTTCGTTTGAGTTCAATTCAAACTTCCTCAGGTTTAAATTTAACATGTATGTTTAATCTATTTATCTTATAAGGATTTCAAATCCGCTTATATCTAAAACAAACTCGTTCATGGTTATTTTGTGTTAAACATTTTAACTGAGTAAAATAATTAAACTAGCATTTCAAAAATCAAACTCAAACTAGTTTGAACACAACATACAAAATTACGTGCAGATTCTGATGCAATAATCAAACATGAATGAATTTGATTTAACCATACTTTACTTTAAAATACTAGTAATTTCGAATGTAAATAGATAGATAAGTGTTAAGTTGTAACCGAATTCTATTTGAACTTATTTAAACATATAATTAAACATGCTTCTATTTGAATAACTCATAGTTCAATTTTCTCAGTGTAGTTTCATACAGCATTAACACCGTTCTAATTCAACTTAAATTTTGCGCTTCAATATGTTGGTTGAAGAAACACTTCGGCCCCATATTATATTTAAGGCCAGTTCGGCTTCGGCATCGTTATTTTTTTCTTGGAATGCTTAAGAAAGCTTAAATTGTGGGTCAGAAGTACTCCCAAATATTTGATCTACTGTACAACATCGATACGTACGTTATTAAGAGACCAGTTTTCTCCAGCTCGTCTTTTTGATTGTCTGCGCTAAAAAATGACAATCTTATACCCTTGCATTTTTAGATGAAATTAAATTGGCATAGATTTGGAGAAACTTACATGACAAACCTATACAAGGAAATTTGGACATTACATTCTGTCTATTGACTTTGTTAAACAAGACCAACAAAACTTCTGTAAACTATTAGAGGATATTATATTCCGTTGATTGCTATTATTTGGTAATTCTTAAACCAAAGAATGAGAATGATGAGAGAAAATCATTCTGAGTTCTGAGAGCATCGAGAAATTGAAGAATTTAAAATTGAGAAAACGTTTAGGATTTCTTTTTAACTTTAACTTTCTCTTTAATTTTGATCAAGCGTGCAAATAAGTAATTACCTATTTTAGTTAAAAAAATTTTCCTGTTATTTTATCGCTTCATCTTAACCGTTAGTGTTAGTTATTATTTATATTATGAGTTTGTATATAGTATATTTTTTTAAATTTATATTATTGTTCCACAAATGTAAATTATTTATCATTTATTATTAATATAATATTTGTTTATATTTATTTTTGCTTTTGTTCTTAATCTGTTGATTTTTTATTATTTATTTTTATTTATAATGTTTGTCATTATTTATTTCTTTTGTATTTTTCTTTATATCTAAATGTATAAAATTTTGTAACCAAGCGTCTTCCATCAAATCTATATGTATTTGTCTTTACTATTAAAACCGTTTAGGTAAGTGTTCTTACAATTAATATTATTCCAAGTTATTTTAAAAAAATGATAGTCTTATATATTTTTTTTTTGAAATATTAGATTTAAATGGGAATTTCAGACTCCTTTCAAAAAGTTCTTCAGCTCATTTGAAATTAAAATGTTCTTTTTAATTTATAAATAGCATTTATTATAGGATTAACCATTCTTTATGCTTAAGACAAATACTCGTATTACATTCGACACATATTTATAAGGGAGGGTTGCAAAAAATTGTTTAAAGCTTACCATCATTTTTAATTAACATCCTATTGTTCTTCCTGTGTAGATAAAGTTTCACCACACAGCGCATAGATGTACTAAAAAGTATTCCCCTTTTGTGAATTAATCAGGCATCAAGCATATCCTTTTACAAGGAATATATACATATATTTACACAACATGACTGGGCGGGAAATCCCAAGTGCCTATTTTACTCGAACACAAAGCGGAAACAGGCTCAAACAATTTCAAAATAAAGAAATCACAGTTAAGTGTTGAGTGAGGTGGCCCTTGAATAAATGTTGACGGCAAGAGGCGTAGACACCCAACCACGTTATGTATTGTTACGCGCACAAACAAACGCCTACTTCATCTCTATGTCGTAAAAAACACAACAATGCAGGATCTCTGTCAAATATTATCCTTTTTGTAATCAATTGAACTAAATATATTGGTGTTGTAAAAACCCTATTGTTCCGTGTCATGTGTTGTTATAATCGTTATTTTTGTTAGTGTTTATTGTTTTGTGTTAGCTATTGTTTCGGGAAAATAACTGTTATTTCTCAATGCAGGATGCACTAAACAATGCAGCGTAATGGCTCCCGGTTCTTTGACAGCTTTTATTTTACCAATTTTCCATTCGCATTCATTGTATGCGAAGTTGGAAGGAGTTGATTCTTCCATATAATAATAATTTAAACAAAACAGACGGAAGGTTACACATAAATAATTTAATAAACGTATGACGGAAATACAAAAAAAAAAGAATATTCAGTTAGGTATGTGGGCTTGGCTTTAATTATTTAATAATGAAAGGATTTGCGTATCGAATATTATTTTTATTTTTTACCGCAGTTTGGGGTGAATAATAACTGCTAATTTTAGAATTTGTGAATTAAATATTGTTTTGAAAGATGGCCGTTTACAACAAAAATGTTATATCCTCTTTTTAGAAGGAATCGAAAGATAGAAGAAAAGGTGATTGTTATCTCATAGAAGAGTCGATGTAAAAATTATCCCTTATTCAAAATTCTCTTTAAAAACAATTCAGGAGATAATAAAATAAAAGTTTTAAGAATGTTAAAAAGCTAAGAATTTCAGTAATCTCATTTCTGTCCATGTGGTATATTAGAGATGAAAATTTTTTCAGGAGAAGTAACAGGGATGGTCCATTTCGTATTGGTAGTCTTCGAATTGATTTACTTTTCAAACAAAATGATAAAAAACTGTTGATTTTTCATCTAGATAAATTGGACAATTTATAATGTCCAGACTTACCAGTTTATCTTCCAAGTGAAAATGTGAAGTTATTGCCTACCGACATAATTTTTGGACTCAATATTATTGAAAATGTTTGAGGATGGCTGACCTTTCAATGACTGGATCGTAAAAATAAGCTCAAGGCTATGAGTATGTGAATAAAATAGAGGAGTGTAAGCTTTTGTGGAATGAATATATGTAGGTATCGGCTTCGTAACATTCCGAATTCCGATTCCAAAATATTAAACAAATCATATAAAATACCAAGCCCCAGCCCTCAAAATTTGAGTGCTCATTTATAAATTATTCTATAAAACACGAAAAACTCTACAAAAATTGTATTTATAAATTACTAGCGGCCGGGTACGTGCTTCGCTACGTATAAAGTGAAATAATAAAAAAAAATTAATTGCAACATCAAATTCATTTATTCAAACAAAAGAATATTTTATTAATTGCTAGCTATTTTAAAACTTAATCCAAAACGTTTGGATAAACAATAATCTTTGTTTTTCCATTTTGGGCATGAATAAACAAACGGCTGGGGGTACCGACTTTGGAACAGACAACATAAAGTTGACCATGTGAAAAACATGATTCCTCCAAATTAAATCCACAAACTTGAAGTGTTTGCCCTTGATCCTTGTTGATGGACATCGCAAATGATAAACGCACAGGATATTGTAATCGTTTGAACTCAAATGGCATATCAGTTGGAATCATAGGGATACGTGGTATCAAACAAACTTCTCCTTTTGATTTAGCAGCTAAGATCGTAGCTTTAATCAAATTTGGCAATAACTTTTTCACTGCCAATCTGGTGCCATTACACAGTTTTGGTGGATTAATATTTCGCAATAATATGATCAAAGAACCAACTTTCAAATTCAAGCAATGCGGTGGCATAGCAGCTAGTTCCAATGAATTTAATAATTCAATTGGATAATTCATTGCCTCATCTTGATTCATAACACTATTGATTACCACGTAAATCTTGCATTGTTCGATTAAATGCTTCTAGTGATTTTTTATTCGCTGTTGTACACTCATCCCATAAAATAATTGGCGTTAATCGCAGAACTTTTGCCATAGCACAATTTCTCGAAATATTGCAAGTTGGAGTTTCAATCACCTGTACATTCAATGGCAATTTTAGTGCAGAGTGTGCAGTCCGACTACCTTCTAATAATGTAGCAGCAATTCCCGAAGATGCAAGTGCCAATACAATTTTTTGTTCCGATCGAATATTTAGAATAGCTAAAATCAATGACATAACGACAGTTTTGCCTGTACCACCAGGCGCATCCAAGAAATATAATCCACCTGCATTATTGGAAACGGCTTGCATAATTGTGTCATATACGATGAAGTTCCGAAACATGCATTGCAACATGTTCATTTCTGCGATAAAGTACAATATCACTTGATTGAAACTGATCACTAGGGTTCGGATTTCCATGCAAATGCATATTTTTTTAGGAACACCTTGGAAGCAAGGCAACTAATTATGTATACGAATCAAGAAATTTCCTTTAAAATGGCATTTAACCGTTAGTGCATATTTTTGCATATTTTACTATAAATGCATATTTTGCATTTTTTTTGTGCATAATTTTGCATATGTTTTATAATAAATTTATATTTGCATATAAATGTGTTTGAAAAGTATTTGCTGGCCAGCGTGCTGTTTGCTGTTGACGGCACTGGTTCTGTTGCTGGTTTAATTTGTTTCGCGTATAAGGCTTAACACCTTTCATGTACAACAGCCAACTGTTATCGGTTGCGACTGCACATAAACCACTACATATAAACTGAAAAATGTTGACTGATGCACTCATGCTTAGTTTTTGAGTCACCACATCATATACGAATATAGATAGGTACTTCAGTGCATTCTGGCAAAAAATGAAGGATTTTCAATAATGAAAAATGTAAGCAAGACGTTTACATTGGAATGCAGTGACGACAATTACCCAAAGAACTTTACCGTCGATGAGTTTCGACTTCGAAAACTTCAAGAAATATTTTATGATTTATGCAAATAAAACTTTTCAAATTCATTGAGGAATTTTCTGTTATTTAGAATAATTTATTTTAATTAAACAAATGAAGATGTTTATTTTTTATTTAACAATGTTTTTTTTTTATTAAATATTAATTTCGTTTTAAGATATTAGGTGTGTTTTTTTGGGAAAATTATCCGTAGTGAAGTAGGATTTCCCAAAAAAACGTATCCGCAGTTGTGCGATTTTTCTACTTTAAAGATGGTACCACTGACTAGTTGTCAAATATTTAATTGAAAAAAAAACAACCAATAACTTTTTGCCAAGCAATTTTCATGTTTCTGAAAATATATATGGAGGTTTTTATTTATGAATTTCAATTTAAATCATTTTGTATTTACTTTTTCTGTTCACCAGCCATTCTTCATAAAGCAGAAGTTTTGTTTGTGAATTTTTTTTTTGTTGACAATTATCACCACAAAAGTCAAGGGATCTGTTCGCAGACTTAAGTTAGTTTTGGATTTCTCAACAGCTTTTTTCATAACAAGGCTTTGTCGCGTTAGTAACTCTTAAATGTCGCTGATTAACTAAAGTATAACAGCTGACCACGACATTTCGCTCCTACAAAAACGCGTTAGTTATTAAACAACTTTCTATAAGAGATCGACACCAACACGATACAAAATGCAGCGTTTTTCTTATAAAAATGGTTTTCTAAAAAAAAGACGTAAGCTCTCAATGGAAAATGCTAAACAACAAACTACTTTTCGTACTCTACGAACATGCCTTCGAGATACAAAAGAGTTTTCAATTGTACCAACATTTGTATTCGAGACTCGAGCAAACGTCAACATTCTATCCGCAGTTGGATCCTACTTCTATTTTTATCGGCAGTGAAGACTTTGTATTTGTAATACGTATAAAATCTTACTTCACTACGGATAGCTTTGCGAAAAAAACACATATTATTTTGTTTCAAAAAAAATAAAACTTTTAACTTATTTTTAAAGATGAAGAAAATGTGTGTTTTATATTGAATAAAAATTAAGTTGAATTGGTTTTAAGTGCATATTTTAAATGCATATTTTGCATTTTTAAGCGCATATTTTAAGCGCATATTTTCAGATTTTAAGTGCATGAGAATCCGAAGCCTACTGATCACCAAGAATTACAATTGCAACCTCATCAATTGTGGGTGCATTGAATCGCCTTGCATGCTCTCCAACAGGTGTTCTATCAGCCCTTATTACGATTTTGTGATTATCAGATGGCATACGATCGAGAGCAATTTTGAACAATTGATCTAATGTGTTATGCTGATGGAAAAACCTTTGTAGCTCACGAATAATTTCTCGTCTTGTATTCGAAACAATTGCACAACGTTAATCCAATTCACGATTTTCATCACCAATAAAAAAAGAGGCTGGGTGCGACCCACACTGATAACTTCCCATTTGTGGTAAAAAAATAAAAACATTATTGTGACGTTTTCTTCAATTTTACCATAGCTATTAATGAAATTTGAATATGTGGGACTTGGGTACAACTGAACAACCTTATTCATATACGTATGTACAGTACATACTCGTACATTCTTCAAAAAACTAAGTTGATAATAAAATTATAAAATTATGTATTAAATTATAGAAATTACTTTATTATTTCGGTTCCAAACATTTTAATTGAAAAAAAAATTTAAAAACGGAATATTCAAATATAAAAGATATGGTTTGGTTATTGATGGAAGGGTATATGTCAAATATAAACCATTTGTTACAAATTGTATTATGTATAAAATTAAATAATGGCAAAGTCAATATCATTTCTCGTTCTCAAGATATTCTAGTCGAAAAACAAATATTACCACTTTTTAGTAGATTTTTTTTATATTTTTGTTAAAACTGTCAATTCGATACTTGTCAAAATTAAACCATATGTTAATGATTGTATTATGTCGATACCTTCCCGTAAGAATGTACTAAGTGACACTTTTTTCGAAAATGACTTTTTGATGAGGAAATATACTACATATATGTTAAGGGCCACGTTTTGGCCTGATGGGGTTCGCCAACCTATTATGCATGAAAAGGAAACTAGAGTTACAAATAAAAAAATTTATCAACTACCATGTTTTCTCATTAAAATAATGTTGCCCCCCGAAATTTGTATTATCCGCCAAAAAAATTTTGCTAAGCGGCATTAATAAAGATCTCATTGTCGTGAGCAACAAAAAATTTTGTTAGATGTCACTTAATTTAACCAAAATTGTCTCTTAGCACACTATGATTCAACTAGAACTTTCTTCGTTTTTTCGTTTCCTGAACAATTTTAGAAATGTCGCTTAGTATACACTCTTACGGGAAGGTATCGCTGTATAAAACAACATACTTTAGAAGGCACTATCGGTGTTAATTCCCATGAAATTCGACTTGAAATACAATTTTAACTAGTTTTCACTAGAATTTTTAATAGTTTTTTTATTTAAAAAAAAACTGTTAGTTCGATATTTGTCAACATCTTACCAATTGTACAAAATTATACTATGTATAAAATAAACTAAATTAGAAGTCAATTTCACTACTAGTTCTCGAGAAATTTGAGTCGAAAAACAATTTTTACCAATTTTCAATTGAATTTTATATAGTCTTTTATTTTTTGTAAAAAAAACTGTAAACTGATTTTTTTGAAATTTTCACCAGTTGTCAAACACATTATTTTTCGTAAAATAAAATTATTTTGAGTTTCAAATTGTTTTCCGTTCTTAGAATATCTGGGTTATGAAATTTTTTTTTTCAGTTTTTTTATTTAAAAAAATAACGGTATGTTCATTTTTTTCCAAATTCATACCAAATCTGTATGACCTTATAATGAGTACATTAAATTTTATTTGAAGTCAATAGCATTATTTTTTCGTGAGATATTTTAAACTAACCAAAATTTTTATTTTTTTTTTAAACCGTTATAGTGAAGAAACTACTCACTGAATTTTAATAAACGCCCTTTCAGCCTCTTTCGAAGTTATTATCTATTAAATAAAATTTATTTGAAGTCGATATCTTTACTCGTTCTTGAGATATCGACGACGAAAAATGGTACAAGAACGTACGGACGTACGAACGTACGCACGTACGAACGTACGAACGTACGAACGTACGAACGTACGAACGTACGAACGTACGTACACACACACACACAGACATCTCTCTAAAAATGATTGATATAGCCTCTAGGGACCTTGAAACGTCGAGAAATGTCAAAAATTCCAATTTGACAAATCGGACCGATTACAATAACTCCCTATGGGAAGTTAATAAATTTACAAAAATTGATGATCAGCGTCGAAATATGGCAATAACGAACCAGCTTGATGATAAATCTGGCCCTGAATCTGTAACATGTATGCAATTTTAGGTAGATGTTGGATCAGAATTTTTAAAACTATCGAATACTTTATGATTCAGATTGATATAAACATGGGACAATCATGTTGAAGTATTTACCTTAAACGTCGGCATAATTATCTCTAATAATTTTAGTAGCACTAAAAGAGGTCATTTGAAATGCCGAATTGTGTTGTTGAATATGGATCAAAAAGTGATTCCACGTTTGAGATGTCCCAAAAATAAATGAATACAATGGTTTGGGTGGAGTTTCTAATGCTGGAGATCTCACTTTGCCATTAGCGCAACACATGCCGGGCTTTTCACGTGGAAAGTTAGCAGCATCACAATGTGGAATGTTGTAATTAAAAGCAGGGGCTTAACTCTGTAATTCGATACGAAAGTAAAAATTGTTCGAAAGTTGTTTCCGATTCTAATTTTAAAAGTTACTCTGTATAACTTTCGAATCCAGAGAAAATGTTGCAAAGAAAACTTTGCAACTTTCGAACAAATGTTCCGGACTCGAGCTGTTTTTTGTCGAAAATGGCATTTAAAAAAAAAGAAAAGTCAAATACATAATTGGTTTTTGATTAATTAAATTTATTCGTTGATAATTGAAGTTGAGTATGGATATGGATTCAGTTACATTGTAGCTTGATGAAGAAATTTGTGCTGAAGAAAGAATTCAAAGAAAAAATAAAAGACAATTCTTATATAATGGGTTTATCAAGTAAAAGATAATGTGATATAAAACAAAATTTAATGACGAAATAATTTATCTATACTAAATATTTTTTCTAGTTTTATAAAAACAATTCGTCTTTCAAAAAATGCATTTATGCAGGAGGAGAATTCTGCAAAAAAATTATTCGCTTACAAGGTCCAATTGACTCAAGAATTGAAGGCACATGACCATCCGTTTCGTTATTGCTTCGCAGTTTGGCCATTAGAGTATCTTGAATTGGACAACGATTTTGGGCCAAAAATCATCTTTTCTGACGAGGTGCATTTTGATCTCGGCGGTTACGTTAATAAACAAAATTGCCGCATCTGGGGCTCGAAAAGCCCATACGTTATTGTCCAGAAGCCAATCAGCCCTATCACGAATTTCATCGTAATTGGAAATCTTCTTACGAATCCCGAAAAAAACTATCACATAAAATCAACGAGAATTTCAAATTAATTGTTTTTGGTATTCATACATATTTTTGTTCTGGTTTCTCTTTGAAATAAGAAAAAATCATCAAAAATATAATCATATTAATATTTATTATGTTTTCTTCAATTAATTTATAATTTTAAAATAAACGTACTTACATTTTAGCTTAATCTATCCTTGGTGTATTGTTTGATAAAAAAAACTCGAATTCACATAGCATATCAATATTACATGTAATAAAGCCAATTTAATATTACGAGTAGGTTGGATTAAAAGGGAATCACGTCAGTTTTCTGATCCTTATGTTATCAAACAACTATTTACCACATTGTCAGATCCATTATAAAGTATGCTTGCCAGGTATGGAACTCTTACTGCATTTGCCACAAAATAAGAATTGAATAAATTCAAAAAAGGTTCCTAAAATTTGCTTTTAGAAGCTGGCAGAATCCATTGAATCTTCCTTCATACAGTAGCCGTCTAAAACTCATAGATTTACTTATTTATGTTTTGTTTTTATTGTTAATCTTATTGATGGTAATATCGATGGTCTGAACCTTTTGCCTCGCGTTAATTTTAATGTTCCAAATCGTAATGTAAGAGGTTTTCGTGACCCAATTTTCATAACACACTATCGTACCAACTATGAGCAGAATTCAGCATTGAATAACATGTTTAATTTGTATAACGTTAATCATAATTTATTAATAATTTTTTCTGATGATTGTACCCTAGATATTAATTAGCTTGGTTCAAATAAACAAATTATCAAAACTTTTCCGTATGGTTAATAGATATCGAATGAAATTTCAGATATTCGAATGTATTTAGCAACGAAAATAGAGTTGTCAAGTACGATATTTCCGAATTTCGACCAAATGTATCTAGATAAATGAAACTCTGATTTCATTTTCCGATTTTCGAATAACACAGTACATATTTTTCGAATTCGAACGATTAAACTTTAGAATCGAATTACAAAGTAAGGCCCCAGCACGCATCATTTTAGCCAAAAGAGCAGCACGACGTATTCGTGATCGGCGTGCAAGGTTCAGTACAGGTACAGAGGGTCAACAGATCTACATATTTCGTGCATTACGTTTACTGCGGTGCGTTAGCTTGTGCGCGTTCATCTGCAGTCTGTGATCGACTTAGTAATGCCACATCATTTGCATTACGCGTTCGCCGACCTATATTTGTTCGCCCGGCTTGTGACATTATTCCTTCATATAAAAAAGAAATCAAATTAAAAATATAAGTTTCAATTTGACAGCAAAATCCCCACTAACAAAATGATCCGACATTTATTGAATTCATTTGTTACAAAAAATGTGATAAATGAAGAACCACTCGACCGATTTTGTGCAAACTTCACATAAACCATCTACTAAATAGTCCAAACAAAGCCTTAACATTTGGTTTGGATAGGTGAGCCCGTTCTTGAGTTATAGAAACACAACGAAAAGTGGCATTGATTTTTATATATATATATATATATATATATATATATATAGAATATAGATAGATTTTTTTATTACATGTGCGTCTTATGTTTCAGTTCGATTTTATATGGCTTCCAATTTTGGGTTAATAGGATTTGTAAATTGGCTTTTGACAATCGTAGATAGTGACGGATAACAATTTATTATGGAGCATCTAAGGCAGCAACAACTTGTTGAAATTATTAAAACATTTTATTTAAATGTAATGTTTTATTTAGTATATAATTTTTAATTTTGAAAATTTGTAAAGGTACATTATGTAATAAAGTAAAGAGTTGGCGATTCCATTTATTATGGTACCTTCTTGGAGGAAAATATGTACATCAACAAATATCCATGGAACAAGTAACGCTATTGGCAAAATGAAAGCAACTTTTGGCTATCGGTAATGGCAAAATTCCTACTGATCGCCCATGAATGAGATTTCATTAAAGCCGAACTTCTGTCAAATGGCTTTGTCTCAAGTCTGCAAAAATCGGAGTGCGATGTGCAATTTTTGCACCAAAAAGTTATGATATCGACAAGGGAAATTTCAATTGAAACGGTAAATTGTCAAATACAAATCGATCGACACACTAATGGACGAAGAAAAAGTCGACAATTATTTGACTGAATTTTTGAATTCATTAAAACTACCAAACGTATTTAGACATTGAAATTTGGATCACCGCCGGTGTTTTTTCGCAACTTTAACGCCCCAAAGTTTTACAATGGAACTAGATTGACCATACAAAATTATCGGTGGCAAATTCAATAGCAAAGAAGTATTCTTACTGAATCCATGCGCTCCGATAATTTCCAACGATTTAACCTGAGAATTTAAGCGACTCCAGTTTCCTTTGCTATTACCTATTACCATCAATACTAAGCCAATGCGTAAGTGTAATATAAATTTTTTAAAGATTAAGTAAATTCACGAGCAAGAAAAATTAAACCAAAACCAAGAGTTTTTATTAGATTTCATGTAATTAAGTGGACTTTAATTCTTTTTGAAGTTATTAAAAACAAACAATAATTGACACTGGTTGTTTTGTTCTTTTGTTTTGCAGCTATCCCTTAAGAGTAGCTTCTTTCTTACGTTTCTTTTTATAATAAGTGTTGGAAGGTATGCATGATTTAGGAATAAAGGAATTCACTATTTACACAAAAAACAAGTGTTTTGAATTGCCGATGAGATTGGTTGAATTTATATCTCTGGATATGGCAAAAAGTCATGTTAACATTGAAATTTGAGTGTTTTACTTCTATTCAGAGGCGGCGGAACACGAGTGCTGTTTGATCCACCACACACGGCCCCTCGCCCCTATCATGCATATCATTCATAATTCATAAAATCACGTCAATTGCCTTTATTTATACTAATCAAACAAAAAAATATTTGCTGCCACTCACCACCTTCGTTGATATGTAGAACTGAAACGGGCTTAATCTAAGTTCTAACCCTATTTTATACTTGCATCGAGTTGAAATGAAATTGGTTCGACTTGATTGCGCTGACTAAGTGGAGTTGAATCAAAATCTGACTAATTTTTTTTTGTTTCACATTTTAAGCTCAATATTCGAGTCTCCTTATAAAAGTAGTAATTGCCTTTATTATGATATTATGCTCTCTTTTAATCTATGTTATATACAGCACAAAGCAACCATTATTACTCCTCAAAACCGCTATTTTACTACAATATGGGATAGGAGCTTACTCTCAACTTATATTTTAAGATTAAGGAATTAAATGTGACGTCTACCGAAAATCTACTATAATAATTACGAATTCTCTTCTTTTTTTTTATTACTCGTATTATACGCGCAACGCGCACTAAAGGGTATATGAATACCCTTATAATGTTAAACACAGTGCGAGCAATGTACTGTACATTGCCATGAGCAGGCGCGGATCCAGGATTTCGTTCAGGGGGGGGCAATTTTCCTGAAATTTTGCTTAACTTAAAAAAAAAATGGTCCATCACATACTTACGCTTTTTTAATTTTTTTATGATTCTCTGCATTTCTGTCTTCAAATATTTAAAAGGTATAAACACAATCGAATATAAAAATAACAAATTATTTAATTAACTTAAGAAAAGCATGTGCAGGTACATAATAAAGTTCGTGTATAAATAACTATAAAATAGTAAATCAAACATCTTCGTTTACATTACGTTAGCCTCTTTCAATAATGCTCTGTATGCATGTCTTAAAGTATTAAATAGGAACTCGTACGTATTAAAAAAATAAAAAAATTAATTAATTTAAATGAAGGAATGATAGTGTTGTACATGATATACATAGTTCTTAAATACTTAGTTCTGATCTTTTTGTATGGCCGGTTTTTGAAAACCTAGTAATAACTTTCTCAACATCGATCGGGATTTGCTTATGGATGTGCATGAGTGCCACACCGCGGAGGAGGCGGTTTTCAGCCATTGTTGACCTTAAATATGTTTTAAGGCGCCGCAACGAAGAAAAAGACCTTTCTGCCGAAGAATTTGTAACTGGAAGCGTTGCAAGAATAAGAAGGAAACTATGTATAATACAAAACACATCCTTATTGCATTTATCAATTAAATCCAGGGCAGTGTCAGGAAGCTTGTTCTTCTGCTCATTTTCTCTTACCCATTTTTCGCACCACATCACCAGTTCATCTTTAAGCAAAAAAAGGGCAACATCTATATTTAAGTTTAGGAGTTTTCCAAAGCGATCCAATAGGGACCTAACGGTGGTATCAAACTCATCAGTATTATATTTGATTATATTTTCCGGGATGAAAATCGTGAGCTTAAACACATCTAATGTTTCAGGTTGAAACCTTTCACGCAAATCAGTTAGGACAAAGTCGAGTACAGGTGCATATAAAGATATTCTGTAGTATTCTTCAGCTGAATTTGTGTCAAAATTGGCTCGGTAGATTTGGCGTCCACCATGACGTGGGATACGAGGAATCTTGAACTCAACATTCAATTGATCACCTAAATTTTTTGCTCTCTGCCAGATATTTTTGAAATTAGTATCTATGTTCTACCGGTGCGGTGACTTGAAATAACGGAAATTGTGTCTTTCACCAGCATAGCGCTGCTGGTAGGGTCAAGAGATTTCGTTTGTAGCAATTTGCTCAAAGACTGTGTTAAAGACAACACATCACTTAAACACAATACTGAGAGAATAAACTGGGTATTGCATAAGCTTGTTACATACGAGAAAGCTTTGCTGGCTGTACTTGGGTCATGCCACTGCGAGATCGTTTCCAATGTCTCCACAATCTTGGCTAGGTCTAAGGAAAACTGGAGTACACCTTCATGCCGGTCTACCCACCTAGTCTCACAAAGTGATGTGAGTGCACACCCCAAGGTGCTCATGAGGACAGTTTTTCGCTTTGGGTGCAATTTGAAGAACATTATTACCTCTTTCATGATTGTCACAGCGTCTCGAATGGCAGGTACTTTCGAACTTCGAGAAATAGAGTTGTTAAGCTCGTGACTGTAGCATGGAGTCTTCATAGCATTTTTCGCTTCCTTTTGAATCACCGTCACAGCACCTCGAACTTCTGAAAGCATAACAGCACACCCATCTGTCCCTATTCCCACACGTAATTCAAGAGGAAGTTTGAGCTTCTTTTTTAGCTGGAACAAGATAATTTGCCCTATAGCTTTGCCAGTTAAGGACAAGTCATTTGATGTAGAACTTCCCTCCAACTTCTCTTCGGCAGATAATATTTTTCCGGTTTCTCTCCAGTTTTCCTCATCTGACTCGTATTCTTCGTCAGTTCTGGAACAAGTCAGTTCCTCAAATACATCTACGAAAGTTACAAAATCCTCACGAATATGACCTTCATGAACGTATCGTAAGATTACACTCAGCTGGGAAAGATGAGATACATCCGTTGTCTCATTGAAAAATATGGAATAGTAACGCGAGGCCCGAACGTTACTCAAAATTTGATCGAAAACCTCATTCCTACAGCATGAAATAAGTGAGTTCTGTGTTGTTTTGCTTATGTATGTAGCATTAGAAGACGCTGACTGCAAATGTTGTTTTAATTTTTTGGTCTCCAGCATATACTCGAAGCCTTAAAAGTTCCCTAAAATTTCCTTCATTCACGGTCACGTCAGATTGGTTTGAATCAACTGTGTTTTTAAGTATAGCTCCATCATCTCTATGACCACGAAATGCTAAATTTTGCCGTCCAAGGAAGATGATGGTTTCTACTATGGGACGAAGGCGTTTCCTGTTTTCTTCTACCTTTTTAAGACGCTGTTGGTTTACACGGTTGACTATTTCCAGGTTTGGGTTATTATAAGTGTGAAGAAACTCAGTTCCGTCCTCAACAGCTCACTTGTGGTAAATGTTATTAGCATGATTTTCCAAGTCTCCCTTTTGTCCAAAAATGACTTTAAAGTTTATTAAGGGTTTTTTCACAAGGCTTTGTAAAGGCACGGTTTTTTGACCACCTCCAACACTTCCAGTGACAAAGAAAGGGCGGTATTTAAAAAACAAACCCTGTTTTGATTGTGAAAACACAAGCCAAGAATATTTGCTGAGATTATTTCTGGCTAAAATACCTTTTGACCACCTTACCTGTTACCTTTGAGCAAGTGCGAAGAAAATGGAAACTTGTAGTCCTCTTTTGGATGCCAAGGATTTGATAGAAGCTGATGTTTCGTGAAGTCATCAATTTGTTTATTGAAAAAAATTCCAATATCATAGGGGGCATCGGACTGATAACAAGACGTAGACTCAGAAAGCGGAGAAAAAACAGGTGCAACTCTCGCACTAATTGAGCTCTCACTTCTCTCTGTGCATTTAGGAGAACGGTGAGAAGATTGAGCAATAGGATCAACATTATTACTTTTATTCACTTTAGAATCAGAAGTTTCAGTAAAAGATAAAACTGGTCTCTTATTGATCGGTTGAAAAAATGAGTCAATGCTTCTGTTATTTGAATCGCGCTTTTTTGACGACCTGGTCGGTGATCTCCCTATAAACAATGTAAACTTGCGTTAATATGAGTGGATACATTATGTGTACCACCCAACAAAAATGATAAAAAGGTAGACGAGAAAGAGCTAGTATCAAAATGGCAGAGCCAATAATTTTGAGATAATGGGGCCTTTTTGGATTACATCTAGAACGATAGATACAAGAATTTTTCTATTATGCATCATTTAATCATTTAATACTTTCAAAAATAAATACCATTTTGTTTTGATATCTACGAGTACGATGCACAGCTCAAGAGATATTTAATAAAGCGTTTTTCCTATCTTAGATCATATAAAATTAGATTTTTCTTAAGCAAAATCATCATCTTTTTGATATTAGGAAAATTCATTGAAAATAATGGTACCTACATAAATAACATGAAAAGTGAAAAGTGATGCGTAAGCGTTTGCGTGTTGGTTGTTATAGGTTAAGGCTAGGATTGAAAAAAATTTACTTTATAATTGTGAAACGAAGAATTTCCGGAATTGTCCAGGGGGGGGCAATTGCACCCATTGCCCTCCCCCTGTATCCGCGCCTGGCCATGAGTGGGAAACATTGAGCCGAGTAAAGCATTTCACATTTGTGCCGTGCGGTTAAAAAAGAATATCTGGAAAGGAGGGTTCGCCTTTTTTAGGGACAGGCTGGACAAATGCTGTTTTCCATCCACTTGGAAAGAGACCTGTAGAGTAGGACAGATGGAAAAGCTTACGCAGTGGTTTTGCCAGCTTTGAAGAACACCTCTTCAGAACCATAGAAGGGCAAGCGGATTTGTGAATGTAAAGAACTTTTAGTACTTTAGCAACTGCATGGGTGCGAAAGAAGATTCATCCCATAAGATCGTTTACACGCTCAAGTACAGGAGGAGTCATGTCACTCTCAAAACTGTGCTGCAAGCCAATTTTATTTATCTATCAGCTTACAACAAGAGTGTCATTGAGACGAGCGTTAGAACTGAGGATTTCGTAATGTTTCGTACGTTTTTTACAAAAATGTTTAATACCTTCGGGACATAATAGTATTTTTTGCCGTAATTTTACGAGTAGCTCATGTAAAAATTTAGTTCGTCGGAATATGATACATATTCAGGTTTTCCTCAGTAGGGTTGGCTTTAAAACTAATGGAAACATACTTCTTTTTAAATCCAGTGTGTTCCTAAATTAACAATCCATTGTTTTTTTTTTTCTATTTTAAAGTTGTGGTTCGTTTTTGACTGTAAATAATAATTTAAAAAAAATAACAAAATGGATACTGGTTACCAAAATGAATTTTGCCATTATATTTGTTATTCCTCCACTTAGCTTAATCGCAGTTAGTTTTCGTCACTAACTAGATTTTTTTATTAGTGAAATTTTACACCTATACATCCAGAACATAATGATAAGCCGCCAGTAAATGACCTTTATTAATTCGGGTGTTTTTGTTTTCCATCTGGAGCAAAAGACAAAAACATATGCACTTTGACTATATTTAAAAGCAAAAATAATTGTTTTAGTTGTTTTTTTAATTTATCTAAATATACGTCTTTAAAATTCGTGATTTGGTTTTCGAATCATGTTAACAATACCGGTTAGCACAGACTCCGCTTAAAAATTATTTTTCGAATAGTCTTTTAAATCTGTGTAAATGAAAAAGAACAATTCTGAATTGATTTATAAATGATTACGCTTTCAAATAGCCAAGGCTAGTCCTAGTTTGGTTTTATAATATAAATAGCGGTTTTAAGTATAAAAAAAAATATTTTATCTTAGGAATCTACTTAGTAGGTACTTACTATTCGAATTCCCGTTTATTTAGTATTGACAATACCTCACTTTTGTGAATTCTGAATATTACGTTTTAGTATTGTCTTAATTTTAATGTATTTTTTATTGCGTATTGAATTATTTTTTTTTTAATTATTTAAGCACTTGAGTGGTTTGAATACCATTGAAATGATGAACACAGTGCGGGCGTAGTAAAGCGCAAGTTTGTGCGACGATTGTGAAATATTCATTTTTCATAACGGTACACCATAAAATCAAAAAAAAAAACTTAAAAACGCCCCCTAATTTAATCTTGCACACGGCCCATTTTATTCTAGCTCAAAACCGCCTCTGGTTGGTTGGTTGGTGATGGCATGTGTACCTTAATGTGGTTCAGAAAATGAAAAACGATTCTTAGCCTTAAAGTTTTGTTGGTGGTGCCATGGCAGGAGTGAAAAGATTCACGTGTTGAATGAGAGGAACAAACGTGACGCCACCGAGTAGATATTTTATTTTGTTATTCGTAAGGAAATCATTAAAAATCCCAAGAAAAACACATTACCGCACCGACCTGACTTGAAGTCATTCATTTGTGAAGTACGAGTATCTATGTATACATATTTTACAAAAGTAAACAAAATTAAACAAGGAGATTGTATGTACATTCATATGTACATACGTTAGTTCTTAAAGCCTTAGGACATTTTTAATTTGGTCACATTTGAAAAGCTTCCGAAAAATTCTTTTTTTTTCCATTGAATTGCTAATTACGAGTATTAAACAAAAATTCTTGTATTTCAGCATTTCAAAATGGAATTATTTTCATGTTTTTGTTTTCGCAGAAAAAAAAATATTTCTACGAGATATACAGTAGAGGAAATTCCCATAAAAACACTGTAACTTTCCATACCTAACTCATTGCACCGATTCGTCTTTGTTTGTGAAATAAAATCTAAAAAGTGAAATTTAAAGGCGGAAATTCGTATAAAAACAGAATAATTAAAAGTGGTTATTTCATAAAGTTGTTTGAATTTTTGATTGAAAGTGGTAGGAAATCATTTTCTGTGCCTTTAAAATTGATTAAGCAGAATTTTTTTTCACAGAATCTCATCATGCGCTTAAAATTTAAGTGCGGAGGAAAGGTCAAAAATCACTGCATACAAAGATTGTGGCCTTTCTGATCGTGAAATTGCTAGAAAAATAGGGAGATCCAATACAGTTATTCATAACTTTTTAAGGTTAGATGAAAGTTATAGAAAAATTGCCAACCACGCGCAAAATAAAAACCTTACAACACGTCAAGTTCGAATGATATCGCGTAAAGCCATTAGAAACAAGCTGTTTGCTTCACAAATTAAGGCGAAACTTGACTTGCCTGTTTCAACCCGACGCATTAGACAAATTTTAAAATTCAACTCCAACCTTTTTTTACAAAAAAAGATCCAAGAAGCCACCTTTAGATGCAGCCCATAAGTCAGCAAGGGTGCATTTTGCTGAAAGTCACATAAGCTGGACCGAAGAGTGGAGAAAAGTTGTGTTTAGTTATGAAAAAAAATTCAATTTGGATGGTCCAGATGGATTTCAGTCATATTGGCATGACAAACGTCTTCAAACAGAAGTGAGAATAAGTCGAAAATTTGGTGGCGGCAGCGTAATGGTTTTGGGCAGCTTTTTCTGCAAATAGAAAAATGAAAATTGCATTTGTGCCTGGAAGGATGAACTCAGAAAGTTATGCTGAGTTGTTAGAAGAAGTTATGGTTGAGAGAGCTGAAGAGTTGTGCGGAACTGACCTCATATTCCAGCAGGATAACGCTCCTATCCACGTCTCTCGAAGGATGAGAGACTACGGTTTGAGGAGAAACAAGTAATATTTAACAACGTTCAAGAGCTTCGAGACGCAACAATTGAACAATGCGGCGCGATTACAACTGCGGAACAGGAAAAGGTTATGAAATCAATGCCGAGGCGAATGATATCGGTCGTAAGAACAACTGGTGGCTCTACAAAATATTTGTTTAATTAATTACAAATTTCTGATCACTAATTCAGAATTTTTTTTAATTAAAACTTAGGTGTTTTATGGGAATTTCCCCTTTTTTCTTGTTAATTTTTGTTTTTTGTTAATAATTTTTATTTAATTTTGTTAAAAGTGAATAAATTTTTATTTTTCTTAACAACTTTGCGTACATTTTCTTATTTCATAAATTTTAAATTTTTTTAGTTAAGTGTCTAATGTCTATGTGATAACACATAACAACATATGAAGTCCTTAGTTAAATTTTTAACAAGTTTAATATTTTGCTTATTTTTAATAAGAATGTATACCCACATATTTACTATGCCTTTGCATTGATTTTGTGGGCATGGTTTATTGGCTGAAAATCGGAGAGTGATGTTTTTCACCCATTAAGAAGTTTTTGTAATGAAATGTAACTTAAATCGGTGAGAAAGTCAAAATGAAAAAAAAAATGGTTTTATTTGTTTTTAACTGTTTTGACAATTATAATAACAAAAATTGTCACCGGTTTGGAGCAAAATAAGAGCAATTTTTTAACATTTATTTATATTTTAAGAACATTTCTTGTAGATCTTTTAGATAATGTTAAAAGTATAAAGTTGTAATATTTGAATTTTGAAAAAAAAGGCATCTAGTTTTTGAAAATGTATAAGTGTAAAAATCCACGAAAAATTTGAATGCACAATACTATTCAAGATTTCTGATCTCAAAATCAGTTTTTGAGAAAACCGAAATAATAGAAATAATTCTCTAGGAGGACCATTTAAAACCATTTTTCGTATTTTTTTGAACCACAAGCTAGCTAGCTAGAAATTTTTGATTGCTTCCTTGGGCTATATTTGGTTAGTATAGCTGAAGTTTTGTGTTCGAAAAAAAAATAACATGAAATTCTCATCAAATTTAACATTATGATAGAGAACTGAAAAAATCGGTCCCGCAATTCCGTCTATCTTATCTTTTTAGAAAAAATATCTTTTAGGATTTAAAAAAAAAAGAGTTTAAATTGGTTTTGGAAAATTCAAAATCTTGAGAGCGGTTGACTTATTGTTTTTTTTTTTAATTTGTGTCCTTAAATTTTTATTATTTAGTCCTTGAAATTTACACACCAACAACTGTTTTTTTAAATTTTCTTGGTATACATTCAAATTTTCCCATAAATCAGACGGTATTCTTTTTTTTAACTCAGTGTTGTTAAAGCACTTTCAACAAATAACGTTATATGCATTTGAAAATTATGTTATTAAACAGGGTGATTCGCATAAGGTGTGACAAAAAACCTTCGCAATCCTTCGATGTTTATTTAAGTTTTGCAGTGTAAAATTTGACTATGCATTATTTGTTGCTTTTGCCATTTGATATTCAATTAAACAGTGTTAAATCTTCAATTTGCTAAGATTTTAAGAAATAGTAATGATTTAGTGGGGAAACCTCATTTGAAAGTTTTTTTTATAGAAGTGAACTTAATCGACACAATTTTCATTTACGTTTCTTTGCAATATAAAATATAAAATAGCTGATTGTCGGTATCTTTTGTTATACAGTCATTTATCACAGAACCTTCACAATTAATCAAATGCAGGGTCGATATGCTTGCTGCAAAAGCGAAGTTAAATAATTCATATTAGTTCTTATTCAACAAAATCGTCATTTTTACTTTACATACCATATTTAATACAATTATCAAATATTAAAATATTGAACTTATTAAAAAATTGTCTTCTATTTAAAGAATTATATGACAACTATCAAAAAGATTTATTGCAATTAAATTTAAATATTTACCATAAGTGGTATATTGTCCATTTAAAATGATAGAAATATATCTAAATCAAACTCACCCCTTTCAAATAAAGGACATTTCGAATTAATGATATCTGAATTATACTTCATATTAATTTACAAAGCTACTTTGCATTTCAATTTGTTGTGTTTATTCAAGAAAAAGGACGAAAACGTAACCAACAGAATTCGGTCATCATCAATTTGTATCTTTATATCGTTGTTTATATATATATGCGTATAATATTCATGGGAACAAGACACACATTTAATTTGTATAAATCGCATTTAAAAATTCACTAAGGCAGACAATGTATCTTGTTATCCTTTTTGGTTTCTTCCTAAAGTTACAAGAAAAAGTATACATTATACACTACGGGTCATCTGAATTTTTCCTAACCCACAGATTTTTTTCAGGTCATTAGAAACAAAACATTAGAAATCAAATGAGTCAGCGTTGGAGTACCGCAAGAATCAAGACTCGTACCTGACCTAGAATCAAGAATTAATGCGCCGAGAAAAAAATCAATTTTCCACGGACAAAAATATTTAACTGCAAATCGGCATGTGTGAAGAAAGTTCAAGAATGATATACAATGGTTACAAAAATAAAAATAAATAATATGTATAAATAATAAAATAATAATACAAAAAGTATGAACCAGTGTAAGCTAGATTGAGTACTTACAAGGAAACAACAAATCTATTTGGAAGGTGTTAAAATCGATACTTAATAAGGAAGACAACAAGATAACACGAATTAAAGTCAACAATATCGAAATAGAAGATTATCTAGAAATTACTAATCAATTAAAGAGCTTTTTCATTGATAGAATTGTCGAATAGAATGAAAATATGCAAAAAATTCAGTTTGAAGATGACATTGCATTTAACCAAAATCTTCAGTTCGAGTTTAGAGGTCTTTCAATTGCTGAAATCAAACCCGATCTTCTTGATGTTATATTTGTGATTAACCAACAACTTGTCAACATCATTAATCAGTTATTCGAAACAGGTACCTTTCCGGACATTATCAAAAAATAAACCATTGCCCGAATCCAGCAGAAATCAGGATCCGTTCTTATAATCGACTACCGTCCAATCAATATTCTACCATGTTGATAATGTCTCATAGAATTGCTGGCTTATAATCAATTATACCTAAGTTAAATTGAGACAGACAAAACTATCAACAGCAACAAACGTTGTCCTATTCTAAGGTCATCCTCATCATATTGCTGTGTTTTCGGATTTTCATGCGCACCTTTGAGACCATTGATCCAAGCGTATTAGTACAGAAGTTGTCAACGTATGGAACTCGAGGAACATTTTGTTTATTTTATACACAAATAATATATCTAAATACTAAATGCTAGGGTGCCAGCACATAACTTGGTACAATCGATCATCGGTAGCACCTATTTTGATTCAATCGAGTGTCCTCGATTGTATCGTAAGATATCTTCGGCAGCGATTTTTTCAAGAAATAGCATGGAAAACAAAAAAATGTCAATAATTAAAAAACAGACGGAGATTTCCAATACTCTTATGAGTTCTCACCAAGATTTAGCCATATGAATGCTTAAAAGTGCCCAAGGAAGGAAAAACGGCAATTTGCTGTGGGTAAAACTTGCTGACTCCGTAAAATATACTGGGTCCTCCACAAAAACATCTCAAAGATTGGAAAATGGAGGTCATTCTTAAAAAACAAGTACATATGTAGATATATTTATCAGATCATTTTTTAGACTGACAAGTTATCTAATATACAAAATCAAAAAGGTAAAAAAATCACTTAAAAGGCACGGGCCGAGGTCAATGCATGATTTTAGCATTAACTTACTTCCTCAACTTAACTCTCCAAATCAAAAAATATCAGAAGAATACCAGTTTGACATTCCACTTTATAGTTCACAATGATATTTTTAAGTGGAAGTCACAAAAAAACTCGTCTCAAATTACGTGCTGCCAAAAATAATTTGTTTCAAGTTGACCGACGATCGACAATGACACTGGGGCCAGCGTATGCAAATCGATACCCAAAACTAAAAAAAAAATAAAGTCTTTTGTGTTGAACTGATTAAAAACGCTTTCAAATACATTTGTATATATTATTATTTATGATTATTCTTCAAACATGTTTATTACATCATTATCAAACATTTTTCTTTCACATAATGGCAACTTTCGCATAAGACTTAAAAATGGGTCGGATGAAATAAGTAATCTATTGATTATATCGGGAATGTTATCAAGCCTGGAGGTTTTTCTTGAAAAAAATTCTCTGTAGGGTTTAAAATCCTTATTTCTAGATTCCTGTGCCTCTTCGCTTAACATCCCGATTGGTAATAACGCATCACGTACAATAAAAGACCCATGAATTAGAATTTTGTGTAGAGTAGGAGTCATGGGCATCCAAGGATATAATTGTACATACAGAGAAGCCGTCTCGAAACAATACTCTTCAAACTTTTCTGGGTTAATCCTGAATCCACTTGATATTGTTTGCAAAATTATATAAATTCTTCTTATGAGTTCCGGGTCAATTTTTGTGATTGAAGATGAAATACTATGATTTTGAAAAAATTTTCGAGCTACATTGCCGTCATTAGAGTTTCCAAAGCCCGGTTTTGGTTTGTCCACAATAAGTCCCAGCTGGCTTTTAAATTGTTGTTGAATGTGTTTTTTCGTTTCTTCCACCAAATCTCTGTTTTCACTTGAAAAGCGCCAAGAAAAAGTTGGTAACTTATAGCTCAAATGCAGCAACGACTCAAACAATCTAATCCAAGCATGCAAAACTGAGATACCAAAAGAAACATAGGCAGTGTTTATAGGCCTTCTACGAACGATTTCAATATTGTTATAATCTTTGGAAGTGGCGTCACATAAGTAGCATCTCAGAGAAGATTTAGTACCCGAAATCGCGTTGCATATTTTTCCATCTACCATTGTGAACATAAGTTTGTGAGAAACGGAAAATGATTGACTATCTAAGGTCACTTTAGTAGGAATCAATGCTTCGATTTGCCGATCCATATTCTCTTTTTTTGAAAGCGCTAATTCTGTTGTTTCTTTTTGATATTGAAGACTAATTGGCCTACAAAATCTGGGTGAAGATGGCTTAGGATTTTGCCACAAAACTGAAATGCCTCCGTTTTTTTCTATGGTTAGCCGTAATGGCACAAGACAAGTCAAAAACATGTATTTGTGGTCCGCATCTTCAGATACAAACTTTTGCTTAAAGTGAGTGTGGTTTGAACTCCCATCGAACCCCCATTTTGAAAACAAAACCATTTTTGAACATTCAGTAGCTTTTGTTTCAACAACTGGATTTTGGCTTTGTAAAATGCGAGTTACTGTATGATCTAAAAGTGATTGCAAAGGCACTTCCGCTTCTTATTCTGTAATTTTTAGATCATTGGGATAGGAGTTCCGTTTTTCTGCTTGCACTAGTTTGTAAGATGGAAAAATTTCGTTTGCATAGCTTCGGATAATGTTATATTGATTCCTGCTTAGTTTAGCTTCAATAATAATTATTGAAAGAGCTTCACGGGGCGTAATTTTTTTAATTTTAACTGACGAATTGATGTCCATACAGTCTTTAGCGTAAGTTGGAACGTTCGAAACTTTTTGTATAACAATAGCTTCAGTTTTTTTACCCTCAGCTCTCAAATTCATTTGAGCTGCATACGTCAACAGATTTGAACTATGTTCAGAACGAATATCTGCTGTTTTCCTGCGCTTGGAATTTTCGCTACTTTCTCCAAAGGAAAGCGTGGGCCTACCGCCTTTATTTGGGGTGTGAAGAGTGAGTTCGCACCTTACATTTAACCAGGCTCTTTCATTTTTAATGAACCTATTATTATGTTTACTATGCTTCACCCATTTCGCTTTTAATTGGCTTTTAAAATTGCGTAACTCATCTAATAATTTTGCTCTTTTTGTTGTACAACAGTTCGTTTCATTAGCTACATATTCAACCATAATATCTTCAAATTTGCCATCGAAACCCTTATTATTACTTTTGTAGAACATATCAAACATTTTTTCTCCTTTTATTTTTAAACTAGGCCCCGTTTTTTGAAAAATACGGAAAACGCGTATTAGACTTATTAGAGAAAAAAAATTATTTAAAAAAAATGCACAAGCTTTTGCCTTCAGTTTCGTGTTAAAAACATTCTAATGCATAAATTACATCCATCAATTTTAAAAGTGAAATGTGCATTTTCATTTAATTTGATATTTGTTCTATAACAAGAGCCTCTACTGTAACTTCAACTATCTCTCGTAAATGTGCAACTACAATTCTAATAACTAGATATTTTAACTCTGCTTACCTTGCTCCATAGCTGATAATATTTGATTAATTTTTATTTAGTTAAACACACAATGCTCGATCGTATAAAGTTACGTGCTGGCACCCCTGGCTTCATGGCAAAGCCGCACATATTGCGGACGATACTCTCAATTAAATTATTTCTGACTCAATTGAATATACATAAAATTAAAAAAATAAATTTTGATCTTGACGCAATTTTTTAAAAACTTTGAAATAACAAACCTTAGCTAAATGTTAATTAAACAAAACGAATGGCAATAACAAATAAACATTGTAATGAAAATAGTTTAAATATTTTCATATAAAGTCTATGTTTGTAAAAAAGTGGGACAAAAATTAAATGTCTTGAATAGACTTAGAAGCCAATTAAATATTAATGCAGAACTTACATTGTATAGATCTATTTTATCGAACCTCACCTCAATTATTGTGCATCTATTTTGTTCCTGGAAAATTCCTCTGATTCAAAAGCACATCAAGTCTTACAAAAAGTTAAGAACTAAATCAATTAAATTTAGTGAGTGTTGTGCAATTGATTACTTTTAGAATATTCATATTTATTTTTAATATTGTCAGGGGACAAGCACTTCAATACTTAACAGAGAGAATTAAATATAAAAACAAAATTAACTGGCTACACCAAAGTTTATTGATTTTTGTTCTTTTTTTTTAAATGTTCAGAAATAGATAAATCGGAAAGCAAAAATATTCACATGTTTAATTTAAGTTCTAGGCCTTAAGAAATCGTTAATTATTATCTTAGACGGTAGGATAGACTGATACAATTACTGGATCGAATTTGTTCGTGTTTTCTTATAATAGCTGTGTTTTATTTTGCCCCAGATCTGGGGCCTGTAACACAAAGCTACAAGTCTACAAGTCAACAGCCACTTGTAGGATTGTATTAATCTTACAATTGTAGATTATTTCTGTAACACAAAAAAAAAACCTTACACTTGTAGGCATTCTGCTTACAAGTGCTCATTGAAAGAAAGATAAGCAACGTGATAGCATCTTAATAAAAATAAAATGCATGACTGGATCGCACGAACTTGCTCTTATGTAAATGTACTTTGGAATTTAAAAATTATGCATGTGTAAATATAAAACATGGACTTAATGAGATAATAATGTTCAAATGCATGGAATTGCCGTCTGATTTCCGCAAAAGTATGAATTTATGCAAACAAAGTTTAGAAATGTTTTATTATTAAAGTAATTTTTTTAAAACCCAAAATATACTTTTTTCGAATATTTGTATATACAATATTATTTTAAACTTAAGGGGGCTCCTGCTGAAAATTTTTGGTTAAGATCAGTAGAGCCGTTAATGCGAAAGTTGAAAATCAAAAAGCCGTTCTATGACAGATACCGTTCATAACATTTTGCCTCGAAATTTTTTTGACCAACATGTAGTCCTTGTCTGTAATATCACACCTATCTTTTTTTATTAAAATCGTTAGAGACGTTTTTGAGATAAATAAGATTTTGCACTAAAGCCTAGTACGCAGATCGAGACAAGACAAATTTTATCTCTACAATTTTAATCTCTACAAAACTTTTCCAAATCTCGCGCAAAAGTTTGAAGTTGGAGAATTAAAAAATAATTTAATGTGTTCTGTACTGTATCTCTGGAACGGGTTGTCTTACAAAAGTCGTTCATACCTTTTTGGAATCTCCCCTCGATGCTTTCAAAAGAAGCATCAGCACCTTTTACATGAAACCAGTTTTGACAAAAATCACTTTCGGAAATACGGTGGCTGTCAAAATTTATCCCGCAAAACAATGCTTGTATCATTGTTTTCCCTGGCAAATTTAGTGGAGACATTTTGTAAGGCAATTCACAATAGTATGAATTTTGCGCGTGAACTGCGTATACTGCTCGGAAAAATATCCGAGACAAAATTTGTCCCAGGAAAAAAAATGTATGGGAGACAAAATTTTTCCCGATCTGCGTACTAGGCTTAAGCTTGTATGATGGGGTGTACCGTTAGTTTGAGAGCTAACAAAAATTCCAATTTCCCCTCTAGAGAATCACTGAAGAACTTTAAGAAAATAGCTCCAGTGGCCTAGGCTGTAGATCGAGGTACATACAGACAGACAGACGGAATTGTCGGACCCACTTTATTCGTCTTCGCTACCATCTTAATTCAACTTTGATCAAAATCTCGAATTCCATTTTTTTCCAAATGCAGAACTTGCCCTATAGTACCCATATCGCAAGTAAAAAGGATAAAGAATCCGTTCGAAAATATGTAATTGCCGTCTTGGTAAAAATCCATGAAAAAAAAAACATTCTTTTTGGTGCCTTTTTGGATTGGGATTGTATTTTTAATACAATTAGGCATGTTCTGTTCCTGGATCATTTTGCTTAGATTTCATATGTTTACGATTAGTACTAGTTTTTTTTAAATACATACATATACATATGTATCATTAAATAAAAATTCAAATATTTCTTAGTAAATCTAAGAAAAGTAATAGAATGCATTATTTTGTGTCATGTTTAATTTTTTAGTTTACTGAGATTTAAAAATGTTTAACTTTTCAAAACCCTATAAAGTATAGGTATATTACGAGTAAATTACCTATAACACTTTTCTCTAATTATGCATATATATTGTATAACAATTACTACCGAAATAATTTACTATTGAAAAAAGATCACAAATACACACTTTACACAAAAATATATTCACAATTTGATATTGTTTTTTTGGTTAAAAATATCATAACTACGAAGAAAAACATTATGGAAATGCTAAGTAGTTGAAAATATTGTTTTTTTCGTACATTTAAATACATCTTCTTCATCCTACAAGTTTTGAATCACCTGTAAGATTTAGCTGATTATTCTACAAGTAGGATTTAGTTTTTTTCTACACTTGTAGCTTTGTGTTACAGAAAGAGGGAAATCATATAATTTCCCACTTGTAATGTTCGCTCATTGCACTTGTAGAAGAGCAAGCAAACTTGTAGCTTTGTGTTACAGAAATTTGTTACACTTGTATTAATTCACTTGTATTACAAGTACTTGTAGTTTTGTGTTACAGGCCCCTGATCCAGATTGGATCTTCATTCAAAATTACATGCATAAGAAAAACAATACAAGGCCCAATTTTGTTTGTATTTGTTGTTTTACATGTTATTTTGAAAACAAAATCCAATCCGGATCAGATCTTGGGGAAAATAAAATACAGCTAATGTTTGATTAAAATATCGAGTTTAATTTTTTACGAACCCAAATTTTGCCTTACTTAAATGATAGATCTAATTTAACGAACTTCGCTCTTCTCGGCGGCTTCTTCGCGTATTCGCTGTATAATGGAGAAGAGTGTTCCAAAGCCTTATAAGTTTAAAGAAAAACGTTGAATCGAACATACTATTTACTATGCTCTGTATTAAAATTGATATATATTTTTCATCCAATATAAAGTGAGTAACCTTAATAAAGTGTTTACTGCAATATTAAAGAGAGAGTGAGGTACTTTGCAATGAAAACACTTCTGATTTGTAATAAATAAAACACCTTCCGTTTATAATTCTAAAATACGAATGAATTTATTATTGAATAAAATATGAAAAATGACTTAATACATAACTTAATTCTACATTCCAGTCATTTGATTTCATAAAAGAAATCATCAGCATCAGCAGATAAGGGTCATTACACCTAGCACTATGCTATCGCTTGCACATACAATCGATGGCATATGCAAGCAATGCAAGCCGTGTTATATGTAAGCACACGTTGGTAACCCAACCTGTGGGAATTTTTTAGGTCTGTGGCTTCATATGGGTAAATGACCTAACGACCATTATCCGTAACAACTTTACATTTTGGAGGAGAACCAATACTATTAATAATTCTCTTATTAAATAAAGAAATTAAAAAAAATCCATTATGAAGAATTTCAACTAGAAGCAGAATCTTGAAAACATAGAATGATCAACATCGATCTTTGGATCGATCTTCATACGGCCCTTTACAGTCAATACCTATACCGAATTTATTATTTGTTGTTGGAAATCAACTTTGCTATTGATCTGCTAATTCTATCCGATCTTTTTATAGAGACGATAAATATTTTTTCATCGTGAATGTCATCATTCATTATAGCAGCCAAAAATGGTTCAATCTATATAAATAAAAATGAATCGCAAAATTTGTTGCTAAGCGTAAAACTCGAGAACGGCTTGACCAATTCGCCTAATTTTTTTTTTAAAGTTTTTGATAAGGTTCAAGGAAGGTTCTTATGGAGAGAAAAAACGTTTATTGTGGCGTTCTCGAGTTTTAATACGCTTAGCAACACATTTTGCGATTCATTTTTATTTATATAGATTTCTTTTAGTCAATGTTCGAGGCCCAACATCATTCCAACATTTACGAACTGTTAATGGTGAATTATGTGGCTCTTACAGAGAAGCCTGTCAGCGTTTGCAACTGTTATAAGATGATGCTCATTGGCATCAAACTTTAAATGATGCTGTAATTTTTTTCAAAAGCTCAACAAATACGAACATTCTTTTCTAGGAACATGCTTTCCGTCAAACCCAATTGATTTATGGATCAAATACAAAGATGATTTATGTTTGATAGGACGCAATAGAACAGGAAATTGATATTTACAACGGGGCGTTGATATCAATTGAAGACATGTGCTTGATGATGTCGAACAAATTATTATCTCAATTAGGAATGGCCGCGCCTAATCGCCCAATGCACGACGCTTTTAATCAAGAGTTGCATCGTGAAAAACTGTTCGATCTCGATGTTTTAAGGGAATCGGTTCGAATATATGTTCCCTTGTAGAACCAACAACTAAAGTGTGTGGAATGAATGGGCCTTAAGTATAATCAAATTAAGAGACGACTTTAATATTTGAGCGAAATGAAGCATTATTTAATGGGCTCTTTATAACTGACCATATATGCTGCATTTTATTTTTTAGGTTCCGTACAATAAATGATTCATAATTTAGAGTTCATATAAATATTAAGTTTATAACTTGTACGGTTAACTTTATACAGGGTGATTGGCATAAGGTGTGACAAAAAGCTAGGGCGTGTAGGTTGGACTTAGACAAGAAAAAAATCGTATGGGAGGGGGGGTCTATTTCCCCCCGTTTAGGCGGGAGGGGCAATTTAAGAAAAAAATCACTTAAAACAGAAAAAAAAATTATTAGAAAATAACGGTGATACCTACAGAGATGTGCTATGGCATTTTAAAAAGCCAGAAATACATTCTTTAATTTTGTTTTTAAATAAAGTTGTTCGAGTGAATAGTTTTTGAAAAATTAATTTTCAAAATCAAAATTTTGGAAAAAAAAATGAAAATTTTTTTTTTAAACAATTTTTCATCAAAATTTTACGTAATTAAGTATTATTTTTTTATTCAATATTCAATGCTCTTATTAATTTTTGATCAAACACAAAAAACCGGATGTCAAAATGTTTTGTAGTTTTTGAGAAAATCAAAAATAACAAAAACTACTTTTGTTCTAAGAAAAGCCTTTTATTTTAGTTTTTACGTTTTTGGATTCTTATGTAGGTGAATTTACGATTGAAAGGATTAACTTTCTTTTTACTATTCTTTTAATTATCGTCTTATAAGCATATAATAATGTGACAAAGTACTGGATTAACCATATTTCACACATTTTTTCATTGAGAACACCTGCGTGAGAGCATTGGTTTAAAATTGACCTGCCACTTTTTTATTATGGTGGGGTCGGCTTGGCTTAGGTGCATTTACGAAAGAAAGGATTAAATTTAAATAAACAGTAATTATGTATTTTATCTAAATATGCATGTATTTATTATTTAAATTGATTTCAAGATTCAGGAACATTTTTGTTCTTACTTCGCAATTGCATTTTTCTGTCACTAGTTAGGGCGTGTAACGCTGCATTATTTAAAAAACATTCGCAGATCAATATTAATCCAATGCTCTCACGCAGGTGTTCTCAATGAAAAAATGTGTTATTGTATGCTTATAAGACTGATAATAAAAAAAATTTACAAAAAAAGTTAATCCTTTCTTTCGTAAATGCACCTAAGCCAAGCCGACCCCACCATAATAAAAAAGTGGCAGGTCAATTTTAAACCAATGCTCTCACGCAGGTGTTCTCAATGAAAAAATGTGTGAAATATGGTTAATCCAGTACTTTGTCACATTATTATATGCTTATAAGACGATAATTAAAAGAATAGTAAAAAGAAAGTTAATCCTTTCAATCGTAAATTCACCTACATAAGAATCCAAAAACGTAAAAACTAAAATAAAAGGCTTTTCTTAGAACAAAAGTAGTTTTTGTTATTTTTGATTTTCTCAAAAACTACAAAACATTTTGACATCCGGTTTTTTGTGTTTGATCAAAAATTAATAAGAGCATTGAATATTGAATAAAAAAATAATACTTAATTACGTAAAATTTTGATGAAAAATTGTTTAAAAAAAAAAATTTCATTTTTTTTTTTTCAAAATTTTGATTTTGAAAATTAATTTTTCAAAAACTATTCACTCGAACAACTTTATTTAAAAACAAAATTAAAGAATGTATTTCTGGCTTTTCAAAATGCTATAACATTAGATATTCTGTAGGTATCACCGTTATTTTTTAATATTTTTTTTTCTGTTTTAAGTGATTTTTTTCTTAAATTGCCCCTCCCGCCTAAACGGGGGGAAATAGACCCCCCCTCCCATACGATTTTTTTCTTGTCTAAGTCCAACCTACACGCCCTAGCTTTTTGTCACACCTTATGCCAATCACCCTGTAGAGCTCTTTAAATAATGGACCATTTCGCTCAAATATTAAAGTCGTCTCTTAATTCGATTGTTGGTACGGCCCAATGTACGATGGCACATAAAAAGTCTTTGGAGACATTATACATCAGAACTCTGAAAAATCTGCGAAGCAATCATAACCGATTCGGTGGAGCGATGATTTTATTAACAGGAGATTTTCGTCAAACATTACCAGTTATTCCACGGTCTACATCAGCGGATGAGCTGATTGAATGTTTAAAGTCCTCCATTTTGTGGACAAAAATTAATATACTAAATTTGAGTAAGAAAATGCGTGTCGAATTGCAAAATGATCGACCTGGAGAAATATTTTCAAAACAACTAATTGACATTGGTAATGGTAAAATCCCTGAAGATGTTATGACATTTCCTTTGTTATTACATTTCCTATCAATTTTTGTCAGTTTACAGAATCACAAACTGAGCTTATAGAAAAGCTGTTCCTAAACGTAGCTCAAAATAACAGAGATCATTGTTGGTTTAGTGAACGAACTATATTAGCTGCCAAAAACACAAATGTAAATGAAATAAATTTCAAAATCCAAAATAAAATTGCCGGTGAATTAAGAACATACAAATCAGTTGATTGCGCAACTAACCAAGATGATGTCGTCAATTATCTACAAGAATTTTTAAACTCACTGGATTTGCCAGAATTACCTCCCAATAATCTTCAATTAAAAGTAGGATCGGTGATCATAATGTTACGAAATATCAAAAACCGCGACTTTGTAACGGCACACGGCTAGCAGTGAAAAAATTACTGGACAATGTGATCGAAGCAATCATATTCTGAAGGGGAAATATAAGGGAGAGGATGTGTTGATACACCGCATCCCAATGGTACCAACTGACGTACCGTTTGAATTTAAACGACTGCAGTTTCCAGTGCGGCTTTTATACCATAAATAAATCACAGGGTCAGTCGTTAAGTTTTCGCGGCGTCAATATGGAAAACCCATGCTTCTCTCATAGACAGTTGTATGTTGCCTGCTCTCGCGTCGGAAAACCGACAGCTTTATTAATTTACGCACCAGGTAATCAAACAAAAAATATCGTGTACGATAAGGCATTACAATGAAAATACCAGATTATTACTACTACTACTACTAAAGTCTTGCAATGTACAAAATAGGACACTTATATTTGTAAGTAATCGATGTTTATCATGGAGACATAAATCTATAAATAAAGTGATCACTGTGAAATATGTTGTATTACTGTTATTTTAGAGAAAAAAGGGCAGAACAACGTCTGCCAGAGCAGCTAGTATGGAAATAAAATAAAAACTTTAACTGATTGGGAGTGTAAAAACTGTCTCTTATTGAATTGCGACGAATGTCGTACGGCAAACAATTTTTTTGCAGTACGATTTGCATTTGAAATTGTTTGAGAACCACTTATTTCGTATTCGTCCCATGGTCATGGACTTTAAAAATCGACCCAACCCTTGTCAACTTGAGTTTTTCGGTTTTGGGCGAACCTTTATATTTGTTGGGAATACAAATAAGCACGAAAAGAAAATAGGTATATGTTCATGTAATTATATATAGACCCAAATGTTCGCCCCTAGCCATACTCTACCTGCTTTTAAATGAAAATACGATAGGTACTCAGATATTATATCACCCACTAGGTCATTAATTTTCTCCATGCAACCATAAACAAAATATCCTTTTTATCAAAAGGTTTTTTTTATAGCTAGTTTCTTTCTCCTCCCGCATCCTATAGGAAAACAAAGTCAAGGGTCAATAGTTAAAGTTTTGCAAGAAATAATATAATTTGGGATTTTGGTTTGAAATCGAGTTATTGCCTTCTCACATAATCATGTCAGATGTTCATCATTATCGAAGGATCCCCTCATAGATTGAGCTCACATACCAACTACATAAAATTTCTATGAAATTATAGAAACTTTGACCATTCGAAGATACTTTTTCGTTCAATTCAGTACGTCTTTTTGACATTTTGAAGAGGGATGTGGGGTTTGAGAGGTAAAACTTTTTCAAATGTTATGGCAATCGTTTCCTTTTCGGGTGGAAAGTAGAAAGTCCTGGGAGAACTTTGGTGAGTTCATTTGAAGGATCTTTGAGTTGGTCCTCATAGTCATCGATTAAAATTGGAGTACAGTCTTATACCAAAGACAAACTGTCTGCACCCCTACTTGGTTTCGTTGAGTTTATTAAAACGACAGACGTTACATTGGACTTGGACTTTTAAAAAAGTTAACAAACGCGATTATTTGATCCTGCCCCGTTATGGGTTAGATATTTGGAGGAACAATTTCGTCAATTATTTCAATTTTTATTACATCCCCCTAATAAATGCTAGAAATTTCCACAAAGGGAAAGTAGGGATCCACTTTAATTTATTATCTCGCTGGTCATGGTCAGTGAATAAAAAGTCATGAATTGGAGCTTTTGGACGAAATAAGGATTATTTTATCTGAAAATTCCCCCAATGTTTAAGAATATTCATTTCTGAGTTATAATGTATACAATCATTCAGTCGATTATGAAAAAAAATTGTTTTTCTTTTTTAAGAGAAAACTTTTATTAGGAGCAATAAGTTGGCTTCGGTCTCCGGAACTTCGGATAACCAATTGAAAATGAAAGCAATACGTACAGTATACTAATTTCGATTCAAGAATTTTATTTATATGCGTATATAAACAAACACACACGCACACACACACACTACCTATCCCAATATAAAATAATACGACACTTTTGCTTCTATTTGCAGATTTATCTGTATAAAAAAAAAAACTTTTTCCATAAAAATGCAAATTATGTTTTTTTTTTTGTTGGAACTTCTTTTGGCATTTTTGATGCGTATCCATTGGAAAACGAATGCTTTTTGTAACTTGGCCATTATTCAGAAGTGATAAAAAGAATCATAATTCTCTCTGGACAAAACGTCATAAAAAAACAAGAAAGTTAGAAAATCATTTTTTTGTAAAGTATCTAACAAATGCTATTTGAAATGGATAGGGATTTTATTTTTTGGAAGTTATTTTGTGTGCGAATGTGAGTTTCAGATACTTTTTTCGAATATTTTGTTCATTTTTTATTTATCAGATATATTTTTGTATGTACACATACATATATTAATATTGTTCTTTTTATTGTTTGGCTTGTCATTATTTTATACATGAAACAATAATTGGAAAAATAACTTGGGATTGGTGATGATGATGGTGGTAAGTTTTTGAATTTCGAATTACTGGTGTGCTGTTAGTAGGATAGACTGCGGATCGAAGTTAGATTTTCAGAAAAAAAAAAAAACAATAAATAACACCAATCCTAAATGATGTCATATGCAAAAGTCAGATCGTATCATGGGGCTGATTGTTATACAGTCACTCTGTTGGGGTGGGTTACGTCGACCATGGTTGAGTTCGTAATTGAAAAACTTCCGCAATCCTGTGAAAAATTGCGTTCACAATTGCAAACAAAGGGCATTAACTCTGCATGAGCATGGCAACACTTGTTTTTTTTTTTAGAGAAAATCGTTGCTACATCGCATCAACCTAAATATTTGTTTTCCATTAAAGTAAAATAACATTCAATATGAGGTCAAGTTCGCAATTGTTTTCCTTTTGTAGCTGAATTTTCGGGAAAATGGCAGATAGTTTAGGTAGAGTACTGAATTCATTTCTATGGTCGCCCGTCTTCAATTGGAATTTTTTCCAAAATGGCTTTAGATGATTTGTAACAAAACTATTGGAAATTCTATGCTATTATTTGAACAGTAGTCTTGTCTTGTCATGATTAGAAGTGCTGCTCATTAGTCGTTCGGAATCAGTAGAAAATTTTAGGTCACCTTCATTATGGGTAAAACGCACAATTGAATAGTTGAGAATTGTAAGTCACTAGACTTAGTCTCTCTTTGAGTCGTTACGGCTTTTAATTTATTTATTTTTTATTTGTAAGAAACATCTTTGAATACAAACGGACTTTTCTTGAAATATAGAGACTTGATTCATTACACAATCTTAAAAAATTGTGAAAACAAGCATTTTTTCAACAAATTTGTGTTTTTTTCTTAACAAATAGATTGGAAAAATGCTTGTAATTTCAATTTTTTAAGATGCTGCACACGAAGGATTGAGAGTTGCAAGTCACTTCACTAGGCTTAGGCCCTCACCTGGCTTTCTGAATTATTTAATTTCACAAATGATGGAATTACACGAAATGATATTATTATAAAAACTAAAACTGTTGCAAGCGTTGTGGTGGAAAACTGAATTTTTATTGTGAACATGATGTTAGTGATTCCTTTTCAGATGTTTTCTTGTTAGATAATAGCTTTTATATTTATTAAACTAAGTTTTATCTCAAAACTAATTAACTTAATCGGATTTTAATGCTTATTGTATAAGAAACCAAATTTGTTAGTTTCCATCGAACAATGTCTCAACAGGGTTGGAATGGCGTTTTGACTGGTGCATCATCTAACATCTTTTTCTCGCTTAAATTCAGCTAACGATAAAGATTTAATATATTATTATTTATTTGCTCTAGCTCAAGACTGAAAATTTCATAAGTTTGACGTTATAACAGCAATACTTTACTTAACAAAAAAGGAGAAACTTAGAAAAAGAATGCCAAGAATAAATCAAATAAAATACACGGCTGGATCGCACGCACTTGCTCTTATGTAAAAGGACTTCGGAATTTAAAATACTTACATTTTTTATATATAAAACATGGATTTAATGAGATAAAAATGTTCAAATGCATGAAATTGCAGTCTGATTTTCAGAAAAGTAAGTTTTTTTAGAAGTTCGAAAATGAGAGCCTCTCTGTCTCAACCAGGAATGTTCAAGCTGTGAATTCAAACAAGATTGACAGCCGAGAGCCCGAGAAGTCAAATGTGAGATATAAAGCTGCTTTTAGACTTTCGTTGTTGTGCTCTGTGTACGTTTTTCGTTGTTGGTCGTACGTGGAACAACGAGAATCTAATAAAGTCAGGTGTCAGGGCAACAGAAATTTTGGTGGCACTCCCTACATCACGAATATGCAATTTTTAATTCTCTAAGATGAATAGTTTAGCCAGAAATCACGTTAGAAGATGTCAACTTTGAGGGGTCTACGAAGGTCCGTTTAGCCGCAAATCGCGTTTAAAGATAAAAATTTGTTTTTCGTTTCATGCGATACGTGGATTGAAAGGTGGCTCTCCCTAGATCACGAATATGTTATTTTTAATCCTCCAAGATGCCTAATTTAGCCAGAAATCATGTAAGAAGATGTCAACTTTGGGGGGTCTACGAAGCTCCGTTTAGACGCAAATCGCGTTTAAAGATAAAAAATTGTTTTTCGTTTCATGCGATACGTGGATTGAAAGGTGGCTCTCCCTAGATCACGAATATGCTATTTTTAATCCTCCAAGATGCCTAGTTTAGCCAAAAATCACGTTAGATGTCAACTTTGAGGGGTCTACGAAGCTCCGTTCAGCCGAAAATCGCGTTTAAAGATAAAAATTTGTTTTTCGTTTCATGCGATACGTTGGATTGAAAGGTGGCTCTCCCTAGATCACGAATATGCAATTTTTCATCCTCTAAGATGCCTAATTTAGCCAGAAATCATGTAAGAAGATGTCAACTTTGGGGGGTCTACGAAGCTCCGTTTAGACGCAAATCGCCTGTAGCAACAGTTTTCTTGGGCAACAGTACCTTGCAAGCACCAATCGATTGACATCTGTTGCAGAAGCCAAGCACTATTATGACGATGAACACCATCATCGCCACCTGAGTAGCGTAGGTTGCAACCGAAAAGAGCCTGCGCGCATAAGCCAACCCTTTGGTATACAGAGCATGTGATCATCACCACCTGATGAACGGTGGTTGCGACTGAAAGATACGAATTGCTTCGCATGGAATTTAGCATCGCAGTACAGAGCAAGAGTTTCAACAACAACACACTACCGGACCCAGAGCAAGGCATCACTTAAAAAATAAAGAAAATAAATTATAAATCTTTGAGCGTTATCCTTTTTCTTCATTAAAAATTCTGAGCTTTCCAAACATTCCGCAATAAAAAAATAATACAAATTAAATTCAGAAATCAAATTCCGACAGAATGTTTTCGAACAAGTTTTCGAAGAGAGCACTCGTAACTTATGAGTGATCGGGACCGGGAGCACTCATAGCTTTTACGAGCGCTCATAAATATTCAATATTATTGCTTGGTGAATGGATTTGTGAGCCTCTTAAGCTATGAGCGTTCGGTGAATACCGCCCTTAAAGTAATTTTTTTATAAGAAATTTCTTTAAAATTTTTCAAGAATAAAATTTGGGTTGGCAACTTTAAGTTTTTAATAGCATAGAATTTAGGAATTTTTTTCAAAAAATAATCGATAACACGTTTTAATGATATGGATTTTTCAAAAAAAAAAAAATGGATTTTTTTTCAAAAAACCCAAAAAATATTGTTTGCAATATTTTTATATACAATATTATTTTAAGCTTAAGGGTGCTCCTGCTGAAAATTGTTGGTTAAAATCGTTAGAGCCGTTAACGAGAAAGTCGAAAATCAAAAAAACGATTCTATGACAGGTACCGTTAATAACATTTTGCCGTAAAATTTTTTTTTTTGACCAAAACGTAGTCCATGTCTATAATGTAACATCTATTTTTTTTGTCAAAATCGTTAGAGCCCGGTATATGGGGGTACCGTTTTAGAGCTAAAAAAAACTTCAATTTCCCATCTGGGGAATCACCGAAGACCCGTACCGCATTTAAAGAAATTAGCTCCAGTGGCTTAGGCTTTAGATCCAGGTACAGACATACAGACAGACAGACGGATTTGTCAATTCAAAATAAAATTTAAAAGGTCGGTTGACTGTATTGTCCTCAGGGTGTTCATTCCCGGTTGCCAGTGGTGATTGTTGTGGGTTGTGGGGAGGGATGGCCTTTTAGCCACGGTGGTAGGCTGACGTCCTCGTTGTCCATGATTACATTGTCATCCAGAGTTTCCATCACACTGAGTTACCTCGGTTCGGGATGCCGTTGTTCTGTGGTCATCCTTCTCATAAGCTGATTCGGGTGGTCGATGTAGACGGAATTGTCGGACCCACTTTATTCGTGTTCGCCATCATCGTAATGTCAACTTTGATCAAAATCTCGAGTTCGATTATTTTTTTTCAAATACAGAACTTGCCCTATAGTACCTATATTGCAAGTAAAAATTACAAACATATGAGAAAACAGAAGAGGAAGAAGATTTATGCTAAAAATCTTCTTCTTCCTTTTCTTCGGCGCTGTTATGATCTCGATGTCGAGGGGATCATAACTCTCCCACGTATCTGCTTCACACTAGTGATCCGCCTGTGAGGTTCGCCGGGTTGACCTCAGAAATCGGCGGCAAGCCTCCCGGTTTTGTATTGTTCCATTTCTGAGGCCAACTGAATGCTGGTGTTTTTGCATTTGTTTGTACCAGGACTGTTTAGGCCTACCTTTCTTTTTATTCCGAATTGGAACATTGTATGATATTGCCTTTTTGACGGGGTTCTCAGGATCTCTCCTTTGAACATGGCAATACCAACTGAGTCGGTCGTGTTCAATTTTTTGGAAAATGGTATTCTTAACATGAAAGCTTCCTCGGATCTTCGTACTTCTAATTCGATTAAGCTTTGTAACTCCTGCTGTCATACGAAGCATCTTCATCTCAGCTGCCGTTAGCTTACTCTCATACTTTTTGTACATTGTCCAACATTGTGAACCGTATGTGAGTGCTGGACGCACAACTGAAGTGTAGAGCTTTCCTTTCAGCTTAGGGGGCATTTTTCGGTCACAGAAGATAGCAGAATTTTCCCGCCACTTCATCCACCCTACGCTTACGCGATGATTGATATCGTCATCACAAGTAGCTTCGTTATTTATCATAGACCCCAGATATTTAAACTTTTCACACTTGGGAAGCACTACTCCATTCAAATAAATGTCTGGAATAGGCCTGTGTGGATCAGAAAATGGGCAGCATAGGTATTCTGTCTTTTTCGTGCTTATGCGGTACCCACTTCCTTCTATAACATCCACCCATACGACAAGTGCTCGTTGTAGGGATATCGGGTCTTCACTTATGATGGCTCCATCGTCAGCAAAGAATAACTGATGTACTTTTGGATCCGTCACTTTGCCTTCAAGCAGGTAATCAAGAACTGTAATAAAGAGCAGGGGACTCAAGACACTTCCCTGGTGTACACCTACTGTGATTTCGAATTCTTCGGTGACTCCAGCTGCGCATCTTACTTTAGTAACTGCTCCATCATACATGTCCATAATTATCTGCACATAGGTTTCTGGAACTCCTCGTTGCCTGAGGGCCACCCATATTAGATCTCGTGGTTGCCGATCGAATGCTTTTTCAAAATCAACCAATACGACATGCAAATCCTCCAAAGAATCCCGATGTTTTTCCATAATTATTCTTATACTCTGGATTGCATCCGTGGTTGACTTACCCCCGACAAACCCGCACTGGTCATCAGATAGCCTAATTATTTTTCGCAGTCGGCTACCCAAGACTCGCTCAACGATCTTCATGGTGTGTGACATCAGCTTAATCGAACGGTAATTATCACAGCTTCGAGTATCACCCTTTCCTTTATAAATTGGAAGAAGGTAACTTTCCCTCCATTGATTAGGCATGCGATCACCTCGTATAAGTTTGGAGACAAGAATCATGAGCCATCTAAACCCGATGTCTCCCATCTTTTTCCAAAACTCTGAGGGTATTTCGTCTGGGCCAACAGCTTTTCCCTTTTTGGAGTATTTTACCGCCTCACTAACTTCTTCGACTGATGTGACGTCGGATACTTCGCTTAAGTTAGGTGAAGCTATTGGAAAGTATAGCCTTGGAAATTGTTCGTTTAGAAGTCCGTCACAATACTGTCGCCACCTGTGAAGAATTTCGTTGTCTTCCACAAGTAGTTGGCCTTGAGCATTGTTAATGAACTTTGGCGAACAAATCTCCTGGGCATTTCTTCTTCTTTGAGCGGCTATTTTGAAGATAGTTGCGCCCTTATTCGTGTTTTGCCGTAGCTCTTGAATAGCACCAGCTGTCGGGGTAGAAATTTCATCCAGATTTCATCCAAGATATATGCTAAAAATAAAGCTCCTTATAAAAATTATTATTATTCATGTGGTTTGCTGTAGGAATAAAAGATACTCAACACACGTAGATACATAATGTCTGAAAATAATGGTCTAGAAAATAAAGGCAACATAAAGATTAAAATTGTAACAAGTGGTACTATTTAGCTAGTTCCACTACCCTATTTACCACCCATGATTTAAGCTACATTATGTATATCTACTCGTAGTCCAGCTTAGTCTTATCATTCATTAAAAACATCATTGTGGTTGAACCTATAACCAAATTAAATTCATATAAATTTGTTTACCTTTTTGTAGTATTATTTTATACTAATTAAAACTACTAGTTAGTTTAAGATTATTTATGAAGTTCCGAGATTTTTTAAATAGCTTTAAGAGGTTGAAATTTTACACGAAATCTTGTATTTGATATATGGAAAATGTTAGGATTCAGAAAACTGTTTTTTTTTTCTTGGGGAATAAGTTTTTTTTCAGTTTTTAATTTTTGTATAAACGGGTAATTATAGCTAATGAAAAAAACCGTAAGAGTTGGTTATAAATATTTGAGTTTAACTTACTAATAAATCACATATTTACGTTGAACGGTTCCAACACACCGTAAACAATTGGTTCGAGTAGGTACTGTTGATACAATCATGTACCTCATTTTGAAATTAAAATTCGTAGAAAAATTGAGATAACTTAAAGTAGAATTATTGTCAACTAAATTATCATATTTTCCCTAATAGAAATGTTACATATTATTGTTAGGCTTTTAAAAAAATATATCTATTAATTTACTTTAATATTAATTAATATTTAGTACTCCGCGACCTGATGGCTAGTGCCAGGTCATGCCGATGGTCTACACTGAAAATAAATTCCTAGGTAATATTGACAAAAACGTTTTGTTGACCTTTAACAAAACAATTTTATCGTTTTAATTAAATTTTTATCAATACAAAAGAATGATGTTGTTGATTTCACAAAATTATTATAATTCAGCATGATTTTTTGTCAGTTTAACAAAATATGCACTACAAAAAATATTGTCAGCTTAACAAACCAACTTTTGTTAATATAACAAAATAAAACAGAGATTTTTGTCACATCCACAAACTTTTTTGCGATGTTAACAAAATGTTTGTTGTATCTACAAAAAATCTGTTTTGTAAATATTTGTCAATATCACAAAGTTTTTGTTATTTTTTTTTTTTTGACAATTTAACAAAAATGAAAACATTTTTGTTAAAATGACAAATATTTTGTTTTGGTGTTGAATTATTTTTACTTGCGATATAGGTTATATAGAGCAAGTTCTGCATTTGGAAAAAAAATCGAACTCGAGACTTTGATCAAAGTTGACATTACGAAGATAGCAAAGACGAATGAAGTGGGTCCGACAATTCTAACTGTCTGTCTGTATGTCTGTATGTCTGTACCTCGAACTACAGCCCAAACTACTGGAGGTATTTTCTTCAAACTTGGTACTTAAGGGTCTTCGGTGAATCCCTAGAGGCGAACTTGAATTTTTTTTTAGCTCTAAAACTAACGGTACCCCCATACACCCGTAATGCAAAATCTTTTTTATCTGGAAAATGGCTCTAACGATTTTGGTAAACAAAAATATGAAATTATGAACATGGACTATATTTTGGTAAAAAAAAATTGGGGGGAAATGTTATTAGGGGTACCTGTCCTAGAACGTTTTTTTTTTTTTTGATTTTCGAATATCTCATCAACGGCTCCAACGATTTTAACCAAAATTTTAATGCAGAAGCTTCTATGCATTCAAAAATATAAAATTTAAAATTTTTTTTCGAAAAAATAGTTTTTGGATTTTTAAAAAAATAATACAATTTTTTTTTTTGAAAATTCAATATCTTGAAAACGGATACGCAAATAAATTTTTAAACTACGTTATAGAATGTATTTTATTGAATACTAATAATTTGCATATCAATTTTTTTATGAAAATTTTAGGAAAAATTTAGTACACAAAAAACATGTTTCTGTGTGTCTGTATGTCTGTACCTCTCCCTACAGCCTAAACCACTAGACCTATGGTCTTCAATCCCGTTAGTTAAGGGTCTTAGGTGATTCCCTAGAGGGGAAATTGAAATTTTTTTAGCTCCGAAACTAACGGTACCCCCGATACACCCGTAATACAAAATCTTATTTATCTCGAAAACGGCTCTAACGATTTTGATACAAAAAATTATGTGTGATATTATGGACGTGGACTACATTTTTGTGGTGGTACCTGTCATAAAACGTTTTTTTTTTCTTATTTTCGACTTTCTCATCAATGGCTCTAACGATTTTAACCAAAAATTTTCAGCAGGAGTCCCCTTAAGTTTAAAATAATATTGTATATAAAAATATTCGAAAAAAAAATATTTATTTTGTTTTTTGAAAAAATAAATTCCAATTTATTTTTTGAAAAATCAGTATCTGGAAAACGTGTGACCGATTGTTTTTTGAAATTATTTCCTAAACTCTATACATATTACTAAACACTTAAAATTGGTATCCCAAATTTGGTTCTAGAAAAATTTGAAAGAAATTTGTTATATAAAAAATTACTTTAATAAAACGATTTTTAAACTTTCTTTGCGTAAATTCATACTTTTCCGGAAATCAGACGGCAATTCCATGCATTGTATTTATAAAATGTATTTTAAATCCCAAAGTACTCTTACGTAAGAGCAAGTTCGTGCGATCCAGTCGTGCATTTTATTTAATATTGGTAAAATAATATTATCAGATAGATAAAATTATTTTGTAAGGAAACCAAAAAATTCTGCGCGTATATTTTTTTGATCATGACATTTCTTTTGTGTATGATATAGTTCACATTCGGTTTTTGTGGACTTAAATCCCAAAAAAAAAACTATTTTGACAAAATTAATTTTGTGGATTCAACAAAAGAAATTTGTAAAATTGACAAAATATTTTGTTGAATTGACAAAACATTTTGTCAATTTAACAAAATATAACAAGAAATTTTTGTTAATTTAACAAAATATTTTGTTGATTTAACAAAACAATTTTGTTAATCTAACAAAACAATTTTGTTAATTTAATAAAACAATTTTGTTAATTTAACAAACAAATTTTGTTAATCCGATTATAATAAAAAAACAATAACACTAACGAAAAAAAATTGTTAATACAACAAAAGAATTGTTAATATGACAAATTTAATTTGTAAATTCTACGAAATTTTGTCATATTGCAAAAATATTTTTCTTATTTCTTATTTCAACAAATTAATCTGTAAGCACAACAAAATAATTTTGTGGATACAACAAAATATTTTTTGTTACCTCAAATTCTGTAATTTTTATTTTTATCAATTTGACAAAATTTTTTGTTGTACGTATGTATATTGACAAAATTTTTATCAGATCAACCTACATTTATATACCTAGATTTTATTTTCAGTGTAGATGTGTTACCTATCTGCTGTGACATAAAAAAATTGTTTTTAGAAGTACTTCCTCTTGCGAGAAACTGACTGCACAAAAAATTGTAGGTCCTTTCTATTCCTGTGGGGTAAGTGGGTTCAGGTTCTCTATGAACCGTTTTGACCCCTAATACCTATATTTTTTGTAAAATATCTTTCTGTTACAAACCATAAATAATATACCAGCTCTTCCATTTTCAACAATCAAATTTAATTTATAATTTTTACATCAAACAACTGCAAAGTAAATTGTGTGTGTATTCGAAAAATGTTCATCAATTCGTTGGCTTACCATTTATGTAAACAAGAAATTAATTCGAATTAAATGCGTGAGCTAATTAAAACAATTCATTTCGGTTTTATTCAATTATCCTTTGTTATTACCTGATGATAAGTGCAAATTATATATCAAACATTATTTGACTTTAAATTAAACTCTCATGTAGCTAAAGAATTTGGATCCACTGACTTGTAAACGGTCAAAATTAATGAACACTGTAATTTAAATCAATTGAATTAAATAAAATTTGAAATATGCCTTTCGATATTGGGATTAAGGAATTCCTTTTGATTTCAAAATAATGTTCATCATTTTAGTCCCAACATTGGACATGTCAAATTCCGATATCAATCTATTTACATACATACGAGTATATGACCCTTTTCTGTTTCGAATGACAGTGCATACTTTGTATAAAATAATCGGCCTTATCGAGGTAACCGTCGGAGCGGAATTCTCTCCGATTTCCTCCGAATCGGAGACATTTTGCTTCAAGGTATTTCTCCGATCAGCTGATCGGAGATTCTGTCCGACGAAATTCAACGCATGCCATTTGTTTGCGATGAAGCACTTCTAATGGTCTTATTTCTGACACATACAAACAAAATTTTCTCCGAAATCCTCCGACAAGTTCTTGTTGCGGAAAGTGTTTTCTTTCTAGAGAAATAGTTAATTAAAATGTAAGTAATAAAGAAATTAACTTTATTTGCGTCAACTTGTGTTACATATGTAATTATAATAGACTTTTTGTTCTTAGGCAGAACGAAAAAACAAGTTCGCAACAATTATGAGCTATGAGCGGATAACACCAAAAGGACACCAGAAATTGTAGCTGTGTTTGGGAAGATCTGGCCCCAATCAGTTAAATTAATTGGGACCGATGTTTGGATGGAAAAAAACTATGTTCGTGATCTTTTGTTTTGTGTTTTGATCCATTTCCATTGTGATTAAAGTACCTATTAGTCAAATAAATATAAATATTGTGTTTCCAAAGTTTTTTTTTTCAATTTATTATTTGTTTGACACTTCAAATGGAAACAAAAAACATACGTCTCGAAATAGGGAAGGGACTTTATTCGATAGTTTTGATTTAAAAATCGGTGCATCTAATTACATTTTTTAAAAACGCTAGCGCATTATAATTGAAAAAAATATTTTTTATAAACAATAAACTACACTATCTGACCGGTTTTTCATGGTTTAAAACGCTTATGGTGTTTATTTTATAAAAAACTATCGAAAATATATCGCATTTTCGATATATCGGTTAATTAGCACATCTCTGTCTGAAATTTATATCCATCGCAATGCGTTGTTGGATTTCTGTCAAATTTCTTCCGATGAAAGCTACTTTGAAACGAAATTGACGGCCCTACCAAGGTAACCGTAGGAGCGGAACTTTCTCCGCAACGCATTCTCCTTCGGAGGTTCAATTTCGGTTCAAAGTAGCTTTCATCTTTAATCACAATGGAAATGGATCAAAACACAAAACAAAAAAACACGAACATAGTTTTTTTCCATCCAAACATCGGTCCCAATTAATTTAACTGATTGGGGCCAGATCTTCCCAAACACAGCTACAATTTCTGGTGTCCTTTTGGTGTTATCCGCTCATAGCTCATATTGTTGCGAACTTGTTTTTTCGTTCTGCCTAAGAACAAAAAGTCTATTATAATTACATATGTAACACAAGTTAACGCAAATAAAGTTAATTTCTTTATTACTTACATTTTAATTAACTATTTCTCTAAAAAGAAAACACTTTCCGCAACAAGAACTTGTCGGAGGATTTCGGAGAAAATTTTGTTTGTATGTGTCAGAAATAAGACCATTAGAAGTGCTTCATCGCAAACAAATGGCATGCGTTGAATTCGTCGGACAGAATCTCCGATCAGCAGATCGGAGAAATACCTTGAAGCAAAATGTCTCCGATTCGGAGGAAATCGGAGAGAATTCCGCTCCGACGGTTACTTCGATAAGGCCGTGAACCTCCGAAGGAGAATGCGTTGCGGAGAAAGTTCCGCTCCGACGGTTACCTTGGTAGGGCCGAATGTGTACGAATATATGTATGTATTTGAAATATACAACTAGAGCTAACTAGAGTTAATTGGTCCGCTTTATTCCAAAGTATTATATGTATGTATGTAATTAGTATAAACAATGTAAATTGCGACTGAAGGGATTTTGACAACCCTTAAAATGTTTGAGCACAGGCCGGCGCGGCGTTTAGAAAAGTTGAGAACGGTTTAAAAGGAGATACTGATTCACATTGGTTTTGAATGTCTGAATATCATAACTGGAGGGAAATATTGAGCAGGGTTAAACATTCCATATTGGTGTAGCGGGGCTAAAGAAAGAATCTCTGAATTTAACTGTACATACGTCCGAAGTTGGGCTCAATTAAAAACTGATGGACATTCCATGAAGCGTGAGTATTACCGTTGAATTATTTAAGGAGAGGAATGCAACTGGCTATTTCAATTTTTATAAACATAACCGTAATATAATGAAAGACAAGAAGCATTGCGTACGTTCGTACGTCCGTACGTTCTGGTACCATTTTTCGTCGTCGATATCTCAAGAACCAGTAAAGATATCGACTTCAAATAAATTTTGTTTAATAGATAATAACTTCGAAAGAGGCTGAGAGGCGTTTATAAAAATTCAGTGAGTAGTTTTTTCACTATAACGGTTTAAAAAAAAAGTAAAAATTTTGGTTAGTTTCAAATATCTCACGAAAAAATAATGCTAGGTCATACAGATTTGGCATGAATTTGGAAAAAAAATGAACATACCGTTATTTTTTTAAATAAAAAAAACTGAAAAAAAAATTTCATAACCCAGATATTCTAAGAACGGAAAACAATTTGAAACTCAAAATAATTTTATTTTACGAAAAATAATGTGTTTGACAACTGGTGAAAATTTCAAAAAAAATCAGTTTACAGTTTTTTTACAAAAAATAAAAAGCTATATAGAATTCTATTGAAAATTGGTAAAAATTGTTTTTCGACTCAAATTTCTCGAGAACTAGTAGTGATATTGATTGGAGCCATGAGTGAAAGCTTAGCGATTGGATGTGTTTCGGTGCGGCTCCTAATTGTATATTATTGAAAATTCATAAAAAACTTATTAAAGCATTAAATTTGAAATATAAAGTGTTTTGGAAACGATTATCTATATTCTGAACTAATTTACTGGCATTAAATCCTGTGATTTACGAATTAAAAAGGAATATTAATTTCTGATTTTTCTATTTAACAAATATAATTGGCATTTGAGTGATTTCATTGTTTTTGCACATCACCAAAAATTCACCTCTTCTCTGAGAAAGTACTGCATATACCATACACGCTCAGAATCTAAAGCGGGACTGAACAGAACACAATACACATTATCAATTATTTGTGAACCAACCCATTATTATTCACCACTGCACTCAAAGCTTATTAGCAAAAACGACAACCAAACTTGTGTTTCAACAGTGGTACAACGAATGAAAAATACAAAACCAAAAAGATCTTTGAAAGAAACTTCAGCAGATTCTGATAAATTTTCTAACTATAAAAAAAGTTGCACTATGGGTGAAAATTCAATGGCAAATCTTATAAACATTTTAATGCCGAAAATGAACGAATTATTTGACTCAAAATTAGCCAACATAGCAACAAAGGATGACATTAACACCATCAAAAATGATGTAATCGCTCTACAAGTGGAAAACGAAACCCTTAAATCCGAAATCGCAAAGCTAAAAGCAAACGAAAAAACACTAAATCGAAAAATTGAAGGTTTTGAGAAATTCACTAAAAGACTAAACGTTGTTGTAAATGGATTGACTGCGACCAACCCTCAAGAAGCAAAACAGCAATTTGCTCAAATATGCAGTTCAACCCTCAATGTATCAGTTACAACAACAAACACAAGAAAAATTGGCTTAACAAACAAGAACACGTCCGCATATGTTTTCGAACTTGGAAATGTAAATGACGTTAACACAGTTTTATCGGCAACACAGAACTTGAAGAACTCCAGGATATTCATCAACAGAGACCTGTCCTATAATGAAAGAAGAGAGAAATATCACCTCCGACAGATCAAGAAATGGGTAACTCAGACAAATCCCAACCTAAAAGTCGAAATCAAGCACTGGGCTATTGAAGTCAAGGAAGTTTACTCCAGGTAAGTCCTTTGCTGATATACTTAAAATTAACAACAATATACACAATAATAATATCCCTAAGCCCCAAGCCAAACCCCAAGCTAAACCCCAAACCAAACCCACTCCAGTTGCTCATCCTGAGCCAACAAAGCCTAAATCATCGAACCCAACTGGTGTCAAAACCTTTAGTGTTCCCAACACCACAACGAATTCATTCTTAAACGACTCGCAAAAATTCTTCGGTTGTGACTTTGTCACAATTCTCTCAAAAATCACAGATTTTCTCCCTCTTTACGAGGCCTGTCCCGACGAAACCGGCAAGAAACATATGTTTCTTGACTTCTGCTTTAAAATATGTCTAGGACAATAAACCAATTAAACGTTATCGCGTATAACGTTGGATCTTTAATATCTCATCCTAAACGGATTTCCCTCGAAAAATTCCTCACTAAAAACAAACCCGACGCCGTTTTGCTTTCTGAAACTAAACTAGTCTCAAGGCATCGGCTTTACTTCAATAAGTACACTCTTTTCCGCACAGACAAAGATCTTGCCAGAACTGGTACTGCCATTCTGGTAAAATCAAGTTTTCAATGCCAAAAGGTCATTATCCACGGTTTGACTACATTTGAAGTCACTTGTGTAGTCATTGCACTCGAAAATAACGAAAATATCCTTATGGTATCTTTGTATAATAAGTGCTCCGCATCCCAAACTAACATCAAACACGATCTCGATTTGCTTAACGCATTCTGCCAAAATTACACTCAATTTATAATTGGGGGCGATTTCAACGCGCGCCATCAACTATGGCACGATATCTTAAGCTCTCCTCAAGGAGTAGCTATCTCTGACTGGCTCTGTGCTAATTCTCACAACCACAACTTCGAGATTGTATCTCAACCAATCCCTACATTCCCCCGAACTCCTTCGACACTTGACTTCTTCATGTGCTCTCCACATCTTATTTGTAGAATTCCCTCACTTATTAATTTCACCTGCACTGCCATTGTATCAGATTCTGACCATTTAGCGGTAAAACTAGTTATTCATCTCCTGACAAATCTTAATACTCTTGCTACTCCTCAGCAGGAATTCATAAACTATAAAAAAATTAATTGGGAAGTATTCCAAAGTTCCTTAACGGATAAGCTTCGGAATAACACGCCCAACACATCAGCAAACCTTAGCAACCAAGAAATCGATTACACAATCGATATTATTGAAAGCTCAATCACTGATACTATCGCTGAACAGACACAACCGCGAAATTTCAAATCAAAATACATAGATCTTCCCCATCATATACAAAATATGTATAAATATAGGCAAAAGCTTCGGAAAATTCTGCAAAGAATTTTTCATCGTACTTTAAGTACACACGGAGATGAATACCAGAGTGTTCATTCCCAACTCAAGTGCCTCAATACTCTCATCAAACAAAACACCAAAGCATTCATAGATTCCCAATTCAGGAAAAGACTTAACGTCGTAAAGCCTGGACCAGACACCTTCAAGCAAATTAACCAAATTGTGGGAAAGAAATCTCCTATACTTGGTGAACTCCAACACAATGACGTCGTTCTTGTATCTGACCAAGAAAAAACGAATGCTTTTGCAGACTTCTTCGAAGGAAACTTCAAACCCAATCCCCCCGCTCATTTACCCGACTTTCTCACCAACGTCAATAGCGAAATATTTGGATTGATAACTCAAAACTCAGACCCTATTACACGATTTTCTGAAGCAAATTCATCAGTCTATACGACAGCCAATGACATTTTTACTAATCCATTAGACCTTCACGACTCAATCCACTATGGTAATTCAAAAAAATCTTCGGGTCCAGACAAGATTTCCAATTTCGTTATCAAAAAACTCCCTTCAACCGCAATTGTTATTCTCACAATTATTTTGAACAATTGTATCAACAACAGCTATTTTCCAACTAAATGGAAAATAGCCGAGATATTCCCAATACCAAAAAAGTCAGGGGCAAATTATATAAGCAACTACCGACCAATCTCCCTCCTCCCTAACCTTAGCAAACTTCTTGAAATGCTGATTCTTTTCAAACTGCGCTCATTATGCTCTTCAATGGGAATAGTGCAGCATAACCAATTTGGGTTCAAAGCATCCCACTCCACTTTCGACCCGTTGTTGAAGCTCCACGCTGATACAACTTTGGCTCTTAACAAAAAAGAGACCACTGTAACATGTCTGCTTGATATTCAAAAAGCATTTGACTCTGTCTGGATAGATGGTTTGGTTTTCAAGTTGAAGTCTCTTCACTTGCCTAGACATCTTGTCCTCATCATCCATAGTTTCCTCACTAACCGTAAGTTTTACGTACGCGTGGGGAGTACTAACTCAATCCTTAAGAACATCTTAGCTGGAGTCGCTCAAGGATCCCGCCTTGGACCCGATCTATTTAACCTCTATACCTCCGACCAACCTGCAAACCTGCCAATGACAAAAACTCTGCTATTCGCTGATGACTCCATCACATATAGCTCATCCATTAACCCTGATGTAGCCCTCCGAAGAGTTAAGGCACACATCCTTAGACTATGGGAATATTATCTCCAATGGGGAATTAAAGTCAATCCCTCTAAAACAGAATTAATCTGTTTTAGACGACCCTCGCGTAATGGCCTAGCAACAAAATGCAAAAACCTTTCCTTGACTCTTCCTGATAACACAGTTATCACCCCCAAGCAAAGTGTTAAATACCTTGGAGTTCACTTCTTCGAAAGGTTCAAGTTTAACCAACACACCAAATTCACACTTCGTAAGGCAAATTATGCCTTATCACTTTTACGTCCCCTTATGAAAGTGAGGGGTGGTCTCCAAACCAGGACGAAGCTTCTGCTATACAAGCAACTCATTCGCCCAATATTAAGATATTGTTTCCCTATTTGGTTTACAATAAGCCCCACTTATATGAAAAAATTGCAATTATTCGAGCGAAAAGCTCTCCGCCATTGCACCTCCCTTCACCGAAAACCCAACTCTTACCGCTATTATAGCAATGAAAAGCTGTACGAAGCTTCAGGAATTGTCCCGATTGACAAATATATCTACAATCTGAGCACTAAGATGCTGAGAAAAATCCCAACCCATCCCAGTCCTCTTATTAATTTAATTACAGGTAACTCAGCCACAGACGACCGATATCTCCAGGTGCTCTCCATGATGGACCATGCATTTGGAATAGCTGGAGAAGACAGCTTCGCAAACTTCTATGATGTTGCACGGACGCAGCACAACAGAGGTTGAAGCCACCAAAAGACCAGACAGCAATCAACAATGACCCATATCCACCCCTTCATCACCACACGAGCCAACGACCGTTAGCACTGCTCAAGCTGACGTAAATATCATAAATAATAATAAGAAAAAAATTTAGACCTAAGACACAAATGTTATTCAAATGTAAAAAGAAAACATAACCAACCTAACGAAGCAGAGCCCCTTTTGTGCTCGCAGATTTATAAGATAGACTTAAGAAATTAATTATTGTAAATATCATATGAACATATTTTGAGTGTAATTAAAAATAAACTATTGTATATAAAAAAAAAAAAGTCAATGGTCATCGTTATAAATGTAGTCCCGAAGGAACCATCACAGCTTTCAGCGATGTAGATAGGGAATATATTATTAGTTTATTGAGTAAAACAAAATGTAACTATACTACTATTTTAAATGAGTCGAAGAAAAATATTCAAAGTGCAAGCAAGGTCAGATTTTATCTTTCAATATTGCTGGTCTTGGAAATAAAACCTTATTTTGCAATTTTTTTAAATATATTAATAATTTTGAAATATTCTTTTTATATGAAACATTTGTAACAACTGAAAATATTATAAGATACGAAAAATTCTTCCCGGGATTCAAACTCGAATGGATTCCTGCGACAAGAACACAACAACAAACACGAGGAAGAGCGAGTGGCGGCTGTTTATACGGGTATAAAAAATGCATAGAACAGGTTTATCAACTCAGCTTTATCAAGCACTGCGATACCGTTTTTCTTAGAGGTCAATTTGGAGGAGCTTTTCTTAACCTTGTTCCTGCGTACATCAACTGCAATTACTGGAGAAGCGACTCTGAAAAACTTATTGCATTTTTTGATGAAACAGATCAGAATAATTTCATATTAGTAGGTGATTTAAATGTAAGAACTGGTACCAAAGGAAGTGTAGATGTCCAGCTTGGGAATGAAAATCTAGTCCACACAATCAGAATTTCAAAGGATAACAGTTGTGATCGTAACGCAAATGCGTTTACAGAGTTCTTAGAAGAGATTGGAGCGTTCATTTTGAACGGAAGAGGATATGGAGACAGGACTGGTGAATTTACATTTGTGAGCAGCAGAGGGTCCTCGGTCATCGACTACTGTTGTCCATCATATAGCTCTTTTGATGCAATAAAAGACTTTAGAATTGGCTGTGAAACTTTCTCCGATCATATGCCCCTCATAGTAAGTCTCTCTACTCTACGCAGGAAGTTATAGTGGTCAATGATCCTATGAAACTTTTCCCCAGACTTAAGTGGGCGCGATGACAGAAAAACCACATACATATGCAGTCTAGAAGAAAACATACCACAAAAAATTACTAGTATTAACACAGGTGAAGATCTATGTCTTGCAATTAAAGAATGTGTTTACAGTGCTTATGGAGAAAATAGTCGAGTAAGCCCAAATTTTGTACCAAAACAACCATGGTTCGATACAACTTGTTTTTACGCTAGGAAAGATGTATTGAAAAACCTAAAAATATACAGAAAACATAATATCGACGTTTTCAGAAGATACTACCGAGAGTCGAATAAAAAATACAAGGCCTTATGCGTGCTGAAACAACGCAATTACTATTTAAATATCGCAACTCAACTGGCGTTAGTCAAGGCAACAAAGGATTGGTGGAAACTCGCTAAAATAATGCGCGGTAGCACTAACAATCGGAAGTCAGATATAACATCATCTGAGTTTAGAATGTACTTCCAAAACCTGCTAAATCCAACATCGCCTCCAGTAGTTTCATACGAGTATACCTTAAATTCAGATATCCATATACCTTTGCTTGATGAAGACATTGAAATGGATGAAGTTCAATCAGCTATCGCATCATCAAATGATAACAAACCCCCGGCATCGATGGTATTCCTTTCGAATTCTATAAAAATGCTTCACCTAATCTAATCAAAGAAATCCGCACCGACTAATTTGCGACATCTTTAATACAGGAACAATTCCAGATTCTTTCAAAACGTCAATAATGTTTCCTCTTTTCAAGAAAGGTAACCCTAACGATGTAGCCAACTACCGCGGTCTATCTTTTATGGACACTATATACAAACTATTCACAACTGTTCTATTGAATAGACTTAATCGATGGGTCGAAGAAAATCAGATTTTGAAAGAATTCCAAGCTGCATACAGACAAAACTACTCAACTGTAGACCAGATTTTCAATCTCTCCTGCCTTATACAACTACAACTCAATCAAAAAAGGAAACTCTATGCGTTTTTCATTGATTTAAAAGCTGCTTTTGACAGTATAAACAGAGATGCATTATTCCACAAACTAAAACTTTTGGGAATGTCCACAAATGTCGACTCTGAACTACCGGGTGGATTATCTGTTGAAGGCATTTCCGTAAAAGTCTTACTTTATGCCGACGATATTGTTCTTCTCTCTGACAATCCCGCTTCCTTGCAAACAATGATAAATAGCTTCGCAAATTACTGTTCAAGATGGAATCTGGTTGTGAATTTAAGTAAATCAGAAGTAGTCATTTTTAGAAACGGTGGACGTCGGGCAGTTGATGAAAAATGGACTTTTAGGAGTATCTCTGACTTACAATATGTCGTGGACAGAGCATCTTACGCAGAGACTTGCAATGGCTAAAAACTCAATAAATGCTACCTGGTCAAACTTCATCAAAAACAAAAACATACAACACTCAGCTAAGTACAAAATATATGAAGCTGCTTCAAAATCAGTGATGAACTACTGTGCGCAAGTTTGGGGTTATTCGGAACATAATGAAGTCGAAAAATTGCAAAGGTTTTTATCAAGAGATGTTTTTCCTTACCTAGAAATACACCAAATTACGTGCTTAATCTAGAAACAGGACTTCCGAAAGCCTTCCTTTCAACACTCCAACTGCATTTCAAATACATTCAAAGAGTTAGTATCCTGCCCGAAAACAGACTACCGAGAAAACTTTCTGATGTCATCGTAAAAAAACAGATTTACTGGGCAAAAGAGTGGTCAGAACTCTTTAATGAAGTCAATATCGTGTTTAACTGGTCAACAAAGTCTGAGTGGAAAGCGCTGCATATAGAAACTTGCACAAAACTTGTAGAAAGACAATGGACGGAAAACACAAACAGAGCACATCAATCACGGTTCCACGACGAATATTGTAACTTGAACTATGCCGAGACGACAAACTACTTCTAAGACTGTAACTCACGCGAGATGATAAGCATGGTATTGAAGTCCAGGTGCGGATTGCTCAATCTCAATTCAAGAGCATTTAGAAGAGATTCAGTAGGCATTTGTACAATCTGTAACCTTGATGCTACTGAAAATACATACCACTTTGTTGGAGTGTGCCCTTGTTTTCGAACTTATAGAAGACAATTCTTAGGAAGTGAAAGCCTTGACCGTGACCAGTTCCTCAAAATTCTCAACGGACAAAACTATAGTCAACTGTACAATTTCTTAAGAAACGCTGTAAGATATCGAAACCTAATTAGTAATGAATTTTCTTAAAAATATAAACCATTCGCTAAGCTTAAATGAATTTATTATAAACACTTTAACCTGACAGGCAACTTTAAAAGTTATTGTCATTTAATTTAATTTTAAAATAACGAAAACCAAGCCTTTGTAAAAACTTTACGAAAATAAAATTTTTTATCTATCTATCTATCTATCTATCTTTCTATCTATCTATCTATTGACTTCTAATTTAGTTTATTTTATACATAGTATAATTTTGTACAATTGGTAAAATGTTGACAAATATTAAATTAATTATTAAATTAATAGTTTTTTTTTAAATAAAAAAACTATTAAAAATTCTAGTGAAAACTAGTTAAAATTGTATTTCAAGTCGAATTTCTTGGGAATGAACACCGATAGTGCCTTCTAAAGTATATGTTGTTTTATACATCGATACCTTCCCATACCTTCCCGCAAGAATGTATACTAAGCGACATTTCTAAAATTGTTCAGGAAACGAAAAAAACGAAGAAAGTTCTAGTTGAATCATAGTGTGCTAAGAGGCAATTTTGGTTAAACTAAGTGACATCTAACAAAATTTTTTGTTACTCACGACAATGAGATCTTTATTAATGTCGCTTAGCACATTTTTTTTGGCGGATAATACAAATTTCAGTTGATAAATTTTTTTATTTGTACTCTAGTTTCCTTTTCATGCATAATAGGTTGGCGAAACCCAGGCCAAAACGTGGCCCTTAACATATATACATAGTATATTTCCTCATCAAAAAGTTATTTTCGAAAAAAGTGTCGCTTAGTACATTCTTACGGGAAGGTATCGACATAATACAATTATTAACATATGGTTAAATTTTGACAAGTATAGAATTGACAGTTTTAACAAACAACAACTTATACCTACATCAACAATCTCAATTTCAAATCTCTTTAAACAATTAAAATGCTTTTCAATCTTAAAATAATGTTTGTTTGAATTTTACAGCTAAAGTTTGTTTCGCTAAAAATTTGGTTATTTGAAAAAAAAAACTAAATATAAAGTTTTCAAGACCACAAATGGGAAGTTATCAGTGTGGGTCGCCACAGCTTCTTTTTTCATTTTTATTATAATTTCCACATGATTGAGTAATAGGAAAATGAAAAATTAATGTTTGTTAAATATTCACAATAGTAATAAAATTTATAATACTTTAATGTCATTCAATGGATACTTTCTAATTTTATCAATCAATTTATATTGTATAACAGTTTTGGTTTGCAAAGCTGTAAGGTCATGAGCTTAATGGGCTAGAAGAAAACAGATGGATTCGGCATTCGAAAATAGTTGAAAATATGGAAAGCTTTTGTAGTACCCCTTGGCATAATGCTTAGTGCGTTGGACTGTCATGCGGAAGGTCTCGAGTTCGATTCTCAACCGCTGCAAGAAAGTTTTTTTCAGGGGTGTACTGCCTCTTGCGAGGAATTGACAAATTCTCGAAGAGTATCTCTTGTCATGGAAAGTGCTGCTCATTAGCCGTTCGGAACCGGCAGAAAATTGTATGTCCCTTCCGTTCCTGATAACACGCACCCAGGAATGGTTGAGAGTTGTAAGTCACTAGGTCCTGGTTCACTCCGAGCTGTTGCACCACCAAATTTATTTTTTTTTTTATGGAAAGCTTTTGATTGGTAAAACCAAATGAAAGGATTCTTTAAAAAGGATAATAAAAATTTCACTTTGCAAAAACATACATGTCACAAGTCAACTAGACTTAATTTTCACAACAGATACCATCAACTCTTCAGTTGCACAAAGTAACCTTTCTCTATCTTCTATCGACAACTATCATCCCCCTCTCAAGCTTACTCTTAATATAGACTTCTCCTACCGCAGATCTATCTGTCTATGATTTCCATGAAGCTAATTTGTAGCAAATTAATGAATATATCTATGGAGATTCCTTTAATTTTGAAAACTTAACTGTTAATGATGCAATGGACATATTTTAAAGATAATACGAGTATTTAATTCTATTTCTCTTCACGTAAAACGTAAAACTTCGTCTTCTTCCCAATCTTCGTATAATCACCGAAGTTACCGAACTTTACAACTCTCCCTATGAACGATTTTTGATCTAAGCCCAAAGCAATCTTACTTAAGACCCTAAATCCTTCTTCCAGTTTGTCAACTTTGAATGAAAATCCAATGGTTACCCTCTCAGTCTTCCCACTATCTTTTTAAACAAACCATAAGGAATTGCCAACTTATTTATTTATTAGTTTTTTAAACAATTTTCAGTTTATTCCTATCCGTCAGTTATGAAAGACCTCTTTCGTAATTCAATACATAACGAAGGTCCAAAATTTAAAGTTACAACTATCTTTTAATTTAATTTTAATTTTTACCAAATTTTAAGTTAACGTCGGTTTCGTCAAATGTAAAGGTAGATCTACAGCGACTAAGCTTGTTGAAGTCATATCATTTAGCCTCTCAGCCTTAAAGAACGGAAAGGAAGTAGACGTTGCTTCACCGATTTCAGTAAGAAATTTGACAATATTTAACATAATCTTATTCTGTTCAAACTGTCCACTCTTGGGCTTGAACCTATCTTCTTAAGATTGATTTCTGCTTACCCGAAAAACCGTTAATACAAAATTCTATTTAGATCTATTTCTCCGATGATGTTTTAGTTACCTTCGGAATGCCACAAAAGGCAGCCACTTAGGATAGGACCTCTTCTTTATTGTAACTGTTAACGATATTTAAACTACTCAGCACAGTGGCCCGTTTTTTTTTTTTTTTTTTTTTTTTTTGTTGCAAACATTCTATTTTCTAAACGAATGAAGATATCGCCATAATTCGTTTTTTATCTTGAAGGTAATTTCCAAGGATATGAAAGTGAAGAGTTTGAAAAAAATATCTAATTTACAGGGTGTTTCCGAATTTGGTGTTAAAGTAAGAAGTTTTAAATAAGGTTATTAACATGATGGCGTTTTAATTTACAACCATCAAAAATCAATTCCTAAAGTAATCTAAGAGAAGTGACACAGTGGGGAAAAAAGAAAAAGAACCAATTCGAGTGATACAGTGGGGAAAAAACAATCTTTTTTGTTATTTTTATTTTTTCATTTTTGATACACAAGAGTTCATTAATTAAGTATTTCAGTAATAGATTACAGCTCAAATAGTGGAAAAAAGTTAAACGTGCTAAAAAATTACATAAAAACATAGTATTTCTTGAAAACTATCATCCAAGTTCAGAGTAATGTTTAATAAACTTATTATTTAAGTGGATCCGATGAGGTTGCAAGCATGTTATCCTTGAAACTTTGCACGTTTTTTGATATTTGTATTTCTTATAGTCTTTATTTTTGCACTCTTGGGCTTCGTCTGACAACTCTCAAAGAGGTAGTGTTAGATATTCGATGATATTTTGACGAAGAACCAATATTATATGAAGAGTAGGTGTGAGTAGTTTTTCAGGATACTTTTGTTTTAATAGCTCTCCTTTTTTTTGGTATAATCTCCAATTTTAACTGCATTACCTACAATTCAAAATATTAAGTATTATTTTGAGCCTCGTTATAACCTCTATTGGCTCCAGTTATTCGAGCGGTTGCATTTGATTGTTCAAAAAATCCCCTTGAAGTGTTTCCATCATTAGTATTTCCAAATCCTTGCTTTGGTTTATCCACATAATGTCCAAGCTCATTTGGAAAATGCCTTTGGATCTATTATTTTCTTCTTTTTTCTGCCTCTTTGGTCTCAATAGATTCATCTGATTTTACCTACCATGCAACGGAAAGATTCCATATTCGTAGTTATGTTCGTCGTCATTTGATTTATCTTGATTTTATTGAAGCTTTTGTGTGTCCTTTTGCATATGGGACAGTACCGCGTAGACTTTGTTTCTGTTAATTCGCTTAAAACTTTTATTTCAATCACAGTTAAAAAGAACTCGTGATTCACATAAATAGTTGTTTTTTTTCATTAACTTAATATATTGTTGGTTCAATATCTGCAATTTGACTTTTAGTATCATTGACTGTAGTATTTATGATGTCACTAGTTTCCTTAGCATATTGAAACATTATGGGTCGGCAGAAATGAACTGATGATGGACAAGGGTTCCTAGAATGTTCACCATCTGAACCATTAATTCTAAGTGGAAAAAAAGGTTTCTGAACGAAGTTCTTTTTGATTACCTTGATCATCCGCCTCTTCTGTTTGTCCGGTATTGATATGCAGAGATAAGAAAAGCCATTCTTCATTCTTTTTGAAATTTGATCTCGATCTTTGGGCTGCGATCTATTTTTGTTTAAGGTTGTCAAAAAATGCTTTTAATTTTTGTTTCAATTTACAAAAAAATTCTATCTGATAGTTGGTTTCACTTAAGATACTCCGGCAGATACAAACACTTTACAACTTTTAACGTTGACAGATATTTCAAACAAACTGTTGTATGGTATATCCATTTTAAATATTTCGAGTTTCGAGTTTCAATTTTAAACAATGATTTTATCCAAATTTTTGTTGAAATAACAAAAATATTTTGTCAATATGACAAAATTTCTTAGAATTTACAAAATTAATTTATCATATTAACAATTATTTTGTTGTATTAACAAATTTTTTGTTAGTGTTATTGTTTTTTTATTATTATCGGATTAACAAAATTTTTTGTTAAATTAACAAAATTGTTTTGTTAAATTAACAAAATTATTTTGTTAAATTAACGAAATTGTTTTGTTAAATTAACAAAATTATTTTGTTACGTTAACAAAATATTTTGTTAAATTAACAAAAATTTCTTGTTATATTTTGTTTAATTAACAAAATATTTTGTCAATTCAACAAAATATTTTGTCAATTTTACAAATTTCTTTTGTTGAATCAACAAAAAACAAAATTAATTTAGTCAAAATATTTTTTTTTTGGGATTTAAGTCCACAAAAATTGGCGTTTCGTCCCTACGATCTCACATGCAACCATCTGTGAGGGCGTATGGACAATACGCAATTTTTGTTAAGTTCAGTTACTCTTACATCGATTTTTTAACAAAAACCAAGTGTGAACTATATCATACACAAAAGAAATTTGTTGGTTTCCTTACAAAATAGTTTTATCTATCTGATAATATTATTTTATCAATATTACAAAATAATTCAACCCCAAAACCAAATATTTGTCATTTTAACAAAAATGTTTTCATTTTTTGTTAAATTGACAAAAACAAATTAACAAAAACTTTGTGATATTGACAAACATTTACAAAACAGATTTTTTGTAGATACAACAAACATTTTGTTAACATCACAAAAAAGTTTGTCGATGTAACAAAAATCTCTGTTGTATTTTGTTATATTAACAAAACTTGGTTTGTTAAACTGACAATATTATTTGTAGTGCATATTTTGTTAAACTGACAAAAAATCATGCTGGATTATAAAAATTTTGTGAAATCAACAAAATCATTCTTTCCTATTGACAAAAATTTTATCAAAACGATAAAATTGTTTTGTTAAAGGTCAACAAAACGTTTTTGTCAATATTACCTAGGAATTTATTTTCAGTGTACCCAGCCGTAATTTAATCATACCGTAAAACAAAAAATACATACTTAGAAGTTTTATTAGAGATTTTAAAAAATTAGCTATACAACCCTTTCAAAAACCTTAGGTAGTAAACATAAAATATGTTTTTCCTTTTCAAAAACAAAATCATTTCTTTTAAATGCAACACACACGAAACAAAGAACACATAGGTATTTTCCGAGATTTTATTTTTACACTTAAAAAAATGACTGACTTCATCAAATCAAATCAAATAGTTCTACTCTTCTTCAACTTGATCTTGTTAGTTTCTCTGTCTGGTGCCTGAAAAAATAGCTTAGATGTAAATAATACCAATTGCCATCCACTTTTTCACGATAGCGCATTCATGATAAAACCATTTCCAGCGTTTAATCAATTGGCGACATAGATTTTTTATGCGCTAGAGAGCTCTTTCTCACACATACTGACGAGATTATTCTCAAATCAAACTCAGCATTAGGCTTTGTGAAACGATGGAACAAAGACTTTTTTGACCCGTACCTGACTCGATCTTTATACAACTTTGTTCTCTTCCTTCCCGAATACGCCTGTCAAGTATGGTCCCCCTATCAACGAATTCATATATCCTGAATCGAGAGCATTCAACATCGTTTCCTACGTTTTTTATTCTAACTTCGTATCGAAACGACTTCTGTAAATAAACTTGAATATGCTAGAAGAATGAAGAGCAAAAACCTCATTCTCTTCATTTATCGGCTACTTTCAGGATCTGTTGACTTCACAGATCTACACAATTTTATTTTGTTCAAACCTAACTCCCGTGATCTAAGAAATCTTCGCCTCTTTTATCTGCCTACCCACCGTACCTCGTATGGCTCCAACGCAGATATTACTCGCATAGTTTGCATTTCTTCTTGAATTCCGTCTTCTTAATCATCTTTCAAATTAATCCAAATCCTGGTACACATATATTGTATAATCAGAGCTATATTTAAGTTAGATTATAAGAATTAGCCTTTATTAAGCCAAATAAGCCCACCAAAATTTACAAAAAAAATAAAACTTCTCTTTCAAACTCTCCTTATTTAAACCTCACTCATTGTGGTGCTTTAAATTAATTTCAAAAATTTTATAAGAATAAGATCTGTTCTATAAGTCCCTTTTAGATTTATACGAAATTTATTAACTCTTAATAACTCGTATCAAATCACAACAATCTCTTTTGTAGCTTACACTTAAAATGAAAAAAAAGCACACTGCCCAGGGGTTAATTCTGAAAGTTTTACAAACCACGGACGGAGCTGCCCAGCATTCCCGCAACTAATTGAAAATATTTTAGGTCCCATCTAATCTCCTTATCAGCTCCAAAAAAAAACGTAGTTCAATAAAATAATAATAAAGTGCCCTTTTTGTTATCCAAAAAAAAACATCGACATGCCAAGAAAGCGAACAAAAAAATTCAAGATAAAAAAAAATCAAAATCGGAAACCCATATACGCAACATTTTATGAGTTTCCTTAACTCCTTCGTTTCGCATACTTAAACATTACATGGCCCCAACATAATGGCACAATATAAACAGTTTTCTATCCGGTTCTCGTATCTATACCCTGGCTAACCCGCAAAATCGACCTTTTTTTATTCCGCTTGCCAAGGCAATGCCTTAAATTTTTACGAAGTCCCTGCCCTGATACACTTACAAGCTAGAACACATACACATATTCACTATGTTTCAAGCAATGGTGAATCTTCCGCTTTTTTTTCTTTTTTTTTTGAAAATCTGAGCTTTTATTAGCCAACGAAAACAGCATTTATGAGAAAATTATTCAGTTGGGGAGTCCTGACTCCTGATTGAACGGATACATGAGGAAATTGAAAGGAACGTGGATGGAACGTCTGGAGACTGTTGATCGCACACATCCAGGACATTAGAAGAATTCATAAAGTGAAAGAGAAATTCTAATGTGGTCCCTTGAACATGAAATTATCGTCTTGTTTGACTGGCTTGTCTGTTTTCCTTTTCAAAACAAATTCGTCCTTTTTTTATTGCCGATTATCGGTTCCTAAGCATTATATGCATTCCCGCAATAAACGGGTGATTATTGTTGGATTATTGGTGGTAAATTGCATATTGAAACAATGACGGATACATTTACAAAGCAAGGAATAAATAAATGCCTTAAAATGTGGCTATTTATATGGAAAATAGCGTTTGTAATATTCTTAACACCTGCTGATCTTTTAAGCCATTTTTTACCATTACATGCATGCTGTTAGATTATATGTATAGGGTTAAATGAAAGGATATGGTAATTGCTTAGTTTAATAAGGGGATTAATTTGCCCACTAATGAAATTATTTTAGCCTTGGATATAGTTTTAGAAATCTTTTTTTTTTGTGTTTTTGTTGTAAATATACTCGTATATATTTAACTTAAAAAGAATATGATGGCTATTTCGTAATTTAATTTGACTGTTTGGATTGGTCAAAATTGTTTTTATCGTTAAAGCCTCTCACATCAAAAATTTAAAATAATCGTTGTTAAAACATTAACATATGTAGTTTAAATTAGAAATAGGTTTTACAGTTCAAAATGCAAGGATTCCAAGGAATTTGCCATTCGAATTTTTGTTTAAATGCATTTTTTGTGGTTTTAAATCGTTATGTCATGGTAACTCAATTCATTGGGAACTGTAAAATATATTAGTTGATTTATTCTTTGAGTCAACTAATTTACTTCCTAAGTTAACGAAATGAGTAGGTATATGGAAAATATTATAACATAAATTCAGTATGAATATTTCTGACAAATAGATAACTAGAAATGATTTCATTATACCTTTGTATATAAAACTAATAGTACTCTCATGAAGACTAACGATTGGGCGACATCTTAAGCTAGCGTTAGTACTTGTTTGATTTATCTCTGCTAAATATAATAATGAAATATTCTCTTTTTTTTTTGTATTTTAACCTACTCTCGACTGTAAAATCGTGCGCTAATTTCAGCGCCACCACCAGGATAGCGTTGGTAACACAAAATCACATGATAATACTATATAGGGTATATATATAAAGAAGGTAGATTTTGCGTCTTTACACTTAATTTTTGTCAAAACATATGTTAATGAAAGGATAAGCTGCATAAAAAGTCAATTGAAGAATCCAAATAGAATAAATAATTTCATATCTTTAATAAGTTTAAAAAATATAACCTTTCCCTTATGATTCGTTTGTTTTAAATTATTTTGCAGCTTGCCATCGCAATCAAATATGCATGCGACACAAGTCTCTTCTAAACTCAAAAGTCATATTTGTTAATTTAATTTTGTTTAATAACATCACAAATTCATATGTAAACGAAATGTTTGCATTGCAAAATATGATTTGTTTAAAAACTTTCATACTCTTGAAAACCTATATACAAAAGTAAACAGTTCTCAATTGTGTTCATTAATCACTAGGTACTAGAAGCATATCGTCATATCGTCCAACTTGTTAAGTTCCAACTTGCAGTTGCCCATACCTCAAATTCTTTTGTTTTAATTTAAACTCCCAAGTGAATAATTCAAATACGACTTCAGCATTTCGACTGGTCTCTTGAATTTCCTCTTCATATGAGGTCAAAGCAATAATTTGATAGTTTAAACTGCAAACCTTGTATTAACAGTGCTTGGAAAATCAACTTAGAAAACGATGTCCTCGATCACCTCAATACCAAAAGTACACATCAATATCCGTGAAGATACAGGGGTCCAACCACACACATATTCGTATATAGATAGTATATAGAGGCTTTTCCTAATAAGATGCATCGACTTGTGTAATTTCTGCAGCCTTATAAAGGTGTCTGTTAAGCAATGGAACTAACTAACACAATAGCACACCTTGAACCATCGAGACAAAATATATATTGACTCATTGCAAATTGGTAGTTCTCATCTATATGGCCTAATTACCAGATACAATCGACCTTTCATATTCTGACTTCCAAAACTCCGTGTGGCTGGCCTGACTTCGATATAAGATCCTGAAAGGGACCACATTTAAATGACAATTTTGTTTGCATACATTTTAACTAACAATCGATTCCAACCAGCAGGACCGGACTCTTGGAATAATCATGGATTCGAAATTCAATATATCACCATCATTTTGAAAAGCTCATTGGCCTTTTAGGATATTTTTCTAGAAAAATATATATATTACATTTCTTCCTAACTATTGAAAAAAGGAATAAGTACTAGTTGATAGCTTAAAGTCAATCATTTACAAAACCAAGTTTTTCAGGCTCTAAAAGCTTAAAAGTAATACTAGTTGTGGAACCGATGGTATTCCAGAACTAGTTCTAAATAAAATGCACGACTGGGTCGCACGAACTTGCTCTTATGTAATAGACTAGGAATTTTAAATACGAATGTTATTTGAAAAAAAAACTGTTCATAAGGATAAAATTAATTTTTTAAATTCTTTTAGTAGTAAGAGATAAAAACACAATGCTATGCAAATATGAATTTATGCAGGAACAAAAATTATAAGTCGTTGTAGTGGTTTCTTAAAAAAAAAAAAGCTTTTATATACTAACTTAAGAAAAATTTTTGGTACGCCAATTTAAAGTTTTTATTATTGTTCGAATAAAAATTAAATTTGCAAAAAAAATATTGAGCCATTTCTGAGATATTGAATTTTCAAAAAAATAAAAAATAGATTTTTTTTTCAAAAATTCAACAAATATTTAATTTAAGGTTTTGAAATGCAATGTGTTCTAGACTTTTCTGAAGCTTCTCTATAAATTTTTTTTATTAAGATCCGTTATGTGGATAATGAGAAATTCAAAATTCGAAAATATGGTTCTATGGTAGGTACAAGCTGTAATATCTTAATTTCAAAATTTTTTATATTAAATTAAAGATCGTAAGAAGTAATTGAAAGAAAAAAATTTTTAGTGAAATTCTCGGAACCGTTTTCGAGAAAAATACGATTTTTGAAAACCATTTTTTTTAAATTCTTAGCACTTGTATTGTAGGTACCTTAATTTTTAGGTAAACTAAAATTTTTTTTACCACATCTTGTAGATATTATTGAGAAACTTTTATTTATCGAGTTGAAAAAAAAAATCTAGCAGGGGGTTTTCGAAATATTGAGTTTTGGAAAAAAAATTTTAAAGTTTTTTTTTTAAACCCAAAAAAATTTTTTTTGAAAATTTGAGTACACAATTCTATTTATTTTTTTGGGGAGCTTTATCAAAAAATTATCAAAATCGGTTGTACCGTTTTTGAGAAAATCAAAAACAAAAAAAAAGAGTTCCTTGGGGGGTACCCTCAATAATCATTTTTCGGAAAAATTTTTTCATCCAATACCTGGCTTTAATTAAATGAAATTTTTTTGTGTTTTTATTTTTAAAATCTGTCGAACAGTTTTTGAGAAAAAAAATGTTTATAAAATTTCGAAAAAAAATCGTATGGCAGGTACCGTTATTTTTGGTCTTAAAAAATCAAATCCAAAAACATCCGGGGGTAAAAAATTAAAACCCATATCTACCAAGTTTGACGAAAATCGGCCGAGCCGTTTAGCTGCAATCGAATGGACAGACAGACAGACAGACAGACAGACAGAATTGCGAGACCCACTTTTTTAGTCTTCGCTATCATCGTAATGTCAACTTTCATCAAAATCTCGAGTTCGATTTTTTTTACGAATGCATAACTTGCCTTATAGTACCTATAAGTCGCAAGTAAAAATTGTTCCCATTCTCTTTGTTGGCCCTTACTTATAATTTTTAATAAGTCATTAGCTGATGGCCTATTTTTGCCTGAATGGAAGGAATCATTTTTGACTCCTATTTTAAAATCAGGCTCAAAAAACACAGTCGAAAATTATAGAGGTATATGCAAACTAGCAGCGATTCCTAAAGTGTTAGAGAGTTTGGTAAAAAATAAAATTAAGTTTTTAATTAAGGATTGTTTATCTGAATCTCAACGTGGTTTTATGTCTGGTCGTTCGACCGTCACAAATCTAGTAATGTTTTCGTCTTATGTGATAAATGCGTTAGAAAATAAATACCAAGTAGATGTTGTTTACACAGACTTTAGCAAAGCTTTTGATTCTGTGGATCACAATATTCTCATAAATAAGCTTAGAAATTTTGGTTTTCATTCTAAGATATTAGAATGGATTTTCTCTTATCTCACAAATAGAACTCAACGTGTATTAATTGATAGTAAAACTTCTAGGAAAATTGAATGCACTTCAGGGGTTCCACAAGGAAGCCATCTGGGCCCTTTGCTCTTTAATATATATATAAATGACATTGTAAATTCTATAGAGAATTGTTGCTTTTTGCTCTACGCAGATGATCTAAAACTGTTTTTAAAAATAAAAAGCTATGACGATTGCATAAGAGTTCAATCAGATTTAAATCGTGTTTCAAATTGGTGTTTTCAAAATAATCTAAAATTGAATATAAAAAAATGTAACACTATAACATTCAGTAAAATCTCAAATGTCGTGCAGTTCCCTTACCAAATTAACTCAGCACTATTAACAAGAGTCAGTGAAATAAGGATCATATTGACCATGTTATTTCAAAAGCCAACTCATTGCTGGGATTTATAAAAAAAAAAACAAGGATTTCACGGACCCATATGTTTTATTAACGCCTTACAACTCATTGGTCAGATCTGTTATTGAATATGCTGATGTAATTTGGAATCCATATTATAAAACTCACTTCGATAGAATTGAGCGTGTTCAAAGACGTTTTACGAAATTCATTTTTTATAAAATGGGTTGGAACTTTATCCCCGATTATAAGGCTAGGTGCCAATTTCTAGGTCTAAAATCCTTGGAGTCTCGTAGAAAAATTCACGATGTAATGTTTGTAAGGGATATTCTGTGTAATCATGTTAAAAGTCCGTTTTTGCTCTCTCTAATTCCTATTTATGTGCCATCAATGTACTTAAGGTCAAGAAATCTCCTCTTTCAACAAACGCGTAGGACAAATTATGGGAAAAATGAGCCGTTGTCGCGAGCTATCTCCTCGTTCAATGAAGTTTGCAACTCTCTCGAATTACATTTAAGTCGAGAAAAATTTAAAAACGAATTGCTATGTATTTTTGTATTTTAACTCTTACCTACTTGTATATATGTATATGTAATTTTATATTTTATTATTCGCAGTCTGTTTAGCCTTGTTCTGGTAGATGAATAAATAAATAAATAAATAAAAACTGTTGTTGATTGTTACTACAAATCCGAATACCTATATAAAAATATGTGTTTTTTACTTTGCATTTTACGTGTTGAACAACAAAAAATTGTAAATGTAGTGCCCTTTAAGAAAATATAGGTCAGAGTTATTTAAATCAATGCTAATTAAAAATTACCTATCCTTTTTTTTTAAGATAAAAATTTTACTATCAAAAAATGATTGTTAACTCTATTAAGCTCGGGCATCTATTAGTATACTGAAAGCTCCAGCCCTGGATGAAGCCCCCGTTATTAAAATAGTATCCATTTGTGCCAAATCAAATGTTGAATTAAGTTGAACATCTCTTAGCTTAGTTACGTATGATTGAAATAAACGTGAAATTGAATTTATCTAGTTGTGGTAGCTATGAGATTGTGGGCTAAGAAAACTTAGGATATATTATATGATAACAAACACAAGAGTTATGAGGTGACGTTGAAGCACGTTGTATTTGCATTTAATTTGCAAATACTAATTAAGATTGAGTTCTTAATTTCTTCTTAATCTCCAATGGAAATTATCACAATTACGATGCAGTTATCATTAAAGTTATACAGCCATATTTATAAACTCATTATAGTGAGTACCTACATAAAGCTATACAGCCCTTATAATTAGAGATGCCGCGAATATTCGGCCACTATTCGTTATTCGGCCTATTTTTTTGATATTCGGTATTCGGCCGAATAGTTCACAACATTCGGCCGAATACCGAATATTAAATGGAGAATAAAAAAAATGTATTATCTTACAAAAATTTTGTAATTTTATTAAAATTTTTTATTTTAGTATTTAAAATCTACTAATGGTAAGTTGTGGTGGATAAAAACAGCTTTTTCAGCATTCGTTGGTAGCATACGTTTTGTGTAACGTCTATATTCGAAATCAATTACAGCTTCTGCAAATAACCTCTCATTAATACACTAGTACCAGGAGACGAGAGGTAGATTTCAGCAAATGTTGTCAAATTGGGAAACAGTTTTGTATTTGCTGACCACCACTTGTAAGGGTCTGCCATCCGATCTTGGCGAAAAGTTCTTAAAAAAAATCTATTTTGTTTTCAATGGCGATTGTTGTTATTTTTAGACATAATTTTTTCTATTTATTTCTTATCTTCGTAGAAGAAATAAATGCAGGTATAAATTTTTACGTTTCGTGACACGCCAACTTCACTAGACACAAATTTCTCACGAGACGTCGAGTCTTGACACCAATTCCCACATTTTCATGTAACATTCCTTCATTTCATTGACAAACTCATGTTGTGTTTTCACTTCGTATAGAAATTACGTCCTGTGAAGTCAAGATGTAATTTTTCTACCATTTACTGTCTGTTGAAGTATATACATAATGTTGTTTGGTTGTTTGCAGGCCAAAATTAACATTAAAAGAATTAAACATTGAAGATAGTAACAGTGGCGTAGCGTGCCATCTCGGCGCCCGGTGAGGGAGACCTATTTTGCCGCCCCATTCGATACTTAATTAAAATTAAATTTCGAGACATAATTTCACAGGTATCTTTTATTCAAGGTAAAATTGGCGACAAACTGCTAGAGACGCTTCCGCTCCATCTGAAACTCGTACTTGTCGATGTCTTCTAATACATGGGAAAGATCACACTCGTACTTGCTGTTCAAAAGTTTCGCTGGCGTCAAAAATCCGAACTTGTCCGCTATTTATTGAACTTGCTGGAATCGAGTCGTCATTTCTTGAATGATCTTCTCAAATGATGCGAACACCTTTCTACGGAGTTCATGCTCGTGAGACAAAGCTCCATCTGCGGATTGTTCGCCATGCATGCATTCTTCTCTTTTTGAGTTCGATTCCGAGTTTTTCGCTGAGAGTCTTAGCAAAGTCCATTGCGGCTTGGACGAAACGGTCTCTGCTCTCCACTAGTAGAGCTTTTAAAGCGCAGAGTTTCTGAACACACTTATCCACACTCAGCCCAAAAGCCAAGAAAAGTGAGGAAGTTGAATGACTGCATGGCTGTCAGAAGAAGACTGGCTCCCGATTTTGTGTCGGAAGTTTGAGATGAATTCATCAATTCTTCCAGTACCTCTAGAACTTCCTCAAACTTATTTTAGCGCGTTTTAGTGACTCGTTTCACTGCTTGACCTGTGAAGGCAACCAAACCGTTCCACGGAGCAGTTGATGCAGAAAAGAAGGCAAATAGCTTCTCCAGAGTTACAAAAAAACGTTAATGAAAGATTCTACCACGGCGACCTTTTCTCCTTCGAGATGTACGTATCGCAGAACCTGGCTCATTTGGTCTTTGTGGGAGATGTCTGGTGTACTGTCGAAGATTACGCAATAATATTTAGCTTCTTGGATGCGACGGATGATGGTAGATCGAACTTGCTGTCTCAGTAAGTTTATCAATTCATTTTGAGTTTCTGGAGATAGAAACGAAACTGGGACTCTTGCTCTCAGCTTTATCTTTGTCAAATATTTCATTAGAAGAGGGTCATATTTAGCTAGGAGGTGCACTTACTCCAGAAAATTCCCGCGGTTGCAACTATCATCTCCTCGATGTCCTCTGAAGGCCAGATTCTGTTTGGCTAACAACTGGATAATATTCAACAACCGGTACAATACATCCCCCCACTTCTTCTCCTCACTTTCGAAAACTTCTTGTTGTTTCTGACCGATGGTTGCTTTACGGTTTAGGCTCTGCTCACAGTCCAGACTGTTCTCATGGTCTCCGATTCTTGGATTTAGCTTCCACCATTTGTTGAATCCTTCTTCTTATGTTCGAGCCGAAAATGCCAAACCTACTGTACATACTTTATACCTATATATATATGTACGTGGTCAAAAGTCTATCCGTTTGCAGCGCCCGCGCCAGCGGTCTCACACACATATGTTTCGGAAGGCTCCTTTTCAGTTTCGTGAGAGATTTGTAACGTTCCGTTTTAGTTTCGTAAGCCGCGCGACAATAATTGAATGCACTCTTACGGCCTTACTCACCGTTTACGAATTCACGGAAATCAGCCGAGAGCTTTAACGACGAATCACAGACAGGGTGGCAAATTTCAAATGTACGTCATTGTTGTTTGTTGACTTGTCAAACGTTCTGTCATGAAACATAAATGATCTCTGCTCTAAACCCTTCACCGGCAACATTTTGCCGCCCCCGACCTTCTGCCTCCCGGGACGGGCCGCACCCCCCCCCCCCCCCCCCGCACCCCCTACTTTACGCCACTGGATAGTAAGTATTTTGATTAATTATTTTTAAATAAATTAGGGCATTCACAGACTTTTAATGCTTGTGGGACTACTCAATTATTTCTTGGAACAAATGTTCTTCAAGGTCGTGCAAATCTCTTTTGGTCAAAAATGGATTGACCCAAAATCTGTGCTTCCTTTTGTATTCTTCCCGTTTTGCCTCTTCCAGTTTTTCCACTGCGTTTATCGCTAAATTCAAACGACGTGATTTACCTGATGAGATTATGGCGAGGAATGAATAATCACGACATAATTTGCCCACAGAATTAAAGAAATATAATCTTCAGATATAATGTCTGACATAATAGCAGAAATAAACAACGCTAATGGAGGGGCGGCCTTATCATTTTGTCTATAGCAACTTCCTCAAAACATTCCCAGAAACTGTTGTGCCTCGTCAAAAGTCACGTAGGAGATAGATACTCGTACACAACACATCCTTCCGTTAGCCGAATGTTCGGCTGCCGAATATTCGGTTTCGGCCGAGTCACTATTCGCGGCATCTCTACTTATAATGCCTCTAAACGCAAAATTGTTATTTATAAAACTTATGTGACGTTGAATAGAGGCATTACATATATAAGCTAAACGCGTTTGGAGGTTGAATAGTGTTCACTTTGACATCACATTAAATTATTGTGATTATCAAAAAAATAAAATGCCTTTTACTTGTTCTTGAAACTAACTTTGTATTTTTATTCTTTTTGAAACTAAAATGTTATACTATTGTATTAAAAACAAATTAAATTAAAAATTGTTTAGAATTAAATAGGTATATATGTATATACTTCATCTGGTATGTGTTAGTGTTGTAATTTTTATTTTGGATTATTGAATTTTATCCTCAATAAGTTGTCTGGGGAGTATTTCCAGCTAGGATAAAATGATTGCTAGAGATAATTATACCTTATCTGATGAATCAAAGTTAATTGTTTGAAATATTTTTGCTTTTGGTAGTTGCATTTTTGTTTATTAAATTGGATCGACAGACAAGATGTTTTTTTTTACTTCGGTAAACAGCTGAAGGCTAAATGTGTGTAATAGATTCTTACTTTTTGGTACTTTATTAGCTTGTGTCAGCTCATTATAACTATGATGGGTAGGAAATTGGTTTATAAATATGAATTTGTATAGTGGATGAATAAGTCCTTATGCATTGCATAGCTATTCACCTGTTTAGCGAATTCTAATAAATAAGCCTGTTAAAGTATAGAGATTAAACAACAATATTCAAGCCTTGTTTAATACATAACACTGACAAATGATTGGTCCTGCAATTGGAGTCTAAGTAGCTTAGTATTTTTTGAAAAAAAATATTAATTTATAAATTATAAAAATATTTAAGCACGAAACTCACTACTGAAATTGGTTCCTATAATTTTACCCTGTAAAAGATTAACCCGATGTAAGATGAACTGAATTTAACAAAAAAATTGCGTGTTGACAAGGTCCTCACAGTCAACTGATGAGTCCATGTGAGATCGCCGGGACGAAACGCCAATTTTTGTGGACTAAAGGCCAAAAAAAGCTATTTTGAATGAAAAAAAAATGTTAAATTTAATTAAATATTTTATTCTCCGTTAAAGGGATTGATGCACCTCTTCGTTTCCATGAACACCCAGTGAAGTGCGACCCTGCTCTGTTTGCCAAGTTCATTTATACTGTTTATGCATTCCCACACTAATATAGAGCACATTATATTATGAGCTTAGTGCCTATGATGACAATGTTCTTGTAACGATAGTTCCTTTCAAGATTTTGATCCATGTAATTCCTTATGACGTGAACCTCCGCTTGAAAAATGCAAATGGTGGTTCTAGGCCCAAAGATTCCTACATCAGTCCCTTCGCTTGTTCTCGATCCATCAGTGTACCAATTGGTATTTCTTTCGAGGGTGTTGTTTTTTTCTTCTTCTATCCAAACTTTTTTGTTGCTTAGAAAAGTTTTGTAGGACCTCACAATTTTGAAATGATAACTTGGGAATTTTTGTAAAAATTTAACGAATTTTTGAATGAAATGATTAGAATCTCGAATTTCAATAGAATTTCTATGTGGTACTTCTACAATGCCAAAAGAATACCTTTAAAACCGTTTGTATCTTTATTTCTCTGGAACACATTATTATGCAAGACTTTAAATTCTTTAAAGTTAAAAAATAAAATGAGTGGAGATTAAACATTTAAGCTTATTTACAGAAAATATACATATATTTAAATTCTTGTAAGGTTCTTAATGAAAGTTCGATTTACAACCGATAAACGATTCGAACGAAGGGTACCTATTCACAAAAATGAATTCCTTAAAATAGCTATTTTCAATCTTCAGTATCAATATTCTGAAACACAGAGAACATCTTATCCAATTCCTTTTCATTTGCATTTACATCAAAGAACACAAACATATTCTCATCTTTTTGATAGGCTAACCCTTTCTCGGTCTTGGGATTTTGGGCTCTTAGGGAAATGGGACTGTTTGAAGCTGGAGATGGTAAAAGGACACATAATAGGAAAAGACAATATAATGTTATATGGATACTCGGTTTTCGATATCGGTATGTGTAAGGCTATCAATCTTTTGCACGTTCTGTTCACTGTGTTCATCGCCCTTGTCGTCGAACGTCGACGTCTCATCCTTTGGGAGGACACAACATGAAATGAAATCAGATGGCACACGTGCTTTCGACACTCTGTTCTTGTGCTGCCTCCCAAGTGGGAGCATAAGAAGTCCTTGTGGAAATATATTCCACTTCGATCTTTGAAAAACAAATAAACTCGATACCAGTTGTGTTGTGTACCTCAAGAAGAACACCGTTTCTCTTGTGAGACATCGTGTGCTGACACTCCCAGAGTTCTAGTCCCTGTGTTGCGTGTCTGCAACAAGCGACGGATTCACTTGAATTTATTCTATACCTACTATCTGACCAAAAGTGGGAGGGGTAGTACGAGTACTTATTCCCACATGACAGCCCTTAGTCCATTAAATAGGATACAATCGGTTCGGCAGACGCCTGCTGACACATAGAAGATAAGCTTAGACGAGACATCTGCCGGACTTCACTCACTCTTGCTTTTTGCATATTGTAACAAAAATCTTCGAAAGTGTGTATGTCTTAAAACAATAATTATTGTTGGCATCTCGAAGGAGAGTATGTATGTATCTCATAGATGTTTACAACGTTGCACATTTTTCAAGTGCAATGACATGCATGTAGAGTGCAAGCCATCTTAAGTTCATTAAAGAACACCATTTTATGGAACAGCTTGTAAGGCATAATGAATGGAAAACTATAAGTTCATTAAGCTCTTGTTGAAATTTTGTTATAAAATTTAAATAAAGTTTTACAGTGAAATGCCTTTTCACAAAATAAAAAAAAGTTATTTATTTATTCAAAATGTTCTGCATCATATTTTTTATAAGAGATTTAGGAATTGTTAAAGTAATTGTGAAAAAATGTTACCAACATATTATGCACAGTTGGTGATTTAATTCACCAAATTGGTGTGAGTATGGACTGACGGCTAAGCCAATGCTTTAATTTTTATATATGCATACTACATATTATGTGTAAATGTAATGTAAGGAAGTTGAGAGAACAACTGTACTTTCAGATAATTTTTAAAATGTTCGAAATTATATTCAATTATTACTTAAGCTTCGAAACCCTAGTACATACCTATGTATAGAAAGATCTTTTTTGTATTTTTTGATTGCTTTGAAATTAAATGACATAAGAGTCATACCGATTTACAACAGTTTATATCCAAATAAATTGTTAAAAGCACTTCGGGCTAGTTTAACAAAATAAAATGCACGACTGGGTCGCACGAACTTGCTCTTATGTAACAGACTAACAATTTTAAAAATTAGAGAAAAGCTGTTCCTGAGCATAAAATTCATTTTTAAATGACTAAAGCAACTCCTTTAGTAGCCGGAGCTAAAAACAGGATGCCATGTGATTCAAGCAAATATTGGTTTATGCAAGAACAAAAATTATAAGTCGTTGTAGTGGTTTCTTAAAAAATTAAGCTCTTATATAAAAAAAATTAAAAAAACATTTTAAGGAAAAACATTTGGTACGCCAACTTTAAGTTTTTATTACTAATAAAAAATAAGTTTCAAAAAAACTATTGACCCGTTTTTGAGATATAGAATTTTCAAAAAAGATAATTGATTTTTTTTTTTACAAAAATTAAAAAAAAAAAAAAAATATATTTTGAAATACAATGTTTTTCAAAAATTTTAGAATTCAAAAATTCAAAATTCGAAAAAATGGTTCAGTGGTAGGTACATTCAGTAATAAATAAATTTCAATTTTTTTTATTAAACCATTTTTAAACATTTGTATGGTGGGTACAGTTATTTTTAGGTAAAATAATTTTTTTCTCTCACATATTGTAGACTATATTAAAAAACTTTTGTTTATCAATTTAAAGAAAATCAAGCATGGGGTTTTCGAAATATTGAGTTAAAAAAAATTAATTTTAATTCACAGAAATATTCAAACTCTTGGGGAGCTTTACCATAGAAAAATGGTCAAGGGAAGTACCAAAAACAACCATTTTTTGGAAAAAGAATTTCAATTATTATCTAGCTTTAACTAAATGGAATTGTTTTTTTTAAGTCTGTGTGAAAGTTTTTGAGAAAAAAATATTTATAAAATTTCGAAAAAAAAATTCGTATGGCAAGTACCGTTATTTTTGGTCTTTAACCATATCTACCTAGTTTGACGAAAATCGGCCGAGCTGCTTCTTTCGCACTCGTTCAGTTGCAAGAGTACTGAAAGATCTCGATAAAAACAAATCCGCTGACCCGGATACTATCGCCCAATTGCTCTTAATAGGTGTTCTTCAATGCTGGCAAAACCATTGCCTAAGCTTTTCCATCTCTCCTACCCTACTGGTCTCTTTCCGAATGGATGGAAAACAGCATTTGTCCAGCCTGTCCCTGAAAAAGACGAATTTTCTTCCCCCTCTATCGTCCAATTGAACTTACATCCCTTCTTTCTAAGGTCATGGAAACGCTGATAAACTATCAGCTCAAGAAATATCTTGAAGAACGAAAGCTTCTTAATGACCGACAGTATGACCACATATTCGACGTCGCCAAAAACGCTGCTAAATGTTTAGGTTTCCTTCGACGTTTTTAACTCTTCTAATTAGGCTTATATTCATCCAAAGCTCGAGTACGATTCCCATATTGGGGTAGGTGCTCCAATAACGCACTTGAGTCTCTTGAATATAATCCTTTAAAAATGATAGGTGATAGAAGTATAACAGAAACATTTGCCTTGTACCTTCCAAAAGATAAGTGCCTAGGTACTTATAGAATTTTAATTTAATTTACATTTTATATTCCTAAGTTTGAACAACCAGCTATTATAGTTCAATGCGTTTTAATTGGCATATTGTTTTTGCTCGGATAATAGAAAACCTACACAAATAGTAAAAACTCATTAGGTTGTAAAATAATAATAAATCCAATATAATCAAATAACATTTCTAGAAACTTTATTGATTTAATAACAAATGAACAACTATACTCTCTGTTCTTAATTGCTCATTTTTCTAAAAATTTATACACAATCCCCACTATGAGGCTATTGTGGGAATAGAATCCCCAAGCATCATATATTTAATATAATTTTATATTTTTCTGATTTTTTTTATTATTATTTTGTATTTCTGTTTGTTTTGTTGCACGATGATGATGCACAAGAATTAAGGTCGAGTGCAGCACACATGAGTATGAATGTTGTGAGAGCCACAACATTGTTAGTTCGAGTATAAACACACCGAAGTACTCTGCACACAATCGTAATATAATTCAAACCCATTGCAAGGAGCGATTACTTATACAAAGGGACATACAGGATATGCCTCCATGCATATATTTGTCGCTACATCAGAGGCAGCAACAGAGCCCCCACCAACATCAGTGGCATCAGCAGTTTGAATGATGTTGTGTATATCCTCATTCAGAGTTCACAGAGGGATCTAGGAGAAGTAGGATTCCACTTTTTTCCGTGCTGATTGATGGAGACATTGAGAATCGTAAATATTAAACAGCCGCCCGCTCGCTTTCACTATACAAAATCGTTGTAGTCGTCATAAAATTTACAACGATTTTTATCCTTTTTCATTCTGGGTTTTTACATATTTGAAGGATCAGGCAGCATTCACAATGTGCGGGAAACCTAAAGAGATATCTATATATGTATGTACGTACATCCATTCGCATTTACACTTAACCAGGGCCGGTTTTGATAGATCTTTGCAGGGCCTCAAGTAAAAGGAAGAATGCAGATATTCATTTAATAGAGCCGGTAATCTGTTTATTGGTGATGCTATCAACATTATCAAACAAAGAAAAGACACTTGTAATAAAATATGAAATGTGCGACAGGGTAGTATGAACTTGCGCATATAGTTGAAGTGTTTGGAATTTTAAAGTTTTCAAGCAAATTAATTTTGTGTAATTACATAGAATTCCATTTACATTTTTACTTGCGACTTATAGGTACTATAAGGCAAGTTATACATTCGTAAAAAAAATCGAACTCGAGATTTTGATCAAAGTTGACATTACGATGATAGCGAAGACCAAAAAAGTGGGTCTCGCAATTCTGTCTGTCTGTCTGTCGGTTCGGCTACAGCCTAAACGGCTCGGCCGATTTTCTTCAAACTTGGTAGATATGGGTTTTAATTTTTTACCCCCGGACGTTTTTTTCTATTTTTTTTAAGACCAAAAATAACGGTACCTGCCATACGATTTTTTTTCGAAATTTTATAAATATTTTTTTTTCTCAAAAACTGTCCCACAGAATTTTTTAAAAAAAATTTTAAAAATTTCATTTAGTTAAAACTAGCTAATGGTTGAAAAAAATTTTACAAAAAATTGTTATTTTCGGTAGCCCCCCTGGGTCCATTTTTTTTGTTTTTGATTTTCTCGAAAACGGTACAGCCGATTTTAATAATTTTTTTTATGCTAAAGCTCCTCAAAAGTTTGAATTTTATTACATATTCAAATTTTCAATTTTTAATTTTTTGGATTTTTAAAAAAAATTTCAAAATTTTTTTTTGGAAACTCAATATTTCGAAAACCCCATGCTCGATTTTTTTCAAACTTGGCAAATAAAAGTTTCTTAATATAACCTACAATATTTGAGAAAAAAAAATTTTGTTTTATCTAAAACTAACGGTACCTTCCATGCAAATTTTAAAAAATAGTTTTCGAAAATCGCATTTTTCTCGGAAACGGTTCCGAGAATTTTGCAAAAAATTTTTTTCTTTTGATTAATCTTTACGATTTATAATTTAATAAAAAAAAAATTTAATCTAGATATTACTGACTGTACCTATGTACCATAAAACGATTTTTTCGAATTTTGAATTTCTCATTATCGACTTAACGGATTTTAATGAAATTTTTTATAAAAAAGCTCCTAAAAAGTTTTAAAAACATTGCATTTAAAAACTTAAGAAAAAATATTTTTTCAATTTTTAGAAAAAAAAGTAATTTTTTTTTTGAAAAATTCGATATCTCAAGAACGGCTTAGTATTTTTTTTGGAAATTAGACTTTTATTCGTACAATAATAAAAACTTAAGGTTGGCGTACCAAAATTTTTTCTTAAAAATGTTTTAAAAAATTTGTACCTACATAAAAGCTTATTTTTTTAAGGAACCACTACAACGACTTATAATTTTTGTTCCTGCATAAATTCATATTTGCATATCATTCTGTTTTTATCTCTTACTACTTAAAGAATTTAAAAAAAATCATTTTATCCTTATGAACAGTTTTTTCTAATAACATTCATTTTTAAAATTCCTAGTCTCTTACGTAGGAGCAAGTTCGTGCGACCCAGTCGTGCATTTTATTTTAATGTGGTATTACAATTTGAAGTATTTACTAAGTTAAGACTTTATAACTTGGTTACAGAAAATTATCTAATATTTAAAAAGTAACAAAATTAACTTTTTTTGTAAAAAATCAGCAACTAGTTTAGTTAACAAGAAAATCGAATGAGAAACAAAAAGAATGACCAGGTGACAAACTACTCTTTAACTTAATAAAAACAGTAAAAAACGGATATGTGTAGTAAGGTAAAAAAATCTGACGGTTGTGTTTCTTATTTAGGGTTTTTCTCTTATGGACTTCGCATTATACACACCTCCTAGTTTTTCAGTGCTGTCAAACAATAATTTCTATTTAGAACAAAAATGATCACAAGTCCCAGAAGTGCTTAAAAGCATTAATTTATTCATTTATGAAATCATCCAAAGTTGGCACTCGCAATTGGATCTAAAGACGTTTTCATTAAATCTGGCCCTGTACACCGCCCATCACGATGATTTAGTTTGGATTTGTATTCGTATTCATTGCATTTTCTAAGCAAACGGATGGTTTTTATCTTCATCTGCAGAGTATCGACACTTATCGTTTGAATCGATTTTGGAGATCTATGCAAAGGATGAGCACAATGAGGTTTTTTTCAAGAACTTTAGCTTTGTTTGCTCCATTGAACAGCTGCATCTGGAATGTTCAATACGAAACAGCATTTGGTTGTCAGTTTGAATGTCATTCCGGAAAGTGGTTAAAAACAAAAATACACAGGATAACGGGATTATAGTGGTTAAGTTTGTTTAATGACAATAAATGCTTTTCGGTAGTCTATAGAAGTTGTAGTATAGAAGAAATTGATGACACAAAAAAACTGTATTTATAAATCGACTAAATAAGTGTAGTTGCGATTTAAGAAATTTAATATATAACTACTGAAAACCTTAGAGTTTGCTCTTAATATTAATAAATTGTATATACCTATTTTCTTGGAAAAGCCATAAGCACTTTCAAATGATTGTGCAGAATTTAATGATACGATACTACTAGTTTCAAGTTACTAAACTAACACTCATCTTTTAACAACTTTATTATGAGATATTTAAATTACTTTCTCATAATCTACTCTTCCTCTTTCGTTACAAGACTAATAATAAAACTAACTAATTGGTTCTAGTCAAATTTCAATGGAAACGTTAAATAAATCTCCTTTTCCTAAGCGAAAACATGTCATGATTATTTCGAAATATCTTACCTTAAATTCCGGAATATCTTTTCGTGAAAACTTAGTAATACTTTTTCTGGTCATTTATTTTAAGTATGATGTTTTCAAACGTGTAAAAAGTGTGTTCGATTAGTGATTTTCTGCATAAACTATTTTCTTAAAAAAATCCTTAGTACGATAGGTAATTGTTCAAAAGTTTTTAACATAAAGAAAAAGTTAGTCACCGTTATTTAAATTATCAAATTTTTTAGTTGTATCCTGCTGCTTAAAATTTCGCGTCATTATTTTTAACATAGAATTATGGTTCAAATTAACGTTACATTTAATTTTAATTTATTTGTTAAGAATAAGACTATTATTTATTAAATCAATCATACTGGTCCAGCTGGTAAGCAATAAAGTAGAAAAACATCGTCCAAAGTGTAGCTATGTTCACACATCAAAATTTGTTGGCTTAGCTCCACCTTGGACAATGTTTCTCATAAATAATTGCTTAGCGGCATTTTTCTTTCTTAGTTCAAAATATCTCTGAACACAGTCCGAGCATGTCAAGCATGTTCTGAACATCCTCTAACCAAGCGAGCTCTGAGTTGCCTTTGACGGTGTATACCTTGGAGTTATTCTCAGCCCCAATTGAATGGGAAGGTAAATATTGAAGAACGGGTTAAGAAAGCCTGCATAGCTTTCTATGCCTGCAGAAAAACTTTTGGTAAGAAGTGGGGCCTTCAGTCGAAGATGATTTTGTGGACGTACACTGCAGTGGTACGGCCGATTTTGTCTTACGGATCGATTGTTTGGTGGCCTGCACTTAGCAAGCAATATAACGTTAAAAAACTTAAAAGGGTTCAAAGAACGGCTATCGTCGGCACTACAGGGGCTCTCAGATCATGCCCAACAGATGCCATGAGCGTTATCCTAACCTTTTACCACTCGAACTTCATATAAAATACCTAGCGGCATGCAGTGTTGTAAGACTTAAAGAATCTAACTGCTGGTTCTCCAAACCCTATGGTCATGGAAACATAATAAAATTGATTCCTCCGGATATTTTCCTATCGAACACCGACTACTGCGTACCTCCTCTTGGCCCAAGCGGTGATTTCAAAGCCATTTTTCCCACCAGAGAGGATTGGAAAAATAATGTTGTTACAAAGGATTTCGATTCGATAATCTTCTCTGATGGATCTAAGATGGAGTGCGGTGTTGGCTCAGGAATTTTTTCCGAGTCCTTTAACATCTCCAAGTCCTTCAGACTACCAGACTTTGCGAGTGTATTTCAAGCTGAAATACTAGCAATCAAGGAGGCATGCAAGTTGCTCGAATCTAACCAAGACCAATTCAGAAATATAGCTATCTGCTCAGATAGCCAGGCAGCCATTAAGGCCATTAAATCATCTACATCTACCTCAGTACTTGTCCAGCAATGTCGAGACGAACTGGCGAGTCTGAACATTGACCTCCAAGTCACTCTAATTTGGGTTCCAGGTCACAGTGACATAGAGGCTGACGCTTTAGCTCGGCAAGGCTCGGCCTTACATAGCTCACTAGCGGAAAACGTAAATATTCCTCTCAATGATTCTCAATGAATCCAACCTTAGGTGGAGCAGTCTCACAAACTGTGTCATATCAAGAAAGATATGGCCTACTTACAACAACTCACGTTCTAACGATCTTATATGCAGACCCAGGCGCGACATAGCCAGGATCACAGCAATATTCACCGGCCACTGGCCCATAGGTGAACATGCGAGAAAGCTGGGCATCCCCTACAACCCACACTACCGCAGTTGTGGAGATCCACAAGAAAAAGAAACTGTGGTTCATTTTCTTTGCGATTGCCCCGCCTTAGAAAATTACAGGATGACATCCTTTGGGAAAGCCTTCCTCGATGACCCCAGCAAACTTTCAAATCAAAGATCTGATTATCTTTCTGAATGCGACAAAATAGCTTTAGCAATGCTCCGCTAAAGTATATAAAAGCCATATTCTTCCGTACTAAATCCTTATTAGGTTGACACGAGTAAATGGTATCAAAACGGCGCACCCCAGCGCTAATTGAGTCGCGGGCCCAGGGCTGGCGACTACCATCTCTACCTACCTACCTACAGTGTATCACAAAAGTAAGTAAGCACTCATTAAAAAAAAATATAATCAAACACTATTTGGAAAATAAATCGGAGTGCGATAATGGTAAAATTGTTAACAAAAGTCCATCTACTATACACAAAATAATAACCAAATAAAAAAACATTGGAAGTTTGCAAAATTACCCTCTATCAATGACAATGACAAACAGGAATGCCGTATTATTGTTAGGAAAGTGAAGAGGAATCCCAAAGTAAGCCCATCAAAGATATCAGCAGAAATATCCAAAGAAACAGGTAAGTCATGTAAACCTCAAATTATTCAACGATTGCTCTACCAATCCGGTTATCACGGTCGAAATATTAGAAAGAAACCTTACATAAGTAAAATAAATCGCCAAAAGCTGTTCTTCTTTGCAAAAATCTATGAATCTAAACAAGCAGAATTTTAGAACACAGTTGTTTTATTTGAAATGTTACTTTTTAGTTCGAAATACATATCAATTATAGACAAAAATATTAAGTTTTTGTTTTTAACATTACTATCGATTATTTGAAGGAAATAATCTTTAAACTAAGAGGTGCTTACTTACTTTTGTAATTCACTGTATATTTGTAGTGGCATAGCAAATGGCCAACAATTATGACAACTACAAGACGTCAAAGTGAGTCTGGACTCTGGATTGTTCACACTACTTTTGTGTCTGAACACGACAGGGTAGCCTTACGTCAAAATAAATCGGTTGAGTAAGTCCAATGTGAACAGCGTCTTTGAAATACATTTGAACACTTATGTCGTTTTTATTTGGCAATCCGTAATCTCTCTCCGATCCGGAATCACAACTGAACACTTTTGGTTTGATTATGAAGTTTTTTGTGATTGTATAATGTGAAACATCAAATGTGGACAGTAATGAAAATCAAGAAAAATGTTTGTTGAAAGATACACTTCGCATAATTAGCATGCAAAAAATCACAGCTGTTGATTTTGACGTTTAAGTATATGAATGTGTGAGTGCTTCTAGTTTCGATTCTGATTTCAAATCCAGAAGCAAATTTCTCTTCTTTTCAGAATCAGAACTGTCATTTTTTCCCAAGTGAACACTTTCAGAAGAGTCCAGAAGGCTTCCGGATTGCCAAATAAAAACGACATTAGCTGTCGCCATTTTTTTTAACTTTCAACTGTCAAATGCTTGTGTTAAGCATTTTACTTTGTCTGCGCAGATATTTTATTCTGAGCTCATAAAGCGCACTTTGAACGTGCTCAGAACGAAAAAAAAAACAAATATTCGAAGCTGTGAACACTCTGAAGTAAAAAAGAAACACAATTTATTTTTTGACAACTCAGGCTCTGCTCTGAACTAAAATAGAAAAACACCTATTGCTATAGGTAGTTGTGCGGATCAGCAGGAAAAGGAAACCATTTCCTCTCTAAATGTCCTGCTCTGGCCATAATAAGAACCCCATTATTCGGAAAGATATTCCGGCGACCTTAACAAACTACCTGAATTGAAGATCAAACACTTGATCTCTTATCTCAACACGGCGAAGTGGCTCTGAGATGAATATCGACGACTTCTGCAATGGATAAATCTCAATCTTAAGTCAGCAAGCTTGCGATCTTCAGGTAAAGTGCAGCTCATAAATTTCCTATCATATCCATTAAATCCATTAGTCTAACGAATGTATGGTATCATAACGGTGTATTTCAGCGCTATTTGGGTCACTGAGCAAGACAATTATCTTTTTTGATATTTTGATATTTTTTTATTTTTTCATTATTCAAACGAGCAAACACCATCAACCTGGTTCCAGGAGATAAACTCTTCATAAAAAATTAAATTGAAGTTTCTCAATCGATTGTAAAATAAAATACATATAAATACAAACATCAACGAAAAATAACTTCTGTTAAAAGCAAAGAAAGAAACTTCAAAAAAACTTCTGTTGCTTTCTTGCAAACTCCATTTGGGACTGTTAAACTAAGGCATTAACTCTGTTCAAGTTATTAATGTTGGAAAATTGCATACTTAATTCTTTTTCGCAGAGTATTTACCAATATTCAAGTATTTCAAACTTTTCGATCAAATAAAGTTTCAATGTTGTTTTGGAAACCCAGCTAGTTAAACTAATGTAATATTATCAAAATTTAAATTCGTTTGTATAATTAGGAAAAAAATGTTAATTTATGTGGACTTGTCAGATGAACATTTATATGTATATTTAACATTGAAAAAATAATTTAAACATTTTTTTTAGAGGAGAAGATCGTTAATTATTAGTTCCATAGTTTGAAATACTCGTATGTATTCATCGGGAAATTTCCTTAAGTTTGTTTGGGGAATATTAAATCTAATACCAGACAAATAATGCAAGTAATCTATTTTTTATTATCTTAGCAATGAAAAAAAACCATAAATAAGAACGTCTACCCTCAAGGCAAGATATATCGACAAGTTTAAGTCTGTTGTGATAAGGACAGAGTTCAAAGGGATTATCTCACATTAACACCATTATTTATTATTAAATTCCTTATCGATGCATTATACAAAGAACTTAAATTAAGTTTGGCAAATTTGGTGGTGCAACAGTTTAGAAATAGAGGGGACTTACAATTTACAATGAAAAACGCTTTTGCAAGAGCTGAGAATTGAGCCCAAGACTCTCCATTATTCCATAATTATAAGTTGTAGACAAATTTATATATAAATTTCAAGGAGAAGTGATTAAAAAACATTCTTAAAAATTAGTATTTTGCTTTCTGACTTTCAATCGAATCCGCAACTGCATTTTGGAAATAATTCCGTATCAATCTTTGAGCAATATTATTGTAAAATTTAGTTAACAACCATCGATAAGATATGTATAAGCTTTTCGACAGTTATAACACTTTTGCGGAGCAAAATTGCATTGTTACCTACAAAAGGTGCCCGCTGGATAGCCAATAGGTGGACTAACGAAGATCTGTGAAACCTGAGTAACCTTCTGAGGAACTAGGAACAGAATGTAATATATCGCCCTCAAGAACCGGCTCTCCAAGAAATCCAAGAGTGCCTGGCACATAATGTGCGGCTAATTGGTTAGCGTCTGATCCCATAGGCGCGGGTTGTTTTAAACACCTTGAATAGAAGAAGTAACTCAGCTATTTATGGTAAGCAAACAATAGGCTACAATAATAATGCAATGAGTAAAACAAATAAATTAAATATGCCAGGCGGCAATTGAGTTAAACTGGTAAATCCACTTCCTTCAGAGAAAAGTCCTTCGGATTCTACAGCAGGAAGAACCAACACAATAAAAAAAAATTCGTATTAGTATACAAAAGAAAGAGTTTAAGATACCAGCTAAATATTGCCCACCAATGCGCTGTCCAGCTCAAGAAGACTATGCAGAACTCCTTTTGCTACGATATAACTTCCTTGCTAATGGCGGCTTTAATACTAAACACACCCACTGGGGATCTAGGATAATAATTACAAAACGGGAATGACTAACCCAAAAAGGCTGCAAATATAACTGCGAATTCTATTCTGCTGGCTTACCAACATACTACCCATCTGACCGTAACTAAATACCAGACCTTATTAACATTTTCGTAGCTAAAGGAATAAGACGAAATCATATACATAAGTGTCGAAGATAATTTCGATCTATCGTCAGATCCAGTAATTTTGTTAATCAGTGAGAAAGAAATTATTATTAGTAATCCTAAACTCGTGAATAAGAGAACAAACTGGAACGAATTCAGAGATAAGTGTAAAAGCTTTATAAAGATCAGATCCCTTATGGATACAATTGAACAACTTGATCAAGAATTAGAGCAATTTATTGCTGATATGCAGCGGGCTGCAGAAGAAAGTACGCCAACTTTTCCAATATGGAGAGAAACAAAAATAAAATATCGTGTCGAAATAAAAGATCTGATATCGGAAAAAAGAAGAGCTCGAAGAAAATGGCAAACTACGAGATTTCCAGGCGATAAGCATTTAACCGTTATAACAATGAATTTAAAACAAGAATCAATTAATTCAAAAATGATTCCCTTGATAGATTCCTGAAAAATTTGATGACGGATGCTTCTACCGAATACTCCTTTCAAAAGTCAGCGAAGTGCCTAAAAATATCGTAGACACAAAACCCGCCAATAAAATCTTAAGATGGAAATTGGATCGAAAAAAGAAGGCTGACATCTTACGAATGTCTTTAACCCATTCTCAGCAAATGCAGGTACAGATGACTTGCAGTTTTTTGATATCACGCTCTAAGAAGTAAGAAGCATGTGTCAACATAAATTATCTAATAAAAAATCACTAGGGTACGATCAGATAACTGTTCAGGTCTTAAAAGAAATGACTTCAATGGCCACATCATTGGAAAATTGCTTAAGATATAAGAAAGAGGAATACTCCCGAACCAACAGTTTGGATTTAGAAATAAGCATTAGAAGATAGACAAAGTGCATCGAATTACGGATGTTGTAGAAAAAGCCCTTGAAGAAAGACAAGTATGTTGAGCTCTATTCCTATATGTTGCTTTCAAGTCTTTGATAAGGTTTGGCATTTGGAATTTGAATACAAACTGCATAGGCATCTTAACTACGAAATACTGAAATTTTACGTTACAAACTGGCTCTTTGGAGTATGGTACTAACAAAATTACCCAGAACTAAAGAAAATTGAAGCCGGTGTACCTCAAGGAAGTGTCCAAGGACCAACCCTGTATTTGTTATAATGTATATACTAGAGATATTCCAGTAGACACGCTATCATGGCCACCTTTGCTGATGATACTGCGATATTGGTGCCTGATAAATCTGTTACAAAGGCAACAGAAAAATTGCAAAATGCAGTCGATAAAGTTAGAGAGTGAATGCAACGATAGCAAAATAAACGCATATAAACTTTACAAACAAAAAACCTTTGAATGACCTTGGATGCAAAGCTAAAATGGAAAGAACACATCAAAAAGAAAGGAGAAGAACTGAACTTGAAGTATCTACAGAAAAATGTATTGGTTACTATAAAAGAACTCGGGCTGTACAAAGAAAACTAGTGCTGACCCCATCCAGAAATTCAAAAATAAAGTTCTTCGTGGTATAATAAATGACCTACATCGTGACCTTTAAATACAAATGGTCACAGAAGTGGTTAAAAAATTCGCTGTATTACACAATCAGCGACTGCGAAGTCATATCAACTAACTGTTTGGGGACTAAGGCCAGGCGCGCACATTCAATTTTTAGTTTCGCAACTATTTAGTTGCTAAAATGAAACATATGGGCTTATATGGGACACCGCGCACTTAGAGCAACTCAATTCGAGCAACTAAAAAGTTTGTGTTTTGACACAAACTAAACGATTGCCTTCGCAACAGTTGAGCTGTTTTCTATAAGAGCAAGAGAGAAAAGATTTTGAACGTTAGTAAAGAGTTGCCAGTGCGCGGTTCTCTTTAAACTGGTAATTAAACTATTAAATTTCGATCACAGTTGCCAGTGCGCCACTAGCCTAAGAAGATCCAAGCCTCATGAGCTTATGGTCTAAAAGCTATGGAAAAGTATGAATAATTTGAACTTCCTCCAATGTGATTTTCAATTATGAAAGGAAAATCATCTGTCGATCTTTTATAGATTGGTTCTGATCCCGGTGTTTTCGTGCGGTAAGAGTCCCTACACAACTTGGTACCGAATATTACCAAGTGTCTTTTGAAGATTTCCACCGACATAAAAAAGTATTTAAAAAGATGGCTCTTTGTGATTAGATTTTTTGGACATATGTATTAGAATGTACCTATGTACTTGTACATACTTACTTACAAACAATACATATCTATGTAATTTATACTGATTATGATTATTTTGGGACTATGTTCAAGTTTGCAGTTGTTTTTCTTTTGTAAAATATTTATGAATATCTGTGGATGCATTATGTACTCGTATGTTGATCAACGTCCGTTGATACTTTTAAATTTTTTTTTTATAATTCAGCTTCATATTATTTCTGGCATGCAGACATTTTAATATAAATTCATATTAAGCAATAGCCTTTTAAAACCATGTGACCGGAGTAACATTTGGTAATACGACTACAAAAGAATATTTCGAGCGAAAGAACAACAAACACCAAGGTTTCATTGAGGTGGGTTCCACCTATTTTCTCTGAAATAAAGTTACAGCAAAAATAACTCATTGTATTTCATGGTATACCAAACTGTTTTGTCCCTAGCTGGACCCGTCAGCGTCATGCAAAAAGGATAAGGGAGCACAATAAAAAAGCTCTGGGATTATACCATGAAAGAAAGATTGTACATTCGATTCGGGTTTCAAAATAAATGCCGATGAAGCATTCCACATGTATTGTCAGGACCCATGAAATTATGATTCAGCAACCAAAACAATGGTCATGCCGGGACACTGTCAAGCTCATTTTCAGGTCGAATAGTTCAGAGAAAGACGACTTGTGTCGGGCCGAAAAGACCTTTCGAAAATAAAGTGCGTATTCAAAATTAAAATCGTGTGGGAGAAGCATCCTTTTCCATAAATGAGTGTTATTCAATTTTTATATTGGCACAAATTTGAATGGTTAGCGGGCGCAAATACACTATCCTGTATTCGTTTGGTTTCAGATGAAGTCATGGTTGAAATTTGAAGTCATTCTGTTTTTGGTGGGTGTTTAATTAATTTTTAAGGGGTCAACCTATGCATGAATAATTTCCTTATAAAACACTTTCCAAAAACTTTTCCCCACAGCTTATAGTTGTTGATATATTTACTTACGATATGATATAAATAAATAACATATACTTCATGTAGTATATACCGTGGTCGCAGGGGCGAACGCAGAAAATAATTTCGGGGGGGGGTTTTCAAAAAAATATGAGATTTTCATAAATATATTATTTTATTACTGTATTGTACTTTGTAATTACATATATTCTTTATTGTAATTAACATAAATATGTTATAACTAAATAATATTTGCTCTTAGGGATAGGACCTATCGGAACAATTTCATAAAGCTAATCGCAAAAACAAAACATCATAAGGATGTTACAATGGATACCTATTTGGCAAATTTGAATAATGTTACCAAAAGTTGGAAAATATTCACTACGAGGGCGGTTTTTGTGCTTCCCATTTGGGCATTTTTATTCCGGAATTAATTGTTAGACTTTTACTACGGGCCCTGTGATGGAGGCCATTATTTGGTTCGTATAATATCATTAACGAAACAAAAGAAACAGAATGTAAGTGATTCCATAAGTGTACCTAACAATAGAGTTATAATAAGTTCTAGGTTCACCTAGTGGTCCAAATCTGCAAAACTAAATCGGGCATATATCAATACGTGAAGTTATAACTTGTTGTACTTTTGCGATCATAGGAAAAAGAGTTATACGAAATCAAAAATTAATCATGTCTATTACAGAATTCGCAGAATTTTACTCCCGGTGAGTTGACTTGATTCGCATCCGCTGTAAAACTCAATTATGAAATTCGTCGGATGAACTACATTGTCGATTCCTAAAATTACCTTATCATTTATGAACTTTCGTATCGACACATTTATTCAACTGGCCTAGGCTGTGATAATAGTATCGCTTTCGATCAACGAAATCAAGCATCGTTGAGAGTGGTTAGTACGAAGATGGAGGACGGTGCTCTTTTTTTTTTTTTTTTTTTTTTTAGATTTCTTGCTCTCTGGTTGCGTTGCTATTTGTGCGTTTTTTATTAAAATTTGTTAAACAAACACTTTAGCATTCAGTATGATAAGCTTTTGACTTAAATTTTTGTACTCTCCATTGTTTATTTTCGTTTAATCAAAAATTCACTTCAGATTCGTCTCGAAATTGGTGCGAATGTAAAATGATAGAAATTGTATGGAGTGCGAATGGATTGCGAATTTTGTAATACCATATAAGTTGAACAAAATTTCAGTGGTGCAGGCATTGTTACCGACATTCGTTCAACTTTCATTCGTCGGATTCAGTAATAGCAAAAGTTTGGAAATGAATTGAAACTATCACTTAAGCTCATTCGCCGAATTCTGTAATAGGGATGAATGTTATTAGAGAAAAAGCATTTTTTAAATGACTAAAACTCCTTTAGTAGTAGGATGACATGTGTTTTGAGCAAATATTAGTTTATGCAAGAACAAAATTGTAATTAGTTTTAGTTGTTTCTTAAAAAAATAAGCTTTTGTGTACAAAATTTTTAAAACATATTTAAGAAAAAAATTTGGTACGCATATTTAAACTTTTTATTATTGTTCGAATAAAAATTTAATTTACAATACAAAAAAAATATTGAGCAGTTTTTAAGGTATCGAATTTTCAAAAAAAAACATAAATTTTTTTCTTTCAAAAATTAACAAAATATTTTTTTTAAAGTCTTAAAATGCAATGTTTTTTTAAACTTTTTAGAAGCTTCTCTAAAAGTAAAGATTAATCGAAACAAAAAAAAACTATCCGAATTCTCGGAGCCGTTTTTGAGAAAAATACGATTTTCAAAAACCATTTTTTAACATTTGTATTGTGGATACCTTTATTATTAGGTAAAACAATTTTTTTTCCTCAGATCTTGTAGATTATATTAAAAAACTTTTATTTATCAAGTTTAAAAAAAATCGAGCAAGGGTTTTTCGAAATATTGAGTTTCCAGAAAAAATAAAACTTTGAAGGTGCTTCATAATGATTAAAATCGGTTGTACTGTTTTCGAGAAAATCAAAAACCAAAAAAATGGTTCCAAGGGGGCTTCCAAGATTAACCATTTTTTGTAAAAATTTTTTTCAACCATTTTCTACCTAAAATGACGAAATGAAGTTTTATGAATTTTTTTTTCAAAATTCTGTGGGACAGTTTTTGAGAAAAAAATATTTATAAGATTTCGAAAAAAAATTGTATGGCAGGTTATTTTTTGGTCTTAAAAAGAAAAGGAAAAAAAACGTGTGGGGCGAAAAAATCAAAACGATATCTACCAAGTTTAACGAAAATCAGCCCAGCCTTTTAGGCCGTAGTCGAACAGGCAGACAGACAGAATTTTGGGATCCACATTTTTCGTCTTCACTATCATATTAATATCAACTTTGATAAAAATCTTTAGTTTGATTTTTTTTACGAATGCATTACTTGTCTTATAGTACTTATAAGTCGTAAGAAAAAAACAACACTAGCAGAAGAATTTATGGCACGAAAATAACAATTTTTTTTTTTAACGAAATGAACCCTTATTTTTTTGGTCGTTTCGGGGGCGGTTTGAACCCCTAAAACCCCTACCTGCGTTCGCCCCTGCGTGGTCGGTATTGTACTTCAATTATGATAGGACTCAAAACATATTGGAATAGTGCAACAGCAAGACCACGAAGTTAAGTACTGATACTGGGAAGAGTAGCAAGCAAGGTGGGTACATACACTGTCCGTCAAACTCCTATTTGAGTTTTGGCTGCGAAATACGCGGCGACAATAACAGCAAGCTGCTTAAAAATTTTTAAATTTTGACATTTTATATCCATACATATTATGTACATACATATATGCTAACAGATTTCGAACAAAGGACAAAGGACAAATCAAGGCATATCCTGCAAATGTTGAACATGTGTAGCGCAACTTGCATTTGCGTATTATGTGTTGTTATACCTATGTACATATGTACATATGTATATGTATCTGCTTTGCATATGTTTCATTTTGCAAATCTTGTCGCTTCAGGGTAGTAAAAAATGTACATAAATAAATTCAGATCGATTATTCGGAGTCATAAAAGTGTTCATTTTAATTAAAAAATGAAAAAAAAAAATAATTGTATTTATTTAACTCTGTAATAATAGGAAAAGCTAAGCATATGTTGAAGAAGTTGAACTTATCCAATAAAATAACAAAACAAAAATCAGTTCTCGTATGGTAGTGACAAATTATAAAATGATATAATGTAGGTAGCATATATGTATATATTCATAATGTCTTTGGTGATTCTTTTCCTAAAGTTATCAATTAATTGTTTTCTCGTAAACGGACACCTCTCACAAGCGGACAAATTTCTTGATATCGTCGGTATCCACTTATGACAGAATTCACTTTTGTATTTATAAAAACAACTTTTTGAAATTTTGAAATATTATTTGTAATTAGTAAAAGTAAGACTATTTCGTTAATTAATCAAAATTGTTGGAGTTGGTTTCTAGAAAATTTGGAAAAACCAAAAATGTGGTATGGCAGCGTATACAAATGTTTTTTTCCAAATTGTATGCAAATCAGCTCACCGTTTAAGCTCTTACTCAATGCATTTTTTGTGTATGTTTTTTTTATTTAATGAAATAATTTCGGAAAAATGTAGATCTACAAATTATTTAAAAAGGGCAACTGAACAGCGACCATAAACAATGCGCTAAGTATCTATTAGACCAAAATCACATTGTAACGGCAACGAATCAAATAACAATAAGGTATTGTTGGGCGCATTCTTCGATTGAATCCCAGTTACTAATATTTCTGTGGTGACCTGCTATGGGGAAAGTGCTGTGGGTAGGCATAAACATAAATCACAAAAAAAATCCAAATGATATGCTGTGAAAAAAGGTTTACTTGCAGTACCAAATATCGAGAAAAAAAAAGTTATATTTTTACACTTTTCTTTATTTTTGTAGATCTTTTCTCCTTAAACAGTATTCGTAAACTAACTTATTAAGTCTAAAAAATAGTCAATTACACTGACCCACTAGCTCGGTGGTGAAAGCTCAGCTTAAAAATATATTGAGATTAAGTTACTTAATGATTGAATAGCTAACATTAAACTTAATACCTAACTAAGTTTAATGTTAATTACTCAATCATTTCTAAATCTGTCATGTGCCTAAAAGTAGGCAATTTAATTGTAGGATTTACCTCTTAATGATCCGAAGCTTCTATTTCGGAGTCAACAGGTATAATTAAAAAAAAAAAGAAAGAAAACATTTTAAATTAATGAGCTCAATAATATTGTTCAGGAATGTTTGGCAATTATTCTAAATATGTACGGGTTTCTGTTTCTGCTTGTTGAAGAATATTCTTAATGTCAGATGATAGAAACTTGGTAATTCAAAAATTAAGGGATAATTACAAGGAACTTTATTTTGACAAATCAAGACAGGAACTAAAGTAGGTGCGGGTAATAAGGCCTGTCGAATTATAAGGCCTAAATTTCTAAAAGGAAGTTATGATAGTAGTAGGCACCAACGGCGGGTCTGCTATGTAGCTAACAGCCATAAATGACTCGTCAAACTTGCCGATACTAGTTCGCTCGCTAATCGTTATCAGTGTTGTGAAATTTATTATGAGAGATGATTGTGCGGTCCAAATAATAAGAAATAATCCTATTGAATCGTAAGTAGTTTTTCTAAAATTAAACTAATGTTTATAAATTTGAGCTTATGTTTTCCGTTATTTATTGTTTTGTTTATTTTTTATGTTTCAAAAATGTAACATATTGTTGTGAACAGAGCTTTATACTACTACAGCGCCATCTGTCGGAAAATTGCATATCTACTTTATGGAAGAAACAAAAAGCTCTTTTCCAATGTCAAATGTATTTCCCCTTATTCCAACCATCTAGAACATTCCAAGACAAGAACCTTCGAGAACAACTTACTTGAGTATATAAGGGAGTGTTCGCGGTGAGCACAAGACAGTTTATTTTTGACTATGAAAGTGTGCAAAAGGTTTGCTTATTGGATTGTGGGAAGTGTTAAACAAGTGTGATTTAAAATTGAATAAAAGTATTTGAGTTGATTATAAATTGAGATTTATTGTTTTGATTTGGAAAGTATAAATAAAGAAGAAATACTAAAAGGAGTAATAAGTTTTATTTAACGGACCTAGTAAAAATATTACATTGGTGCCAGAAAAGTGGAATAAAACTTATTGTGCAGTGAAGGGTGCGGGAAAAAAATAATAATGTACAAGTTACTGAAAGAGCTCAACTGTAATGAGCTGAAAAGTGAATTGGGCAAGCGACAACTTTCTAGAGCAGGATCGAAAAATGAGCTTGTTCTGCGTTTGGCCGAATATTTGAAACAACACATTGAAGACCCGGATATTTTCGTCTTTGAAGCTGACGCTGAGGAAGCAGACGTAAGTAAAAATGTAGATGTTTCAAATATGATTAGTCTTCTGCTTCAACAACAAAAGAATGTTCTCGAACGTCTCGAAGAGCAACGAAATGAACAAAAGAAAGAACAAAAGAATGTTCTTGAACGTTTCGAAGAGCAACGAAATGAACAAAAGAAAGAATAGGAGAATGTACAAAGGAATGTTCTCGAATGCCTGGAGAAACAGCATAGCGAACAAAAAGACCTTCTCGAAGAGCAGAAAAACATGCTAGAAGGCAAGCTTGTTAACATCGAGAAGAATGTATCTGCACTTGATGGACGTGTTTCATTAATGGAGAATCAAGTCGACAAAAAAATGGAGACATTTTCAAAAGAGCTAGATCGCATTCGAAATATAAAGATTCGGGAAAGTTCTGGAGAAACCTTGAGGAAAAAGGAGATGCAACCTCCAACCTTTGATGGACAAACTTCTTGGTCTATATACAAAAAGCAATTTGAGGCAGCTTCCACAGCAAATGACTGGGATGAGGCTGACAAGTGCTTAGCTCTAACCCTTGCTCTTAGAGGAGCAGCTGCTGAGTTATTGCTAACCATACCAGCAGATAAGAGCGGCGATTTTAATTACTTGGTTGAGGCTATAGACAAACGCTTTGGCAATAGCCATATGAAAGAAGTCTTCAAAGTACGACTCTATTCCAGAGTTCAGAAGAGGGGCGAAACTCTACAACAGCTACAAGCAGACATTGAAAGGCTTGTTCATCTTGCATCCAGATGTTGGAGAAGAAATCCGTAACCAGTTTGCAGTTGAGGCATTTGCGCCATTTCTGACATACATCTTCAAAGGGCCGTGCGAACTGCTGGAAAACGAACGCTTTCTGAAACATTAGCGTTTGCCTTGACAATGGAAGCAGCAGAGCAAGCTTCTCACGGAGTACATAGTCTTAGAGAAGCCATCGTCGAAGAATTCTCATGCCGAAGAACTGATGTCCAAAAGAACCAACGAAACGGACTTACAAAGTGCTGGAATTGCAACAAGACCGTACATTTACAGCGTCAATGTCGATTACCACCAAGAAGAGCTTGTCAACATTGTGGACACGGAGTTTCAAACTCAGAACAAGGTAACAAAAACACCAGTGTTACTTCCCGAACAAGTTTTCCAACAGAGAAACCAGTAAGAACCAACTTCGAGGGGCAGAAACTGGTTTCTGGTATCGATGACCACAGAAACACCATCCAGGTTTCTCAGACCAAACGAAACAATAAAAGTCTGACTGTCGAAGCAACTCAAATGGCAACAAACGTAGGGTCGCCATCAAAACTCTGCGAATAAGGGCTGACCCCATTTGTGGATGGAGCAATGAAGAAATAAGATCTGCTCAACAAGAAGACCCCGACATTGAACCTCTTCTGGCATGGAAGAAACATGAAGAAAAACCCACATGGAATGACATTTCCGATAGGAGTCCAGTTTTAAAGGCCTATTGGGCACAATGGGACTCACTTCATGTGCGAGAACGTGTTCTTCGGCGAAAATGGGAATCCGCTGATGGTAAATCCCATGTGATGCAGCTTGTGTTACCTCAATCGAAAATCAAAGAAGTTTTTCGAGAGATGCATGATGGACCTTCAGGAGGCCATTTGGGAGTCAACAAGACGTAAAAAAAAGTAAGACAACGATTCTACTGGTTGCATGCAAGAGACGACGTTGAAAAGTGGTGCCGAAATTGTGACGCTTGCGCTGCAACCAAAAGACCTGGTAGAAAACTGCAAGGAAAAATGATGCAATATAATGTTGGCTCACCGCTTGAAAGGATTGCTGTTGATGTGGCTGGCCCATTTCCGGAAACGAATGCTGGAAACAAATACATTCTGGTGGTAATGGATTACTTCAGCAAATGGCCTGAGGCATACGCTATTCCGAACCAAGAAGCCAAGACCGTGGCCGACCAGATTGTGTCTAACTGGGTAAGCAGGTTCGGTGTGCCTATGGAGCTTCATTCTGACCAAGGAAGAAACTTTAAGTCGAACATATTCCAAGAGGTCTGCGCGTTCCTTGGCATTAAGAAAACGAGAACCACACCACTTCACCCGCAATCTGATGGAATGGTCGAGAGATTCAACAGGACCTTAAAAGAGCACCTCACTAAAGTCGTAGGCGACTACCAAAGAAACTGGGATAGGCACATACCACTATTTTTGATGGCCTACCGAAGTGCAATACATAGCTCAACAGGACAAACACCATCTGAAATCCTGTTCGGAAGAAGCATACGGCTGCCTAGTGAGATAAGGTTTGGATACCCACCACAAGAGTCTCAGGAAACAGGGGATTACGTGAGTGACCTAAAAGAGAGGCTAATCGACATCCACGAAAGGACCAGGGCTAGAATGAGCACTTACAGCGATCGAATGAAGACAAGGTACGACACAAGAGCAAACACGACAGGATTCCAATTAGGAGATCGTGTATGGCGTATAATCCACATCGTCAAAAGGGATTGCCGCCGAAGTTTCAACAAAACTGGGAAAATTGGCTGCATCAAGATTTTCAGTTGTAGTAACTGTCAGCAACGACTCATTGATAATTCCATCTTTAACGTAGCGTATTGCTTTGCAATATTTTCGCGGTTATTTTTCTTCCATTATAGTAAACCAGCTTAGGTCTGATTCATTGATATCTTTAACAATGGAACTTCGTACTGGTATAACCATTGCTTGAATTATTTTATTTAGAATTCATGTATTTTGCAATTTGTGTATATGAGTAAGAGACTATTTCAAATTTGGATCTTTCATGCAGGTGTATTCAAAGAAATTCTGAAATAATCCTTGTTCTTTTTCTTAATCCAAAATATAATTTCCACGCAAAGATAATTCGTTGACAAATTGAATAACCTCAATAATAGACCTAACGTAGTACCTATGTCTCTCTAAAGCTTTTAGATGTATCAACGTTTCAACGCTGCTAGTTGGGTATGGGAAATGGATTTTTCTTGTTTTGGAAAACCAGTTTTTGAATCAGTGGCATTACGATAAGATAGTTTATTTTTTAATGTAGGGCATTGGAGGTTTTAAGGTAGGGCATTGCCCCCTAATGCCCTCCACTAGCTACGGCCATGGAAGGCCCTTATACTGTCGTCACGAAAATCAATGATGTCGTTTACCGAATTCAAAGAGGGTCAAGAGGAAAGTTAAAAGTTGTGCATAGCGATCGACTGCACCGATACAGTGGCGAAGCTGGAGATAGAATTGTTCGGGACGAACAATCTTAAGAAGGGGGCAATGTTGTGAACAGAGCTTTATACTACTACAGCGCCATCTGTTGTAAAATTGCATATCTAATTTATGGAAGAAACAAAAAGCTCTTTTCCAATGTCAAATGTATTTCCCCTTATTCCAACCATCTAGAACATTCCAAGACAAGAACTTTCGAGACCAACTAATTTGAGTATATAAGGGAGTGTTCCCGGTGAGCGAGACAGTTGATTTTGGATTATGAAAGTGTGCAAAAGTATTGCTTATTGGATTGTGTTATTAAACAAGTGTGATATAAATTTGAATAAAAGTATTTGAGTTGTTTATAAATTGAGATTTACTGTTTTGAATTGGAAAGTGTGAATAAAAAGAAATACTAAAAAGAGTAATAAGTTTTATTTAACGAACCTTGGAAAAATATTACAGTATTATTATTATACCTTAGCCAATTTCGTACTTCATTATTATGGATTAAAATAACAGTTTTTTTAATGACTGATTGTTTTACCTGCAAAATATATAATGGTCTTAAAGTAGGAAATCCATTCAATCTTGTTAGGCCTAGTTCTAGAAAATCTGAACAATGCAATTGCGAATACTTCCGACCCAAATATGTGTTTTTAATATGACCATAACAATTATTAAAAAAATCATAAAAGTGGTCAGAAACTATCCTACTGTTGATCTTTCATCCGATGATTTAATGTATGTATACTAACCTGCATTTTCTAACCAAACCAAACATGAGAATTGGCAAAAGCCGCAATAACAAAGTTTATCTTGCATTCACCTACACACTTGCAATATTTAAGCAGGAGCTCTTTTTTTATTAAATTTAAGATTTCAGACAACACAATTTCGGATTTCAATATCTATGCACATTTATATAAAATTCACACATTTATGTATATAAATTTAAAAAAAACTGAAAAGAAAGTGTACCGTTTAAAAATTTTTTATCATCCAACTTTAAAAGCCCTTTGTAAAGAACTTCAAGAACTTAAAAGTTAACTTAACAGTTCATATACAAAGTGGTTAAATAAAACAATATATTAAAACACGATGAATAAAATTTGGTATAGGGTAAAGTCGAACTATGAAGAAGTTTAACGAAAATGATTAGGTCTAGCTGCTGAAAAAATGATTTTGAGGTGTGTACTGCCTCTTGCGAGGAAGTGACAAATTCGCCAGGTTCCTATCCAATCTCTTTAACAAGAACACAGGAATGGTTGAGAGCTATAGCTCACTCGGTTAAAGCGGTCCGTTGGCCTTTGTTTTAACGATAATAAAGTAGGTATAATTAACAAGTTATTTCTGGTCAAACTTTACATATACATGAAAGAACTGTGCCCAGAAACCAAGGAACCCGTTCCATATAATTCGCCAGTATCGGCCCAGTTAGCCTTCATTTTTCCAATTAACATTTTGCAAGAAATTTTGTTTTTCTCAATCATTCTATGTTTTGTTTTAGTTTATTTTAATTAACATAAAATCTTTTTTCATGCAATATCACCTGACATTACCTACTATATTCCCGCCAATGTCAATGGCACCACTGACTTCTTAGGACAACAAAGGTAAATACAAAAAATAAGTCGAAAGATACATGTTAGGTCAAAACTCAGGAATCAGTAGTCAAATGGATTTTACCCTAACAAGAAACAACAGTGAATAGCTAAAGAAAATCCTCTATGCGCTCTAAAAAATTCACATATAATAAACATTCACACATACGAATGTATCATCATTCAAGATGTACCTACATAGGTATTTGTCGAAGCTCTAGGTATTCTTTCTAACATCTCATCTGTGAAAAGTTTCGTTCCATTCGTAGATTACTCATGCGTAATAATTTTCAATTCTCAAAAGTAAAAAAAAATATGGGATATGAATGATGAAAAATATGAATGATGATGGTTTTCCATTAAGTCGGCCCACAATTTTATATAAGACCGAAATAGGACATTGATATGCAAGAATTGTAAGAAAACACATTCATTCATTCAAATAAACTAAAGAAATTTGTCACTTTGATGTTTGGATACTGTTACTATGGAAATTTGTTTCTGTTAGAAAATTAAAGTATAATTTTTTTCGAGTTTTTAAAAGGTTTTAATTAACCCACTTTGTTCATAAATGAACAGGGAGAAAATAGAAGTGCGCAGCTGCGTGAGTCGTGAGTTTCACACTTTCTTCTCTATGTGTCTGTTCGATACAAACCATTATTTACAGCGGCAGCGTAGCGTGAGTTTTTGCTCCCAATTTTGCAGAGCCAATTTTTGCAGTGCCTAAGCTTATTTCGGCGTCGTATTTGAGAATTTTTAACGTGTTCGGCACATTATATTTATTGATCGATTGTCTTAAGAATCCAGTCTATCGAGTTTCCAAGCACTTACATATGTATATACTTCATAATTAATTTGATAATATTTAAATTGAAATTCATAAGCAAAAACAGGATACGATTTTTTTGGATATTTTTTTTATCTGTACATTCATTTGTGAAAAGGTAATTTTATAACTGTTTCTGTAGCTGAGTTAAATATACTCTTGTTCCGAAAGACTACATGGCTGCACTGATGTCTTTATAAAATTATTATTTATTAGCTACATTTTTAAAATATTTATGTAGGTATGTATGTATATTGAATTAAAATTCTTCATTTATTAAATAATTTACGTGATAAATTAAATTAAACAAATATACATATGTATATTAAAAAACGAATTGATTACATCCCAAATTCTCTACTGGATAATTTTCTGTGATAATAAAGTAGAAACCTCCGAAGCATCTACATATATTAAGAAAAATCCTCTCAACTAATCCTCTCTGCTTAAAAAATACTGATAACTCATGGAGCAAGTCTTGCGAAGAATCGCTCAACTTGCTTCTAGATCAGGGATGGAAAATGAAATTTTTCAATTGTACTGAAATCTGGAATAAAATTGTACTGAAATGATGTCAATTGTACCGAAAACGAATTTTGTATGAACAAAAAAAAAATCAATAATTCAACTATTTAAAAATTTTCCAAAGTATTTTATTTAAAAAAAATCAAAGCAGAAATGATCAGCTTGCCTTAATATAAAAAATATAAATAAATATAAATAGCTCCACAGAAAAAAATACTGGCGCAGAATTTTAATTGAATTATAACGATGTTAATGCTGTTTTAGTATGAAACTAAAGTTAAAATGACGATTTTCCAAATTTTAATAATATGCGGCGTCATACTTTCTCTACCCTTTTATTAAAGTTAAAACAACCGAATACCTATTTTATTTTTTTTAGTATCATGCTATTTGCAAAAGCCACAAAACGTCTGTTTATTTAGTTTTTTGTAAGAGCTGTCATTGTTTTAGGTATGTTCAAAAGCAGTTTATTAAGAAAATTGTTTAAAATTAAAAATGAGTTAGTAAGCTACTTTAAAGTTAGCAAATTGTTAAGCAGTATCATACTATAATACTTTTTAATATGCTGTTTAAAATTTTGCGCCACTATCTTCATTTTAAAGTGCATAACTGTTGTATTGTATTGTAATGGCGAAACTAAATATTTTACTTGTCCATTTTTGCGGCACCAGCTTGTACAAAAAAAAAAATGATATATAAAACTAAAATACACAAATTCAATATCTTAAAAATGCACAGCCGAAAAACCGCAATCACATCCACAAGTTTATAGTTTAGTTAACAAAACGATGCGATGTCTGAAAAAAAGCTGATCAAAAAAGAGCCAGAAAAGCAAGACGCCATCAAGAAGTGAAAAGAAAACTGTAATTAAGAGTTATAAGGGCTTACAGCTGAGAATTATTGTTGTGGTATGAAAATGAATGCATTCAGGCCAGGATGATGTATTCAATTCAACTTTCAATTTCCTTTTATGTGCTTTTGTTTGTTTTGTTTTTTTTTTTTTGGGAAATTTTGAAAATGTACTGAATTGAGACAAATTGTACTTTTGTACTTGTACAAACTCAATTGTATCGAATTCGGTACAATTGTACCGAATTTTCCATCCCTGTTCTAGATACCCTCCTCCCAGGAAGCTCCCAAACTGTAAATGACAACAACTGTGTAACTAATAATTTTGTAACTTACCCACAAGGTTTGATTACACGGGAAAAACTGCCCTGGGCGAAGAATAGCTTCAAACCATATCAATCAACAGGACCAGTAGGCCTAACACCAGCCGAGCTCCAAAAGACAAGCGATATAATTTTATTCTGCCAGTTCTAGAGTGCTCTTAAGAAGCTGCCCAAATTCGGTCAATAGTCCTGTGCTAGGGAGAGAAGTAAAAGTTGTATTTATACCCAAAGCGAGAAAATTTTCCTATGTAAAATATTTCAGATCTAATAGTCTAGCTTCATTCCTTCTCAAAGCTTTGATCTACTGATTTATATCCATTTAAGAACAAGCATTGAAACTAGATTTCTATTTACGGCACTCATACTGTAAAGGGGAATCGGTAGAAACATCTCTTCATACAATGGCAAGATATATCGAATACTCCCTCCATCATAAAGAGTATACTATGGTTGCATTCCTTGATATACAGCGCGCTTTTAACGGTGTCAACACATCTGCAGCTGAATAGCTAAAAATAAGGATTATTAACTAAAAGCTGGGCGGGTTTTTTGCAAGAAGATCTGTCAGTAAAGTGATGCCGCAAGTCTATGTCCTATCTCCCCTTCTTTGGAACTTGGCAACGAATGAGCTTTCGATATATATTGGTTGGCAACTCTGTTGTGAAAGTATTTGGTTCAATTTTATATCGCTCCTGAGTTTATGATAAAGTGCAAATATACATAACAGTTCAACTTAGTTATTTAAGGGTAACTAGTTTTCAAGCCAGGGCTTTATCACATGAGTGGGAAAAAAACCCTAATCCGAAAACGCAAAATCTGAATTGCCTTTAATATCGAAGCAAATATGTAAATCACCAATTCTGATCTTAAAAAGATAAAGTCGATCATAGATGAATCGCTCAAAACTGAACTTGCGAAAGCAACAGCACAACTCGCTTCAAGAGAAGATTTAATTAAGCTGAATTCTGAGATAAACAAAACATCCTGCGAAAACAAAATGAAGACCTATCTTAATTTCGAAGCTGTCAAAACAAATACGATGTCAAATATACGTCATCTTAAATAATCTAATCCAGTTGATGCTGCTACGCCAGTGATGCCACTTCGTCAAAATTTGCCAGCTCAATATCTATTAGTACTTTTAAAATTGTATCTTATAATGTGTCAGTGCTTTATAATAAGCCTTTATTTGTAGATTTTTTTGAGTATATAAATGACTTTTATATATTTACAAAGTATTTCAAAGGTTATAAATTATCATCTAATTCAGCAGTCAAAACATTCACTAAAGGACGAGCAAGATGTGGAATCTTGTATGGGATAAAATCATGGAAATGGAAGGTGCAACTGTCATAAAACTTCTACAAAAAAGCATTATGTTCATCGTACGGTCTTACATAAACTGTAACAAGTGGACTGAAGACTATGAAAACCTTAATAAAACTATGCTGCGTTTAGCAAACAAAAGCGCCCTTTAATAGATGATCTTAATGCAAGAATTAGTAATTTACAAGTAACTACACTTCACAGAACGATAAACAACGCCATAAACCTCAGAAGCAGGACAAGGCAAATCGGTCATCGACTACTGTGCAATAAATAATGACTGGCACACACTCATAGGAAATTTCGAAGTGCAAGATAAAAACTGTAGTACCCCTTGGCATAATGGTTAGTGCGTTGGACTGTCATACGGAAGGTCCCGAGTTCGATTCTCAGCCGCTGCAAGAAAGTTTTTGTCAGGGCTGTACTGCCTCTTGCGAGGAATTGACAAATCCTCCAAGAGTATCTCTTGTCATGGAAAGTGCTGCTCATTAGCCGTTCGGAATCGGCAGAAAATTGTAGGTCCCCTCCATTCCTGGTAACACGCACACAGGAATGGTTGAGAGTTGTAAGTCACTAGGTCCTGGTTCACTTCGAGCTGTTGCACCACCAAATTTTTTTTTTTTTTTAAGATAAAAACTACTCAGACCACATGTCTGTTGTCGTTGAATGGTCTGATAATACAGTCCCAACTGAAAAAAACCTTCAACTTATTCCCAGACTTAAATGGAAACAATATGAACTTAACTTTTACCAAAGCAAACTAGAAAAGAACCTCTCTCTACTAAATGATACTTTTGATTCAACCAAATCACTATCAAACCAACTTGTTGCATGCATACAAACTCTATAATCAGCCGAAATATGCTGTTATTCTTAAAACGAAAAAGGAAAAAGCCCCTGGAGAAGATGGCGTTACATATGAATTTTACAAGAACAGTACAGAAGGACTTACTTCCCGGCTCAGATCTCTCTTTAATGACGTTCTACATAAACAAGATGTTCCAACATCTTTCAAGAAGGCAGTTATATTCCCGATCCATAAAAAAGGTGGCACGAGTAGTGTTTAAAATTATCGAGGCATCTCGTTTATGAACGCAATTGCTTAATTATTTAGTGGTGTGCTTGCGAGCAGACTTGAAAAGTGGACTGAAGCTAATAAACATAATTTCAAAATTTCAAGCGGGTTTCAGAAAAAACTTATCAACTGTAGGCAACATTTTTACCTTAACGTTTATACGAGTAGTTAAAGCGTCACAAGCCAGGAACAAGAAGACATATGCATTCTTTTTGGACTTTAAATCAGCTTTTGATCTTGTTAACCTAAACGCTCTTTTTTATAAGCTTTCCCAGTAAGGTATGTCGACAAAGTTCATCCATGTAATAAAAGAAACGTACGCGCAATCGAAAGCAACTGTATTTAATGGGTCAACACTCTCAATCTGGTTCGAAACAGACAACGGAGTTCTGAGTGCTCTTCTTTTCGTACTTTTCATCAATGATGTTGAAACTTATCTGCCTGAATGTGTTCGAATTGCTAATCTGACCATTAATGTTCTTTTGTATGCCGATGAATTGGTTATTCTCTCTAAAACCCCCGAGAATTTACAACTGATGACAAATCGACTCTATGACTATTGCGTTAAATAGGGACTTACAAATAACACTACCAAGTCCAAAATAATGGTGTTCTCTAGATCTAGATCTATAATTAGCATGTAACAATGAGATCTACTACATCGCAAAGCCTGGTTAACATGTCATGGAAAAATATTTTTTCGAATCAGCGTATTGTACTGTCAGCAAAATACAAGATATTTAATGCTGTTGTAAAGTCTTCACTATGTTATGCTGCCCAAGTTTGAGGAACTAATGTGTTCGAATCAATAGACAAATTTCAAAGGTGCTTTTTAAGGAAACTGTTTAATCTTCCAATAAAAACTCCAACCTATGCCATTTGATGAACTTTAAAGAACAGCTCTACAAAATAATCCAATCACACGAAGACGCTGTAAGGATTGTATTTATAAAAGAAGCTCAGAAATCACAAAGCAGAATCCTTTATTTTCAATTGAATCTGAACTTAATGGAAACCAGTTACTCTAACGATGCTCACTCTTATAAGGAAATATCTCTGCTTTTCAAAACAAGATGTGAAGTCTTTGGACTTAATGGAACACCATATAATATCAGTTTTCATCAGTTTTTTTCATTGTGTCATCTGAAAGCTAAAAAAGACTGCTTCCACCTCATCAGTATATGGTCCCATATTTGCACAACATCGAATTTCATACTTTGCAAAGAACACGCTTACGGTACAAGAAACAATAACATTGTTAAACTATTGTGTTTGGAAAAAACTCTATCATTTTTTGAAAGACATTAAAATACAGAACGTTACTTATAACTGAATATGAAGAGATAATCTTTTTTTATTACTCTTACTTTTGTAAATATTAATTTATTTTTTAAATTTGCCAACCAAGCTGACGGCAAAGCCACGGTTTTAAATTCATTACAAACCTTTGTAAATGATGTATTAATCATCATCATCATCATCATCGGCTCGACAACCGGGTTCCGGTCCTGGCCTCTTTCAACAAGTCTCTCCACCTATCCCGGTCTCTAGCCGACGCCATCCAGTTGCGCACCCCAAGGCTTCGGGCGTCCTGGTCTACGCCATCTCTCCAGCGCAAGCATGGTCTACCACGCTGTCGTCTACCATAGAATGTATCACAAAGAACTTTCCGAGCAGGTTCCTCTTCGCTCATGCGAGCTAGGTGCCCTACAAACCGGAGTCTACCGAGCTTAATTTTTGTCACGATATCTGCTTCTATAGGTAGATTGCGTACAGTTCATGATTGTACCCTCTTCGGAATCGTCCTTCCTCACATATGGGGCCAACAATTCTCCTTAAGACTTTTCTCTCGAACGCAGCTAAGAGGTCGGAGTGCCTTTTGCCAAGCACCCAAGTCTCGGATCCATATGTGAGTACTGGCAGGACCATGGTCCTGTACAGCAGCAGTTTTGAAGTTATGGTGAGATTTCTGGATTTGAAGAGCTCTGACAGACTATAGTAGGCTCTGTTTGATTTGAGACCTGATCGCGGATGCAATGCGTCTTCGCAAGGCAATCCGCCCTCGGAAAACCATACCAACAAGATAGTGATCCGAGTCGATATTGGCACCTCGGTACGTTCGTGCCGTCATCAAGTTCGAGTAGTGGCGACGGTCTATCAACACGTGGTCTATTTGGTTACGAGTGACTCCATCAGGTGATACCCATGATGTATTAAGATACCAATAAATGAATACTTACTTACTTACTATTTGGAAGCGGAGAGTTACAGAGTGATTGCCAATGCGGATGATATTGCTGTTGCCGTGTTAGGAAAGAATTCTAATACCTTAAAACAGTGTTTTTCAAACTTTTTGAGTACGCGACCCCTTTAGTAGTAACAAAATTTTGGCGACCCCGGATTATAATGTGTCAGTTATTTAAAAAGCTACATACACTGAACCCCTTCCAAGCCCGGTCTAATTACGCAAGATTTTACTTATTCGCGATGAAATTTTCTCCCTTGCAGTAATTTTCATTTTTTTGAATTCTTAAGTGCTCATCAGAAGTGATTATGGACAAGTTTCTCAGAAGACCGTTGTAGCCTTGCACATCCGGTGCAAGTGGAAGCGGAGGAAGCAACGAAAAAAAAATAGACTTTATGACGTAAAATATCTTAAATATGGTTTGTGAAGTTTTATCTGCCGAAAGTATGAAACCCTATGCGACATCTCTTAACTAAACATTTCAAAGAAGCATATAAGCCGTTAGAATTTTTCGAACGAAAATTGAAATCCCTTAACCAGCAACAAAGTACTGTGGTTCAGGTAAGAGAAATAAGTCTTATTTGAATGCCCTTTATTATTTTTGGATCAAAAATAATATTTATTTTTGTTTGAGCGTAATCACGATCTAAATGCATACATACATATGTACAATGTACATACGTAAAAGGGTATGTACAAGTACATGTATACTGACCGGCTTTAATTCGCGAAAAATGCCTACGCTTTTTTCCATATTTGATTTATTTTGCTACATATATACATATGTATTGTAATTTTGATTTACTGTTTTGTTTGAGAGATTCTTTTTGTTTTTAAATTAGCTTTAGTTATCGAGTGCCAATGAGAAAGCGTTGTTAGCTAGCTGTCAAGTAGCATACCGAGTCGCCAAAGCAGGAAACCTCATACAATTGCTGAGAATCTTATTTTGCTTGCGGCCCTTGATATGGTTGAAATTATTTTGGGCAAACAGGAGGCAGATAAACTTAAAAATATACCACTTTCTGACAATACAATTGAGCGGAGAATAAGTGACATGGCCGTTGACATTCAAGAGAAATCCATTGAAAAATTAAAGAAGAGTCCACATTTTGCCTTGCAACTGGATGAATCTACTGATGTTTCAGTTTGTTTTATTTGTTCGTTTTGAAGCAGAGGAAAACATTGAAGAAGAAATTTTATTTTGCAAAGTTCTTCCTGCTAATACTACTGGCCAGTGTTTGTACGATATGTTTTTAGAAAGCTCTCGCAACTACGAGATTGATTGGACAAAATGTTTTCTAATCTCCTTTTTCACACAGAGGTCAGATGGCTGTCAAAAGAAAAGGTATTAACACGAGTTCTGGAATTGAAAGCCGAATTATTGATGTTCTTACAAGATTCAAAATCTGGAAATTTGGATCATTTTTCTGATCCCATCTGGCTCTTAAAATTATCATTTCTTGCTGATCTTTTCAACCACTTAAGCATATTGAATAAGATCCTCCAAGGGAGAGAAGAAAGCATTATAACTGCAAAAGATAAAATCAGAGGATTCCTCGCAAAGCTTCGTTTGTGGTCAGAGTCTTTACAAACAAACAGTTTTGATTATTTTCTCTGCTTTCAAAAGATCTTCGAAGAAATTCATCATCAGATGAATCGATATCATTGAGTTCTCATATTCATCTCATGCTCTGTGCCATAATTTAGAGAAGAAACTATTAAGTTACTTTCCGGAACTGGATTCTGAAAGTGGAGATGGACAAAGATGGGTATTAAATCCTTTTTTTGAATATGTCAGTCAAACTCGCCAATCTACCATCGGTAGATGTTATAGATTTAGCTGCAGAGTGCAGATGGCATACTGAGAATGGAATTCAATTTGAAAACGATTAACAATTTCTGGATAAAGAGAAGAGAAGAGGAGAGTATCCTCCGCTGACCGAGGCCTTGAAGTTGTTACCGCTATTCGCCACTTCATACCTGTGTGAAGTCACATTCTCTTCAATTTTTGACATTAGAACTTAAAAAAGAAACAGACTAAATTTGGAAAATGATTTAATCTTAAAAGTGTCAAAAACTAATCCTAGATTTCAACGTTTATTAAAAAATAAACAGGCAAATATGTCGCACTACAATTTTTTTTGTTTTATTTAAATTGTTTTAGCACAGGACATTTGTTTATTAGTCTTACCGGCTTGCGACCGCGACCCCCTAAGAAAAACACTGCCTTAAAAGATCTCTCATTTTCACAATATGCTTCAACTATCAATAAAAAAGGTGATATCAGCTTGTGATATTGCCCTCATTTAGACTTGTCTAGCAGCTTTTGTTGCTGCTTCTCAGCTTGGATGGCAATGCTGTAATCAGAAAGTCTGAATGAGTTGGATAGTCCAAGGGTTTCTTAAAAGAAACCTGAACCAACATCAGTATCTATCTTGGAAGCGTCCGTCGTTATAATATATTGCTATCATCGATTCGCAGGTTGATGGCCATTGATTTGCCAGTGCTCTCTTTTAGGAAAGGCGGTCGCGAACAGCTTGTTAAAATCTAAACGGGGTGTTATGTAGTGAGTGCATAAAATATATCCCGTGTATTTCGTAGAATCTGCGCATGACCTAGCACTGTGTGGCTATTCGCTGCCAATTTTTTTCAAAAATAGATCTACTGGTTTTAAAGTTGAATATAGCTTCCATACCCGCTGTTGGGGTGTACCTCACTTCCCAATGATTTCAATACATGCCATTATTTGTACCTTGGTCATGATTTTAAGGTTAGTAAGTTTGTCCAAACCATTCAACCAGACTACGTTACCATATGGTCGTGTACAATCACTTAATTTTTGGCTTTGCTCCCAGGTTTTACCATATATTCTGTTGCAGGAGTAGAAAGCAAACATGGATTTATTCGTTCTTTCTTTGAGACTCCAGTTCAATTTCCTATCCAGAACCACGCCAATATATTGCATGTGATCGAAGATTTTGAGTTGGGTCCCTTCAATTTAGGGAATTTTAAGAAGTCGGTATCACATTTTATGATCTTTTCTTAAATTTTCTCCAAAATGGCTCAAACATTTCAAACTACGTACACACCGACCACTGTAATCACCTGGTGATCACAAAAAATGTTTCAAAGTTTGAAAGTTCTATTAAAATATATAAAAAAATCACGACATGACATACAGATGTAAACAAAACATAGACATGGTATATGGTTAAATCCTTTCCTGGAAACTGAAGTAATTGTATGAGGTTTTTGTTATTGTTATTTTTCATTAATACTAAAATATATTCTCTTGATGCTTAAATATCATACTGTTATTTGTACTACTTAGACGGTGAAAGATGAAATATGAGTGGGAGGTTTTATTCTTAAACTTCCATGAACACATAAAGACATGAGTTCTTAAAAAAAAGAAAATTGCAGCTATCAAAGAAGACAAGCGGAACTCATTTCCTTTTTGGCACAACCATTAAAACTGCATAACCATTACAATTGTTTTCTTTGATATATTTTCCATTTATATTTTACATGCGTTTTTGCTAAAAGCCTTTTGTGACTTTTGTATTTTATTGTTCTTATGGAGCTTGCGAACAATTTTACAGAAAACTTCAATACGAGTCTAGAATTTGTGTATTTAAAATACATATTGTATAAAACGCCATGAAAATAATTTTATTGAATTTATTTTTTTTATATGAGACATAGTACCGAAACTACAATTATAAGCCAATTAAGAAAAGAACACAATCAAAATCGACTGACTTAGCCAGTTTCACGAGAAGTTAAAACTCAATTTGACTTTAACCTTAAACTAGAATTTAGTGCCTGAAGAAAAGTATATCAGGAACGAAAGTAATCTGAATATCATTGATAATGTTAGTTTTTTTCTTCCACAATTTTAATTAATTTAACTTATATGCTCCAATATCAAACTGGCCGAGTATCTTTTTTATCTTCATTCAAATTTCCTTGCGATATGGGCCCACATAGATTAAACGAAGGAGTTTATACAAATATACAACAAAACAATGCGACAAGGATGAAATTATGAGCTTTAAGTACGAAGTCAAAAGTCTTCCACACGTATATATTCCAGAATATGATTGGTTTAGAAGTGATCAGTGGTGATCAGAAGTAATAGAAAGCTTAAAAATGACAATCCAATTTGTTAAGTACTTAATAAGAAAAGAATATTTACCAAATACAAGTTTCTTTTTAAAAATGCAATAAAATGTACAAAATTAAATTTTGTCAATGTATTATGGCTTTATTAGTAAGAGCAAACTTTATTTATTTATTTATTTATTAAATTAAAAAGATTAACAATAGATACAAAAAGATAAAATCTTTGAGCAGTATCCTAGTTTGGCTTAACAAGTTTTGATATATAAAACAAAATAAAATAAAATATAAAAGATAAAGTTATTAAATGTACATTATTAAGAGAATCTTACAAGAATTACACGAATTATTTAAATAATTATTTTAACCAATTAAGAAAAAAAGGAGCAAAAGCTTTACAAACAAAATATTACAAATAATATTATAATACAAAAATAAATAATACATATAAGACATTTAATTCGCCAAGTGGGTGAGAAGCTTTGACCAAAAGTTTGATACATTGACAATATTCTGTAAATCAATTGGGAGAGTATTGCACTCTCTAATGCAACATTTAACTTACGCTTACATTCATAGTCCAAGCATGGGTAAACTGAACAGTTAAATATAAAAAATGGCATTAAAAGGGCTTTGACTAAACGAAGCTTCATTAAAGGTGAAAGTAATTGAGCAGAGTATCTCAGTCCACGAAGACCTGCATATATTTTTCTAATAGTAACAGAGATTGCATCACAACAACTAAGTCGGCTATTTAACGTGAAGCCTAAATATGTAACCTTGTCTAAGTAAGGAATTATTTCTCCATTGAGAATAATTGGTGGGAAATCAACCGAATTAATTTCATTTCGGGAACAAATCATAGCAATCGTTTTGGAAGGGTGAGGTCTGAGTTTATTGTCACAAGCCCACAGTTGAATTCGTTTTAAATCTTCATTAGTTCGAACCACAGCGTCTTCCATCAATCCAAGTGGACGATTAATGTAAATTAAAACATCATCTGCGTACATATGAACTGAACAGTCTTCAACAACATCAGGAAGATCATTGATAGAGAGTGAAAATAGAAGTGGCCCTAAAACGGAACCCTGTGGTACTCCTGTATTTACAAAAAAGGGGGAAGAGATACCGCTTTCAACTTCTACCGATTGAACTCTGTTTTTCAAATAATTACATAGTAGACGAAGAGATGTATTTGAGAACTTGAAGATTAGTTGAAGCTTAGAAATAAGAATAGTGTGATCAATACAATCGAAAGCCTTTGAGAAGTCCAACAGCACCAAAAAACCAATTTTGTCAGCATCCAAGGCAAATCAAAGATCAGAGGTGACTTTCATAACTGCTGACTCACAACTATGTAAATTCCTAAAACCCAACTGCCATTTAGAGAGCTTTTGGTAGATGTTAAGAAAGCCTATCATTTGGTTGTACATGAGTTTCTCAAAAACTTTCGAAAAATATGATAGAACGCTAATGGGTCTGAAATCAGCTGGAATACTTGTGTTTGTTTTTTTGGGTACTGGAACTATTTTTGCTGCTTTCCAAACTATAGGAAATTGGGAGGAATATAAACAAAAATTGAAAATATGAACCAATAACGGAAGAATAATTGGCAAAATGAGTTTGATTAACTTTGGTGAAATATGATCACAGCCAACAGCATTTGACTTAATTGAACGAATTGCATGAATAACATCACACTCGTTAACACATTCAAACGAAAAAGTCTCAAGATTGTCATTATTTAAAATATTATCAAAATCATCAAAACTAACTGGATTAGATACTTGAGGTGCATAAAATGTACACATATCTTCGGCACTAAGTTGACATTTCTGCGACTTAGTGTCTTTACAAACTCCTGCCGCTTTAAGATTATCCATAAGACTTTGTTGTCAAGCTTTGGGTTCAATTTTTCAACTAAATACGTTCTTTCAGATGATCGTCTCTCAAGCCTTCGACGGCCTTAAGTTTAAACTGCGACAGGTCTTCTCGGATCAAATATATTACATCCTAGAGTTCTTCCTCGAAAATAGGCTATTTCCAGTTAAGCAAGGGAGGGAATATTCGGATTTTAAGGAAATCAATAATTCTGGTGTTCACCAGGGAAGTGTTCTCGGTCCGATTCTGTTCGCACTATACACTAGCGATATTCCTCAAGAAGAAGATACCATAGTAGGTAAAGGGTTTTTCAACAGGGACGCTACAAAAGTAGAGCGACAGGGACAGCAAACGACGCCATATTTCTTGCCGTTCTTTTGACATTTCTCATCAGGAAGGTTTGCCATTTCATGATGGAAAGATATACGAGCCAACAACGAGTCGAAATTATTAAAATTTACTACCGAAATTCGGAGTCAGTGGCCTCAACGTATAGAGCGCTACGTCCAATTTATGGTCGTCATAATCGTCCTAGCAGATCAACAATTGAGCGTCTAGTGGAAAAATTTGAATCCACAGGCACAGTACAAAATGTTCCCGTGCCAGTGAGACAAAGAAGTGCCGTAGTTTCGAGAATATTGCTGCCGCTGAGGCTTCAGTTGTAGAAAGCCCAAATGTATCTCTCACACGTCGTTCTCAAGCATTGGGCATCTCTGTGACGTCGTTGTGGCGAATTTTGCGAAAAGATCTTGACTGTCGAAAATTGGGTTCAGCGTCTGGAATTCTGCAAGCGTGCCCGTGGTGGGCATGCAAAAAAAATCGAGTTCCATACATAATGGCATCAAACGTACTTTCACAGGAAGAAAGAATTTCATTGATATCTAAAACCGTTTTTGTTTTATTTAAAAAAACTTTTGTAGCGCTCTTATTGAAAAACCCGATACTTTTGCAATATACTTGCAATATCCGATTCAGTTGAATCTGCAACCGAGAAGCTCCAACGAGCTCTAGATAAGATTTCGGTATGAACTAAGAAATGGCGAATTGTTCTTAATGAGTCCAAATCAACACAAATGTTAATTTTACTTACAAACAAAATTACCAATCTGTCCACTTACATTAATTCGGTGCAAACACCATATGCTAAAAAAAGCTAAGTACCGGCCTCATTAGTGCCTATGAATATTCTTCACCTACCCACGAAAAAAAAATTGAACAAAGTATTGATGTGTTTTTGTTTGATATTACTATTAGTAAATTAAATAGTTATTTACAATTTTCAATAAAGAAATCGGCCTTTAGAAGTACCACACAACTTTGAATGATTAGTTTTGGATTCGCGAATAACTTAAAGGCACAATTGTAAGGTTTAGCACTTACGCATTCTATACGCTTCCTCACGTATAGTTTACTTCCTGATTTATGGACAAAATTCTCCTGTCCAATGCAGTTAAGTCCCTATTTATATTTAGATTTCGCTTCGATGTTCCCAACAAACTGAAATCTGAGATATCGGCTGACAAATTTTGGGATTTCAAATTAGTTTAGCAGGATTTCATTGATATTTCGTTGAAATCCAGAGTTTTCTTTTACACTCCGTCAAATTGAAATGTCAAAAGTTATCATCCAAAATCTCGTATTTCGTTTTGGTGGGACCATATGATTAAAATAAATTAAAATTAAACATACTTTTGGTTTAAAATGAACTTTCTCTGCTGTGATTTTATTGAATAAATTCCAATACGCACTTCTATACGAGTATCCTCGATTTCTCGCACGTTCCATGGTTTTATGTATTTTTCAACGTTCCCCAAAAGATGGTATTATTTATGTTTTAATTTAAGAACTTTTTTGTTTCTCTCGGTGAAGATTGTATTTTAATTTTTTTTTCTTTTTTTAATTGCAAAAGCAAAATATTTTCCGAATATGTTCCATTCATAATTGCGGTTTAGAGTAATTTCCATTTAGTATTTACAAAATCTCCTGCTCTTTTCCTATCTATGCTATAGCAACTTAGCATGTGTTCTTGATTAACCTCTACACACCCTGACATACTCGTACTTAAAGGCAATGAAAGCCACTACCGGGATGGTGAGTGTGGAAGGACTTCATAAAATTGTATCCGGTTTGCAATTGCAATTTTATATTACAGTTCTGGGTCTCTAGTTCAGGATGAATTCTGGCTGACTAGCTGTCTAGTCTACTGTTGCTCCTATCTTGCCCTCTGTAGTTATACCTATTCCTAATTCGAATTCTTTTGTTATAAGTTTTTTATGAGGTATGTGCTTATTGTTGTTTCCCATGCAATTGCAACGTTGTAGTTGCACTTGCAGCAATCATGGTTTGATGGAACTTTGAATAGATTTAAAATGGAAGAAGAAGATTTTAGAAGATTTCACCCAGATCAGGTTTTCGGAATCTATTTCCCTTCTACTCTATATGGATCTGTGTGCATACAGAGTGTAAACTGAGTATAAGGGTTTTTGCATTAAATATAGCACATTGTATGAGTTGTAGGAGTCTTCAGGACTTTAAGTGAAATGGAATTGGAAAGGGGAATGACTATTTCTTGTTAATAAAAAATGAAAACTTCGTTGGAAGCGAATGTAGAAAGTTCCAAGAACATTGTGCATATTATATGAGTACAGTGTATGTACATATTACTCTCTATAAGACACCAGAGCTAAAAATAAACGAGATTATTTTGTGGAAAACCGCTGATATAAAAAAGTTTCATAGTTGCAAAGACTTGGCCCGGTTGCTTTTGAATTCGCAAGAGAAAATTAGTTGAAATGCATTTGTGGATTATGTTTCGAGGTAAACGAAGTATACAGTGAAACTTTCTTTATCTTTACTTGGTAGAAAATTTCAATTGAGAGTCAGAAATTATGTGTCATGGCTTTAAAAGGATTACATAAGTAACTAAAAAGATTAGCATTACTTACTGTTGAAGACGAAAAATGGATGATGGAGTTTGTCTATATTCCATGTGATGCTCCAAGAAATAACGTTTGAAGTTCGTGCGTTAAATTAAAAATTTAAATAAAATTTCAAGATTTTATTTTGTCTTACATACAAATATTACTCAAAGAATAAATAAGTAGATTTCTTACCTACCCACATACTTTCTTTTTTACCAGCTTTTTATTTTTTATTATAAATTTTTTGTTGAGTTTGTTAAAGCAACATTTAAATGGGAACTAGATCTTACAGGGTTGCTATTATGTCCAATTAAAGTTGCATAACTTCCGTCCTTCTTTTTTATCAAAAAATCAATGAAATCATTTTTTAAATACAAAGAGTTCTTAGAAATATTGCATATGATATTTTTCTCTTATCTTAATTTTTAAGGAGCAAATTTTTGCGATAGAGAAAAAAATTACTAGCAAAAATGTCCATCTTTTAATGTTGGATATAACTCGTTATATACATATATAAAATTCTTTAATATTAAAAGATCTGAACTCAATTGAATAGGCGGTCAGCCATCAGACGAATAGGGGGAACAACATGTAGCATACGAAAACATGCACGTGCCGTAACTATTCGGGACTGGTGGAAGTGTGATCATAGCCTCTCCGCGGCGGCCGCTAGAAGCAAGCCTTTTAAAAAGGTTTGGCTAATATGATCAGGCTGGTTCCTCAGGTTGGCGACAGGTCCCGTAAAAGTAAAAGAATTACGAGACCGATAACAAGCCTCGGAAACGGACTGATCACACGACGACAACCCACGCAAAGAAAACGGAAAAACGATTTACGAATTTTTTTATGGAACGTACGATCGCTCTATAGAGCTCGAGCTGCTCAGCACCTAGCCGATGCCCTGTCAAAATATAAAGCTGACATAACAGCTCTCCAAGAAATCAGATGGACAGGGAATGGTGTTTTACAGAAGAAAGAATATGAAGTATACTACAGCTGTCATACAAAACACCATGTGCTCGGGGTGGGATAATGAAGTTTACTATCATCGGATTTAACGCTATAAGCGAAAGGCTATGCACCCTTCGCGTGCGAGGCAAATTTACGAACATCAGCCTCATTAACGTTCACGGACCTACGGAGGAGTCCTCAGACGAAGAAAAAGAGACTTACTACGAACAAGTCGAGAGGGCCCTCAATGCCTGTCCAAGGTATGATGTTAAAACCATCCTTGGGGATTTGAACGCAAAAACAGGTCGGGAGCTGGTATTCAGGCATTACGCGGGCAGCCATAGTTTGTATGAGAACACTAATGACAATGGATTTCGAGTCTTAGAACTGGCAGCATCGATATGATATGCCGTCGCCACTACTTGAACTCGAACGACGGTACGAACGTACCGAGGTGTCAATATCGACTCGGATCATTTTGTTGGTATGGTTTTCCGAGGGCGGATTGCCTTGCGAAGAAGTATTGCATCCGCCGATCAGGTTCGAATCAACACGGCTGCCCTGCGCAATGAAAACACCAGTAACACCTTTGGTAATGCGTTAGGACTCGCCCTAGAATCACTTGATTTAGGGAGAGTAAGTCCTGGAGCCAGTATGCTGGGCGTAAATGAGAAGTGGACACGTCTTAAAAATACTGTCATTAGTACTGCCAAAGTGCCAACTCCATCTTAGGCATCAGTCGTAAACATCGGAACGACTGGTTTGATGATGAATGCAAGCTAGCGACTGAACGTAAGGATGTTGCGTACCGAGCAATGCAACAATCTCATAGAACGCGGGCACGCGAAGAGGAATATAAACAGCTCAGAAGAATAGAAAAACGGCTACATAGACAAAAAAAATCAGCCTGGGAGAAGAACCTAATCTGTGAAAAAGAAAATAGCCGAGAGCGAGGTCCGCACCAGGCGCGGAAGTTCTACCAATCCGTCCGAAACATGACGCAGTACACACCACGCTGCACATACTGCAAGGACGGAGAGGGAAATCTGATCACCGATCCTGAAAGCATACTGGAGCGATGGGAAGTGTACTTTAATGAATTGCTAAATGGTCAGCTCACTGCAGAAGTGAAGGCTCCACTACTTCAAGAAGAATACCCTATGTTGCCCCCACCAAGCATAGAAGAGGTTGAGAAGGCTATAGGCCGGCTTAAACAGAACAAAGCCCCGGGAGCCGATGGCATACCAGCCGAATTATTCCATCACGGCGGGCCAGCCTTACGTCAAGCAATTCATGATATATTATAGTACACGTATGGGAGCAGGAAGAAATGCCAGAAGACTGGCGAAAAGGTTTAATATGCCCCATACATAAGAAGGGAGATGTCACAACGTGCAGCAATTATAGAGGTATCACGTTATTGAGTACCGCCTATAAGATACTCTCCTCTATCCTACAAGACCGGATAACCCCATACGCTAAAACCGTTATCGGACAATATCAGTGTGGTTTCATTCCAGGCAAATAAACAACTGATCAGATATTTACCCTTAGGCAGGCGATAGAAAAATGTCTAGAATTTAACATCCCAATCCCAACATACCATCTGTTTATAGACTTTAAGGCCGCCTATGATAGCATAGCCATTAGCCAGGGTAGAACTTTACAAAGCCATGAGAGAATTCGGCATCCCAAATAAATTGACACGACTATGTAGGTTGACCATGACCAACGTAACAAGCCAAGTAAAAATAGCCGGATTGCTATCCAGACCAATCAACATCTTTAATGGACTCCGACAAGGGGACGGTTTGGCCTGCCTCCTCTTCAACCTGGCGTTGGAGAAAGCAATCAGTGACTCTGGCACGGCAATAAGAGGGACCATCGTCAACAGGTCCAGCCAGTTACTAGCTTACGCAGACGACATCGACATCATCGGAAGAACCGAACAAGCTGTACACGATTCCTTCATCCAGATCGAGCAGGCGGCACAAAATCTGGGGCTGTACATTAGTGAAGGTAAAACAAAGTACATGGTGGCGTCGAATGCGAGAGGAACAGTTGGTCAAACAATCAATGTTGCGGAGCACGAATTTGAAGTGGTGCAATCCTTTAAATACCTTAGGTCAATAGTAGCAGCCGATAACAATATAGAAGAAGAAATACGCGGGCGGCTTCTCAAATCCAACAGAGCCTACTATAGTCTGTCAAAGCTCTTCAAATCCAGAAATCTCACCATAACTTCAAAACTGCTGCTGTACAGGACCATGGTCCTGCCAGTATTCACATATGGATCCGAGACTTGGGTGCTTAGCAAAAGGCACTCCGACCTCTTAGCTGCGTTCGAGAGAAAAGTCTTAAGGAGAATTGTTGGCCCCGTATGTGAGAAGGACGATTCCGGAGGTACAATCATGAACTGTACGCAATCTATCTTGAAGCAGATATCGTGACAAAAATTAAGCTCGGTAGACTCCGGTGGGCAGGGCACCTAGCTGGCATGAGCGAAGAGGAACCTGCTCGGAAAGTTCTTTGTGGTACATTCTATGGTAGACGACAGCGTGGTAGACCATGCTTGCGCTGGAGAGATGGCGTAGACCAGAACGCCCGAAGCCTTGGATGGCCGATGGCGTCGGCTAGAGATCGGGATAGGTGGAGAGACTTGTTGAAAGAGGCTAAGACAAAATAAATTGTTTTTAACTAATAAATTCCACTTTTACTGTAGGAGTAGGAACCTGAATAATTAAAATGATTGTAATTAATTCGTAAAACTTACAAATAACGAATATTTATTTTTAATATACATAAATAATTGTAACTTAGTCGTTGAAACCCGAAAGTCTATACACGTCTATGCACGCACTCAAGACATATTATAAGCATATAGCAATGCCTAAAGTTTCTTAAAAAATTAAAATTCAACGATAGTTATTAAAGATGATAATTTCTATTATCCGTTAAAATTTCTTTGAAAGATTAATTTCAAAAACAATTAAAAAATACCCTTGAAAATTTACGTTTTCGAAAAACATTTTTGCTGTTGAATTTTAAAATGCAATATTATTTATAATTGGTCGAGTCGTTAACGAAATATCCGATAATACTCTGAAAAAAGACAATTCCTTAAGAAATAACAAAATAACTATTCCCTTAATTATCATTTTTCTTCAAAAACGTAGTTTCATTACAATCTTAAGTTTGATGATTTTTTTTACAACTTACCAATAATTTCTGTATAAATCAATAAGCAAGTACAAAAGTAGTGTTATTTGCATACACTAGTTCAAAACAGGATGAAATCCGGTCTCTTAAGTGACTTCACTTAAAGTTCTCGGAAGTATTCGGAATTTAATCCTTTAATATCGCATTCATTAGAATTTTAACATAGTTTAGAATAGTATTGACAGTATTTTAAATATACGATCCCGCTTCGGGATCAAATCGTCTGCTTTTTTGAACAAGTCAACAAATTGCCTATAACATGAAGAGAACACCTAAACATTGAAATCGAACAGGTGGCACTTATCCTAGCTATAAACAATTAATGGAAGTCCTTGCGGAGAGACTTAGGCAGATATTTGAACTACTTTCCGTAAAAAATTCAAGTCACAACTTACGGATGTAAAGTTGTGTTTTGGTGCATTAAGGTACAGAACAAATTTATCTAAGCTAGTTTAAAAGGAATTTAGGGGACAAATATTTATACCTGAATTTTGTGGGAGTAACGCTAACTTTGTTTTAAATTCAAGTTTTAAAGTAATTCAACTCGATTGTTGCATATACAAATTAAGATTTGTATTGTCAAATGTGCTTTGCCAAAGTTATGCTTAACCTAGTGATTTATAACTCTCAATCATTCCTATGTGGGTGTGTTAGCAGAAATGGAGGGAACCTGCAATGTTCTACCGAGTCCGAACTTCTAAGATAAGAAGCACAACATGACAAGAAATACTCTTTTAGGATTTGTTACTTCCTCGCAAGAGGCAGAACACCGCTGAAAAATATTTTCGCTGTGGCTGGCAAGGGCAACCGAATCCAGATCTTCTGTATGACTGTTAAACACACTAACCACGGGTAACTTCTACTTTCAAAGATAATTCTTTCATTGCTTCAGGTAATCCCTTCTCAGAAATCTTTATGGATGATGTCTTCATAAATTAAAAGTTCGAAACACTATAACCTTCCCTATATCCAGTGTCTTGGATTAACATGTAGGCCTGGAGCAAAGTGAAGGTGCACCAAATGAATAGTGCGTTAAAACTGAATACTATTTGTGCCTGAAAACCACGAATACAATTCGTGGAATGTACGCAATTTTTAGTAATATTTTCACATTACCAGCCTTATTTATTAGAATTCGCTAAACGCGTGAATAGTTATGCAATGCATAAGGACTTATTCATCCACTTTACAAATTCATATTTATAAAACATTTTCCTACCCAGCATAGTTATAATGAGCTTGTGTCAAATAAAGTACTAAAAAGTAAAAATATATTACATTAAGCCTTCACTCACTACACTCAGCTGTTTATCAAAGAAAAAAAAACATCTTGAATTTAATAAACAAAAATGGAACAAGCGAAAGCTAAAATAATTCGAACAATTAACTTTGATTCATCAGATAAGGTATGTCACAATAAATATTGGTAATCAAATTGTTATTCATTTTATCCTATAGCTGGAAATACTCGTAGCTTCTCCTCAGAGAAACTTATCGGGGATAAAATTCAATAATCCAAAACAAAACTTGCAACACTAACGCGGGATGAAAAAAGATGCGTGGAGGAAGATCACCAACAAGTCTATTTATATATTTAATTCTCAACCATGTGTTTTTAATACAATCAATCATATAACATTTTAGTTTGAATAAATCAAAGGGCACGGTAGTACCCAGCCAAGTTCTGGCACTACACCCTTTTTACAGGAACAAACTCAGACGATTTTTGACCCCTCCCTATCTTCAGTACCAATGAAGTCAGAAATTTAAAATTCCGAATATATGCTAAGCTAGCCAGGCACAGGCGCCTCACTGAATTTTTATTTTCTAGCATAAGTGGTTCCTGAGATATAAGGCCTCAAAAATCACAAAAACCGTAACTGATTGACTGACTGACTGACTGATAGATCATCAAAATTATGGAGCACTTCCCGACATCGTAGTATCTTGTAATTTTGCACAACGGTAGGTCTTGTCATGCAAGCAGAGGAAAAAATCTGAAATTTGAAGTTTTCCATTCAGAGGGCGTGGTATACGCCCACTTTCTCCGAATTGGTGTTGGTTGAATGGAGCACTTCCGACTGCTGCAAAACGATGAAATTAAGTAAAGTGGCAGGGCTTAAATTGCATACTAAGAAATAAATATAAAATTTGAGGGTTTCCATTCATGGGCGTGGTATCCGCCCACTTTCTGAGAAAATGTTTAGTTTATATGGAGCACTTCTGATTGCTGTAATTAAGGTAGGTATGTTAGTGTTAGGTATCTTGCCAGGACAAGAAGAAATAATTGAAGCGCAAATCAAAACAACCAATAAGAAAATATACCAAAAGAAATAGGAAGCTATAAACTAAGTTGATTTTAGTAGGTAGAGTACACCCTTCTATCTTTCCGTATCTTTCGAGATTTCGACATGGCAAAATATTAAAATCTTTGCAAAAAGGAGTGAGATCAGACAAAAAACATAAATGTTAAAAAAAGAGCCAAGTTTTTCTATACAAAAACGTTTGTGTAACAAGTCAGCCGTGAAAAGTAGTGAGATCTAAGAGTACGCCAAGTTCTTACTTCATGAAGGTTTAATAGCAAATATTTAAAGTAGAATAATATTGAAACAGCTACAATGTAATAGAGAAATTTTATTATTTAATGATTACTGACTAAAATTTTATGGGTTAACTTGGCAAGTTTTTTTTTTCATGCCCGATTCGAAAGGTTTTAAAAACTTGACCAGTGAACCCATATTCATCCTCGAGCCTAATTTTGGTCGTACCGTCAAATATAGAGATTCGTTTTTTAGTCGCACAACACGATTATGGAATAATTTACCGGACACAAACATTCAAGACCATTGTTCATCTAAACCTCCTTTCACTCCCCCTATCACCTGTGCTGTGTTTAACAATTTAAGGGTCTCTTAATAAACCCTTGTGCGCGTGAGAATTATAAAAAAAATGAAGACAAATACGAAAACAGAATCAAAATTTTGGAATACATTTTTTTTGTATATTATACGCGCACTCAAAGGTTTATGAAAACCCTTATAATGTTAAACACAGTTCGAGCAATTAGGAAAGTAGGATGGGATTAGAGAAGAGATACACATTGATTTTGAATGTCTGCACATTGCAATGTGTGGGAAACATTGAGCCAGATAAGGCATTCCACATTCGTTTAGTGCGGCTAAAAAAAGAATATGTGTACTTGACAGTACGTCTAAAATTGGGCTCAAGGGTAAACTCATGAGCATTCCTAGAAAAACGGGAAGAATGATTGAATTGTTTGCGGGGAGGAATGCAACTGGCTATTTAACTACAGAACTGCTTATGAAAATAGCGGTAAAATAATGATAGACATAAAACATTGCGACGGTGCTCGGGAGATACCAATGTTTCAGTTAGATAACGGTCGCCTATCATTTTTATAGCTATCTTTTGAATTCTGTCCAAGAGACTCAATTAGGTTTTTGGACCACCTACCAGATATGGGAATTGAACTCGAGTTTCGGAAGAATAAAGGCTTTATATATAACAGCCAAATCAAAAGGTTTAAAAAACTTTTTGCATAGGTGGTGAAAACCTAAGCACTTAGTAGCGTTTTTAGCAACATCAAATATGTGATCACTCCACAAAAGATGGTCTGTGATGAAGCTGTTCAGGCTCCTCGATGCAAGTGCCACCGATAGAAAGTGGCTTTGAGGGAGGGTTACGATTAAGCAACAGTGAACAACATTGAGTTTTGGAAGCGTTAAATTCAAGATCAGGATTTAATGCGCTGCCGTTGGATCTCCACATCCGAAGGACAAGGATGTAAATCTGAAAACAAATATGAAAAGCTGAGGCTACTATCGTCAGACAAACAATTTAGTGGATTAGAAGTTTCAGACAAAATATAATTTATGAACATAAGGAGATAAAACGGAGCCTTGGGATTGTTCCTGTTATATGTTTAAAGTGCTGGACCTTACAGGGTATTGTTTCTGAAACAATAAAGCATACACAAAAGTTTTCGTGCATAGATAATATAGATAATGGACCTTCATTCTTCATAAAAAAATATTTGGACATTTTGTCCCTTTAAAAAAGTCATAATGTTCATAATGCTCATCTGAACATACTTTCTATTTAAGACCGCCATTTTATGTATAACAAGAGTAGAATTGTTTCGATATTTCTAAAAGATTGTATATTATTTACATAAAAATGTAGATTCACAGTCTTCTGAACATTTCTATAGTTATATTTGGCATACGAATAAAATTTCCAAATTGTTCTGCACACAGATCATTCCCAAAATTCAAACGCTTAAAACGTCATTGTCAAATTATATAATAATATAGGTTGGACAGTAACATTTATTTAAAAATGTGTAAATATATAAGTACATACATTCATAATTTAAAAAAAAAATGTGTTTTTCTCATATATTCAATTTTTAAAACTGTTGGTCGGTCTTCTTATTTAATTTTTTGTTTTAAATAAAATAAAATAGAACACTTTTAGTAGCATTAGACTATGGATCTAAATCTAGATATATTCCGTACTGCTATGTAGACATAAATCTCAAATAAAAATATTAAACTAAGTCAATTGAAAAATATATGTAATATGTATGCGTGTTATGTTGAACCCTTTTGACGTTATAACCAAGTAGATGTTCTTAAAGCTCATAAATCTTTTATAAGCACATCTTCTTAAAAATGTTTCAGATTTTAAAATATTTAGTTATGTACCTACTCAAGTCTTAACATTTTTTGTATATAGAATGCGTCTCCAGTGGCCTTTCTCGTATTTAAATACTCGTATGTACCTATGTATTTAAAAAAAAAATCCACACCTCTTACTGTAAAAGAAAGGCAACCATCATTCTTATTTTGAATGTGTCATTTATCAAGAATGAAATGTTTCCATTTATGAAATGTACATAAACATATATGCATGTTGACATATATTGAAACGTGAGAAAATCGGAATTTCAGCAATACATATCTGGATACTGCTAACATATTGCGTTCGATGCCCTTAATGCTTCAGTAAACATAAGATATACGTTTATATGTACATATATGTATGGATATACGTTTTGCTTATACCAACAATGGTGAATTAAGATAACATACACATATATAATACAAATATGTATCTTAGAGTATAAGGGAATCAATAAACCCTCTCCGGTATGAACAAGAATAAAAAGAACCTGCAACCTGTTTGCCTTGTCAGCTTTATATTGTTCAAATATTGGTACCTACACAGACACACAAAACCAATTCTCCCTTCGAATTCGCGGAGCCTTATCAACCGCATCTTGGCCTTATAGTAAATTCGCATCCATCAAAATTGAGCTTATACTTTAGGCCCTTTTTACATAATAATAAATATTATAAAAGTGTATACAAAAGAATTGGATATACTGCGGGTGGAAAAAGATAAATCAAAACGAGAATTTCGTTTGTTTTCTCATTTTATTTTTTTCCTTCATCATCTTTTTTTAACAATTTCAACGTTTTGTATCCTTAAGGTCAAAACATCAGTCATCAGTCTGTAAAAGCGAACAGAACGAAGCCAAATTAAGCTCAATCTATTCATTTCAGGAATCTGATATGAACAACAGTTACCAAATCAACCCCCAACCAGTAACAAACGGCCTTTCGGTAAACCCTCTGAAATCATAGATATCCCGGGGTAAAAGTAGATACAGTCAGTTGGATATTTACCCACCCTGTTGATGAGAAAAAGCAAAATTTAAAAAAAAATATTTCCTCATCAATATCCGTTGAGAATTCCAGAAATAAAAGAAAAACACACTTATTCATTCGCCTTTTCATCTTACCTCAGTTTGTTGTGGTTGGCAATTTAAATGTGGGCTATGCTTTCTCTTCCTTATTATGCCTACCAATATTGCGTTTTCTGAACACTTCCTTCAAAAAACCGTACACAAAATTGATCCTTGAAAACAAAACCAAAAAACACAAAACACACAGCGAAGAAGTCCCGAAAATTGATGCTAGGGCAGTATTGTTGTCGTAGCTATTCAATCATCCCTTGTTGTTTTTGTTATTTGTTCTCCTTCTCATTTTAAATTTTATTATTGTTTCGATTTGTTTTTGTGAGTTTCTTTTTATTTTGGTTACAAATGATATTCTTCCTTGTGGCAACTTTATTCCGTCAATTACAACTCAGCGATACGGAAAGATAAACCTGCGATTTTTAAAAAATATTGAGGAAGTTTTTGCAACTTTTTTTACACGTTCTTCAAAGATCGTAAGATTTTTTGTTTTGGATTACACACCCATTAGATTGTGACATAAAGTTATCCTTTTTGAATTATAACACTAACACAAAGTCTTGGAAACGTTTACATAAACTTCTTGAACACAAACTCGATTTCTACACTGCTTGTATGTCACAAGTCTGCGAGTATCACAAGTATCCGAAAAAAGTATTTTTTTTTTAAATTGTTAAAGGTATGACGTAAAAGAGTGGTTACACTTTGAGAGGCTTCGAAACAAAACTTGTGTAGGTAGTCATTTTGTCTGCAAGGCCGAAGAATGAATAGATATATGTATGTATGTCCTCTCAAGGTATCAACATTTGTAGCAGCAGCGCGACTAACGAAAGCAGTGCCGAATCAGCATTCACAAAAAAAGCTGAAGTACATTCAACAAATCCGCAATCGTTTTAAATGCCAAAGATGCGGGTGGAAGGAAGCATGAAAACATCTACACAAACCTACCGAAAAGTACACAAAAAACGTTCACAAGTCGCGACGTTTTAAGGATACATAGATACGTAGTTACGTACACCACACTCCTCGTCCTCAACCAGGCAACGCTTGAAGGAAATCTCTTATCTAGCACTCTGCCACTTGAGTTTTACGCTGCCGTTACACCATAGAAAGCTATTTAAAATAATTCGCCCTAGAAAGCTAGCGCGAAAAGCAGAAAAACAGAAAGAAACCGGAAAGAGTGGGGATTTAAAACCAAAAGGCACGCAATTAGGATGAGTTGAAGGTTGAGTTCTGTTTTACCCGGCTCTAGAGATTGCGATGGTTGTTGATGATGAATTAAAGGTCGTTTAACGCACAAACGAACCAACAACTGTAAAACATCAAACGGAAAAAGAGCGAACAAAAAATATAACCGTCTTTAATAATTCGGTAACTAAAACTACGTTCAATTTTGGTTAACTATCTTTCCATTCAAGTTTTTTTTTCTGTTAAAATTATAAATCCTGAAGCATTAAGACCACATTTTAAGTTTAAAATCTAATTTATCGCGAAATCCTTAAAGCTAATGGTTTTATACCTATGATCCACAAATTAAACGATGCACAGAAAACGGAGCAGACTGCGGTGGTTTTTGTATAGCTTTTTATTTTTATTATTTTCGGTTTTGATTGACCGCACGTTTGTATACAAACAGAGACACACACGACCGATATTGGATATTGTGACCGTTTAATCTGGCGTTCGAGTCGCATCTAATGATAACGTGCTGGGTTTGTACTCCTGAAGGATACTTATCCCGTTTGTTTTGATTTTTTTACTTTCATCTGAATTGTTTGTTTTTTTTTATGTAACAGAAAAAAATACAACAACATGTATATTGAGTACCTTGGTTAAAGGGATGCGTGGGAAAATTCTCATGGTACAATTATTTTCATCTCACTCTTTTTTGGGAGAAGGGTTTTCTGTATAGTTTGAAATGGTTTATTGAGTCACCGTATCTCTTCATTGAAATAAGTGTTCTTTTAAAGAGACAAAAGCTCTTTTTCAACTCAATAGCCTGAGCGTAAGGAAAGTTCTCTTTCCTATTCAGTAAGAGTATTTAATTTTTTTAAGAGGTTTAGTCTAACGGAATTAAATTTTTCTAAACTAATCGAAAATTGGATTTTGCGACAGGGTTAATAATACCTTTGGGCTTCCTTGGGAAACAGAACAAACGTTTTTCTAAACGACTAAGAAATACTAGATATTATAGATTCTTTCAAAAACCTCAACACATAGGTACTATATTAATACTTACGTATCTATGTATTAAAAACAAAAGTCATTGGCGCAAAATTTTAAACAGCCTATTATTAAGGTATTAGCACAAATAATCATATACAGATGTCTCATCTCCATACAAAAAAATGTCCTAAGATATTTTTTCAGCAGACAAACTTTAGCAGACAAAGATACAAAAATCAAGAGCGATAAGAGAACTACAATGACCACATTGTAGGAGAGTGAAAAATGTATCTTTTCATTGGGTAAGCGACTAAGCGACAAGCGTTCTCTTGTTCTCATCAAAATTTATAGCACAAACAAATCGTACCAGACACAGCGCATCCCTTTCCCACCGGGGTTATATTGTTTCTGTTCTATTTTTTCTTATTATATTTTGTCATTCGTATAATTTTATATTTGCCTTTTCCTGTGTTCCTTTATTTGTTTTGGTGGCTGGTGTATGCCGCGGCGAATCCTTGGCTGGTGTTTTTTTTTTTTTTTATTTTGATTTCTTGTGAGGGTATTGCACTTTTTGGTAGGAATTTTCTTGTTTGGATTTTGGCAATATCTTTTCGTTTTCAAGTGTATCTGCTTTGGGTAGGTATAGAAAAATGGAAATGGATTTTGTATGTTATGTAAGTTAAGTAGGTTATGTTGATTTGCTTATAACTTGAGAATTATTGATTAGATCTTTAAGGACAAGCACTTAAAATAAAGGAAAAATTTCTAGTTTTATTATAAGAAAAATGCTAAAAATGAAATTTTAGATTTAGATTAAGCTCTTTTTTTACATGCCAGCCGATGTTTAGCTACTTTCTTCAAACAATCGAAATCTATGCAAAATTATTCCCTCTTTCAAATCAAAATGCATTCGTGTGACTTTGTATTCTGCAGGAAGTAGGTACTCGTAGGTACATATTTATGTTTCTGTTTTGTTTATTTTTTTTGGAGATATTATGTAGACAGAATCGAAAGTGAAAATTATTTCCTCGTCTCAAGAAAGAAGAACGGCATTAGCAGGAAGGTTAGGTATTAGTTTTTAAGTTTCTTTACTTCTTTATTAACTTAGTACATGTATAGATCGGTAGTCACAAGGAAAAGCCGCTAGTCTTTTTTACTAATTTTTCAGGAGAGCACTTTAAAGTTTTTAACAAACGCGTGAAATTACAAATGACTATATTGGGCGATTGGAAACTCCGTTCAGGTTGAAACGAAAATTTAAATAAAGATAATTTTACTCTTTCTTAGTTAAAATTTAAATTAAATTATCTGCAGTTTAGTTGTTTTTCCATTTTAAAGAAATTTTTTGTTCTGGTCTAAAGACTACTTTAGCTGATTTTTCTTGTCTATTCTGTTAAATGATCCAGTTGTTGTGTCAACTTTAGTTCTTATTCCTAACTTAATAAAGAAAAATATATTTTTTTAAGCAGAGAATGAGAACCAACTTTGAACGTTCAGATAGAATGAATCAAAATACAAAAAAAAAAAAAACAACAAACTTTTCATCATGCATTGTAAATTAATAAAAAAACAAATCAAAATTTGAAAACAAAAATTAAAAAAGTGTTTTTTATCTTCATCGTCACTTCTTTAATCTGATTACATGTTGATTTCGTTGGAACTAGTTTTGGGATTTTTATAAAAATAACTAAAATCTGGATTTATGTATTGTAATAAACCCAAAAGATCTTTTTGTTATCTGGGCCCGCTGGGCTACTTTTATATTAGATGAAAATCCATAGCAAGTTGCGCATGTGTCTAGTTTGGAAAATTTTAATTTTAAATTTAGTGTTCCGAATATTTTTGAATATTTGGTAAGGCTCACAGGAGTACAAACTTCATTTCTATACATGGAGTGATTTAAACTGCTATGAATATATTTTTTTTGATGTACCCCGACAAATCTCAAGTGGTTCGGTTGGACATGAAACTTTTACGGCTATTGCGTTTTTAATGAAACTTTCCGTTTCAGATAAAAACATATTTTAAAATGTGGTCTTCAATTTTGTATATGCATGCCATCATAATTCCAAAGCGTACTTCACTTAGGTTTCACCGCGTCGCTTTCTTTGCATTGCGTTAGACAGAGTACTTCATTTGTTATTTCCTATAGTCACAAGATTTCCTATGTATACAATTTTCTGGTCATAGGTTCCCAAAACCAAAATTGGATAAATAGTTGTTTTATTTGCTCGAAAGAAATTTTGTCTTGGATGGCACTCTTGACAGTTGCTTCAACACAATCCAAAGGGTTTTGGAGATCTTGCATGCTTCACTTTTTCAGAAAGTGTCTTATATGACTTTTCAATGTTCCTTAATGTCTGACGATTGTGAATCGAAGTTTTTGAACGGAATATCCAAATTAAATTTTGCTCTTTTCGCTTTTTGGGTGCGAAACATGAGAAGCAACAGTATTATTTAGTATAAAATCAGGGTCTTTTAGAGAATCGTCGGAATTTTCCCATTCTGGCAAATTATCATAAGTTATATTCCCTGATGCTGATATTATATTATTATTATTTTATGAAAACATTCACCGTTGAACTCATTTGAATTGTCTAAAATAATGGAAAACTAAAAACGTTTCCGTTAGTTTTCGCATTTTTATCTGGTCATTAGTAGATATATTAACTTTTTTGTAAAACATATTTCCGGGAATTCAGGAAACGTTAACAATCTTGATTCAATGTTTTCTGTACATTTAAAATATTTAAAAAAAAATGTTAAATATATATCGTTTAACCAATATCTTTATTGTAGATATTCTGGTGTAAAAGATCTCGGTGTCAGTGCGATTGACGTGACACCAAATATCTAAAATGTAGGAGTTTTTCAGTTTTGTAGATTCCGATTTTAGAGAAGCTTAATTACTTTCAAATAAAATCAAGTAAGTGCATAATATCAAATCTTATAAAAACAGACTTCTTCCAAAGGACGTTCGGGCTACTCGTAAATTAAAATAAAATCGCTCTTATCGTCAGCTCTTGATTTTTTGTAAGCGTTCGAGCCAATACCAAAAGTCTTTGCGAGAGATAAACTAATTAAGTTACAGTTACTTATTAAAAGTATTCATCTTTTATTCTTTTTCCATAACTAAGTGCTATTTTGCAGAATTTTAACATTTTCGATACTTCTATTTCGTTAAAAAGATCCATGGTTTCGTTTTCTGTTAAGAAGTCAGTACTCCAGTTTTATGTCTTCTAGTTTTCCTTAGAACGGGAAAGGGACACCTTCCAATAAAATGAAAAACATCCCCACGTTCTGTGAGATTACACATCACATAAAGTAGCATCAATAAAGAAAACGTTGATCATAGATCATAGCTCTATAGTTCAAGAAGATAACTTACAACTAGAGCTATTTAAATCTACTTAATTGGAACGATGGTTATTGTTGGGATGAAAAAGAAATTTCATTCAACACATTTAAAGAATATGACACCTCTAATGAAAAACCTCTACTTTTATGGCCCTCTGAAACGTAATTTCAAACATTCGTTCGCAATATTTAAACATAACAAAGATTTATTTCCCAGTTTGGTTCGATAATACAAATGAATGTCATATGCAATGCACAAACTTGAAACTGTGATTGTGAAATGTCAAAATCATTAAGCTAAATGTACACGATTGGTAGATTTTAAAATATTGTCAGATCTGTCAGTGAAAAACACGCTTACAATGTCTTACAACCGTGTAGTCTTACAATTAATTGTCAGAAAATTTGTCTGACAATTAATTGTTAGATCATTGTCTGACAATTAATTGTAAAAAATCTGACAATCATGTGTAGGTATGCTAGCTCAGAATCGTGTAATCCTCCAATTAATTGTCAGAAAATGTATCTGACAATTAATTGTAAGACGGTAAATTGTAAGGTATTTGATAATCATGTACACACACAATTTATTGTCAGTCCTGCCAATTTTTATCGTTGGCTGACGTTTCTGACAATGAAGAAATTGCAAGAAGTTCGTTTTTTAGCATCATATAATTTTTTCATTGTCAGACAATTTGCAGCCAAGGTTCAATTGAAGCAGTTTCCATAACCAACAATAACTGACAATTAATTGTGTGTGTACACGGTTGGTAGAAATTCTACCAATCTCTTACATTTTATTGTCAGAAGTTGGCTGACGATGAGAAAGAAGAAAAAAAAATAAAAAAAACCAAATATAAAAAATAAAATTCTACTAGAGGTAACAAAAATAACTATTTAAGACAAAATACAAAAAAGCATCATTTTCCTAATTTAATTATTTGAATTATTTTTACAAAATTGTAAAAGTCGTTTTCGAGAAATATATTATTTTTCTTTTTGGCCAAATGAGTGGCATGTACGTCTGAATACCAAGGACAGACAGGTGAAATTGCGAGACACACTTTCTTTTTCTTTCTTTCGTCTTCTCTACCATCCTATTGACAAAATTGATCAAAATCTCGAGCTCATTTTTTTCATAACCTGCCATATGTATGTATATTACAAGTACCTGCATCGTAAGTTAAAACCGAATCGGCGGAGGGTCTATATCGTCTCGGCCGGCGGTAGGCGCAAATTTTCTAGTAGGTGCCTACAAATTTTCTTGTAGGTACATATCACATAGACATAATAGTTACAGAAAGGAATTATGTTAATAAGAACCTAGGAACATTTGTATACTCTGTATCTATTTATTAATGTCCAGCTTTTTACATTATCAAACAAAAAAAAAGTTATTAATTATTTTTGTTTAATAATAATTTAAGTAAAAATGTATCAAGGGAAGTCCTCATAGCCTTACTTAAATATATCTACAATTATTTAAAAGACCATCTAATACAAAAAGTTCTTAATTGAGAAATGATTGTATTCAAACTATTTAAATGCTTATCTTATCTTCCTACATACAAACATATTTATGTATATATGTGTACATATGTATGTACTGTACATAAGTACAAAATTTCCAAACTAATTTCGTTTCCTGCTAAGTATACCTACATAATATGTACTAACCAAGCTCTTGTCCAAAATCTTGAAATTTATAATAATAAACCCTAAAAATACCTAGGTATCTTCCTACCTACATTACCTACTATAAAAATATAATATGTATATTGTATAATATTCCTGGACTCTTACAAAATAGAAAAGGCGAATGTAACTACATAATTACGCAACAAAAATGTGCCCTTTATTAAAATCAACTTCAGACGAATGAAAAAAAAATTAAATAAAGAAATTCCTTCCGTCATTTAAACTATGTACAAATACATAACTACCGACGACACAGTTTATTGAAAAAATCTTTCTTATTATCAACCAACTTAAATAATCGGTCAAACCCAAGAGCCAAGAAGCACACATTTTATATTTATCGCAAACCTCAGACAACCCAAAAAAAAATCAACTGTCTGTGGCTTGATCGCTACAAAGGGGTGAACGAATATTGCAAATATAAACAAAAATTGTAGGAAAGGGTGAACAAAAGAGAAGCAACACATAATTGAGAGACGAGAAATCCTATCCTACAAAATCCTGCGAAAAGAACTTTGATTCTCGTAGAAAAAATGCTTTTTAAAAAGCTTTATAGAATAAAGCTTTTTCAATTTCATAGGTCACTCTGTTCCATAGGCGTAAGACATCTGTATATGATTATTTGTGGTATTAGTATGATACTACTTAACAATTTGCTAACTTTATAGTAGTTTACTAACTCATTCTTAATTTTAAACATTTTCTAACTAGTATCGTACTAAAAGAATTTTCTTAATAAATTGCTTCTGAACACACCTAAAACAATGACATTTCGTGTAAAAAAGTAAGTACACGAACCTTTTTTGATGTTTTCAAATGTCAAAAAGCCATATGAAGCTAGCACCATACTAAAAAAAATAAAGTAGCTATTCGATGATTTTAACTTTAATAAAAGGGTAGAGAAAGTATGATGCTACCTATATTCGATTAAAATTTGCAAATTCGTTGTTTCAACCTAGTATCATACTAAAACAGCTTTAGCATCGTACTAATTCAATTAAAATTTTGCGCCATTATTTCTTCTTGGCTATATTGGCTAATTCATGGTAGATTAGTCTAGGAAAAATAGACTTTGAGCTTGAAAAAATAAATTGTATATAGGTATTCTGTGCTTTTTCTTTAAAACATAAATAAATGGTGTGAGAAAGTTTCCTTTCAATACGAGATCCGCGTTTTCAAAGTTTACGGTGTAAGATATTTCGCTAATACTACGTTTTCACCAAAAGATAATCTGAGATTTAAGGCAAGAGATTTATGTGGTGTTTTCACCGCACTAAAAGATTAATAAGAAGATTAACTTTGACAGCATCTATCAAAATGTTAATGTTGTTTCAATTTTTCTTACATATATATTAGAAGCGAGAGAAAGAAAGTTTCATTTGTGCCAAACGATGAAAAATCATCGAGATAGCTTAGCACCGTATGGATGTTAGGTCAGTTCGAACTTCGACCGATCGATCCTTTCCTATGAAGATTTAGTAGAGATTTATTGCTAATCTACTAGATTTGCGAAATAAATTTGTATGGTAAATCTTCGAGATTTAAAGAAGATTTATGTTAAATCCACTTAAATCCCGGATTTACTCTTGGTGAAAACGTAGTATAACAGTAAATCTTATGAATCTCGGCAAAAATTTTTCAATGAAGAATAAAAATAAAATGCACGACTGGATCGCACGAATTTGCTCTTATGTAAAAGTACTTTGGAACTTAAAATACGTTTTATAAATATATAACATGGATTTAATGAGATAAAAATGTTCAAATGCATGGAATTGCTGTCTGATTTAGGGAAAAGTATGCAAACAAAGTTTAAAAATCATTTTATTAATAAAATAATTTTTTATATAACAAATTTCCTTAACCCTAGAAAGATAACCTGCGTCAATTTGACTCACCCGAAAACGAAATATTGCTCTATCTTTTTAAGTATCCCGAATAACAGGTTGTCAGTTCAATTTATCCTAGTCAGTGTGTGTATCAATCGGTGGGTGGACGGCTTGTTGGGATAGGTGTCACCCATTTTTGAGAAATCCACACGCGATGTGAGTCAAATTTACGCATGCTTATCTTTAGTGTATGACAAAATAAGCTTATCTTTCCAGGGTTAACATTTTTCGAAAACGAAATTTGGGATGCCAATTTTAAGTATTTAGTAGTCTAGATTTTATTAAATAATTTCCAAAAAATAATCGTTCACACGTTTTAATGTTGTAGTCCATGTCCATAATGGGTGATATGCATAAAACGGAAGTATTTACTACAAGTAAAAGATAATAGTAAATACTATAACTTAAAGCAAATGATTAAATTTAAAGTATTTACTTCATTCCATATGCATAAAGTTTAGTACTTACTAACTGGCAAATACTTTCAGTAGGTATATACTAAATTCATCCAAGTAAATACTAGAATTCATCGGAAATTGATAGTAAATACTAATAAATACTACCAAGGCTCCTATGCATAATGGGAACCTGTATTTGCCTAGCCAATCATTTTTTGCTTCCAGCTGTTCTTCATAGCTCGATGGAAATTTTATCCAATGAGAAGCTTTGTCTTTTATTAATTTTGCAACAAAATTAACTGTTCTGGATACAGTACTCTGATGAACGCCTATATCTTCACCAACGCCAACTTGAAATCCAGGATCTCCAACGTATCGTAAAAAAATTCGCATCTTTTCTTGATGAGTGATTGCCCCTCCTCTTGTTTCAGTTTGAGCTCCTTAAAAAGTATTATATACATGAACCATTTGTTCAACATAAGACTAAATAAACTTGGCGACTAAGGGCAAGTTTTAAAACTTCGCCAGTAACTAAAAACCACTAACTCCTTTAACTAACGGAAGCCTATTGGTATAGTATCGCAATATACATATATAACAGTTTTCATAAGTGTTTGCTTCTTGTAAAATTATAAATTATATTTTTAAGTTAACAGGCGTATAAGAAAATAGAAAGTTTTACACCATTTCCGCGAACTAACAAAAGGCTCCAAATAGTAAGGGTGTGTCAAGTTTTAAAACTACAAATTACGATTTTGCAATGACTTACCAATGAAGTATTCACTCAACCAATCTAAGTTTTCCCTCTCAAAACGATAGAGTTCTTTAAAATTTGATTCTGAACCCGATCTTCGACTTTTATAGACTTTTTGTGAACTAACGCGTACAAATTCCGCCATTTCAGTACAGTCAACAGTAACTTAGTTACATAGTGTGTGTTTAAATCAAAAAAAGTATGTACTTTTAAATTTTGATGTTGCTATCCTTTGACTTTGAAAAAAAGAAGTAATTCCTACAGAAAAAAAGTACTTGCTACTGAATAAAGTATTTACTGAAAAAGTTCATCCGAAAAAAGTAAGTACTGTGGCCTCAAGTAAATACTTTATTTTCAGCATTTACTGCATTTTTATGCATATCAAAAAAAGTAATTACTTAGAAATTCTCAAGTAAAAGCATTTACTATCTTTTATGCATATCACCCAATATCACACATAATTTTTTTTTTTACTTAAATCGTTAAAGCCGTTTTCGAGATATAGTATGTATGTATAAGATTTTGCAATAGGGGTATATGGGGGTACCGTTAGTTTTGGAGCTAAAAAAAATTTCAATTTTTCCTTTAGAGAATCACCGAAGATCCTTAACTACTGAGATTGAAGAACATAGGTCTAGTGGTTTAGACTGTAGGGAGAGGTACAGACATACAGACACACTGAAACATGTTTTTTGTGTACTAAATTTTCCTTAAAATTTTTATAAAAAAAAGTTGGTATGCAAATTGTTAGTATTCAATAAAATACATTTTAAAATCTAATTTAAAAATTAAATCTTGCATCCGTTTTCAAGATATTGAATTTTCAAAAAAAAGTTTGTATAATTTTTTTAAAATCCAAAAACTATTTTTTCGGTTAGTTTTAGAGCTAAAAAAAATTTTGATTTCCCCTCTAGGGAATCACAGAAGACCTTTAAGTACCGAGTTTTAAGAAAATAGGTCCAGTGGCTTAGGTTCTAGATCGAAGTACAGACATACAGACAGACAGATGGAATTGTCGGACCCACTTTATTCGTGTTCGCTATCATCGTAATGTCAACTTTGATCAAAATCTCGAGTTCGATTTTATATTAAATTATATCGATTTTTAGAAAAAAATTACGTTTGCACATTTTAGGTTTTTATCATTTTGCAAATAAAAATCAAACAATCTCATTCACCAGTTTTTAAAATACCGAATTTAAAAAAAAAAAGATAAAATCTATTTTTTTTTTTTTCAAAAATACAAAAATTATTTTGATTTCCGTTTTTATATGCAATGTTCTGGAAACTTTTTAGAAGCTTCTGTATACAAAATTTCATTAAAATCGGTTATGTCAATAATGCAAAAGTCTAAAATCGAATTAATGCTTCTATGGTAGGTAACTTTCTGTAATGTCTTTATCTCGAAATTTTTTTATTGAATTATAAATCGTTAAAATTAAGTCTAAGTAAAAAATTGTATCAACAGTTTGAGAAAAATATCGTTTTCCAAAACAATTTCTTAAAATGTGTATGTTGGGTATCGTTATTTTAGATAATTTAAAAAAATGTACTACAATTGTAGATAGATACAAGAAGTAATAAAAACTATACATAGAGAAATGAAAATTATTTCTGTTTAAGTGGAGTGATTGAATTAAATTCAATTAAAAAGTTCAAGTGACCTCAACTCCAAGGTGCGTTTCGCCCAGGTACGACAGTGGGCTCATCAGTTAGATGCTGTCGTACCCTGCTAAGACGCAAATATTGGTCGATGTTTACCGACTCTAATAAAATTTACAGCTTTAATAGACTGTGAATTTTATCGTTCTAGGGGAATTTGATTAAATTCAGACACCTAGAACAATATTGTCCGTGGTCAGACTATTAAATCAATACATAGAGAAATGAAAATTATTTCTGTTTAAGTGGAGTGATTGAATTAAATTCAATTAAAAAGTTGAGGTGAGGTCACTTGAACTTTTTAATTGAATTTAATTCAATCACTCCACTTAAACAGAAATAATTTTCATTTCTCTATGTATTGATTTAATAGTCTGACCACGGGCAATATTGTTCTAGGTGTCTGAATTTAATCAAATTCCCCTAGAACGATAAAATTCACAGTCTATTAAAGCTGTAAATTTTATTAGAGTCGGTAAACATCGACCAATATTTGCGTCTTAGCAGGGTACGACAGCATCTAACTGATGAGCCCACTGTCGTACCTGGGCGAAACGCGCCTTGGAGTTGAGGTCACTTGAACTTTTTAATTGAGTAATAAAAACTGTTAATTTTTAGGTTTAAAAACTAATTGACTTAAAATTGATTTAAGAAAAAACTTAAATTTTTTAAATCCAAAAAAAAAAATGTTTGAAAATTAGAATACATAATACTTTTCAGACTTCTTAGGAGTTTTAGCATAAAAAAACGGCCGAGATCGGTTGTACCGTTTTTGATAAAATCGAAAACAAAGAAAATGTTTTAATAATTTTTCGAAATTTTGTTTTCAATCATTAGCTAGCTTTTACTTAATTGATTTGTTTTTAAATATGTGGAACAGTTTTGAGGAAAATAATATTTTCTAAGAAAAAAAAAATTGGTGGCAAGTTTTATTCTTTTTTCGCCTTTCTTAACATCATTATGTCATGTCTGATCAAAATATTGAGATTGAATTTTTACGAATTTAAAACTTGCCATGTAATCGTAAGTAAAAATTAATTCTACGCTTCTTTAAAATTTTCCGGCACATCATTCACGTTTTTATATAGAATATTAGATACATATTGAATTTCTAATATTAATATTCTAAGTTTCTTCAGTAAAAGGGGTTTTCAATAAGGGCCAAGGAGATTTTTGAAATGAAACAAAACAAGTTGTATGTGAGGTATTAACAAAATTCTTTTTACTTGCGACTTATAGGTACTATAAGGCAAGTTATGCATTCGGAAAAAAATCGAACTCGAGATATTGATCAAAGTTGACATTACGATGATAGCGAAGACTAAAAAAGTGGGTCTCGCAATTCTGTCTGTCTGTCTGTCCGTTCGATTGCAGCTAAGCGGCTCGGCCGATTTTCTTCAAACTTGGTAGATATGGGTTTTAATTTTTCCCCCCGGACGTTTTTTGATTTGATTTTTTAAGACCAAAAATAACGGTACCTGCCATACGAATTTTTTTCGAAATTTTATAAACATTTTTTTTCTCAAAAACTGTTCGACAGATTTTAAAAATAAAAACACAAAAAAATTTCATTTAATTAAAGCTAGGTATTTGTTAAAAAAAAATTTCCCGAAAAATGGTTATTGAGGGTACCCCCCATGGAACCATTTTTTTGTTTTTGATTTTCTCAAAAACGGTACAGCCGATTTTAATCATTTTTTTTTTTGCTCAGGCTCCCCAAAAACATAAATAGAATTGTGTACTCAAATTTTCAAAAAAAATTTTTTGTGTTTTTTAAAAAAACTTCAAATTTTTTTTTCAAAACTCAATATTTCGAAGACCACATGCTAGATTTTTTTTAAACTTTATAAATAAAAGTTTCTCAATATAGTCTACAAGATGTGGGAAAAAAAATTTATTTTACCTAAAAATAAAGGTACCTACCATACAAATGCTAAAAAACTAAAAAAAATGGTTTTCAAAAATCGTATTTTTCTCGAAAACGGCGCCTAGAATTTTGATAAAATTTTTTTTATTTCAATTAATTTTAACAATCTTTAATTTAATTAAAAAATTTTGAAATTAAGATACGAGTATTACAGCATGTACCTACCATAGAACCATTTTTTCGAATTTTGAACTTCTCATTATCCACATAACGGATCTTAATGAACATTTTTATAGAGAAGCTTCTAAAAAGTCTAAAACACATTGCATTTCAAAACTTTAATATAAATATTTTTTGAATTTTTGAAAAAAACAAATCAATTTTTTCTTTTTTTTTTTTGAAAATTCGATATCTCAGAAACGGCTCAATATTTTTTTTTTGTAAATTTTATTTTTATTCGAACAATAATAAAAACTTTAAATTGGCGTACCAAATTTTTTTCTTAAAATGCTTTTAAAAAGTTTGTACATAAAAGCTTTTTTTTAAGAAACCACTGCAACGACTTATAATTTTTGTTCTTGCATAAATTCATATTTGGATAGCATTATGTTTTTGTCTCTTACTACTAAAAGAATTTAAAAAATAATTTGATCCTTATGAACAGTTTTCTCTAATAACATTCGATTTTAAAATTCCTAGTCTATTACATAGGAGCAAGTTCGTGCGACCCAGTCGTGCATTTTATTTTATTTGAAACGCTCATGTATGCCATTTTGTATGGAATATAACATTGTTCAAATGTATGATTCGGCTTCGTACGGTGGCACGGTTCTGAGTGGTCCAATTTTCAATGACTTTTCAGCATAGATCCAACTGAATTTGCGCGATGGCCTGTGCTATGGTATGTTCACCTTATGGGCATCGTTCAATTTTGGTCATGAAATAAGTCTGGTCATGAAATTGGAGCTCCCAGGTCAGTTAGATCTTGTACGAGTGTATAGGCCTAAGTCCCGACATAAATTTTGCGGCCAGGGTAACTGAAAACTATTCACTATTCATGAAAACAGTTGTCAGTTCCCCACGGGAGGCAGTATTCCTGTCAAGAATTTAAGATGCAACCATCACTGGGAATAGAACTCAGACGTCCGGTGCGGTACGACTGCCCATCGCACTGTCTAAAGCTACTAAAGTATTAGGACGTAAGCATTTTTGAAATTATTGATTGATTGGTAAAAGTCTTATATCCTAAATGATTGGCGCGAACATGGCGATGTCCGCTGATGGAACGATAACACAGGTCTACAAAAAAAAAATAATTTTTTGGTGCCTTGAGTTTTGCAGCTGATTTTATTTGTACTTCTAACGCTGATTTCAAAACTGAAAACCATTTTTCCCTAGCAGCTCTAGTTTTTGAGTTACAGAAATATTCAATTTACACTAATTTAAAAAATTCATATGCAAGAAATTCATATGAAAGAATGATCAAGATAAATCTTGGGCACCACATGTAGTTTGCAAAACATGTACTGAACATCTACGTCAGTGGACTAATGGGAAAAGGAGGAGTCTGAAATTTGGTGTGCCTATGGTTTGGAGAGAACCAAAAAATCACTAGGACGACGGTTATTTCTGTCTAGTGAATATCAGAGGCATCAGTAGTAAAAACCGAAGCAAGTGGACGTATTCTGATTTAGATTCTGCTCGACGGCCCATCCCTCATTTCGATGAAGATCCCATACCAACATTTCATCAGCTAGCAGATCTTTCGGAGGATGAAGACAGTGAATATGAGGAAAATGCATCAAGTCCCCAACGATTTAACCAAAGTGAGTTAAGTGATCTCATCAGGGATCTTAACCTCTCAAAACGATCTTCTGAGCTACTGGTATCCCGGCTAAAAGAAAAAAATCTACTTGATGAAGGAACAACAATAACGTTTTATCGTAAAAGGGCAGCAGAGTTGCTTACGTTCTACTCTCAGGAGGAAGATCTCGTTTTAGGTCAGGATGTTAAAGGTCTCTTAACAAAAATGGGCCTTCCCGAGTATGATCCATATCGTTGGCGTCTGTTTATTGACAGTTCCAAGCGAAGTTTGAAGTGTGTGTTTTTACACAATGGTAACGAATTGAGATCAATATTACCTATTGCTCACTCAACCTAAATGAAAGAAGAGTACAAAAATATAGCTTTAGTCTTGGAAAAGATTAAGTATCACGAACATGGGTGGGTCATTTGTGTTGACTTAAAAATGGTTAACTTTCTCCTTGGACAGCAAGGTGGATACACAAAATATCCCTGCTTCTTGTGCCTTTGGGATAGCAGAGCTAAACAAGATCAATGGGTAAAAAAAGACTAGCCTGAAAGAGAGAACATGGTTGTTGGAGAAAAATATGTTAATAATGAGCCTTTGGTTGATCGGAATAAAATAATCCTGCCTCCACTTCATATACATAAAACTTGGATTAATGAAGCAATTTGTTAAGGCTCTAGATAAGAATTCATCATGTTTTAAATTAATATCTACAAAGATGCAAGGATTAGGCATTGAAAAAATAAAAGCTGGCATATTCGATGGACCTCAAATCAGACGGTTAATAAAGGACACCAATTTTGTTGAATCTATGAATGAAAAAGAGCGAAAAGCGTGGACATCATTTGTGTCAGTTGTCGAAAACTTTCTAGGCAACAAGAAGGCTTCAAATTATAAGGATTTAGTTCAAAACATGCTGACTGCTTTTCGTGAGTTTGGATGCAACATGAGCATCAAGGTGTATTACTTGCAAAACTATTTGGACCGTTATCCTGAAAACTTGGGAGACTTGAGTCAAGAGCAAGGTGAACGATTTCACCAGGATATAAGGACAATGGAAGAACGATATCAGGGCAAGTGGGATACGCATATGATGGCAGATTACTGCTGGAATCTGCTAAGAGGTTGTCCGAAAAAACCACAATGCAGATCAAGCAAAAAACAAAGCTTCTTGGGTTCCAGTACATCAAATCAGCAGTGAAAAATATATTGTATATGAAATGTACTCGCTAGTATCTTGTTAATAGAATTATTATTACTAGCCGACCCAGCTCTCGAAATTCGAGTGCCAATTTATTTATTATTTATTATTTATATTATTGGCAGTGTTTTCAAGCAAATTTATTAAATTAAATTTTATTTTATGTAATATGCAAAGTGTTCGACAGTGCAAAAACAAAAATGACCCACAGTGTGTAAATGCGTGTCTCAAGTATATTCTGCACATCTACGTAACTGTGGCTTTCCAACCATATAAAATTTATCGAAATCGGTTAAATACTTTTGGAGAAAAGTGTACCACAAAAAACATGTTTGCCGTTTTATTATATGATTTTATATTTATTATTTTTTTATATTTATATATCACTAAATGAGCTTGGATTTTCAAAGAAAAATGTTTTACTTTCTTCTTTTCACAATTATTTTGGGTATTTCTAAATGGTGTCAGGTTTGCAACACCCTACCCCATAACATAAAAACGGGAGCTGCTAGGCAAAAACCGATTGCAGATTCGTATTCAGGAGGTCGAATTTATTAAAGAACAGTTCAAAAAGTATCGGCACCAAAATGTGTGTATACCTGTGTAATTATTGGATTTGACTCCTTAAACTTATAAGAACATAAGATAAACATAGCAACAACGTAATCTCTTCTCGGAATAGACTGACGGAATAAGTTGGCTTCAATCTTAGACGAGTTCATCAGAAAGCCATGTTTATGTACGTTGGATGAATTCAATTGAGTGAATTAACTTTGTGCTCAACCTAACGTGAGCTGTTCTGATAATTTTAAAGCTAAAGTCAGTAAGGATTTTCAGTACTTGAGAAGTTGTTAAAAAAGAAAATGGTGGGGCCAACATCACATAAGTTACTAGTGCCATTTCTAGGGCCGGTAGGTCGAATATAATCCAAATATTTACACTAAAAACCAGCTAATAAGCCAATATTGATTTAAATAGATAATATAAAATAAATTAGTTAATTTTAGAAAGCATACATAGCTGTTTTATGATTACACTGATAAATAAATAAATAAAATTAATAAATAAACACAAATGAAAAATAAAAACATAAATAAAAGTAAAAATTAATATCAATTGAGTGGTTCATTAAGCAAAACAATCCTCAATCTTTTCTTAAAATTTGTTTCGCTTATACATATATCGTACAAGTGGTCCATTACGCAAATAATTTCTCCTATACCTACACATTTTCACGGAAATGAAAATTTGCACGAAGACTTCTCAAAGGAGCAAAAACATGATTTTTGACAAGATCTTTAATAAATATTACACTAAAATATTTGTATTTTGAATCGGGCGATTGAAAATTGAAAAGCAGACACCTAGTTGAATATGCTGGAACTTCAATATTCCATTCTAATTTGAAAAATAATTCGGTAATTCGGTTTTGAACTCTTTCAATTCTTATAGCATGTGTCGCATAAAAGGGATTCCAAATTATACAACAAGAACCGATCTTAATAGTGAAATGTATACAATTTTGATGGTAAAAGGATTTGTGAAATCTTTTGTATTTCTTCGTATAAATCGTAGTAATCTGTTTGCTTTATTAGCAATATAGGTAAAATGACTTGAAAACGAAAACTTAGTGTCTAAAATAATAACCAAATCTTTTTTAACAAAAACCCTTTCTAAAATGATGTTGTTAATTGTATACTCAACAATTATTGGATTGGATTTTCTGTGTAATGTAAAACTTTGACACTTTTTAACATTAAGATACATTTGATTTTCATTACACCATTTCGCTAATGCATGAAGGTCATCTTGAAGAAGAAGACAATCATTTGGTGTTTCAATGAATCGAAAGATTTTCAAGTCATCAGCATACATAAGATGCCTAGAAAATCTTAGGCGAGATGGAATATCATTGATGAAAATAATGAACATCAGTGGACTTACGTGACTTCCATGGAGAACCGCAGAAGTTACATCGATCTTTGTTTTGATGTTTTAGATCCAATTTTTAAAAATTAGGTTCGATCCTTCAAATAAGAAAACAACCATTGAATAAGAATTGGGTGAAAACCTAAGGCATCGTTAAAAATGTACCAAGATTTTCCGGTTCGGTATATTAAAACAAATTATCAGTGTACGAAAATTAAATAAAGAAACTTTATTAATTTTTTGTATCGATCAGCCAATATACATTATACATACATACATACATACATACATACATAAAGAATAAGAAACTAATGATTTTTACACTTACTTTTTTCGATTATAAATTGGGGTGCGAAATATAAAATGATTTACTCATACAAAAAGGGTGTTAGAAATAGATTTAATTCGCAAGGCTTCAGTGAGAAGGTTTTGTACTGTTTTTTTTTTTTTTTTTTTTTTTAATTCTGACTAAGACCGTCTCAACGTATCTCACGTATTGAAATAAAAGGTTCAATAATTCTCAGGCTACGCTAAGGTGTTAGTAACTCAATCTGCTACATACTTATATGTAAATGAAAATGCTTTTAATTTTTCCAACGTACATTCCAAAAAAAAACACAAAAATTCAGTACACATAGGTACCTTATAGAAAATAGAAAAAAAATGGAAATAGCACCATGCTGACTTAACTGACACTCACGTTTGGGATATCTATAATTTCTCCGATTTGGAGCATGCCTTCGAGGCAGGTAATAGAGGTAAAGCCTGTGCTACCGGAAACATGTATATCCTCTTATACGAGCAACTACTGGCTAATTTATCCGCATCATAATTACTGAAATGAAATATTAAGTAAACGATGTCCACGTGACATCCGGCAAGAGTCTTCGCCAAAGACTTCTACTTATTCCTTTTTTCATTTTAACTTACCCCCTTTACCTTTACGAAAACGACCGGCAGTTGGAATCACCCAACAAGTAAAGTTTTTCTATTTTCCCTTTCTAGCCTCCAACATTCCCAACTCGAAAAAGTTTTTCCTTTGGCATCGGCACTTCACCTCGCAACCATGCTCGTCTGTAGATGTTTTCGCCAAAGCTAGATCTCAGTCCAATAAAAAGTGAACCACTACTATCATACTGATTCTTATTGTAAGGGAATGTGGGCGGTTGTCGACGACAATTGGGCGTATTTGAAAGAAGAAGAAACCGGTTGAATTATTGCAACATGAAAAAATTTTAATCAACCCTACGTGATGTCACGCTATCTTCACAGGCTCACAGAATTTCCACACCCTTTCTTTGCAGACAGCGCACTCCTCGTTCGTCCATACACGGGGTCATATTTCTGCAGGTTCAGCTCAATCATCGTCAGAGTAGTTGACCTATATACATATACCTTTTTTCAGAACAGGAACGGGATGTCTACTCAGCTATTTTGTCATCGTTCTATGTGCGAACTGTAAATTAAGAGTGCGAACCAATGGCGTATCCTTGCAGTGGAACCCGCTCAGCCATGGAGACACGTTGGTCGTCATGGTGTTCAAAATATGGACAAAAAATAGAATTTTGTTTGTTAAGAGCTTTGAAGCCGTACTTAGCTTCTAACGACCATAGTATAATTTGATTTACCGTTTCTTCAGTCCGCTTCCACACCCAACTTCTAGTCGGATAGAAAAAAACCGTGATTGTGGATTAGGTGGTAACCACCATTATTGCAAACACCCACCGGAGTACTTCTAATTAACCAAGCTGTTTATTTTCCTTCGGGGTGTTAAAGAACTATATAACAAAACAAAAAGGATACAGAGGTAACTTGATTGAGGAATGACTATGTGGCAGGGCAGGAGTAGAACTAGAAAACTCGCGAAACTGAACGTGTTTCCCCTTAGGGTAGGTGTTTTTGTGAAGCTTCATATTGTTTTTGTTGCACAATAGTATGATCACATGGTGACCATTTGTGTGTTGCTTCTTGTCTCCTTGAACACATCTTTAACCTTTCGCAATAAAAATAAAATGCACGACTTACACTCTCAACCATTCCTGTGTGCGTACCAGGCACGGAGGGGACCTATTACGAACGGCTAATGAGCAGCACTTTCCATGACAAGAGATACTCTTGGAGAATTTGTCAATTCCTCGCAAGAGACAGTACACTCCTGAAAAAAACTTTTTTGCAGCGGCTGAGAATCGAACTCGAGACCTTCTGCATGACAGACCGACGCACTAACCATTATGCCAAGGGGTACTAAATTTATTATTATTAAATAAATTTTTTATATAAGAAATTACTCTAAAATTTTTCAAGAAAAAAATGTGGGATGCGAATTTTAAGTATTAAATAATATTGATATTAGGAAATAATTTCAAAAAAAAATCGTTCATAGGTTTTGAAGATATTGATTTAAAAAAATTTTTTTTTTTCAAAAAAAACCAACAAATATTTTTTCGAATATTTTTACATACAATATTATTTTAAACTTAAGGGGACTCCTGCTGAAAATTTTGGGTTAAAATCCTTAGAGCCGAGAAAGTCGAAAATAAAAAAAAACGGGTCTATGGCAGGTACCCCTAATAACATTTTGCCCCAAATTTTTTTTTGACTAAAATATAGTCCATGTCCATAATATCACACTTAATTTTTTTATCAAAATCGTTAGAGCCGTTTTCGAGATAAATAAGATTTTGCATTACGGGGTATGGGGGGTACCGTTATTTTTGGAGCTAAAAAAAAAAATTATATTTACCCTCTAGGGAATCACCGAAGATCCTTAACTACCGAGTTTGAAGAAAATACCTCCGGTAGTTTAGGCTGTAGTTCGAGGTACAGACATACAGATATACAGACATACAGACATACAGACAGACAGACGGAATTGTCGGACCCACTTTTTTCGTTTTCGCTATCATCGTAATGTCAACTTTGATCAAAATCTCGAGTTCGATTTTTTTTCCAATTGCAGAATTTGCCCTATAGTACCTACATACATACATATATCGCAAGTAGAAATGTTAAATAACACCTAGTGATGTTTTAAAAATAGTGATTTGAATTTCAAAGCTTATTATTTCAATCAAAATGAAGTAAAATGCACGATTGGATCGCATGTATTTCCTCGTATGTACTCAAAATTTGATATTCTATCGGGTTTTCAATAAGAGCGCTACAAAAGTTTTTTTAAATAAAACAAAAACGGTTTTGGATGTCAATGAAATTCTTTATTCCTGTGAAAGTACGTTCGATGTTATTATGTATGGAACTCGATTTCTTTTGCATGGACGGGCACGCTTGCAGAAGTCCAGACGCTGATGTAGGCCAAGATCTTTTTGCAAAATTCGCCACAACGACGTCACAGAGATGCCCAACGCTTGAGAACGACGTGTGAGAGACACAATTGGGCTTTCTGCAACTGAAGCCTCAGCGGCAACAATATTCTCGACACTACGGGCACTTCTTTGTCTCACTGGCACGGGAACATTTTGTACTGTGCCTGTGGATTCAAATTTTTCCACTAGACGCTCAATAAATTGTTGATCTACTAGGACGATTATGACGACCATAAATTGGACGTAGCGCTCTTAACGTTGAGGCCACTGACTCCGAATTTCGGTAGTAAATTTTAATAATTTCGAATCGTTGTTGGCTCGTATTTCTTTCCATCGTGAAATGGCAAACCTTACTGAAGAGAAATGTGAAAAGAGCGGCAAGAAATATGGCGTCGTTTGCTGTTCCTGTCGCTCTACATTTGTAGCGTCCCTGTTGAAAAACCCTTTATTTGACTTCTGTAAATATTCAGGTTTAATTAATTATGTTATAGACTAAGAATCTTAAAAAATGAATGCTATTAGAAAAAACTGTTCCTAAGCATAAAATTCATTTCAATTCAATTAAAAACAGAATGCAGAACAAAAGTTATAAGTCGTTTTAGCGGTTTCTCAAAAAAATAAGCTTTTATATACAAAATTTTTAAGAAATTTGTAAGAAAAAATTTTGGTACGCCAGCTTTCTTTTTTTTTTTATTATACGAATAAAAATTAAATTTGAAAAAAAAAATATTGACCGGTTTTTAAGATATCGAATTTTAATTTTTTTTTTAAATTTTTAAAATCAATGGCGCAAAATGTTAGTTGAATTAGTACGAAGTTAAATCTGTTTTAGTATGAAACTAGGTTAAAAACACGATTTTGCAAATTTTAATCGATTATAGCATCATACTTCCTCTACCCTTTCATTAAAGTTAAAATCATCGAATACATATTTTATTTTTTTAGTATCGTACTTTTTACAAATTCCACAAAAGGTCTGTTTGTTTATTTTTTTTTTTGCACGAACTGTCATTGTTTTAGGTGTTTTCAGAAGCAATTTATTAAGAAAATTGCTTTAGTACGATACTAGTTAGAAAATGTTTAAAATTAAGAGTTAGTAATTTACTAAAAAGTTAGCAAATTGTTAAGTAGTATCATACTAATTCCTTAATACTAAGTTGTTTAAAATTTTGCGCCAATATTTTTGGAAGTTTTTAGAAGCTTCTCTATAAAAAAATCATTTCATTAAAATCCTCGATGCCGATAGTGAGAAATTCAATTGAATTATAGATTGTCAATGTGAAAAAAAAAACATTTAAAAAAAATTCTAGGCGCGTTTTCGAGCAAAATACAATGATTTTTTAAATATTTGCATGGAGGGAACAGATATCTTTAGATAACTTTAGATAAAATCGAGTATGGGGTTTTCGAAATACTGAATTTTTGAAAAAAAAAATGGATTATTATTTTTTAAAACCAAAAAAAAATATTTTGAAAACTTGAATACATAATAAAGGGTTTTCCAATAAGAGGTGTTATTTTTATATTTAAAGAAAAATGGCATTTTTGGAGATAAATGATCGGATGTTTATTTCATTATAAAGAGGAAAGTATGCCCTTAATAATGGAACACAACATCAGCCAAATAGCCGTGTGTGTGTCTTTGCTGATTGGGTCCTTGAAATGCATGAAAATGATCCGGAATTTCATCGAAAAATCATCTTGACTGATGAGGCCAATTTCCACCTCGGAGGCTACGTCAACAAGCAAAACTGTCGCATCTGGGGCTCGGAAAACCCAAGAGTTATTGTTGAAAAGCCTCTCCATCCTCAACGCGTGACTGTTTGGTGCGGTTTATGGTCCCGCGGGGTCATTGGACCTTACTTTTTCGAAAATGAGGCTGGAGCAACAGTTACGGTCAATGGATTGCGCTATCGAGAGATGATTAATGATTTTTTATGGCCTGAATTGGATGGTATTGATCTGGACAACGTTTACTTTCAACAAGACGGCGCTACGTGAAACACAAGCAATGAAACCATCGATCTTTTACGGGAAAAGTTTCCGGACCGTGTTATCTCTCGAAGAGGTGATCACAATTGGCCACCGAGATCTTGTGATTTAACACCTTGCGACTTCTTCCTTTGGGGCCACGTGAAAGATAAGGTCTACGCCAACAGCCCAGCGTCGATTCAAGACCTCAAAGATGAAATTCGTGAGGCTATCGAGGACATAGGGCAGCCACTTTGCGATTTGGTTATGGAAAATTTCATGAAAAGGATATGGTCCTGTAAGCGTGGTCTTGGCGGCCATTTGGCTGATGTTGTGTTCCATTATTAACGGCATACTTTCCTCTTTATAATGAAATAAACATCCGATCATTTATCTCCAAAAATGCCATTTTACTTTGAATATCAAAATAACACCTCTTATTGGAAAACTCTTTACTATTCAAACTTTTGGTGAACATTAGCATATAAAATGATCAAAATCGGTTGTACGGTTTTTGAGAAAATCAGAAACAGAAAAAATGGTTATAAAGGGGGGGGGGGTTGGCCATAATAACCATTTTTTGTAAATTTTTTTTTAAAGCAACACCTGCATAGCTTTAAGTAAATTAATTTTTTTTGCAAAAAAAAAATTTATAAAATGTCAAAAAAAAATTTAGGCTGGCACCTTCATTTTTGGTATTAAAAAAAAGGAAAACACGTGTGAAGGGGAAAATAAAAATGCTGTTTACCAAGCTTACTATTAATATTTTATTTTTTTATATACGAAATTTCTTTGAGGTTTTCCTGTTTTTTTAATTAATAATATATTTAAGGACATAATTTTGAGACGGCTGTATGACAGGTACCGTTTTAAGAACTAAAAAAAAAACAATTACTCCTCTAGGGAATCACCGAAGAGCCTTAAGCACCAAGGTTGAAGCAAATCACTTCATCGTTTTAGGCGGTAAGTCGAGGTCTATACATTCAGACATACAGAATTGGAATTGCGAGAACCTTGTTCTCTAATCATCATTATGTCAAGTTTTATCAAAATTTTATCTTCTATTTTTTTCAAATGCAAAACTTAGTGCCTATATCGGAAGTAAATATGCAGTTTCTATTCTACAAACATATGTACTATACTTACTTATCCACTTACTGAATAATTAGAGCAAGCACTCTGCAATCCGCCACGCTCTAATCTTTAAATCGAATGTTCAATCTTTCATTTTGCTTCGAACCTGGGGCTGGGATTAGAAAATTGTCTTGACAGTCTATCTACTTTCTTGACTACATCTACATCTTAGTACAGTACAAAGAGTTTGTAGTTGTACCCCTCTTCATTCACCTTCCTCGTACACAGTACCAAATACTCGTTCAAAATTTTTAAGAGTCGAATAACAGCTATCCGTCCAATACTTGACACCATAAAGTAGGACTTAGTGTATAAGGATTTTGTAGATTGTGCTATTCTTACAAAAGGTCATATAATTCGGCTTAAGTTTTGTAAAGAGTCTTTGTTCGCGGCCACTTATAGTTTTAACTTTTAGTCAATTACTTTGCTTCTTAGCTTTCTTTTGTGTATGACCGGGATTGCGAGTATATCTACTTTACACATACTGACTTAAGATTTAAGTTTTTAAGTTAGACCTCGGATGTTAAGTGTTTTTATGTTTCATTATCATCATCATTATGGAAGACTCATTAAGTTTTTTCTTAGCATGTATGTTTTAAGAGGTGGGAACTTATCTCCCAGACACAACCCCCAGAACCAGAAGAAAAGGCTTTCCTTTTACCAAAGGACGGTTAATCTGATACCATTAATCCTCTCCGAGAGTATAAGAGCTGCCGTTGGTATCAACCCTCGCTATTTAATGAAAATACTTACTGACCTCAGATCTAAATATGTCGGAGTATTTTTTTTGTCAGATTATCTCACGTAAAGTACGAGTTTGGACTAACTGGGACTGGAGATACCACCTTTGTACGGTGGTGGGTAATCACTTTCGTGACAGGATAATTAGTAATGACTCTACTACTACTCTACTTGTTTTTCGGAGGTATACTGCTCTACAAATCCTCCAAAAGTATCTCTTTTCATAAAAAGTGCTTCTCGTCTAAATCCTTCAGACTCGGCAGAAAGTTGTAGTCCTGCTAAAACGCGCACAGAGAGTTGTAAGCCACTAAACTTGGGATCTCTACGAGTCGTTGACTTCGAATTTAAGTGTTTAGAATATCGGAAAATATTTTAAATTGTACAGCTGCCTCATCGTTAAATGATTTTTACTGTCAACAAAAAGAATTCTGAGGACAGAGATTCTGAGAAAGTTGTAATCTGATTTAAATACATTTAATAGCACAAATCTTCCTGAAAATAAATAGACGATGAAAGTGCAAAAACATTTGTTTTGGATCAATTTTTTTTCTTTTATATTATATTGGAAAATAAAAGTTATGAAAAACATTACGTATGGTCACCTTTAGCATGACCTGAATGAATGATTCCTTGGAGCTCCTGAAATTGGTTGCTTCAGAGAGATTAAAGTCACTGAAAGCTTTACTGGAATTTATAGGGCAACTCTTCGAGGGAATTATGATGTCCGAACTTTAATCTATGCTCTGTTTTATGTATAAAGGGTTTTTCACAGTTATAATTAATGTCATGGGGATGAATGACCTACTTGCGATTTCTCTAATAAATATAAAAAGTAAAGAAGCATTCTTTTTCATGAACGGTCATAAAATTAGACTGATAGTTAAAAGAGAGTTCGGAAGTAAAAGTGTTTCTAAAAATATCTTTGGGCCATGTTTGTTGCAAATACTTTGAGCATAGTTAATTTATAAAGGAAAGATTTTATGGGAAATCTTATAATTTTTTCGAATTAAATTATTTCTTGCTAAAGATTTGTATACCTATACTTGTGTTATATATTGAGTTTTTCATAGTTCAAAGATAAATGAAATGTATCATTAAAATCTGTTGGATATTAAAGTTAAACATTAAAATCTTATTCAATACCTGGTGAGGATCGAAAGCATACGGTATAACAACAGGAACAATTGACTCAAATTTTATATGTCTTGGCCGACTAATGAACCCACAGATCAGATTTGTGATATAACTTGTTTTTTCTGTTTGCAGTGTAATAATACGCCTTTTTCCTTTTCAGCGGGTGTACTACGTATACATGGTGAAAGGATATGTCCTATTGAACTGCACCGAAATTGCTCATAACAAGAAGGATAAGGCTAAGAGGACCGCAGAGGAAGCTATAGTAACCTCTTTGGTCGTGTTCATTTATGAATGCCTTAATCATTTCATTTACCTACATATATTTAATTCTTATTTTCGAATTCGGGAATTTATTTATTGTTTTTTTTTTTTTTTTTTTTTTGATAATTGACCCTCACTCAAGGGATTATGACAACCCTTAAAATATTTTAACACTGTACGAGGGTTCAGGAAGGGTTCAGGAGGCAGAATTGAGTATAGGAGATAACGATGTATATTTGTCTTAAATGTCTGGATATTGAAATGGGAAGGAGAAACAGAGTTGGGTAAGGAATTGCACGTTGAAAATTATTAATAATTTTAAAATGAATTAGACCCCTAATTTTAAGTATGAAAAACTCCTTGTTTTATTTTCCGTGTAGAGGCTCATCAGCAAACTATAGAAGGCTCGTTTTAAAACTTCTAAACAGATGTACAAAATCAGCCAATCGAGGCGTGAAATACCTAGCGATCCACATCAACTAGTTAATGAGATTCTATCCACGGAACTTGCCTGTCTTCGTTACATTCATTAATGAAAAGAAGAATCGAATTAGATCAACACAACATAAACCTAAGAAAAGTTATCATGTACAACGTTACATTTTAGTACAACATGACCGAGACAGTCATGAAGGATCTTCAAGGTCTTGCAAGGAAAACGCTAAGATTTGTATTCCAAAACTGTACAAACAATCTTCGAATGTACGAGTACCTATACTTAATTATGTTACTCTTCCACGAATGGACAGAAAGCATATGATATCTAAAATCCTCCTTGTGAAACCACAGCCTCCAATGAAGTATACTCTTAATTTAATCTAAGAACGAAGTGAAAGATCAAAGATTATGGGAAAATTCCTCTTAATTCAAAATGATAAATATCCCAAAATTTTAATTAATTATAAAAACGCAATGCGTATCAAACTCCCCATTTTCCTGGAATCTAAGCGTTACTTTTACAGAAAACAGTAAAAAGAGACCTTTATAAAAACAAATCAATTAGAAAAGTATAATGCCACATCAAATCGTATGAGGATTTAGAGTTCACTCGGGCGTATACGTACTTATTTAATTTAAGAATTTTGTGTACGCCCTTACGATTCAGATTTAATTATTGTCTTAAAATTCTTTATATCCTGATGAAAGTTAAGTATTTTCCCAGTATGAGGAACACTTATATAAGAAAACCAATTTAAAACATCTTGTCTTTTTTAACTTACTTTTAAAATTACATATACCTGTATAAAAAACTCGCATATTAAAAAAAACGGTTTTTTATACACATACTTTTATTTTAAGAATGAAAAAGGGGTATCCCTAAATGTTTTTTCCAAATTTATTGATAGCTTCCAAGCTTACTTTCCCATAGAATAACAGCAACAGCAACAAAAAGTTAACGAATTTTGTATGATTAAATAAAAAAACACATCCAATGTACATAAATATGTACATTGGATTTGTTTTTCTTTGTTTTTATTGCTAAATTTAAATGTATAGAAAATTTTCTTTCATATATCGATATTTCTTAGATAAGAATTTTTATATATGCGTGTTGTACTGTACTAAATATGTACCAATAGTTATAGACATAATATCTACAGGGGGATATTTTCAAATATACCGCCAATCTCTTTAAAAAACAATACCTCACTTTTGACGGTGTTCACTTTTGACAATTTTCACATTTGAACAAGGTAGAAAATGAATAGTCCAGGGGCCTATTGCACCATCTTACAAAATTGTGATTACAAGCATTTTTTTAACAAATTTGTAAAAAATCGTGATTTTTTCATTTGTAATTTATTTGTTAAACACAAATTTGTACTTGTGAATTACAAGTCACAAATTTGTTGACAAATAGAATTTTTTGTTGCATTAAAAAAAAAAAAGTTGTAATTGTTAATTACAAGCTAAAATTTGTGAAAATCGTTGTTTTTTTTGTGGGTTTCTGTTGCACTATAATAAAACGATCACAAATTTGTTTCAGTTTGTGAAAAAATTCTACAGGTGAAAGACAAATTACAAGCACAAATTTGTGACTTGTAATTCACAAGTACAAATTCGTGTTTAAAAAAAAAATTACAAATGAAAAAATCTCGAATTTTTACAAATTTGTTAAAAAATGCTTGTAATCACAATTTTGTAAGATGGTGCAATAAGCCCCAGTTTATTTTCATTCTGACGTTCTCTTTTCTATTCATAATTCCATACAATTTTAAAAGATATTTTCAGTCACGATTTGTATTCTTAATTTAGTTTCTTGGAAAGTTAAGTATGTAGCTAAAATGTGTGTAGTTTAAGAATACCAACCAATTACCTTTTTTTCAATCTCCGAAAGTACTTCATATACTTAAATTTCTCAAGAAATCAAGTCTGGAAGAAAATTTGTAGTATGGACGAGCTCTAAATAGATGCACAATAGATCTAAAGGTCGCAATGCACTTCACTTGAAAATTTTATCGATTTCGTTATCAAATTTTTCGAAATCGTTTTTAAGTGAAATTGTGGTGATCTACAATTCTTTTTATCGCTTTTTCAAATCGATCTTATTCGCTTACCTGTTTAAGGAAAAATCATGTTAAGTATTTCCTTTAAGAAATAAAATACCTTACAATCATAGCATTTTGAAAAGTATCTTTTTTCATTATAAAATAAAATGCACGACTGGAACACTCGATGTTGCTCTTATGAAAAATACCAATAATTTGAAAAATGATTAATAGAGAAAAATGTTCATAGCCATAAAATTCATTCATTCATTCATTAAATGACTAAAACAATTTTTACTTGCGACTTATAGGTACTATAAGGCAAGTTATGCATTCGAAAAAAATAGAACTCGAGATTTTGACCAAAGTTGACATTACGATAATAGCGAAGCCTAAAAAAGTAGGTCTCGCAATTCTGTCTGTCTGTCTGTCTGTCTGTTCGACTACAGCCTAAACGGCTCGGCCGATTTTCTTGAAACTTTTAATTTTTTCCCCCACACGTTTTTTTCTTTTTTTTTTAAGACCAAAAATAACGGTACCTACCATACGAATTTTTTCGAAATTTTATAAATATTTTTTTTTTCTCAAAAACTGTTTGACAGATTTAAAAAATAAAAATGCAAACAAATTTCATTTAGTTAAAAAAAAAAATTTGCGAAAAATGGTTATTGAGGGTACCCCTCATGGAACCATTTTTACTTGCGACTTATAGGTACTATAAGGCAAGTTATGCATTCGTAAAAAAAATTGAACTCGAGATTTTGATCAAAGTTGACATTACGATGATAGCGAAGACTAAAAAAGTGGGTCTGGCAATTCTGTCTGTCTGTCGCTGCGACTACAGCCTAAACGGCTTGGCCGATTTTCTTTAAACTTGGTAGATATGGGTTTTGATTTTTTACCCCCACACGTTTTTTTCTTATTTTTTTTAAGACCAAAAATAACGGCACCTGCCATACGATTTTTTTTCGAAATTTTATAAACATTTTTTTTCTCAAAAACTGTTCGACAGTTTTCAAAAATAAAAACACAGAAAAATTTCATTTAATTAAAGCTAGGTATTGGTTGAACAAAATTTTCCGAAAAATGGTTATTGAGGGTACCCCCCAAGGAACTATTTTTTTTGTTTTTAATTTTCTCAAAAACGGTTCAACCGATTTTGATCATTTTTTTTTTGCTAAAGCTCCCCAAAAACATTAATAGAATTGTGTACTCAAATTTTCAAAAAAAAAAAAATTTTGGATTTTTAAAAAAAACTTCAAAATTTTTTTTTCAAAACTCAATATTTCGAAAACCCAATGCTAGATTTTTTTTAAACTTGATAAATAAAAGTTTCTCAATATAATCTACAAAGTGTGAGAAAAAATTTTTTATTTTACTTAAAAATAAAGGTACCTACCATACAAATGCTAAAAAAATTTAAAAAATGGTTTTCAAAAATCGTATTTTTCTCGAAAACGGCGCCTAGAATTTTGATAAAATTTTTTTTCTTTCAATTAATTTTTACGATCTTTGATTTAATAAAAAAATTTTTGAAATTAAGATATTACAGCTTGTACCTACCATAGAACCATTTTTTCGAATTTTGAATTTCTCTTATCCACATAACGGATCTTAATGAAAATTTTTATAGAGAAGCTTCTAAAAAGTCTAAAACACATTACATTTCAAAACTTTAAAATAAATATTTTTTGAATTTTTGAAAAAAAAAATCTATTTTTTCTTTTTTTTTTGAAAATTCGATATCTCCAAAACGGGTCAATATTTTTGTTCGTAAATTTATTTTTTATTCGAACAATAATAAAAACTTTAAATTGGCGTACCAAAATTTTTTCTTGAAAATCTTTTAAAAAGTTTGTATATAAAAGCTTTTTTTTAAGAAACCACTACAACGACTTATAATTTTTGTTCTTGCATAAATTCATAGTTGGATAGCATTGTTTTTTTCTCTTACTACTAAAAGAATTTAAAAATTAATTGTATCCTTATGAACAGTTTTCTCTAATAACATTCGTTTTTAAAATTCCTAGTCGATTACATAGGAGCAAGTTCGTGCGACCCAGTCGTGCATTTTATTTTTGTTTTTGATTTTCTCAAAAACGGTACAACCGATTTTGATGATTTTTTTTTTGCTAAAGCTCCTCAAAAACATAAATAGAATTGTGTACTCAAATTTTCAAAAAAAAATTTTTTGGATTTTTAAAAAAAACTTCAATTTTTTTTTTCAAAACTTAATATTTCGAAAACCCCATGCTAGACCTTTTTTTTAAATTGATAAATAAAAGTTTTTCAATATAATCTACAAGATGTAAGACAAACAAATTTATTTTACCTAAAAATAAAGGTACCTACCATACAAATGCTAAAAAATTAAAAAAAATGGTTTTCAAAAATCGTATTTTTCTCGAAAACGGCACCTAGAATTTTGATAAAATTTTTTTTCTTTGAATTAATTTTTACGATCTTTAATTTAATAAAAAAAAAAAATTAAATTAAGATATTACAGCTTGTACCTACTATGGAGCCATTTTTTCGAATTTTGAATTTCTCATTATCCACATAAGGGATCTTAATGAAATTTTTTAAAGAGAAGCTTCTAAAAAGTCTAAAACACTTTGCATTTAAAAACTTAAAAATAAATATTTTTTGAATTTTTGAAAAAAAAAATCTATTTTTTCTTTTTTTTTTTTGAAAATTCGATATCTCCAAAACGGGTCAATATTTTTGTTCGTAAATTTATTTTTTGTTCGAACAATAATAAAAACTTTAAATTGGCGTACCAAAATTTTTTCTTGAAAATCTTTTAAAAAGTTTGTATATAAAAGCTTTTTTTTAAGAAACCACTACAACGACTTATAATTTTTGTTCTTGCATAAATTTATATTTGCATAGCATTCTGTCTTTGTCTCTAACTACTAAAAGAATTTAAAAAAATAATGTTATCCTTATGAACAGTTTTCTCTAATAACATTCGTTTTTAAAATTCCTAGTCTATTACATAGGAGCAAGATCGTGCGACCCAGTCGTGCATTTTATTTTTATTAGTCGGAGCTGAAAACAAGGATCATGTGATTTCTCAAGCAAATCATTATCATACAATATTTTTGAAAAACAAATTTTAGAAAAAATTTAGGAACACCAACTTAAAATTTGTATTACTGTACGAATAAAAAATAATTTTCAAAATAAAAATATTGACTTACCGAAATTTAAAAAAAAGATTTTTTTACAAAAATTAAAAAAAAATTAAGTTTAGAAATGCAATATTTTTAAAACTTTTTAGAAGTTTCTTTTTAAAAAAAAATCATTAGAATCCGTTATGCCGATAATGAAAAATTTAAAATTAAATAGGTACTGCCAGTAATATCTTAGTTTCAATTTTTTTTTATCGAGTTGCACCTTTGTATATATAACCTATAGTATTATCATGGATTTTGTATTGCGAACTCTAACCTGGTGGTGGCGCTGAAATTAGCGCCAGATTTTAATCTTTGTACAAAACGTATTCCAAAAATAAATTTTCTCATTAACTAGATGATTAGACGAACATTTTCTGAAAATTCTCTCTCTTTCTTTAAAACTCGAAGTTGTTCAATTTTGAAGATTTGGGAAGAAATCCGATTTTCAAGCAACAAAAATGAAAAACCGCTGGTAGCACTATCCAAAACATGTCCGAAATTGATAAAATTTTGAGGAATTTTTTTTTTTTGAGTTGGCCTTTCATATTCTGAGGTACACTCCCTAAATTTTTTTAATCACCATAATTTGTATGTTATTTGTACCGTTATTTTTAAATAAATTAAAAAAATTTCCTCACAACTTGTAGATTGTAATAAAATAACTTTTAATTGTCAAATATATGTAGTTTAGAAAAAAAAATCTTAAATCCAAAAAAAAATGTTTATATACATAAACAATACTATCCAACTTTTAGGAAGCATATAACAAATTATCAAAATCGATTGTACCGGTTTTGAGAAAATCATTTTTTCGAATTTTGAATTTCTCATTATCGGCAAAACGGATTTTAATGAAATTTCTTATAGAAAAGTTTCTAAAAAGTTTGAAAAACATTGCATTTCAAGACTTTAAAAAAAATATTTTTTGAATTTTTGAAAAAAAAAAATCTATTCATTGTATATAAAAGCTTATATTTTTAAGAAACCACTACAACGACATAATTTTTGTTCTTGCATAAACTAATATTTGCTTGAAGCCCATAGCATCCTGTTTTTAGCTCCAACTACTAAAGGATTTGTTTTAGTCATTTAAAAAATTAATTTTATGCTTATGAACAATTTTTCTCTAATAACATTGAAATACTAGGGCAAGTTCGTGAGACCTAGTCGTCCATTTTATTCTTAAAATCTGTGGAACAGTTTTTGATTAAAAAAAAATATTTTATAAAATTCTAAAAAAAAGTTCGTATGGCAGGTATTCCGTTATTTTTTGTCTTTAAAAAAAAGAAACAAAAGTATGGAAGATTTAAACGAAGTTTTAAACGGCTGAGCCGCTTAGGCTTTAGTCAAACAGACAGAATTGCGAGATCCACTTTTTTCGTCTATATAGTACCTAAACAGGGTGTCCCTTAATTCGTGCATAATATCTTAGGACGTGATTCTTGGGTATATTTAAAGAAGAAGTCGATTTTTATACCATATCAGGGATTTAAGCCATGTTAACGATAATTGCGCTGTTAGTACTAATGATAGGAATTTTATTTAGGCCTTTATTTTTATAAGAATTACCAGCCTTTGTAATTGCGATATCTTTTGTAATTGATATCGTATCTCAGTCTTGTGATACCCAGTTTCTAACATGTTCCATTTTTCCTGCCCATGCAATTTTTTTTACTTTGGGCTCAGTTTTCTCCAGAAAATGCGTAATAAACACAACGTTTTAATATTTGTTTTATTCAAAAAAACCCTTTTTTTGTTTTACTGGATATCGCAAGACTGAGATAAAATATCAAATTTGTTGAACGGAATTACAAAGGCTGATGTTTCTTTTAAAATCAAAGGTCTAAATAAAGTTCCTATCACTAGTACCATTAGTACTAAGAGCGCAATTACCGTTAACAGGGCCTTTTCTTAAATCACCGATATATGAATACATATATATGATATAAAAATTGGAGATATGTGACGTTAACAATCAAAACGGTGCTAAAGGCACTTTTTTCAAAATATGGAGTGTGGTATACCAAAAAAAAAGAGAACTAGAGAATGGTGGAAAAATTGTTAGTGAGAACTTAGTCCCCCAGTGGGCTTGTGTTTTGTTTTTTACTTTTTTTTTATATAATATCTATTAATTTAACACATTTCCTAGCATTATTTAGCAGTTGTATACAATACCTAGGAAACATATACATCTCCTAGGAAATATGTATTTTAAATAATCTTTTTATACATTTCCTAAATAGACTCGTCATTGTATACATTTCCTAGGAATTGTATATAATTCCTAGGTTTCATACATTTCCGGTAACATATACAAATATCGAATGAAATATAATCCGTATATCTGTTTATTCAGCTGCGACATGTATGAATATTAAATGTGTCCATTCGCTCTCGTTTTGATTTACTTTTTTCTTCATCTGACATAGGAAGCGTTATCCAACTTGCACAAAATCGATTTGTAAATTCTCGTAGTTCTTGTGCACTTGACGTACTAACTGATAAATGTGTATAAATTAAAATAATTTTTTTATTTTTTGTCTACTTCCTTTTTAATTCATGTCATTCGACCTCAACTCAAAGTTATTTATGGGCAAATACGTAAGTACAAAACGAAAATAAAACACAATTAGTTTTGTTCCTACTTTGTTTTTCGTTTTAATTTTACATAATTATAATAATAATAATAATTTCTTTTTCAAATATATTTTTGTTCTTTTCTTTTCTTTAAATAGCAATTACAAAATTATAGTAAAATACAAATAATTTCCGTAACATTCATATTGGAAACAGATTATCGAGATTTTTTTAAACTTTATCTAATAAAGCGGTTGATGTCATTATATTTTCTTTGCAATAATAAAGTGCATTATATCTCTGTATTGCACAGGAAAACAAATAAGATACAAAAAAAAATAATATATAAATATATATGCAAAACTACTAAATGTCGGTGCTACTTTTAGATAAGAATAATTGAATTAAAGGAACAGCAGTTTTACATTTATGTATTTTAGTTCTAAACCAAATTAATTAAATGATATAAATTTGAGATATAAAAAAATTGAACATAAAGATTAATTTTGACAGTTAATAGTGACGGAAAATGTGTCATATAATATATTTTATTTTATACATATACTCATATAATAAATAAATGTGTGCTTCTAACGGCTTTGGCTCTTGGAGTGAGCGATCAGCCATTGAAGTGTGATGTCAATGTTATCTTTTTCTTTACACGAAATACTGTAGCAGCATATCTCTCGATCTTGTATGCTGGAAAGATTCCTAAAATATAAATGTTTTTTTAATTAAGTTCTAATCAATATTCTATTTGCTGACGATATCTGGCACTTGCACCCTTGAAGTGAGTCTTCTTAGGCTCAAAGGTAAAATTAGTTTTTTTTTCTAGTTTTAGTTCTAGTGTCAGAGATGTTATTAAAAAGAGGTCTAAATCTGCATAAAATTCCAGGTCTGGAAACCTGATTTGTATTCAACAACAAATATTAAAGATGTTTTTATGACAGAAAAGTCGGGAAAAATATATTCTTTTTAGCAATTTGTGAAAGTATTTAACACCATGTGTAGCAAAAACATATGGTGGAAGAAAGTTATAAATTTTTTTACTAACAGAGCAAAATGAAAGGTTTAACTGCTTTAAAATTCCTCATGTAACTAAGAATATATATTTCGAATACAAAAAAACTGAATGCTCTTTTTTATTGTTTGTTTTGGCATTTAAGCTTTTCATTATATTTTGAAAATTATACTGTTTACGTGGTTGACGCCATTTTACCATTACCAATGGGCTATTTTATAGTTCTTATCATAGTTGTTTTCAGAACCTTGGACAACGAACTTCTTAAAAAAATCTTTTGGTTATTTAGTTTTAGGATGCAAGAGTTTATGGCTTCTCTCGTAAACACGAGACTTTAAAAACCCAGGCATCCAACTTGACAGTTCAACGCACTAAGTATAATGATAAGGTTTGCTACTACAACTATAATATACAAATAATATACAAATATAATAATACAAAATATAATGGAACTTACATTCGTTCTATAAGACCAGTCTCGTCTAAAGCACCGGGAAGATCTCGTTTATTACCCAAAACAAGAACTGGAATACCTGCTAACTGTGGCTTATCCAACAATGAGTGTAGTTCATTCCTAGATGCTTCCATTTTATCAAGATCAGCAGCATCCACCATATATCTTAAGAAAATTATACAAAATTAAGAACTTTTTACACACACTAATCATTGTGTCAAAATTAAAACTTACACAATTGCATTTACTCCACGGCAATATCTTTCCCACATTGATCTAAATCTTGGTTGTCCACCGATGTCCCAAACTTTTATAGTAACATTGCCTTTGGTAATTTTGCGCATGTTGAATCCTACTGTTGGAATCATATCTTCGGCAAACTGACCAGACTGAAAAGAAAAACAAATTGGTTATTAATAACTTCTTTAGAGATGGTAGGTACTATAATTGTATACTTAGTTTACAGAGAAGTGCAAAAAATTCGTTTCTAAAATACAATGTATTTATAGGCATGTACATGTACATATGTGTGAAGTGTATAAACAGCTATAAAAGTGCTAAATTTATAAGTAAACATATCGAATCCTAACCGCTGGCTCAAGAAATTTGTTAATTGTGGCAGAAGTCGACTCCGAATTAAGGATCGTTTTTAAGCAAGCAAAAAGCCGCCAAAATGTAAGCTTTAGAGAACAAAATTTTATTTGATATTTCATATTAAACTAATTGAGGATAATGTCCAGAATTCAGTTATGACGGGTTTTTTTTTTTACAGGCGGAGACCTGTAAATTGGCAACACTGTTTTCAGCGACAGCGGATTTGAAAGTTCTAGGTTTTTTGAGATTGGTGAGGTTTGGCTAATCATCGTGAATCATCTTAACGCTGAAAGATTTTGACTGTGGCCTGGAATTGGAAAATTGATGTAAGATGAACTGAATTTTACAAAAAATTGCGTATTGTCAAAGCCCTCAGTAGTCAACTGATGAGTCCTCTGCCCGGACGTAACGCCAATTCTTTCAAATAAAGACAATTTCAAAAATACTAAAAACATTTTTCTGTATTTTATTTTAAAAACACTAATTATAAACTTAGCATATTTGTAAGTTTTTGGATGAATACTATATTTTATCCTACTTACAGTTATCAATAAATACTAAAAATGTTTCAATATTTAGAAAATTATTCATTTTTAATAACGCCAGTGATTCCTTTATTTAAATTTTAGCTTAAGCCTCACAACGTTGCTTTCGGATGGATTACCAAGCATTCTCAATTTCTTTGCACAATTCAGATACATTCTTTGGCGATGTTCTACATTGTCCCATAAATTTTCAATTGGATTAAGATCGGGAGATTTCACAGACTACTGCAAAACGGTAATTGTATTGACCTCTAAGCAAATTTTTAGTAGCTTCGTAGAGTGCTTAGGGCCATTATCGTGCATGACAGGGGCAAATTTTCTTCAGCAAACGATATAATATGGTCCACAAGAACACCTTATAGACGTGCTGATCTACTTTGGTATCAGTCTTTATAATGGAACCTACACAGTGCCAGGAAAAAGCATCCCAAACCAATACATTTCTACCACCGTGTTTGGGCGTTTTAAGCGTGTTCCTAGTGTTGTGTTACATGTTTGGTACACAGCACATCAAACATATTTCTTTCAGTCAAATTCAAACCGACAGAACTTAGATGCATCATTTTAAAAAAATAATAAAATTAAGTGGTTTGCCCAGTTCAGGTTTGGCAAATTCTAACCGTGCATTTTTCATTTATTTCATATTTTATTTATTTATTTCAAATAGCCTCAAGATTAAATCTTTTTTATGGCTCCAAAATTTACAATTAAATTATTTACAATATGTACAATGTAATTTAAATTTGTAAATTTAACTAGTAGAAAAGAAAAAATATATACAAAGTTAACAATTTTAAGTCTGGGTTGTATATGTATGTATATGATCTTTTAAAGACGAGATGAATTCATTTAAATTTGAAATATTTTTAAATTGAGAAGGTAGACTATTCCAAATTTTGGCACCAAAAACATAGGGATATTTAAGTTTTTAGTCCGCAAGGATGAAGAAAATTGAATTTTATCGAATAGAAAAGGAGGCTGCTGTTGATGAATTAAGTTGAAAATAGATTTACATATTTCAAGCTTACACATGAATTGTATGCTACGTTTAGCTTTTGTTTGGCGGTTGAGTCCATACCAGCATATAAGGATGCCTCATAAGATATGATTTGATAAAGTAAAGTTTGAAGCAACAAGTCTACTATTTTGTAGTATACAATATGAAATTTTCCACAAACGTCTTGCCCTGAAAGTTTTTGTTGGAATCTAGTTTTTCGCTACCCAACGCACCCATGCTAATTTTTTTCATTCGACCTGGGTCTTAGGTAGCTGAAGAATTATTTGTGTCATATTTTATCCTTAATTCGCTACGAATGGCAATAGAGCTTTTAAAGGAATCCTTTGTTAATGACAAACAAATAATTAGTCTTCTTTCATAGTTGTATTTCCTGTTTGGCGAACTCAGAAATTTCAAAAATTATTCGACTTTCAGCTTTCATGTTCAAGATGTGACTTCCTTTTTCTTTGTTTTTGGATTATTTTATTTTTTTTTCAATTATCTACATATACAGGGGCGACAAAATAAATAGCACATGTAGTCTTAAATTTCTGTGATGAAAGTTTTTCCCACTTTTTTAAACTTTAAAGAGCTGTTTGACTTATGAGGAAGTAAGACCAAATATACATATCTCTGATTTAAAAATAAAATGAAGTATATTGAACTCATAAAAAAAAAACTACAACAAAATTAATTATACAATTTAAGTATACTAGGACAAAATAAATAGCACATTTCGTAAATAACAAATAAAAAACATATTAAATAACAAACTTTTAACATTATTTGAAGAAAATATCCGGTATTTGGTCAAGTAACCCTTATTTTTAATCACAGCGGAATACCGGCGTTTTATAGACGAAGGAAGACTCCGGAATCGTTCAACAGATACTGAGTACCAGGCTTGCTGGACTTTCCGTCAAGTTTTGTAGAAATTTGAAGTATCAGTTCAATTTATCGCTTCGTCCACAACATTCTACAAGTACTTAGTAAGGGACTAAGCTGGCTTATTCCTAAACAGCGGTTTTTTCGATAAATAGCCATTGCTTCACAGACTTAGCAATATGGTTAGGATCGTTATCCTGTTGAAATTTACACGTCAAGGGCATTTCCTCCTCGGAATACGGTAGAATTGTATCCCGCAGGATTTCCTTGTATTATAAATGGTCCTTAATACCCTCTATCTGATGAAGTGGTCCCATACCATGCCAATAAAAACATGCCTAAACAAGAATGCTACCCCTACCATGCTTAACAGACTTTATGTGTATATTCTGGTCATATTCCTGGTGGATTCCTCGTCGAAAGTAGTTTTCACCATCTGACCCAAAGGATTAAATTTATACTCATCGCCCCGTAATGTATTTCTCCACCAATTTTGAACTTTTGAAATATGCTCCCTTGCAAACTGCATCCGACGTAAGAGATTAATCTTAAAGACGACTGCTTTCTTTCCGGCAAATCGTCCAAACAGCTTTTTTCCACTGGGACAGTTTCTAATCGTACTTACAGACACATTAACACCAAGATCTTGTTCATTTGCATGTTCAATTTTTGGGACTTAGCTCAGGCAGACGATGTCAAAATCAGTTCAAGGGGTGGTTTTTCTGGTCTTACTTACTTAAACGAATTTTGTTTTGAGCACTTCCTTCTTCTTCGCAATGATGAAGAGCATTTATAACATTCTTATTCTTCCTTGAAAATTTTTATTTTCCCTCTAGTTCAGATTTCGTGTGACTTTTTTTTCATAAAATCAAAAACCCCTAGGGTAAACGTCAGCGCTGATTGTTTTCCACTTCTCATACTAAATTTTAGCAATTAAAATTGAAGCAACTTAACTAAGAACCTTATTAAAACTCATAACTTTTTCACTAAGCTTTTAAAAGTTAAGAATATTTGTTAAAAATGTATTAAATTTGCAACGGAAACAATATGTGCTATTTAAATTGTCCTCACCTGAGTGCAACTTGTGTACCATTTGACTTTTTTATAAAATAATTGAAAAGTCTTATCCCGTTATTTGATATTCAAAGTCCAGATACTCAACATTCAAAATCTACAACAAAAATTGTCCTACAGTACCGGATTTCAAAATGCACTTTATGTTTTAAGGCCAAGAAAGAATTTTTAACAGAAGTGTGCTATTTATTTTGTCGCCACTGTATCATTAATATTAAGAAAAAACAAAAAAAAAAGAAACTCGGAGTTTTCAAAACGTGCTAAATTTGTAAAATACATAAAAACAATTTCAATAACATACCTATACAGTCAAAGTTTTTCTTAAAACAAAAATTAATAAAATTTTTATGCAAATGTTTTTTTTTTTGCAAATATGGTTGTCGATGTCTGTAAACTTTAAAATTCTTGAAAATATGCTACTTCTGCTACAAGTGTGCTAAATTCGTGTCCACTACTGTATATACTTATACATATACATACATACATTATATAGTTGCTTAATTATTTAATTGCATTTGGTTTTTGATTCAAAAGATCATCAAACTGATATCAAAACTAAACATGTAATATGTGTGATGTGCAATTTAAAAAAAAAAATAGACCAAAAATACAGAAATATTCTCACAATCATAAAAATAAAAATTAAGGTATCTGCATTTGGACGACCTTCTGAATTAAAACGTTTTGCAAAGAAATCAAAACTGAAATAAACTTTTATACGTTGAGAATATTGATAACAAGCAATATATTTTCGCATTCCCTTTTTATTTTCTCTGTAAAGAAAATACATTCTGCATACATACATATATGTACATATATGTACGTTTGATTATACATAAACGTATATATGTATTTGATAATTTTAATAAATAAATTTGAGGTGCAACACCTTATTGAGAATCAGGGAATTGTGACTTATAATTCTTAAACATTCCAGTGTGTATGTTTTTGAAGCCCACACTTGAAATATCATTTCATCTTCTTCACCATCTTCATCTCCAAATGACTATGAATTCGTTATGGATTTTTTACAGAGTTTACTCAAAGTAAAACACAATATTAGATACAACGAAATACAAACTTCAGGATCAAAAAAGTGTTCGTTTGAAATTCCGGAACGGAGAATTATATACTAAGTAAATATGTACCTACTAGATATTTGCACTTTTTTCTATTTGGATTTTAAGAAATAAAATTATTATTTATTAACTCATTCAAATATTATGTTCCGTGACTGCATTCAAAATTCCTTTTACAATTCCTAACATTATTTAAAAAGCTAAACAATTAAAATAAAAAGATAAAATGAACTCAAACAGCATGTCTGCGGGTGACTTTCTATCCTTCTCTTCCTCATTATCAAACGATGTTGATATGGTTGCAGTTCTTTAGAGGTGCATATCTTAAATTTTAAAATAAAAAACAGACAAATGTTTATTACATCCATGAAATTAGCTTTATTTGAAAGACATTTTTTGTTATTATTCTTTAGGAATAATTTCGGGTATATGGCTCCCGCGTCTGACGCATACATGTTGTAATTTGGAGGTGAAAGTTTAACAAACACACTCAAGATATTCCATAAAGTGAATGGACACAAGTTTAATTGACGAATTGCTATGCTACACTCAGCAATCGCTTATTCAGTGGGCAATGTATGACGTCTAACGGGATACATACTACCGTTTAGACTTTAGAGTAAACGTATTGCAAAACGATCCATAGATTCTCGAATTAATCGCTCTGATCAACGATTATGTGTACTGTAAAAAGCACGTAACTCCTCATGTGTTTCTCGAATTGAACCATGTTTTTCAAAATAAATTTGAACAATTTGCAAACGTCGTTCCAGCATGAGTCTATTCATTCAAACTAAATTCAAAACAACCGAGAACTTTGAAATCTGCTGTCACAGAAGGCAGTGTTAATGGCATCCCGGATCGAAGAGTTCTTCCAAATTTTTAATCACAAATGCCAATAGATATTTATTCAAAATCTGAACGAGCTGACATGACGTCTTAAAAATACCTGTTTATAATAATTACTACTTTTAAACGATGCAATATCATTTTGCAATTTTTAAGTGACGGGGATAAACGAAATGGCCGAGGTATGTGAGGATGTTTCATTTTCCTTTAGTGAACTTCGTTGAACTATAGTCGAAGAAAGAACGCGGAGAAATGGCTTTTTTTCACTTGAACAGTGTTAATTTTTATTTAAAGTCGCTGTGATTAAAAGCATTCATGAAACCAAAAGAAAAATAAAGTTTTAAATTATAGGCGTGAGAGCAGATATATAATATCAAATATTTTGACAATATTTCCTCTGTGTCAATATGAACACTTTAATAAACTTGATAAGGAAGATTATGCAAAGGTTTTATTATAGATTTTGATGCCCAGACAATCAAGAGTAAAAGTAAAGAACGGAAAGCCAAACATCAGGATTTAGCAAAGCTTAATTACAATTATCTTTTTTAATAAAAGTGTACAAGATCAAATATAACGCTACACTTTATACAAATATTAAAAGCAAAACCATAATTAATTAACAAATCGTCGCTCTAGTGACACAAGAACGTAACTACATTTTTTACGATTTTGGACTGGGTATGCTACATTTCTTAAAATATAGCATTCTATATTGTGGCAAAAAAAATTGTACCTCTAAGTGAAGTAGCTTAGAAGTTACCACTTGCCGTATCAACATTTTTTTCAAAATAATTCGAAGCAAACAAACGTATGCGGCGTTACGTTTCTATGACCCAAATTCTAGAAATTTGAATGAAGATACGTTTCTATAGAAATAAGCTTTAACCGTTTCACCTACACGTGTACTTCAAATTCAACAACTAATTGTCATGTCATCAATTAAGATTTGATTAAGCTTTTGTTGATATTGAAGTCGATACAGTTAACAGCGTTGGTAAACAGAACCATGCTACACCAGAAAGAAAGCGAAAGCTTGATCCCAAACCGTGGAAAAATAATATTCGAAAGGCTTTATTTCAATCGGGTAAAGAGTCATATGTGTCAATTCGTTGGAAAAGAGTGAAAGCGCAAAATGTACAACCGAAATACTGTTAAAAATGCCCCAGAAAGTGTAACACTTATTTTGACGAAGAGGCAAGGCATTATTCGCATACAACTTTCGGGGAAAAGCTGAGAGACACCAAAAAAACAGATACAATATCTTACTTCGTTGATCGAAGAAATACAAAAAAGTCAGTTAGAATTCCAGCTCAACATTCAAGACGACGACGTTCGAACACAAACTTGTTTTTCCTAATTAAAAATGGTCTACAAATTCAAAGGTTTTTCAACGTTACATTCAACGTTTCTGAAAAATTTGCACTGGCCTAGTGTAAATGCGAAAGTCATATTTAATAAAAGACGTTTCGCAGTTTACAAGCTGACCGTATACAAGTTGGAACCAAAAAAGCTTAATGTTTTATGTGGCATGAGGGAATGGCTAGAAGAGGGCCGAACGAAGTGGCATCATGTCTTTATAATTATGTATTTTAGGCAACATTACGACGGTAAACCATTTGTCCTGATGAGTGATACTTGTGGAGGGCAGAATCGAAACGTAACCATTTTGAACTTGGACACTATGATGAAATGCGATTCCGTTCATGTCCATATTGAACGATGTTGATAAAAAAAATATATATTTGACCTCGTTGGATATTACACTGTCGTAAGGATTAAAAGTATTAAGGTTGATTCTTAAGGGAATAATGTTAATTCGCTAAAAATATCTTCGCAGCAGTATAATAAAAACATATTTTTTAAGTATAATTAATAATAATTCAGTTAAAACTGAGAAGAAGTCTACGAGATAGCTTCAACCCATTTTAAGTTTTAGATAATTTGTTAGAACAAAATAATTAATTATTTTTCAGTTCAACTCATTGTTCTTTTTAGATTTTTGACCGATGCAGAAAAAATTGTCTCTTCTTATTCGTTCTTTTTATGACATAAATTTTCTTTTTTGTTAACTTTATTAATAAATTATTTCTTTGAATAATCTTCTTTCATTTTCAATAATTTCATATGGAAACGATTTCAAATCTCAAACACAAAAAACTTCGATTTTATTTAAATCACCAAGAATTCTAATAGAGCGAGATTTCAATTCGCCAAATCAAGTAAAGATGAGTTACCAAAATTAACTTAATGCTTTACTGGACCTAAGTGTATTAAAAGAGACAATCATAATGATTTGTTGGACCTTTGTAACAAACGTATAATACTCCCACACTACAACTATTTCTACAAATCGTTAAAAACTTCCTATTTGGATGATGAAAGTGTTATCTTATGTACTTATATTACAAGACAAAAATTAATAAAAATTAAATTAATCAGAAAGTTTTTTTGAAAATTATTCTATTCAAAAACGTAACAAAACAAAATGGGTTAAAGTTACAATTATCGGTTGAGGCACATAAACGTAACATTATATCTTTTCACTTTATTGAATAAAATATCTTCTAAACCACAAACAAAATGAGGAACATTTTATCTATTCTATAGCTAGTATGTTAATATTGAAATTTTTAAAAGTAAACTTTACAAAAGTATTTATGGAACTCAGAAAAATGATAAAAAAACATCACAAAATCGTCTCTCCTGAAAATTAGAAAATATTGACATATGTACGTTTTTGTGTCACTAGGCCGACGAAATATCAATTAGAATTAGAATATTTTGTTGTTTGATGATGTTCACCACTCGAAATTATAGGTGTGAGACATGCGATTCTTGTCAGATTTTCGGCAGAGAAATTACGAACAACAGACAACAACAACAGTAAATTAATATTCATTTTTTGTTTCTTCTGAATAACATTTTGCATCACAATATCTTTGTAACTTTGGGCCTTACCAACAATCAAATTAAGAGACGACTTTAATATTTGAGCGAAATGAAGCATTATTTAATGGACTCTATATAACTGACCATATATGCTGCATTTTATTTTTTAAGTTCCGTGCAATAAATGGTTCATAATTCAGAGTTCACATAAATATTAAGTTCATAACATGTATGGTTAACTTTATAGAGCTCTTTAAATAATGGTCCATTTTGCTCAAATATTAAAGTCGTCTCTTAATTTGATTGTTGGTACGGCCCTTTGAATCTAATTAAGATAATGGCCGAATCGCTTTAACGACTAAAAATACCACCAATTTGTCCTTGAAATTCAAACTCAAGCGTTTATGTATATTCTTCTCGACGTGTCCTGTAATCAGTCCTAATAGATCTGAATCGATTGTGAACAAATAAGGTTTGGTACCTCGGAAAAAATAATAAATGTTCATGGGTTATACGATGGGGTCATGCTATTTTGTACAAAATTTTTGATAGTTTATGAATCATCGAATTCAAATTAGCTCCGAAATGTATGTATGTTCTAAATAAAAATTAAGCAATGACCTATAAAATGAACTTGATAACGTTTTTGTAATAAACGGCAAGAAGCTCCCATACCAATTAAAAAAACTACAATTCTACTACTCATATCGAAGCCTGCCTTGCAATGTATGCTAAAAAAGACAAAATACCGAACACAAAAACAAATTCGTTAATAATATACTTTAATCGAACGACGTAAACAATCAAGAGTATCCCTTTGTATTCGAAAGCAATTCACATAGGGGACTTATCTCACATGTTAATTATTGTTAGTTGAAGAAATTTTGAAATTTTATTGATTTTACCGAAATGCTACACTCTCTTCCTACTGCCAATCAGTGGATACATCTTCTTAAAACACTACTGTCGTTGAAACAATGATTTGTCTATTTAATTTCTGCCATTTTAAATACACATACCTTGCCAAATTAAATTAATATTTAAATTAAAATGAGAATACTCACAGCAATAACATTAACAAAAGTTGTCTTCCCCGAAAACTGTAGGCCGACTAGTGTAAGTTCCATCTCTTCTTTCCAAAAAATACTTTTAAACCAATCCAATATTCTATTGATTAAAGCCAACATTTTCGAAAGATTATTCTTTAGTTAAAAGGTTTCTGTACAAAAAGTTAAAATTGTATTTTTGTTAAATTTATTTATTAAAAAACAACTCTTCTACGCCCAAGTTTTTTTCTTTTTGCACAAATTTTCGATGGGCGATTTTTTTAATTTTCAACTTTGCTTTGTTTGACGTCCAATTCTGCGGATGACAGCACTAGAAAAGTATTTCCATCTTTCCATTTCCAGTGCATAATTTTTTGACACTTTCTTGACATGAAAAAAAAAGATATCGATACTCGAAAAGGGGGCTGCGAATGGTAAGCCTAGCAGTCAACGCACGTAACCAATTTGAGAAGTTGACCTTATGTCGCTTTCCTTTCAACAAAACATCGGGACTAAGCGCTTTACATGCAAATGCAACAACTACTTAAATCTATACAGAGTTAGCTAAGACCAGATAATTTTCGAGAGTTAATCTAAGACCCGATAAAAATGGTGATGTCAAAATAATATTATCTATATGTTATCGATAATTTGCTCAGAGACGCCAAAAGTGACATTTTTGGATACTTTTGATGCTAGTCGTCAATACAGCTGACAAATGTCATAGTGTACACAGTGCTTCCAGCTATGTGGAAAAAAGCTCCTAAATCCCGATGTCGGTTTTTTTAAAATTCTAAATGGACTTGCAAAAAAAACACACCTTTTATTCAGGATAACGAAAAAAATGTAAAAGTGAACTTTCAAGAGCTTATCTTGAATTTCTATAATGCAGCAGTGTTTTTTTTGGAAAAGTTATCCGTAGTACAGTAGGATTTTAAGTGAAAAACAAATACAACATCCGCAGTAGGATCACTGCCGATACTCGAATAAACGTCAAATCTCTATCCCCAGCAGGATTTTACTTCTCCTTTTATCGGCAGTGATCCTACTGCGGATGTTGTATTTGTTATTAGGTGTGTTTTTTTGGGAAAATTATCCGTAGTGAAGTAGGATTTCCCAAAAAAACGTATCCGCAGTTGTGCGATTTTTCTACTTTAAAGTTGGTATCACTGACTAGTTGTCAAATATTTAATTGAAAAAAAAAACAACCAATAACTTTTTGCCAAGTAATTTTCTTGTTTCTGAAAATATATATGGAGGTTTTTATTTATGAATTTTAATTTAAATCATTTTGTATTTACTTTTTCTGTTCACCAGCCATTCTTCATAAAGCAGAAGTTTTGTTTGTGAATTTTTTTTTTGTTGACAATTATCACCACAAAAGTCAAGGGATCTGTTCGCAGGCTTAAGTTAGTTTTGGATTTCTCAACAGCTTTTTTCATAAGAAGGCTTTGTCGCGTTAGTAACTCTTAAATGTCGCTGTTTAACTAAAGTATAACAGCTGACCACGACATTTCGCTCCTAAAAAAACGCCTTAGTTATTAAACAGCTTTCTATAAGAGTTCGACACCAACACGATACAAAATGCAGCGTTTGTCTTATAAAAATGGTTTTCTAAAAAAAGACGTAAACTCCCAATGGAAAATGCTAAACAACAAACTACTTTTCGTACTCTACGAACATGCCTTCGAGATACAAAAGAGTTTTCAATTGTACCAACATTTGTATTCGAGACTCGAGCAAACGTCAACATTCTATCCGCTCCGCAGTTGGATTCTACTTCTACTTTTATCGGCAGTGAAAATTTTGTATTTGTAATAAGTATAAAATCCTACTTCACTACGGATAATTTTCCCAAAAAAACACACCTATTCATATAAAATCCTACTGTACTACGGATAACTTTTTCAAAAAAACCCGGCTAATATGTTCCCACCAAACCGAAGCCTGAGATTACAGCTAAAAAATGTTGAGATTTCGAATACGTCGACTCTCGCTAACATGAAAATATGATAACTTAAAAGCTAGTAGCGCACATTCAATTTTTAGTTACACAATTACTATTTTGTTGCTTATAGAAAACTGATGAACTATTTGGTTGAATGACCGCGCAGGTGCATATAATTATATGTTACACAAAATAGCGAACTCATTTTAAGCAATCGTTGTGTCAAAACACAAACTTTTTAGTTGCTCGAACCAAGCAGTTGCGAAACTAAAAATTGAATGTGCGCACCTAGCTTTAGACCCCAGGGTAACAATAGTTTCTCCTTGGATGGGTAGGGTTTAACGGTTAAACAGAAGGCAGCAATTATTGAACAAAGAGTTACGGTATGTTCAAAAGAATTTAGTGTTTCAAAACGTACGATATGTAATATAAAGCGCAATGAAAAAGGAGCAAGGATCGCGAATACTTTTTCCGGACCAGGGAAAATGTGCACAATTAAAAAAGCTGAACATCCAAAAATGGAAAGGATAAAGTGATTGATTGGCCAGTTAAAACAAAAAGGACATCCTCAGAATTCACAGTTCTCCAAAACCCCAGAGAAAGTGAGCTGAAAAATGTTTTGCAAAAAACTAAACTAGCAATGTAAAATAACAAATTTTTTTCCATCATTTTCATAAATTTATAATAACAAATTGAATAGGTACAAAAACGAAGACTTTTTTTCAGTTAGTTAAACAGGCCTCGTTTCGTATGTGTTTAAATTAGCGAGATTCTATGTACATTGTGTAACAAGTTTTCATTGAGATTTTGTTAAAATCTCAACAAATGTTTGTTGCATCAATTTAAAATATGAAAAGCTTGCAGCCGAAATCTCAAACCTCAGACAAAATAGTTTGTTGAGTGTTGGCGAAATTGATTGTCTGCTGTTGTATTTTTGGAACATTTTTGTTCAATATAGAAATGCATTTTAAAATTAGTATAATTTTTTTGGTAAATACATTGAAGGTTAAATTGAAACATCGTACTCGCAAATACAGCACACGCATTGAGAAACAAGTGTTTTGGAAAACAACTTACAAATGACGAAAGATGGTTTTCAAAATGCTACTTTGAATTCCTGTTTTCTTCAAATCAAACAAAAATATTAAATCTTTGATTTATTGGTAATATTCAATCCTCTCCAACATATTTGTCGAAAAGTTCTTGCTTTCGCTTTCTTAACAAAGCTGATTCGATATCTTTTTGCGAAGGAACTGGAACGTGAGCTGTAAACCGTGGTGCTAGCATGTCCATCGGATCGCTAATGTCTTTGGATTGGTTTTCAGACCTGTCCGGCGCGGGAGCTGAAACAGGATAAATATCTTCTTCTTCCTCATCATCGAAATTTTCATTGTTTGCCTTTTTCTCTTTCCATTCTAGACGCGCCTTTTCTATGGCCAATTTTTCTGCTTTTTCTTCTAGAGGAATAAGAATTCCATCATCGTCATCTCGATACCCATAATACTCGGCATCGATGTCCTTCATCAATTCGGCACGGGTTTTTCTTTGCGGAGCAGGTGGTTCTTGCTCGAAGAGTTCTCTAACACCAGGTAAGTCTTTGGCAGCACCGAAGTACTTGTATCCCCTGTTGCCTGGTACTTCGCGCCCTTCGGCGTCGAACATCTTTGGACCATAACGACGATAATGAGGCCCACCTAGCGCAGAGATCTGATTCTCCCAATGGCGCTTCTCTCGCAGAAGTTTGTTTATTTCATCGTTCAGATCCCTGATTCGGAATTCACCTAATCCGGCTGATATTCAAGAGGGAATAATTAAATATGGTTTTATTTTCTTAGTTTCAAGTTATTTCATTTTACCATTTTGTATTTGTGTAACTTTTTTCGATATCTCCCTGATAATTTCAAGCCGGTACTTTTCGCATTTGGGTAATTCAGAACATTCGGATGCCAAATAGGGTCTTCTGTCTTTTGCGCCAGTTTCTGCTTCTTTTGCAGCACGCCATCGAGCAAGTGTGGTCCTGTGAAAGATTTTGCAATCGACTTTGTCAACTTTTAAAAAAGCCACTTACATTGCTTTCTCTGCATTTCTTGCCTTAAAATTGAATTAAAAGAAGTGGGTTAATAAGATTGCGTTCAATTAATTATAAATAACTTACCATATTTGATGAGTTTTAGTTACTTTTAAGCTGAATTTACAAATAAACGTTTAATTTTCTTCGATTTCTTTCTTCTGTCCGATTGGCACACTGCAGAGGTTGGCTGATTTGATTTTAACTAAAATGTCATATTTGACAGATGCACCGAAACGATGCGATACTCGCATTTTGTTATCAAAATTAACAGGCATGTTAAGGAGACACGAACATTTTAATTATTTTATTTTCTATGACCGCTTTTAAACGATGCAATAGCCGATTTATATATTACAAAAATATAAACAAATACACGCAGAGAAGAGATATGGGTACATGACATTGCTTTCACTAATTGTATCGTTTTATTTTCATTTGATAATCCATTATGGATCATTACCGATACTAAAATATGGTTATTAGCCTAGAAATTTAATAGCAGAGTTACCGTACTCCCTTCCTTGTGGTTTTCCTTATTGAGTTAGTTTTTTCTGAACTTGAAATTTGTTAAACTTATTGGAATAAAAAGTGTAGAGACAATTAAATTTGTATTAATAATCGAAGTTTTAAAATGGATTCATGCAACTGAAAGTAAACCAGAAGAAAAAGAAGGATTAAAATTTGTTTTCTTGTAAAAGCAGTCTATATCGTTGCTTGAATATAATATTGTGGATTTGCAAAATTAAAGATTTGAAGATTTGCAAAAACATCTGAGTCAAAATCATGGCTCCAGTACTTAATTGGCCTGGCCAATAATAAAAATTGAAGGAATACCTATATTATCGGCTCTATTTAACTAACCATAAAAGCTATTTTTTTTTTTTTTTTGATGTCCATACCATGAATGGTTTATTTTTTTGAGTATCTTAAACATTGACTTATTATACATGGACTGCCAGAGCCCAACTTCACGATGGTTCAACCTAAAACTATACGGAACTAGCGCTCTTGGTGCAAACTCGGAAAACATAGTGTAACTTTTGGTTTTGGTATTTGATATATCAATTTTTGACATAATTGAGTTTGTAAAGGGTGTTGAGCGGGAATTGTTTAAGTTTATTATTAAATAAAAACTTGAGGGCTATTTTAATGCTTTATTTGCCGATTTAAGAGTCATAATAGCATTTATCATGGACAGGAGAAGAGCAATTTGTAAACACCTTATTATTTAACACAAATAAAACTTTCAACTTTTCATTTCAATTTATTGTGAACATTGTGTTCAAATCATGATGAAAACTATCTAGTAAAAAATGGATGCGATTCAACATGAAAAAATAAATTAAAAAGTTCATATTGTTCTACTTACATTTATGTAGATAGGAGATTTTTTTGAAATAATAGCAAATTCACTTATAGTTAGATAAATATAATGACAAAAATGCCATTTCCATTTTAAAATATAAATATAAATTTACGAAGAACTGGTTCTACCTTTTTATAAGGTTACCTGTCAAAACCTTACAGCAACAATCGCCAAGCAATTCAGGCCCTAGAAGACAATATCCGCCGTAAAGCAGTTTTCATTAAACTAAATGCTTTGCTCTCGCGTGTTCACAAATTTCGCTGAACACCCTTTATATTATTGTTATTATTTTGTCTTGGATAACGTTAAAATGTAAAGTTCAAATTGAGATAGATGGCTATAGTTTCTATGGCAAAAATAGTAGTTCAGGCCAGGAGCCAAGAGATGGCCTCTGGAATTAATATTTATTTTTACCACTTTTGCACCAAGAGCTATAATGTCGGTAGGGAGAGGTGGAACCATTTCATTGAAATGTTTGTATAGAAATTTCATACGACTAGCAGTCCATATATAATACGTCAATGATCTTAAATAATAAATTCGTAAGATGTTCATTTCACTCAAAAATTAAAGTCGTTTCAAACTTTATTAATATGCAAAGTCCATTGTTGGTGCCGTTTTGTAGTTTAAGATCGACCGACAATTTTTTCTGTGATCATATTATTTTATTTAAATTCAAAATAAAAATATTAGTTAATATTTTGCAGAAAATACTTCGTCTGCCATTTTACTACTTTCTTGTTTGCCTAACATATATCGTATGAAAAGAGTCAAGTTCATTGAGAAAGAAATGTCTAAAATCAAATTTATATGCTGTATACAATGATAGTTTAACCCCGTGATAATATATACAACACACCCATATTAATAAAGATGGTTTAGTGGAGGTTTATCGTTAAGTCCTGGACTAAGTGCGAAATTTTCTGTTAAGTGACGTTTACTAATTATGATAAAGTTAAACCACCGAAGTAGGTGGTTTAGCGAAGGAATAAGAAATAGAAATGTCCACAGTCAGACACAAGCAATTGACAATCAATTTAGGTAGCCACAGAATATAAAAAAGAGATTGCTTACTTTTGTAGAAGATTTTCTTAAAAGGATTTTTGATAAATGTCATTTTACTATTCCGGGAACATTTTGTTTTTATTAATGTAAATATTAAAGCCATGGCTTAACTCCTATTCCATGGTTTAGCAAAACCATGGAATATAGGTGGAATAAGCGTTTTTTATTAATACGGCTGACATAGTTTAACCACACGAATAAATACTGTCAAGCAAGCTGCAGTTTCCATAAATTTGTTTTATTTAATTAATAGATTGCTACTTTTTTTGCTTTTCTTAATTATTTACTTAACTCAATTTTACTTTTTCTGTTATGTTTAATAATTGTATTTTAATTTATATTTGTATTTTGTATTCTTCTTTTTTCTGTTGTGTTGATTATTCTTCTAAGCTAATTTGCTTTTGATACAAAAAATGACTGCTAGCTATATAATATGATGAAAATTTTGTGTTGACAAGGAACTAGCTTTAGAGTATGTCACATAGATACACAAAGTTTGGAATGCAAATTTGATAAATTCCGTTACATTTTCGAAGAATTTGCAGTTTAGTATTCATGATCCGCAGAGTGAGGTTGCTCTTTACTCGTGGCCGCAATTTCTATCAAGATTAGGACCAGACGTGAACGAAACCGAATGGAAGGTCTGGGGTGTCTATTTTTCTCTTTGAGGAAGGTAAGAAAATTTATAAAAATATTGGCGCAAAATTTTAATTGAATTAGTACGGTGATAAAGCTGTTTTAGTATGAAACTAGGTTAAAACAACGATTTTGCAAATTTTAATCGAATATAGGATTATACCTTCTCTACCCTTTTATTGGAGTTAAAATCGTCGAATACCTATTTTACCCATATGACTCTTTGACATTTACGAACGTCAAAAAAGTTCTGCTTACTTATCTGTTTGCACGAATTGTCATTAGCTGTGTTTTTTCCCAAAAGTTATCCGTAGTACAGTAGGATTTTATATGAATAACAAATACAACATCCGCCGTAAGATCGCTGCCGATAAAAGCAGAAGTGAAATCCTGCTGCGGATAGAGATTTGACTCGAGTATCGGCAGTGATCCTACTGCGGATGTTGTATTTGTTTTTCATATAAAATCCTACTGTACTACGGATAACTTTTCCAAAAAAACACGGCTATTGTTTTAGATGTGTTCAGAAGCAATTCATTAAGAAAATTGCTATTTAGAAAATGTTTAAAATTGAGAATGAGTTAGTAATATACTCAAAAGTTAGCAAATTGTTAAGTAGTACAATACTAATAACTTACTACTAAGCTGTTTAAAATTTTGCGCCATTGATTTAAAACATTATAATTAGTACTTAGTTGAAAATTTTGAAAAAAAATTATAAATAATAGTTTTTTTCAACATTTTTGGATTCAAATAATTTTGACCTTAGTGTTTTGTATTATATATTATGTAGAAAGAAAACAAGCTTGAAGTTTTCAATACAATAGTGAAAGACTTGATTATTTTTTGATAACATTTTTGAGAAATCGAAAACTTGTCTTGTTCTAAAGACACCTACCCCCCTAATTTGAAAGCGGATGCATATCTATGTACAGTACACGTAAGGAAAACACCTTCATGCGCGTATTCCATTCATAAATTACAAAAGATATCTTTCGACAATACCAGTCGAAAAAGTGAATGTATGAATATGTACTCGTACATATATGTACATATATAAGAGAACAACAAACACGACTAAAGCTTTAAACTTATGTATAGAAGAATAAATTTAATTTCAAGGTGAATGACTGACAACCATTCAAAACAACACTGAGCCGAATCAATAAAACCTATAAAAAAAAACAACTTTAGTAATGGCTGGTGACTAACTTCACCCCCTTGGAACAGGGGTGGAATGTTTGTTTTCATATTTCCTGACAACAAATAACCCTAAAACCTCCACAACGTTGCCTCAACCGAGCTTAGTCATTGGTCATGTGTGAATATATTTTATGCAGAAGAGAAAGTAAAGAACAAGAAGTTCATTTCAGTACAGGAAAATTAATTGAGTTAAATTTAGTTCGCTTTCAATATTTCATTCACTTGCATCTTTTATCAATAAAAAACAACCTAATAATTTTACGTCGATAATGATCGATTTTGAAGAGTTAAGATTTTAATTTGTCTACAATCAAAAATGAATAAGGAAGAACAAAATTACGATACCAACGAATACGACGAAGAATCATTTGATAATGAAAGTTCTGAAAATGTTTCGAGTGATGAGGAGTCAATATCAGAAGAATCAAGTGTTGGGGAATCGTTGGACGAGATGTTACCAGATAATTCCTCTATAAAGGTTGGTAGTTTTTTTTAAATCTATTAGAGCAATACTTGCTATATATCAATGTACAGTGCAGCACTTAATTTTTGGCACACCAAGCGTTTTACACTTGGCTGTTTTTTAAGCCTCACAAACATTTTTTGTTTCGTTAAACTTTACCTCCCGTTTGATAATTGCATTTATTTACTAACAAATGCAAGCCATTTTGTTCAATAATATTTTATAAGATTTAAAGAAAAAAAAATACTAATAAAAAACCGTGTTATTTTTTCGCACAATATTATTGGCACATTTTATTTCAAGTCTAGAACAGAGAATATATGTAATAACAAAAAATAATCTTTTGTGGGCAAGCCCTTTTGTTTTATAACAGGCTCTAAACGTTTTGGCATATAATGTACCAAAGTTTTCGTCGTTTCCCCTCCAATGTTTTGCCATTCTTTTATCAACGCCTGTCTTAATTCAGTTTTATTAGAGATTGCCCTCTTTTTCACCTGTCTATTTAATTCTTCCCACAAATGCTTGATTGGATTGTGGTCCGGAGATTGAGGTGGGTGCGGAAGGACATATTAGTGTTATATGCTAACCACATACGGATGTCGTGAGCCGTTTGTTTTGGGTCGTTGTCGTGCTGAAATATAAATGAGCTTGATAAGTTCAATTTTTCGGCACTTTTTTCAGATTTTCTATCAAAATATCCATATAAACTCGTTTGTCCATAATGCCGTCGATGAAAACCAGTTCACAGCAGACATATGCATCTCCACAACATCACTCCGCCCCCACCGGGTTTTACTGTAGGTGTCAGGTTTATTTTTTTAATGCTGTATTAGGCTTTCTCCACACGGTTATACGGCCATCGGAACGAAAAATATTAAATTTAAATCACATCAGAAAAGAGTAAGTCAAACATCAGCCCAGAAACTTATGAACTTGCTTCTATATTCAATTGCAGATTCCAATGGCTTCTTCTGGTTGATTGAAGAAATCATTGGCTTACGTCTAGCAATACGAGCATTATAATCAGCCTTGTGGAGCATTTTTCTTACTTTCATGAGGTGAATTATCTTGGTTTACTTCTGCAACAATTTATGTTGATGTTATTTTATGGTTTATTTTAACTTTTCGTAAAATCTGGTAGCATTCACCAAAACCTCAAAATCCGGGGACTACCAATATTCTTAACACTTTCACTTAACACTTTTTTTTCGAAATAACTTTGGGTTACACTGATAAACTATATATTGGTTTTAAATAACTGTAATTAAAATTATTCATTTTTACTGATAGAACTACCAGACGAGAGGAAATTTAAGAAATTGAATGCATAGAGAGATAGATGTGCCAATAATTTGGTGCGATAAAATAAGACGGTTTTTTACTAATAATTTTTTTCTTTAAGTTTAGCAAAATATTATTGAACAAAATGGCTTGCATTTTATAGTAAACTAGCCGACCCGTACTCGCGTTGCTTCGCAAATTGTAACTACGAATATTTTTTTAATATTAATTTTAGCATATCTACATATGAAAACATTTCTCAATGGGACTGAGCAAATTTTCTATAATAATATTAATTTTAGTTTATATGTATATACTTACCGTATCGAATTAGATTCACTTGAAAAAAAGAGTATGTTCATGTTTGTGAGTGTATTCAAGTAACTTAAAAAATAAAATGCACGACTGGATCACACAAACTTGTTCATATATAAAAGTACTTTGGAATTAAAAATACATTTTATAAATATGAAACATGGATTTAATACGATAAAAATGTTCAAATGTATGGAATTGCCAACTGATTAATCTTTTTAATATCTATTAAAGTATTTTTAATATAACAAATTTCCTTAAAATTTTTCGAGAACACAATTTGGGTGCCAAATTTTAAGTATTTAGTAGTATAGTATTTGGAAATAGCTTTTTTTAGAATATTTTTATATACAATATTATTTTAAACTTAAGGGGACTCCTGTTGAAATTTTTTTTTAAAATCGTTAGAGCCTTTGATAAGAAAGTCAAAAAATCAAAAAACGGTTCTATGACAGGTACCGTTAATAACATTTTGCCCCAAATTTTTGTTTACCAAAATGTAGTCCATATCCATAATATTATACCTAATTTTTTTTATCAAAATAGTTACAGCCGTTTTCGAGATAAATTAGAGTATGGAATACGGCTGTATGGGAGGTACCGTTAGTTTTGGAGCTAAAAAAAATTTCAATCCCTTAACTACGGGGATTGAAGAACAAACGTCTAGTGGTTAAGGATGTAGGGAGTGGTACAGACATACAAACACACTGAAACATGTTTTTTGTGTTCTAAATTTTTCGTAAAATTTTATATAAAAAAAAAATGATGTGCAAATTGTTAGTATTCAATAAAATGCATTTTATAACGTAATTTAAAAATTTGTTTATGTATCCGTTTTCAAGATATTGAAATATTGAATTTTCAAAAAAAAACTTGTATTATTTTTTTTAAAATTCAAAAACTATTTTTTCGAAAAAATTTTTAGATTTTATATTTCAAAATACATAGGAGCTTCTGCATAAATATTTTGGTTAAAATCGTTAGAGCCGTTAATGAGAAATTCGAAAATCAAAAAACCCGTTCTATGACAGGTACCGTTCATAACATTTCCCCCCAAAATTTTGTTTACCAAAATGTAGTCTATATCCATAATATTACACCTAATTTTTTTTTATAAAAATCGTTAGAGCCGTTTTCGAGATAAATAAGATTATGCATTACGGGTGTATGGGAGGTACCGTTAGTTTTAGAGCTAAAAAAAATTCAATTTCTCCTCTAGGGAATCACCGAAGACCCTTAAGTACCGAGTTTGAAGGAAATAGCTCCAGTTTAGGCTCTAGATCGAGGTACAGACATACAGACATGCAGACATATAGACATACAGACATACGTTGCCTTGGATTGCACAGAACACCAGAGTCGGAGTACAAACATTATTATTCAAACGAGGTTCTATACAACGGGGCCAACATTAACAGAATTGATAATTTTTTGATAAAGCTGATTCGGGGTCACATTGCAAGAGCGATGTCCTCGACCAACAACCTAATTTTTGGGGCTTACTACCCAAACGATGATTACTATGAGAGTGTACGTCTTAGTGGCTTCATCCCGCCCGATGCATTTCTCTACTTAGACAGACGAGGGCTGGTCCAAGATAGAATGGCGATTCCGCTAATCTACCACGTCAGCCGTAAGACTGTTGACAGGAGGCTCCTTTATGGTCGAGACGTCCTCGCACAAGATGAAGCAGAGCGCCTTCGGTTCAGTAGGACTGTATTTGATAGAGACCGGAGGGACAGGGTGAGACAGGGGAACCAGTTCTGGTGGTTGTTGGATGATAGAGAAAGTTGACGAGGACTTATATATGTCTTGGCCGACTTATATAGATTTAAGTGTATCGTTAGGTAGGGACAGTCAGGGTGGCAAAAAAAAAAAAAAAAAAAAATAGTACATGTTTGGATGTACATAGCAAAAACAAAAGCACTGCTGCTGCGGCTGTTCTAGTTTTTAAGTAGTTTTAGTTTAGTTTTAGTTTATTTTAAGTAGTTGTAGGTAGTTTTAATTAGTTTTACGTTAGTTTGTAAGTTTTATATAAAAAATTTTAAAAAAAGTTACAGAATCCGAGTTTTTCTTAATTTTCTCGAGACAACGAAAAAAAATATATATACATAGTTTGAATTGAAAATAGTTTTTAGGCCGAAAGGTATTAGATTTAAGATATAGTTTAGCTTAGAGCGCCAGCATAGGGCCGGTAAGTTAGTTTTAAGTTATTGCTTGGATAAGTAGGCTAGTTTTTTTTTAGGAATTTTTGTCTAGCTTTAAGATAGTTTTAAGATTAATGAAAATAAAAAAAAAAAAAAATAAAAAAAAAAAAAAAAAAAAAACAGAAAGACGGAATTGTCGGACCCACTTTATTCGTCTTCGCTATCATCGTAATGTCAACTTTGAAACTTTGATCAAAATCTCGAGTTCGATTTTTTTTCCAAATGCAGAACTTGCCCTATAGTACTTAGTACCTATATCGCAAGTAAAAACAATGTGTGTGTGTCGGTTAGTTAGATACAATACAGAAAAATTGTAACTATTAAATGGAACAGATATTAAGAGAGAGACAGCATGGGAAGAAAAGAAAATTAAAAATGTTGGAATGATATTGAAAGAAACAAAGCAGCGACCTCGCGATAATTCCTGGATAAAATAAATTCAAAAAGTTTATAATTTTATAATTTGTTTTTATTTGTTTCTCAGGTTGTATGTGTAACTAAGAAGTAATTTTAGGCTTAAAATTTGCGCAACAATATTGACTTTATGAAGCAATGCTAATCTTTGTCGATTATTGTATAGGTTTTAAGATATGAGTGGTTGTATAAGTCAACTAATGAAAAAAAATGGACAAAAAATATAAAATTAATAATATTTAAGTTTGACAAATTATTAATGAAAACAAATTATAGCCATAAACACTCTTATAACAATATAAAAAATAATAAAATTTATTTCAAATAAATCGGTTGACTACTTTCTGAGATCGTGCGTAACAAACTTTAAAATGGTTTCGCTTTTATATAATAGTATAGATATAGAAGTATAGATTTAAATACTTATCTCTCTAAGCAACAAAAAACAAAAATTATCTAACAATAATGTAAATTTTAAAAGAAAAACAAAAATAATTCAGTTACTTGCACTCATTGCATAATCGGACAAAGCAAAATAGCAATACCAAATACCGTTATTTTGCAAATACGGGATTCAAAATAGTTTTTTTTTATTCAGTCGTGAATTGCATTTAGTAGTAGACACTAGATACCAATAATAAATCAAAGCTTTTTTCAAATGGCTCCAAATGGAAAGCAAACTACTGTCGAAATCAGACAATTAATTGTTAAATTAAGTTTTGAAGGGGAAACCGTGAAAGAAATTGCCGAATTGATTTGAAAAAGTAAATCTACCGTTCATGATATTATCAAGAGATTCCGGGACAAGCTGAGGTTGGCCAACAAAAGCAGAGAAGGACAAGGCAAAATCTTAAATGAGCGAGAAGAGCGATCGATATTAAAAGAAATCAAACAAGATCCTTTCAAAATTGCTAAAGAACTTAAGATATCTTTAAAAAATCGAACTGGGAAAGATGTTTGCCTTAACACGGTTCGTAATACATTGCATAAATTCAATTATTACGGAAGAATCGCCAGGAAAAAACCGTTTATAAGTCTTAAAAATAAAAAAAATAGATTGAAATATGCCAAAGAGTATTTATTAAAAATACCAGATTTTTGGGATCAGGTAATATGATGGTATATCGTTTTAAAATATTTTTTTCTTATAGTTTGTATAATATTAAGGTTTTATTCACTGATGAAAGCAAATTTGATTTGCAAGGATCAGATGGGAAGATGTTTGTGTGGCGTAAGCCAAATGCAGAGTTTAATATAATCAAAACACAAAAACCACTATTAAGCACTGAGGAGGCTCGGTAATGGTTTGGGGCTGTATGTCCAGTGCCGGAGTAGGCAATTTGCATTTTATTGATGGTAAAATGGACAAATTTGTCTACCTCAACATTTTGAAAGAAAATGTTAAGCAAAGTGCAGAAAAATTGGGTATCGCAAACAACTTTGCTTTTTATCAAGATAATGATCCCAAACACACGTCTGGTGTTGCAAAGCTTTGGTTGATTCATAACTGTACCAAACTAATAGAAACACCTGCACAGACTCCAGACCTCGAGCATCTTTGAGAAGAATTAGCGAAGAGTGTGTATACAACAAAATTTAACACGTTATAGTTCAGCTTAAAAGAGCTTTACTAGAAGCATGGAACTCCATAGAGCAGGAAGTATGCTAAAACTTGGTAAAATCCATTCCTAAGCCCTTACAAGCCGTTTTAGATAACAGAGGATACGCAACTAAATATTAATCACTGGATTTTTTCATTTTTAACTTCCCATAGCGAGTTATTGTAATCGGTCCGATTTGTCAAATTGGAATTTTTGACATTTCTCGACGTTTCAAGGTCCCTAAAGGCTATATCAATCATTTTTAGAGAGATGTCTGTGTGTGTGTGTACGTACGTTCGTACGTTCGTACGTTCGTACGTTCGTACGTCCGTACGTTCTGGTACCATTTTTCGTCGTCGATATCTCAAGAACGAGAAGGATATCGACTTCAAATAAATTTTGTTTAATAGATAATAACTTCGAAAGAGGCTGAAAGGGCGTTTATTAAAATTCAGTTAGTAGTTTTTTCACTATAACGGTTTAAAAAAAAAGTAAAAATTATGGTTAGTTTCAAATATTTCACGAACAAATAATGCTTTTGATTTCAAATAAAATTTATTGTACTCATTATAAGGTCATACAGATTTGGTATGAACTTGGAAAAACCGTTATTTTTTTAAATAAAAAAAACTGAAAAAAAATATTTCATAACCCAGATATTCTAAGAACGGAAAACAATTTGAAACTCAAAATAATTTTATTTTACGAAAAATAATGTGTTTGACAACTGGTGAACATTTAAAAAAAAATCAGTTTACAGTTTTTTTACAAAAAATAAAAAACTGTATAAAATTCTATTTCGTAAATGCACCTAAGCCAAGCCGACCCCACCATAATAAAAAAGTGGCAGGTCAATAATTTTAAACCAATGCTCTCACGCAGGTGTTCTCAATGAAAAAATGTGTGAAATATGGTTAATCCAGTACTTTGTCACATTATTGTATGCTTATAAGACGATAATTAAAAGAATAGTAAAAAGAAAGTTAATCCTTTCAATCGTAAATTCACCTACATAAGAATCCAAAAACGTAAAAACTAAAATAAAAGGCTTTTCTTAGAACAAAAGTAGTTTTTGTTATTTTTGATTTTCTCAAAAACTACAAAACATTTTGACATCCGGTTTTTTGTGTTTGATCAAAAATTAATAAGAGCATTGAATATTGAATAAAAAAATAATACTTAATTGCGTAAAATTTTGAAAAAAATTTGTTTAAAAAAAAAAATTCATTTTTTTTCAAAATTTTGATTTTGAAAATTAATTTTCAAAAACTATTTACTCGAACAACTTTTTTTAAAAACAAAATTAAAGAATGTATTTCTGGCTTTTCAAAATGCCATAGCATTACTCTGTAGGTATCACCGTTATTTTCTAATAACCCCCCTCCCATACGTTTTTTTTTCTTGTCTAAGTCCAACCTACACGCCCTAGCTTTTTGTCACACCTTATGGCAATCACCCTGTATATGTAGGTATATGAAACATATGCATATACATATACATATATACAATTGTATAATTCAAAGAACATTTCATTTATATTTTCTTTTTCAGGTTAACAAATTTTTTTAGTTGAGATAGATTTGAATTTGTTTTGAAGAGGCAAAAAATATGTTTTGATATGCTTTGATTTTCTTTTAACAGAGTGTTCCAGATTCTATTGATAACAATAAAACTTTTGAACAAAATTTTAATGATATTTCGAGTGCAAGCTCAGAGAACGTTGAAGACTATGCAGATCTATTGTCAAACAAACAAGATTTAGAGGCTAAGAATAATGTCAAAGCAAAAACATACGTCGAAAAGAATGCACATGAAATCGATGAAAGTGATTCAGAAGGTCTAGCTGAAGAAGACATAACTGAAAAAGTAAAATCATTAACTATACAAAAAGAAGACTGTCCTCCCGAGATTGTAGTTCCTACAGAAAAACCAAGTTTAGAACTCGAAGTTGAAAATATCAACGACGAAGCACAAATTTCTTCTTGCCAACAATCTGAAATAGAATTTATTGTTACAAGCCAAACTCCAACTAGTTTTAATTCAGAGAATTATGACCTTCATATGGAAATCACACAAAAGCCAACGCGTTCTAACACCAGTATGCAACAACCAAGGTATATATTTTCAAAAGTATTTATTTCAGTTGAAGAAACTCCTTGTATCTTGTATCTAGAAATAGTCACAGAAAGAGTCTTAGTTTTTCTAATGAACGAATGAGAGAAATTGAACGACACAATCAAATTTTGCTCCGTAAAATTTTAACTCAAAAACCACGTAAGGAACATGTAAATCAAAAGGTAAATATTATTGCTCAAAAGCTTATGCTCATGTATTTATTTTTTTTTTTTTAGATTCAATGTCCTCAATTAAGAATGACAACTTCTGCTGTTAACAGAAAAAAACAACAGCGACAAATAGATCTGGATAATCAAGTTTTGAAGAGAAAAATTGAAGCTATTGCTCTACGTCGACCACAAATCCTTTGAAGATTTTTTTAATACCTACCTTAAAGAAACTGTTGGATTATTGTAACATATTTTATATTCAACTTATAACTTTAGACAAATAAGATTTCATATACAACTAATAATTTTACATAAATTGGATTTTATAACTATAACTATTTACTTTATAAATACGAAAATAAATAAGCTCTTGAGGATAAATATATCAGCGAAACCCGGGCTTACAGCTGTTAATTATTCCTATATGCGATGCGTAATACCTGGTGTCAGGAGGAATGTTGGGAAACTACAATTTTCAGCTAAGTAAGAAGATAAGTACTTTTCACGACACTTTTGGAGAATTTGTTACTCCTCCGCAAGAAACTGTGTAGTTTTTTTTTAATTTTAAGTGGCAGTGGCCGGAATAGATACTAGACCTTCGACGCAATAACCAAGATTTCATGATTTCAACCAAGTGCGGAAAATATACTTTTCGGAAAATTATATTTTTAGCCATTTAGATTCTATGATGGTGAGATCAGACGGTGAGACCCTGCAGGTTAATTTATGTCAAGCAGATTAGACTAACCAATAAGAAGCATTAATGTGACAATTAACAAGTTGATAAAGAAATACTAGGCATGTTTTCGAAAAAACTTAGAACCAGCGCAGCAATCGAAAGTGAATACAAGGCTTATGATCACTTTTATATTCCTTTTGTATTTCAAAGTTGGTAATCATGATAAATTCAAGGACATTCGATATCAGAGTTAGTGCCTTATATCGCCAAAAATCCATTTTCATTTCATAGGTACTCGATATATTTTCATAGTTTTTCTCAAGATTTCAAGATCCAACAAATTCTAAAAATACAAAAAATTTCATTTATGTAACTACTTTTTTGTTTTTGATTTTCTCGAAAACGGTACCACCGATTTTGATCATTTTTTGTTGCTAAAGCTCCATAAAAATTTGAATAGTATTGTGTATTAAAATTTTATTTTTCAATTTTTAAAAAATATTTCAAATTTGTTTTTTTCAAAACTCAATATTTCGAGAATGCCATGCTAGATTTTTTTAAACTTGATAAATAAAAGTTTTTCAATATAATCTACACGATTTGAGAAAAAAAATTATCTAAAAATAAAGGTATCCACCATATAAGTGTTAAAAAATGGTTTTTAAAAATCGTATTTTTCTCGAAAACGGGCGCCTAGAATTTTGATATTTTTTTTTCAATTAATTATTATGATCTTTATAAACAATACCAGGCGTGTTTTTTTCGCCAGTCCATATAGACCAGGAGCCCACAGCAAATTTTGTGCGTGAAGATATAACCAAAAGTGGTTTATATGATTATGAAGCCCTCAAATAACTAACGACAAATATGGAAGTCTGGCAGCATTTTTTTGCAGCTAAGATTAATAATAGTATGCCAAAGGTACATATATTTCCAAAATATGGATCATAAGTATAACCACTTGAAACTGGCATTAAATTAAAGGGCAGAATGCACTGAATACAAATAGATAGGTGCCAGACGTTTTAGATGCAGCTTTCCCCTTGCCAGACGTACTAATAGTAAGCAAAAAATCATTTTTTTAAACAATTGGTATAACCATATGTGTGATACATCAACAAATTTGTAAAATTGTCCTTATCACAAATAAATAGGTGCCAGACGTTTAAGATGCAGCTTTACCCTTGCCAGACGCACTAATAGTACGCAAAAAATCATTTTTTTAAACAATTGGTATAATCAAAAGTCGTTATTACACCAAAGGATATTCTCATTTCTCTACTTTGATTATGCGAAACAGCAATCTGTTTTGTACCGCTATACTTTGACAAAAAAAAAATACATGACACAATAAACAACCTTGCTGATAAGAGAACTTAGTTGCAGTAGTAGTTTTGTTGACCGCAAAGTGAATATGTCTGACGAAGTAAATAAGAAATGTGTTCTCCATTCAAGTGATAGCCCAAAACAATGCGGAAAAATAACTTTGTTTACTGAAAAAACATTGCAGAAATGCCCTGAAGTTTATGAAGCTGAAGATCGCTGCATCCAAGTTTATGTTTTCATTTAGGATAGCATATCTCGATAAGTATCAAATATATTGGACTATTTTAAACGCCAAAATGTTGGGCGCAAATTTTCCTAGGGGCGATGTCCGTTACTTTTTTTTAAATTGGATCCCGTTATATTTTATTTTAGTGAGTTTTAAAACTTTTAAGACAAAAAAAAATTTTAGGAGAGAATATAAGTAGACTGCAATAATTTTTTTAGAAATAAAATAAATATGACCCAATGTAGAATATACGTTTCTCTAGGGGCGATGTTTCTCCTTTTTTTTATTTTTTTTTATTAAGCTTATTTAACCATGATTTAACCATGAAATTAAAAACAAAAAACAAAAAGTTTGGACCCTTATAACTTTGGATTGACTAATCGTAGGTAAAAAACGGTACATGAAAAAATTAGAATTTCCAAACTCTAGGGACGATGTTTTTTCTTTTTTTTATTTTTTTGTTTATTAAATTTTTTTTTAACATGAAAGTTAAAAAAAAAAAAAAGTTTAGACTTTAGACTAAACTTTTTTTTTTTTTAACTTTCATGTTTAAAAAATTTTTTTTTGTCTTAAAAGTTTTAAAACTCACTAAAATAAAATATAACGGGATCCAATTTAAAAAAGTAACAGACATCGCCCCTAGGAAAATTTGCGCCCAACATTTTGGCGTTTAAAATAGTCCAATATATTTGATACTTATCGAGATATGCTATCCTAAATGAAAACATAAACTTGGATGCAGCGATCTTCAGCTTCATAAACTTCAGGGCATTTCTGCAATGTTTTTTCAGTAAACAAAGTTATTTTTCCGCATTGTTTTGGGCTATCACTTGAATGGAGAACACATTTCTTATTTACTTCGTCAGACATATTCACTTTGCGGTCAACAAAACTACTACTGCAACTAAGTTCTCTTATCAGCAAGGTTGTTTATTGTGTCATGTATTTTTTTGGTCAAAGTATAGCGGTACAAAACAGATTGCTGTTTCGCATAATCAAAGTAGAGAAATGAGAATATCCTTTGGTGTAATAACGACTTTTGATTATACCAATTGTTTAAAAAAAAATGATTTTTTGCGTACTATTAGTGCGTCTGGCAAGGGTAAAGCTGCATCTTAAACGTCTGGCACCTATTTATTTGTGATAAGGACAATTTTACAAATTTGTTGATGTATCACACATATGGTTATACCAATTGTTTAAAAAAATGATTTTTTGCTTACTATTAGTACGTCTGGCAAGGGGAAAGCTGCATCTAAAACGTCTGGCACCTATCTATTTGTATTCAGTGCATTCTGCCCTTTAATTTAATGCCAGTTTCAAGTGGTTATACTTATGATCCACATTTTGGAAATATATGTACCTTTGGCATACTATTATTAATCTTAGCTGCAAAAAAATGCTGCCAGACTTCCATATTTGTCGTTAGTTATTTGAGGGCTTCATACTCATATAAACCACTTTTGGTTATATCTTCACGCACAAAATTTGCTGTGGGCTCTTAGACTAATATAGAATTGTAGAAAAAACGGCATCGGGACTAAGCGCTTTACATGCAAATGCAACAACACTTCTTAAATCTATACAGAGTTAGCTAAGACCAGGGCCTTCATCGCGTAAGACGACGATAGTTTGACGACGTCGTTTGAACGATTGAACTGCTTTGTGTAACACATACAAACTTGAATCGTCTGGACGATGTCGTTAAGACGATTCAACTTTAGCTTCATGTAACTTGTTGAACTGTCAAATATGGTCGACTGAACGATTGCGATTGAACGATTGCTATTTTTCAATCGTCTCATACATTTTGTGGATTTTTTGAAAGTTTTTTTTTTTAATTTAAATTAATTAAAAAAAATGTTACTACATTACCTACAATTTGTTATTTTTCGATGATAATGAAAGCGAATTAAATGAAAGCGAAACTATCGAATAAATGCGAAGGACATTAATTTCGATTTCCTTTATTTAACACTACGGATTTCGATCCCGGATAATTTGTTTCCTTTTGGTGTGCGTATTTCGTATACATAAATCCATCTTCAAATAAGGATTCGAAGATTTTGATCTCTGTAAAAAAAATCGATTTTTTTGGTGTGAAGGAACGTAAAATCTGTCGATTAATCGAAATATTCATACAGAAATTGATTTCTCATGTGTAAAGGAAATTAACATAAGGAATGCATCGCATCCTCTCTCACTTCCAACGAAAACTTTAGTTTAATTACAACCAGACAGCCCAAATGACATTTTATTGCTTCTTGATGTTCTCAAACTATGGACGATGGACGAGACACGACCGAACGATGCGATTGAAACTTTACACGAAGCAAACTTTTGACGACGTCGTGCTCGACAATCGTTTGGACAACGATCGTCTTAAAAATTACGCGATGAGGGCCCAGATCATTTTCGCGACTTAGGCTGGTATTCACCGAGCGCTCATAACTTAAGAAGCTCATAAACCTATTCCCGACCACTCCTAAGTCCTAAACTTACGAGCGCTCTCTTCGAAAGTTTGTTCGCTTAGACGTGCCACGCACGCATTTGACTCGAATCCATGTGAGCAATGCCAAGTAGAAGAGTATCCATTTGCTGTCAAGCAAGACCAACATTCCACAACATTTCACAGTTTGGGTATGCCTGAACAAGAAAGAGTGGCTCTCATTTTCGAACTACGAAAAACACTTGTGGGTGGTTGGTGAATAGGTACCCCAAAGAAATTTCAAGTTAAGAGCCTCGTAAAGTTAAGAGCCGTTTAAGAGCGCTCGGTGAATACCAGCGTTAATCTAAGACCCGATAAAAATGGTGATGCCAAAATAATATTATCTATATGTTATCGATTATTTGTTCAGAGAAGTCAAAAGTGACGTTTTTGGATGCTGGTTGATGCTAGTCTCAATACAGCTGACAAATGCCACAGTGCTTCCAGCTATTTGGAAAAAAAGCTCCTAAATCCCGATGTCGTTTTTTTCTACAATTCTATATGGACTTGCAAAAAAACACGGCTACCATATCTTCTGAATTGAGATTCGTTTGTCCTAAGAATTCTGTTTATAAACTGTTTGTCATCCAAGGTTCTCTCTAGCAACCACTTACAAAATTCTAGCCTCATTTCACAATCAACGGAAAGCAATTCTTGCTCAGCTGTGTGATGGCGTGGATACATATTTTATCCATGCAGTATACTGGAAATTCTGTGTTTAGCATTAAACTGTAGGGCCAAGCGTCTTATGCTGATGGAAGAATCGATTTCAATAGCTGCCAGTGTTCTTTCATCGACCGAAACTCTTCTTGTGCTTGCAGCTCCCGCGTTAGGTCTTGCAGTTAAAATAGATTCAGTTTCTCGAAGCCTTCGAAAGGTATTTCCAAAAACATTTCGAGCAGGAAGTCGTCTGTTAGGATAAAGTTCCTGGTATTTATTTCCATAAAGGAATAGAATGTCTGCATATTCTTCTCTCGTAAATGAAGGCATTTCAAAAAGCGTTCTTATCCAACTGTAATCCTGACTTAAGTTGATAATCGAAAGGTATTTCCAAAAACATTTCGAGCAGGAAGTCGTCTGTTAGGATAAAGTTCCTGGTATTTATTTCCATAAAGGAATAAAATGTCTGCATATTCTTCTCTCGTAAATGAAGACATTTCAAAAAGCGCTCTTATCCAACTGTAATCGTGACTTAACTTGATAATCTGATGAATGAATTTGTTTTTCTATTCTTTTATACCACATATTTTGTTAATTTACCCATTAAACATTTATACCCCAAATTTAACTCTCCCTGAGAAGACTTAAGGTAATTAGGGTTTTCCTTTTCATGACTGCACAATCCTAAAAATTACCTAAAAACTATCAATTCTTGGAAAACCACTCCAATTGCCAAGTGCTGCATTAAAAGTAGGTAAAAAAAAAGCAAAATTCCATTTTTTAACTCTTTTTCCTCTTTACCCAAGTATCATAAAGTGTATGGGTTTTTGGGTACACTTATTAATGAGTTTTTTGTTTATTATTGTTTTGTTCATCAGCTAAAAATAAGAAAACTTTATGTTTATTACGCATTTTTTGAAAAAATTTTACCTCAAAGTCAAAATTTTGCTCGGGCAATAAAAATTGAACACCATTTAAAATTGAATATCTGGTAACCCTTAAAACATATTAGCTCAATTTAAACGTAGTTTTAAAGAATACTAAAAAAAAAGTCTAAAATGAGGTCCCTATCATTGGTACTGAAAGAGAAATTGACCTTAACATGGGTCAGGGTACACCAAAGTTGGCCTTTTTTTAAATCGTGAAAAAGTGACGTCAAAGTTGAAAATCAGACTTTACTGTAGTACAATTTTTTTCTTAGAATATGACCAAGAATCACATCCCAAAGTATGGCACATGAATTACTGGACACCCTGTATAGGATACATCATTTATAGCGACAATGAATAGAAAAGAACTGAGAAGAGTTCTCTGTAGTACACCTTATTGGACAGTGAATCATTTTGTAAGAGAATTTTACCTGCTAGGATTTTTGTATTTTGAAAGTACGAGTTGATTACATGCCTTAGATAAATCAGTGCATACTCATTATAACGTTAAAGTACAAAAAAATATCTATGTTTGATTTTATGTTCAATGAAAAAAAGCCTGATACGGAATCTGAAAAAGTAATAACAATGTTTTTCAAGTAGTTTTCCAAAAGTCTAAAAAAGCCAAAAAATTAATTATTTATTCGGGGGACGAATAAGTCAAGTTGCAATACATTTGAAGTGGTTACCTTCGTTTATTCTTTCTTCGGTAAAGTCGTCTTATTCGTGCACTTGGCGACACTAGGTTCTGAAAGACCAACATATTCGTTATCACCTTCACCTAAGCTACTTGTAACTTCAATATCATTTCGCCGAAATTCAGCTGTATTTTGCCCGTTCCAATTCCCAGACGTATGGCCTAAGTCCGGAAGTGTACATATTAATATGTATGAATGTACCTATTGGAAAATAATCTCTTCATAAGGAAACAAATTAGGCTTTTCAAATAGGAATTACTTTTCAAAAACTCAAACTGTTATTTTGTATGTCTTTTAAATACCGTTAATTTCAGAATTTTCAAATAAGCGTACATATACCTCAGTGCAAGAAACTGCCTGTTAAAATATTATATAATAATGGTTTTGATCATCTAGGTAATGGTAAGACATTGTTCGTGTTTTTGCTTCCACTTAAGACAAAGTAAGTTGTTAAATTTAATACTCTGCATTGTATTACCTTTATTTTTTTTTTGTTTATATTTTAACACTTACATCTACGGGCTGCGTTGCGTTTATTGCGAAATAAATACATACATATACATATGTAGTTTAAAAATGTCAGTTAAGTTTTGTTAAAAGACTTTTAACGGAAACACCTAGTATTTATTTGTTGTGTTATAAACCTAATAAGCCATAACGTGTGTTAGACTCAAATAAAAATAATACCTTACTCTATTTAAGTTTATATTCGATCCTCTTATCTGACCTGAATAAATAAAAAAAATTAAACACCTGCAAATTTAATTTGAAAATAATAAATATCGCTTTTATTAAAAGCCAAGATTATTGACGATTGAGATTGTCTGCTGCACACAATCGAGTACAAATTTATCCCTACACCTAGCAACTGGAATTTTCGTTTGTGCTTGCATATGATTCAAATTGAAAGATATTAACACACATTTAAACTAAAGACTGGACAAATCACTGTTGATTTATCAAAAAAATAGAACAAATTTATAGCAAATTCTAAAGTGAAGACTATAAACTCTGCACTTTCGTCAATTGAAATAGAAAATGATTTGTTAAGGTGATACATTTCTCAAGGGGGAAATGATATACAATACAGTCGAAATCTCGTATACACAATATGCACTATGGATTATGGATCACCAATTGTTGGTCTCCTTTCTTTTCGTATGGATTATGGTCCATAATTTATGGATCATCTGATAAGGTTTTTAACGTTTGTTCTTAAACTTTCTATTTACTTATGTATGTATGTACATACATATATCATTGTTTGAATATGAATTAAACAGAAATAAGTGTGTTATAAAGTTTTCGAAAATTGCTAATCGATTTTGCTAAACCTAAACAAAATTTTAATTTTTTTACCAAAAAGAACTAAAATTTAGTTTTTCTGTTCAAAGAGAAAATAGTTTTGATCTACTCATGTGTCAGTTCAACGATAGCTATTTCCATTTGAAATAATTCTTTTTCTAAATTGTTGACGCTCATTATCAATGAGCACATTTTCAATGAATTTCCTATTAAAGCGAAGAAGTTAATTTTTTCTTGCGACTCACACAAAATTAAAGAGGAAACACCTACCACCTCCTATCTTTCTAATGTCATGGAATCGATGTTGTATTATCAGCTCAAGAAATATCTCGAAAATCGAATGCTTCTTAATGACCGGCAATACGGCTTTCGCAGCAATCGTTGCACTGGTGATCTGATGGCATATCTCACCGAAGAGTATTGCCCAGGGCTCAGTTTTGTATTGACTCTCTTCCTCGTGTTTATAAATTTTCTCTTGTCTGAAACTTCGAATCCACTTAATTGTTTTGTCGACAACTCTACCCTCAGCTTCTCATATTTGTTCTCAAATTCACGTCAATTTTCTTCCGAAGTACAATTCCCAAGATACCGTATGAAAAACTCATTAAACTCCGATCTTTACAGCGTTGTTAAATGGGGTTTACAAAATCGTGTGGAGTTTCATGCTTCGAAAACACGATGATGTTTAATGTCGTTGAAGCAAAATGTACCTCCTATGTGATTGTCCTTGAATGCAGGGTTTTAAAAGCTTAAGTCACTTTTTAGCTTAAGCTTGGCTTTAATTCACAAGCTAGAGGGTGACTTATTAATTTAAAAAAAATTAATTCAACAGCTAGTTACTAATTTATGAATTAAAAAAAAAATTAATTCATAGGCTAGTTGGTGACTTGTGAATTTAAAAAATTAAATTATAAACTCCTTAGTGACTTATGAATTTAAAAAAAAAAATTCACAACCTACTAAGTGACTTATGAATTAAAAAAAATTAATTCATAAGCTAATGGATGAATTCTGATTAGAAAAATTATGAATTGGAAAATTTATAAACTACCAAGTTAATTTTATAATTTACAAACTGGATTTGAAAGCTTAACAGAGATTCAAAATCTAATTTTATACTTACTAAGCAGCTGCCAAAAGTTTAAAGTTATTAAAGAAAAGGGAATGTTTTTTTTTTTTATTTTATTGAAAATACATATTGAAAACTACAAAAGTTAATAATTAACTAATTATGTAGTCAAATCAAGCTTAAGAATTTCTAATCTATCAACTAGCTTATGAATACATTTTTTTTTAATTCATAAGTCACCTAGTATGTTGTGAATATTTTTTTTTTTAATTCATAAGTCACTAACTTGCTCATGACTTAATTTTTTTTTATTCATAAGTCAATTAGTAACTCATGAATAATTTTTTTTTAAATTCATAAGTCACTAACTAACTTATGAATTAAATTTTTTTTGATTCCCAAGTCATCTACAGATTTAAACTTAATGTTTTCATCGAAGAAACTGAAAACCTCTCAGTACTCTGTATGTTTGTCAATGACAACCTTCTTTGGAATGACCACATTCTCGAGACCGCCAAACCAAAGACAGTGCCTAATGCTTCTATATCGGTGTAGGCAATTTCTTCCCCCATCAGATATGGCTACAATTTATAAGACGTTTATACTTACTAAACTCTAGTATAACTTACATCCTTTATCTTTTAAGACAAAGTGACATTTCGTTTGACAGTCAAGCTATTTCAAATTCTTTCATAGACAAATAGTGTTTGCAGTTCTAAAAGACAACCATTTTTCGAGTATTTTCATTAGTCATTTTATGAAAAATTCGACTTTCATAATTTGGTAAACGACAAGTGAAAACCTAGCACATGAATTCAATTCAAGTCAACACAAAAATAATAATACCATACCATATTCTTACTGTTCGGTGACGATACACAGATCATCCTCCATCTAATCAGTTTCAATGAAAATAGAGGTAGGAACATATTACCTACTGCACCGGTACGGTGGTGTGTTGGTAAGCCGGTGGAAATCTATATCGTGCACCTTACAATTGTGTTTAATTAAGCCATTAGGTGCTTTAGTTCAATTCGTTTAATTGCCTTCAATTTGTCATCAGTCCATCATTATGTACAACACATACATATGTACATATATGCATTGTCCGACTAATAAAAATGTTACTAATCTCATCAACCATATCATTCATACGCATAATCTTTCAAGATAGAAGTTTTAAGCTTTCAGTATTCGGCGATCATTTGAAGTAAGAACAACCTCATAGAGAAAAAGAAATCCTTAAGGTTTTCAAAATGAAAAGTCAACCAATTATTGATAAAATAGTAGAAAAATTACAAACAATTGACGCATCAAACAGAACAACCTTTCTTATTTTTCAATTTAATTTTAACTCTACCGATGGTAGTCTTTTCAAAAGTTTTGGTGAGATTTTTTGTTTTAGTGAACTTGTGTAAAAAAAATCAAAGAAAATATTTTGCTTTTTGTCTCTTGATTAGTTCTTGATTTGAAAGATCTAAAGATGTACGAAGGAACTACTGCAAATCCTGATAGTGAAATAACTATTGGAGATGAAGAGTTCTTTATGTGGGCAACTAAGCAAATAACTTACGAAGAACTACAAGCCAACGTAAGTTGAATTCAAGTGATAAAACATTATTTTGTAAAGATTCGTTTTTTCACAAATTTTAGAACAAAGTTCAAATAAGTGGCAATTTAGAAGCTGTGATGAAGTTGATGGATAAGTTCCATAAGTAATTTATTTAAAAATTGTAATTTCTATTTTTATAATTAATATTTCAGAAAAAAACCAATAAAATTTTGCATGTCTGTTTATTTGTGTAAAATTTCATTTCTTCGAAATATTGTTTTGTGTATGTGCTCTATGGATTTCAAAATGGCATGACCGATTTTGATGAAACATTTAGATTGAGAGTTAGATCGATGGTAATGCTTATTCGCAACTTAAACGCACCAAAGTTATTCAACGGAACTATGTTGAACATACAAAAATTGCCTCTGATATTACTTTCAACAAAGCACAAGGTCAATCGTTGACTCTTGTTGGATTAAATTTGGATAATTCATGTGGCTTATTTCCGAGTTGGTACATCGAAAAATGTATACCTTTTTAATCCAAATTAATAAATAAAAGAAATATAGGTACATACTCGTTATTTCCCATTTGCCTTAAATACATATTTTTTTTTGAGGTAGCAAAGCACTTTACCTACTATATGATATCTGCTAAAACTTCGTCACATGATAATTAGTGATTCCATTGCGAAGCCCGGATGGATCGCTAGTATTAAATAAAATACTGTTTTAATTATTACTCATTGATCAAAATAGATAAGATACATACATATGTATATCACAAATCACAATATACATATAGTACTGCTAAAAACATTTCGGATATCTTCGGTCATTTTTATTGATTGATGTCTTGCTGGTCTTGCCCGTCAGATAAATAAAAAAAAATTGAATTTTTTTTAACATTTTATAAAGTTTTTTATATAATTTATGTAAATTATATGTATATTAAATTATTATTTTTTCATACATCGAGTAAGTTTTAAAAAAGTTTATTTCATTTCTTTAAACTTAAATCTACTACTTTGAGAGTTTTTCTTAAACTGAAACTTACATAAAACTAACTTATTTCTTCTCATCGTTCTTTGAGAAAAAGATGATGTCATCTTCTGGAGCCTGGAGCTGGGAACCCAGGAATATCAATTTCATCCATTATTGACTTCCTTCGATCTTGATTTGTTGTACGTGACGATATGTCACTTTGTTTATAAATTCTTTCCGGTCATGCCGACACTTGTTTATATTAAATTCATTCTGACACAATCGGATGTCATTTGTATGAGGTTGTAATTTATGTCGTTTTTATTTAGCATGGCAATCCGGAAGCCTTCCGGACTCTTCTGAAAGTGTTCAATTGGGAAAAAATGACAGTTCTGATTCTGAAAAGAAGAGAAATTTGCTTCTGGATTTGAAATCAGAAGCAAAACCAGAAGCACTCACACATTCATATACTTAAACGTCAACCTCAACAGCTGTGATTTTTGGTATTCAAATTGTGCGAACCAGGGTTGGCCCAATTAACTACACTATATTTTCTACATGATTTACTGCGTTTATATGAGGTGTTGAAGCGAGCTTGAAGCTCGCTTCGAACCTTTATATACCTGTATTGAGTTGAAATGAGCTTCGTTCGACTCGATCCCAATTGCTCAGCGGTGTCGAGTAGAAATGTGAGTCGAAAATCCGACCCTAATCCAACTCGATCTTTTGATACTGCATATAAACGTACAGCCATATTTATAAACTCATTATAGTGAGTACATAGGGCTATGCAACCCTTATAATTCCTCTAAACGCAAAATCGTTATTTATAAAACTTATGTGACGTTGAATAGAGGCATTATAAGCTAAACGCGTTTGGAGGTTGAATAGTGCCTACATAAGGACATTTTAGTACTGAACTGTCACATTCACTTTTACATCACATTGAATTATAAAGATTATCAACAAAATAAAATGACTTTTACTTGATATTGAAACTAAAGCTGTGTTGTTTTTATTTATTAAAACTAAAATGTTATACTAATATATTACAAACAAATTGAATTGAAAATTGTTTAGAATTAAATAGATAAATATACTTGTTGGTGATCTCTCTCCACGGATCCTTCTTCATCCGGTGTGTTAGTGTTGCAATTTTTATTTTGCATTATTGAATTTTATCCTCAATAACTTGTCGTAGGAATATTCCAGCTAGGATAAAACGCATAACAATTTGATTTCCAGTATGTGCTAGAGATAATTACATACCTTTATCTGATGAATCAAAGTTAATTGTTCGAATTCTTTTAACTTTTGGTAGTTCTATTTTAGTTTATTAAATTTGATAAACAGACAAGATGTTTTTTTTTTTTTGTTTTGCGACAAACAGCTGAATGTTATGAAGGCTAAATGTAATAGATTCTTACTTTTTGGTACTTTATTTGACACAAGCTCATTATAACTATGCAGGGTAGGCAAATGTTTTATAAATATGAATTTGCATAGTGGATGAATAAGTCCTTATGCATTGCATAACTATTCACGCGTTTAGCGAATTCTAATAAATACGGCTGGTAGTATTTAACTACGCGTAGTTTATTGAAGAAACTACATGCCTAATTTACTACAATTTGTTACGTCTGCTACATATTAGTAGTAATAAATTCATAAAAATTAATTCATAAAAATTCAATATAATAAAGGAAAAAAAAAACAATTTTGCACTTTTATGATCTAATGAAGGTTTGTAAAAAAAAAGTTTCATTTACCATAAGGATGAAGAATTGTAGGAATAACTGAACGTTTAATTTAAAAACTCAAATTTCAAATGCATAACTGACAGTTAATTGACAACAATGCTAGAAATTCTTACATTAACTACAATTAACTACATTTAACTACATTAACTACATAAAATACGTAGCAGACGTAACAAATGTAGTTGTTTCTAAAAAAGTGACAATTCGGCCAACCCTGCTTTCAACAAACATTTTTCTTGATTTTGATTATTGTACGCATTTGATGTTTCACATATACAATCAAACAAAACTTCAGAATCATCAGAAGCAAACAAAAGTGTTCAGTTGGGATTCCGGATCGGAGAGAGATTCCGGATTGCCAAATAAAAACGACATTAATACTTCGACGTTGACTTATTACATATACATACAGGGTGATTTGCATAAGGTGTGACAAAAAGCTAGGGCGTGTAGGTTGGACTTAGACAAGAAAAAAATCGTATGGGAGGGGGGGGGGGTCTATTTCCCCCCGTTTAGGCGGGAGGGGCAATTTAAGAAAAAAATCACTTAAAACAGAAAAAAAATTATTAAAAAATAACGGTGATACCTACAGAGTAATGCTATAGCATTTTGAAAAGCCAGAAGTACATTATTTAATTTTGTTTTTAAATAAAGTTGTTCGAGTGAATAGTTTTTGAAAAATTAATTTTAAAAATCAAAATTAAAAAAAAAAAAAAAATTTTTTTTTAAACAAATTTTTTTCAAAATTTTACGTAATTAAGTATTATTTTCTTATTCAATATTCAATGCTCTTTTTAATTTTTGATCAAACACAAGAAACCGGATGTCAAAATGTTTTGTAGTTTTTGAGAAAATCAAAAATAACAAAAACTACTTTTGTTCTAAGAAAAGCCTTTTATTTTAGTTTTTACGTTTTTGGATTCTTAGGTGAATTTACGATGGAAAGGATTAACTTTCTTTTTACTATTTTTTTAATTATCGTCTTATAAGCATACAATAATAGGCGTTTTTCTTTTTTAGTTCAGTATAGAGCTCTGAACAGAGTCCGAGCATGTCGAGCAAGTTCCGAACATTCTCTGAACCAAGCGTGCTCTGAGCGCTCTGAGTATATTTTGAAACAGACCTGAACACTTATGTAGCTGTCGCCGTTTTTTTTAATTTCCATCTGTCAAATGCTTGTGTTAAGCATTTTACTCTGTCTGCTCAGTAATTTTATTCTGAGCTCATAGAGCGCACTCTGAACACGCTCAGAACATGCTCAGAACGAAAAAAGAAACACATTTTCGAAACTCTGAACACTCTGAACTAAAAAAGAAACACAATTTATTTTTTGACAACTCAGGTTCTGTTCTGAACTAAAAAAGAAAAACGCCTAATGTGACAAGGTACTGGATTAACCATATTTCACAAATTTTTTCATTGAGAACACCTGCGTGAGAGCATTAGATTAATATTGATCTGCGAATGTTTTTTAAATAATGCAACGTTACACGCCCTAACTAGTGACAGAAAAATGCAATTGCGAAATAAGAACAAAAATGTTCCTGAATCTTGAAATTAATTAAAATAAGAAATACATGCATATTTAGATAAAATACATAATTACCGTTTATTTAAATTTTTAACTAAAGCTTATTACAAAAAATTTACGATATGATCCCCATTTTGTAGTTACTACGAGACCTTCTGCCCGATTTGAATGACAACGTTCCCTTGGCCATAGCAGGCAATTTAATCTACCAGCAAGATGGAGCTCCAGCACACTACAGCCGCACTGTAAGGAACTGGCTTGATGAACATTTTAGTGACCATTGGATTGGAAGAGGAGGTCCAATAGAATGGCCGCCTAGATCGCCAGATTTAACTCCGTTAGATTTTTATGCTTAGGGATTCATGAAGAACTATGTGTACGAAGTGGAAATAGAATCTTTGGAACAACTGAAGCAACGGATTGAAGTGGCTGGAGTCAAATTACAGGAAAATTTATCAAGTATAAATTTATGTGCAGCAATAAGAAGGCGCTATAATCTTTGCCTTCTACAAAATGGAGATCATATCGTAAATTTTTTGTAATAAGCTTTAGTTAAAAATTTAAATAAACGGTAATTATGTATTTTATCTAAATATGCATATATTTCTTATTTTAATTAATTTCAAGGTTCAGGAACATTTTTGTTCTTATTTCGCAATTGCATTTTTCTGTCACTAGTTAGGGCGTGTAACGTTGCATTATTTAAAAAACATTCGCAGGTCAATATTAATCCAATGCTCTCACGCAGGTGTTCTCAATGAAAAAATTTGTGAAATATGGTTAATCCATTACTTTGTCACATTATTGTATGCTTATAAGACGATAATTAAAAAAATAGTAAAAAGAAAGTTAATCCTTTCCATCGTAAATTCACCTAAGAATCCAAAAAACGTAAAAACTAAAATGAAAGGCTTTTCTTAGAACAAAAGTAGGTTTTGTTATTTTTGATTTTCTCAAAAACTACAAAACATTTTGAAATCCGGTTTTTTGTGTTTGATCAAAAATTAATATGAGCATTGAATATTGAATAAAACAATAATACTTAATTACGTAAAATTTTGAAAAAAATTTGTTTAAAAAAAAATTTTCATTTTTTTTTTTTCAAAATTTTGATTTTGAAAATTAATTTTTCAAAAACTATTCACTCGAACAACTTTATTTAAAAACAAAATTAAAGAATGTATTTCTGGCTTTTCAAAATGCTATAGCATTACTCTGTAGGTATCACCGTTATTTTTTAATAATTTTTTTTCTGTTTTAAGTGATTTTTTTCTTAAATTGCCCCTCCCGCCTAAACGGGGGGAAATAGACCCCCCCTCCCATACGATTTTTTTCTTGTCTAAGTCCAACCTACACGCCCTAGCTTCTTGTCACACCTTATGCAAATCACCTTGTATATTAAATGAAAAATAAACTGAATTCAAAAATGTTGTCTGTGCAACAAACCAGATTTTTTCTTAAATGCTCAGTAACGTTTGTTATTTGATAGTTTTTACATTGACGAGGCATCGAAGCCACTAGATTATCGATGACATTAGCAGGAATATTCTCCCATTCAGTTTTCAAAGTTGCTAAAAGAAAGCTTGTTGAAGTGTGGGTTCCAACTCGCCTTTTTAAAATCGCTCACCAATTCTCAATCAGACTCAAATGCGGCGATTGAGAATACCACTCAGGAACGTAATTGGTATTTGCTGATTGCTGAATGTTCAATTGCATTTTTTGGCAGAAGCTCTTATTCATGAGCGATCAATTGGAACTTTGCCACTTCCGATGTCGAAAAAGTTGAATTGAGAATTTTTGGGCAGACGGGACTTGCAGCAAATGCACACCAATGTTAAACAATAGCTTTATAGCATGTGTTCAGCTCTTTTAACAGTTTTAATGAATGTTTTGAATCGTTGCCCTGCTGAAACACCCAACGACCCAACGTAAAGGCAACTCTTCTTATTTAACTTATAGAAATATGACTGACTCCAAATTATACCTGTACAGGAAACGGTCCAATATTCTGATAATTTGTTGTATGGAACCGGTGCCTGCACCAGAAAAACGACCCCAAAAAATAATCTTCGTGTTTCACTATAGAGAGCACATTTGGTGGTTTTAATCGAGCTCCCTCTACGCGCCTAACTGATTCTCCCGCCATCGGAGTAAAACAAGTTGAATTAGCTTTCATCACTGAAAAGCACACTTTTCAATTTAGTTATAGATCAACTGACATGAGTTTTCGTAAGTTCAACCCTGATTATAGACGTTTATAGTCAAAAATTAATAACATTCCAAAACACATTTTATAGCTTGCCTTTTCCTCCGATGCTTCGCAATAAGAAGTGACTTTTTTGCTGATCGAAGACCAATGTCTCGTAATCGCTTTCTAACGGTAGTCGAGGCTATGGGAAGATCGAGTTGAATTAGGGTCGGATTTTCGACCCAGGTTTTTCGTCATTTGAGTTAAGAGCTCGATTTGGAGTTGAGTTGAAATGGTGTTGAGCGATTCTGAAACATTTTGTTAAGCCAACTCCTCGACCCAGGTTTTTCGTCTCACATTTCGACTCGACACCGCTGAGCGTGTGGGATCGAGTCGAACGTAGCTCATTTCAACTCAATACAGGTGTACAAAGGGTCGAAGCTTCAAGTAACGTAGTAATTGCAAATGCTTTTCGAAACCGCAAATGGGTCTTTGAGCTAAAAATCTGTTTTGGATGATCTTTTGCGAGGGCGTCTACCAAAATGATCTGCTTCCACAGGTTTCCCACTTCGAATCTTTTTAATAATGTCATAATCCGTTGTGGTTGGAATTTTAAACATTTTTTCGATTTAATTGTTTTTTACCAGCTTTAAGCTTTTGAAATATTTTATAACGAACTTAGTTATATTAACTTACCCAGCCTACAAATTATTTAACCAAATTACTAAAGGATTTGACATTAAACACCGTTACCTGAGCTGACAGCAAAACCTCTAAAAAAGTAAAAATCCGTTTAGTTTTGCCCAGCCAGGGATGTGAAGAAGTAACCTAAAAAATTTATTACTTCTTTGTTTTTATTTAACATTGCTTTTTCATAGATACAGTTAGATTTTTACATACATAGATGTTCTGAATTAGTAAGAAGTCTAGCAATCTTGATAGTCATATTCTTAAAATTAAAAAAAAAAACCAGAAAGTTTTTAGCAGCACTGTATGTATGTAAAGGGTGGGCCAAATACAAGCTTATTTTTAAAAATGCAATAAATTGAACAAAATTAAAAAATTTCCATGAATAGAGCAAACTTTCCCATTCATTCAAGTGGCTGCCTCGGCTGGCTTCGCAGTAGCGCGTTCTGACCTTGAAAACGAATAATCTACGAGTAAGATCTTTGTGCAGAAATCTCCTCATACTGTTGACATCGAGGGCAAGTTGATGTTCGTGAATTGAGTCTCACACTCTCGGCTAGAGCAGTCACATTCTCGTCTGTGCCCACCGTAACACGCCGGGAACAATGAGTGTTGTCCACTTTTTACACAAACTTGCGTACAGCAGGCGTGGTGGGTGCTTCGTTTGGTTTGGGCTACACAGCAATCACTTTGGAAATAAGTTTTCAATATTTCATAAATGGTCTTCAAGTGTAAAGCTACTCAGTTTGATCCACGGAGATATGATACTGACTTTCTGTCAAGATTTCGAGATTTGGAGGGGACTTATGTCGTTTTTATTTGGCAATCCGGAAGCCTTCCGGACTCTTCTGAAAGTGTTCAATTGGGAAAAAATGACAGTTCTGATTCTGAAAAGAAGAGAAATTTGCTTCTGGATTTGAAATCAGAAGCAAAACCAGAAGCACTCACACATTCATATACTTAAACGTCAACCTCAACAGCTGTGATTTTTGGTATCCAAATTGTGCGAACCAGGGTTGGCCGAATTAACTACACTACATTTTCTACATGATTTACTACGTTTACGCTTCGAACCTTTATATGCCTGTATTGAGTTGAAATGAGCTTCGTTCGACTCGATCCCAATCGCTCAGCGGTGTAGAGTAGAAATTTCAGTCGAAAATCCGACCCTAATCCAACTCGATCTTTCGATACTGCATATAAACGTAGTATTTTTAGTTTATTGAAGAAACTACATGCCTAATTTACTACAATTTGTTACGTCTGCTACATATGTATATAGTTAATTCATAAAAAATCAATATAATAAAGGAAAAAAAAATCAATTTTGCACTTTTATGATCTAATGAAGGTTTGTGTTAATATATTAGTTTGAAATCAAATTTATACTTCTTGATTATTTCTATATATGTAATACACTCTCAAGTAATACACATCTACATTATTAACATGGATCATATGATCATTATATAATCTTATGAATATGAAATGGAATTAAAACAAAACTACTGTATTAATGTATCAACTTCAAATCTCAGTCGTAATTAAACTTTAGCTCAAACAAGGTCGTGTCTTTTTCTTTCAATCCCTAACAAAGGTTATGGGCCCAGTCACGTGAAAGTAGTTCGCGGATTATTTTGAAAGTATTTATTTAAAATTCTAAATATTAAAATATAGTCATGAGTTCGAGTTTATACCAGATCGAAAAACTGGATAATGATAATTACGATGGATGGTCTGTCCAAATGCGTTCGGTTTTGATCCATAGCGAGTTATGGACGTACGTGTCGGGGACAATGGCTAGACCTACAGAAGCTGCTGCATTGGCTTCATGGTCTGCCAAAGATGAAAAGGCCTTGGCAACAATTTTTCTCTCCGTTAAATCGTCTCAGATTCTGCATATAAAAAAAATGTACCACTTCTGCTGATGCCTGGAAAAAACTCGAAGAGACTCACCGACCTAGCGGTCCGGCGAGAAAGGTGACATTATTCAAACAATTACTCAATCTTAAAATGGCAGAAAATATGTCAATGCCAAACCATCTAAATAATTTTTTCGAAATCTTCGAAAAATTAACAGAACTCGACATTAAAATGCAAGATGAGTTATTAGCTATTTTAATTTTGTCAAGCTTGCCTAGGAGTTATGAAAACTTTGTGATAGCCATTGAATCGAGGGATGATTTGCCAAAATCCAGCCTTATAAAGAGAAGCTCTTTAGTTTAAACGCACACAATAATTTGTTTACCAAGTGGCATGAACGATTCGGTCATTTAAATGCGAAGAGTCTTAGCTTTCTTATAAAAAATAACATGGTTAAAGGAATTGAAAAGAATAATTTTTCAAATGAACAATTTGATTGTGAGACATGCTTGAGAGGGAAAATGACCTCTATTCCATTCCCGAAGAGTTCGTTGTATCGTAGTCGCAGTGTTTTAGAACTCGTCCATAGTGACATTTGTGGTCCCATGCGAGTTAACTCATTAGGCGGTGCTAGATATTTTGTTTTGTTTGTAGACGATTTTAGCAGAAAAATGTTTGTATTTTTCTTAAAACAAAAATCAGACGTGTTTGAAGCTTTTAAGCGCTTTAAATCCGCGGTTGAATTAAAGACTTCACAAAAAATTAAATGTCTCAGAACAGATAATGGTCGCGAATATTTGAGTCGCGAATTTAGCAGTTTTTTGGAAGATGCTGGAATTCAGCGACAGCTTACCGTCCAGTATACTCCTCAACAGAATGGAGTAGCGGAGCGGGCAAACAGAACTATCGTAGAGATGGCTCGATGTTTGCTCCTTCAAGAAAACGTTCCAGAATTCTTGTGGGCGGAGGCAGTTAACTCTGCAATATATATTCGTAACAGGTGCCCTACTAAAATCCTTAAGGATGTTACTCCCTACGAGGCATGGGGCGGCAGCAAACCATCTGTTTCTCACTTCAGGATTTTTGGATCCAAAGCTTTTATGCTTGAAAATCGTCCTGGAAGATCTAAATTAAAACCAAAAACAACAGAGTGTCTCATGGTTGGCTATTCGTCCGAGTCCAAGGCGTATAGGGTTTATGAACCCAAGTCAAGAAAAATTTTTAAAACCCGGAATGTAAAGTTCATCGAAGATGTCGGTAAGCATTCTAATAAAAATACAATTGAAGTTGATTTTTTAGAAACCGAGCAAAAAACTCAACACAAAAATGAGGAACCTCCAATCAAAATCAATTTGAGTAATGTGAGTGAGGAGCAGGACGAACATGATGAAACGTCTTTTGATGCTGAGCCTGATGGTGATTATGCTGCTGCTGTGAACGATGGTGGGGATGCTGACGACGCACGATGGAATCTCTTCAGATTTTCAGTTTGAAGACGCTGCTGCTTTAAATAATGGAGTTGTTGCTGATGAAAGTTGTGTCCAAGATAATATTTCTCCAGCTGTTGATGAAAGAAATGCTATTGATGACAGCAATTCTGGTGTTTGTCCAAAGCCTGCTACTAAGGATTGGAATAAAATATTACGATCGCAAACTGAAAACAGGTTTTTCTTTAATGTCGCTAACAATAATATTTTTTCAAACCCAATTACAGTTCAAGAAGCTTTAAGTCGAGAGGATGGTAAGAGGTGGTTGAATTCCATGAAAGCTGAGTACGACATGCTTATGTCGAATGGAACATGGGAGCTTTCAACGCTGCCTCAAAACCGTAGACCTATAAACTCGAAATGGGTATTCAACATAAAACGAAACAAAGATGGAGAAATAGAGCGATATAAATCCAGATTGGTTGCGAAAGGATGTAGCCAGAGATTCGGTATGACTACTCGGAGACGTTTTCTCCTGTCGTTCGCTACTCTTCTATCCGTTTAATTTTTGCGTTGGCTGCCGAGATGAATCTTTTTATTCACCAGGTAGATGTAACCTCAGCTTATCTTAATGGCGTGCTTGAAGAAGAGATCTACATGAGGCAACCAGAAGGTTTTGTGGACAAAAATAATCCTCATATAGTGTGCAAGCTGAAGAAATCCTTGTATGGGTTGAAGCAGTCAGGGCGCAAATGGAACAGCGAGATAGATGGTGCACTGAAAAATATTGGGTTCTCAAGGTCCATCGGAGATTCATGTGTCTATACCAAGAATGAGGGAAAAGCAGTGAATATTGTTGCAGTGTATGTCGATGACATCCTTTTGGCGTGCTCAAACCTTGAAAATCTAGAAGCAATAAAACATCAAATAAGCCTTCAGTTCGAGATTGTCGATAAAGGTGCAGCCGAACATTTCTTAGGGATGGAAATCAGCCGAAAAGGAAGTTCTGTACAAATTTCATCTAAACAATTTATTAAAAATTTGCTCAGAGACATGGGTATGGAAGAATGCAGAACATGTGCTACTCCTTTAGACCCTGGGAGTAAATTCAAAAGATGCGTGGACTGTACCAACTGTAAAAAACTAGATCCAAAACAGTTCCAATCAATCATCGGCTCATTGATGTACTTGAGCATTTCTACTCGTCCTGACATTATGCATTCGGTGTGCAAGCTTGCACAATTTAATGTCAATCCGCACGTTGAACATTTAAGTGCTGCAAAGCACATCTTAAGGTATTTGAAAACTACTCTAAATTTAAAATTAACGTATTTTCAGAGTGGGGAAAGACTTCGAGGTTTCGCAGATGCGGACTGGGCTGGCAGTTGCGACGATAGAAAATCGTTTACTGGATTTGCTTTTTTCTTGGCCGGTGCAGCTATCAATTGGGAAAGCCGAAAGCAAAAATCCGTGGCACTAAGTAGCACTGAGGCTGAATATGTTGCCCTCTCATCGGCCGCGAAGGAAGTTGTCCATTTGAAGACCCTTTTGAAAGACTTACGCTTTTCAAAACTCTGTGATCGCCCAGTAGATCTTTTTGGTGATAATTTGAGTGCACAACAGATCGTCAAAAACCCTGTGCACCACGCCCGAACAAAGCACATTGACATTAAGTTTCACCATGTTCGAGACCTATCAGAGAAAGAAGTCATCGCTGTGAAATATATTCCCACTGGTGATATGGTTGCCGACATTTTCACTAAAAATCTTATGAAAACTAAACATTGTTATTTTGTTAAAAAACTTGGCCTCATTTGAATTTGAAATAATATTACATACTTTTATTTATATATTTTTTTTTCTTTTGTATAATTGTGTATAAATTTGAGGGCAAGTGTTAATATATTAGTTTGAAATCAAATTAATACTTCTTGATTATTTCTATATATGTAATACACTCTCAAGTAATACACATCTACATTATTAACATGGATCATATGATCATTATATAATCTTATGAATATGAAATGGAATTAAAACAAAACTACTGTATTAATGTATCAACTTCAAATCTCAGTCGTAATTAAACTTTAGCTCAAACAAGGTCGTGTCTTTTTCTTTCAATCCCTAACAGTTTGTAAAAAAAAGTTTCATTTACCATAAAGATGAAGAATTGTATGAATAACTGAACGTTTAATTTAAAAATTCAAATTTCAAATGCATAACTGGCAGTTAATTGACAGCAATGCTACAATTTCTTACATTAACTACAATTAACTACATTTAACTACATAAACTACGTAGCAGACGTAACAAATGTAGTTATTTCTAAAAAGTGACAATTCGGCCAACCCTGTTTTCAAAAACATTTTTCTTGATTTTGATTATTGTACGCATTTGATGTTTCACATATACAATCAAACAAAACTTCAGAATCATCAGAAGCAACCAAAAGTGTTCAATTGGGATTCCGGATCGGAGAGAGATTCCGGATTGCCAAATAAAAACGACATTAACCATTAATGTCAAAATAACAAAAGAATAAACCACTACATGACCCACCCTGTATATCTAAATCATTATTAGTATTCGAATACCATACACAACCAAAAACGGAGTTTACTTTTATGGAAATCTGTTTTTATATTTATGGTTTGTATGCATATTTATTGGAGTACGTACGTTGAAAGTTTTTGTTGCATAACTCAAAAATATTATACAAAATTGGAAAAGGGAAATGTGGGTGGGAGCTTGATTATATTAAATTCATAAGTTTCAGTTTTGTTCAAGTGGCATACATGGAAGAAGTACCTAGTAAGTATGATGTATAAAAACAGAAAACGGCACGTTTGAAATAAATACGCCTTACAAATATTGAGAACGCAAAACCATTGGTCACGTCAGTCGCTTACAAAATGTGGATGAATTTTAATTATTTTTAATTATTTATTTTAAGTTCGAATTTCACAGTTAGCTAAACACTCTTTTGTTTCGTCCGACTTTGTTTTTTTTTTTGTTTTGTTTGATATTTATCGCAACTCAAATTCTAACATTTTCAAATTCAAGCATTTTTAGTTCGTTGGGATTGATATTTAAATTGAATTTATAGTCAGGTACTTCTAAAAATTTTCCGCTGATCCCAACCAAACTAAAATGCACGACTGGATCACACGTCCTTCTACCTACTTGTTCTTATGGGACAGGGTGGCAACGTTAAATTTTAATTAATCTTTTTGTTTATAGCAAGTGGGACTTACAGGAATGTGTACCCTATTGGGAGTCTCGAGGGAAATTTTGTTTCCCGCAAAATTTTTCTGATATCGTGAATCTCCCTCGGAGTGAACTGCCCCTGAACAAAAAATTTTATGAAATGACACCCAAACAGAGAATTATTCCTACTTGTATTCCTGATTAACGGCTATATAAGTATGCATTGAAATAATCAGCCCTATCGCGTACTCCATCGTAATCGCAAACTTGTCACGAATCACAAAATAAATCATAGACAAGTTTCCGTTTACGATGGATTTCGTAATAGGACTGAATAATTTAAAAGTTAATCTTACACCCATGTTCTGCATTTCACTTATTGTGAATTCGAGCAAAAAAAGTGAATTTTGATGTTCTGCATTCCGCATAAAATGACTTTTGTGATTTGTTCATTCCGAATGTGAAATGTTGGTGTTCTGAATTCCACCCGAAATAAAGTTTGTGAATTGAGTTTTCGGAGATGAAAATTCGTGTTCTACATTTCGAATACATAGCGTTTTACGGTGAATTCAATTCACTTAGTTTTATTTGGTGAAATTGATAAACGTGTGTAAATAAAGATTTGAAATTTTGATTGATTGATTTTGATTTGATTGATTGATAAATTGTTGTTTACAAGAAAATACAAAAGAGCTCCCGACAAGAAAAAGTTGTGTTGCAATTTATGAAATAGGAAGCAAGAAATTTTGTGTTAAGTGAATTGAAGTCGATTTTATTAAGGGATTTATTTCAAAAATGTAAACAAATGTCTCTTCGCTTAGTCTAAAGCTTCTTTTGAAACTACAAACAATTCAAATATGACCATGTTAATTCATTCCCCATTTTTTACTTACGCTGCTTCTGGAAGATCTAAAATTATGGCTTTACTACGTAAAACTTTTCCACAAACTCTCTATCATTGATTTTCGTCCCTTCTACCACTTATTAATAATAAAAGTGAATCTATTTTCCTTATGCACAAGAAACAATGTTTTAATAAATGATGCAAATTGTCTTTCAGCAGATTTTGACATTTCACAAAAAAATTCGGAGTGAATTGAATTCACTCGGAATGTAGAACATGCCTTTTCATTTTAAGTGAAATTGAAATTCGTTTTCAATTCACTTTCACTCGGAATACAGAACATGGGTGTTAATTTTACTTTTGTTGAAAAGTGAAGGAAAATCTCAAAAGTAAAGGAGTAACTTACTTATAATCTATAATACGGATATTAATAAAATGCATGTGAAAGTTGTACAAACTTGATAGTAGTTACAATTACAATACTAGTTGACCCAAAAAACGTTGTCTTGTACAAATTTCAATTAATTTGTTTGTGATGGTGAAAAGGTGGTTGAAAATGGTAGAAATGATAAAAAAAACTTGATTATGATGCATGTATTTTTGTTCGCAAATTACAGTCAGAATTTCAAGTACCTACCTACAGTATAGGTGTCGAGGAGACTTTGCCTGCAGAATTGCTTAGCAGATTTCATGCCCACATCATAATTCTTACAAACCGTTTGCAATGTACATATATTGGATCCGAAGTTTAAAAATATAAATTTTTAAGAGTCCAATGTCTGTGAGAAAGCAATTCAGAAATAAAGGGAGTTTTTTTAAAGAAGATTTGTAGCGAATCCGAGTGCGCTCATTAGAAGAAAGATTATGATATTTGGAAACATCACAAGTAACTTGTCATCAATCATCATAAAAAAATAAAATACACGACTGGATCGCACGTACTTGCTCTTATATGTAAAAATACCTTGGAATATAAAAATTATGTATAAATAAATATAAAACATGGATTTATACCGTTAGTTTTGGAGCTAAAAAAAATTTCAATTTCTCCTCTAGGGAATCACTGAAGACCCTTAAGTACCGAGTTTGAAATAAATATGTCCAGTAGCTTAGGTTGTACAGATATACATACATATGTAATGTACATACAAAAAGACAAACGGAATTGCCAGACCTACTTTCTCCCTGTTCTCTACCATAATAATGTCAACTTTGAATGGGATGATATAATTTATGTTTCCTTGCTTATACATATAACACAACGAGGTGGTGTTTTTTGCTTCCTCTGTACCATGAAAAAAGTAATAATGTTTAAGGAAGAAGCAATAAATAATCAGAAAAATAAAAAATTCATTTAGTGGAAAACACTGAGAAAAATTAGTATTTTTAGTAATTCGGCCCTAGCGGGGTATCCGTTCGGAGCGGAAAATTGTCCGCAACGCATACTTTGTCGGAGGTTCAAATTGCTTTCGAGGTACCCTTTTGGAAAGAAAAATAATACACAAACGCGTTGGCGCAATTTGTACCGCGAAGAATATGTGTCGTACGAAATCGGAAAATCAATTGCATTTAGCTGTCAGAAATTTCACAAATAAAGCACTTGATCGCACTTCAACGCAGTTCACGGGGTGCGTTAAAATAATCGGAGAAAAATTCCGAACAGCTGTTCAGAAGAATACTTCGAAGCAAAAATCCTCCGAATCGTACAAAATCGGAGAATTTTCTGCTCTGAACGGATACCTCGCTAGGGCCAATACCGAAATAGGTATATTGAAAAATTATATTGCTTTTGATTCGATTAAAGTATATATTGATACGCGAATCAAGTACAAATACTCAATACTTTGGAGGCATCGTTTCAACGTAAGCAATGAACAACTAATACCAATAAAAATTGAGGAAATTTAAATTTCGAATGTTGAAGTATTTGAATTTACCGCGATATTTCCTTTTTCCCCGGGTTAAAAATTTTTTACGTGGATTCACCAAAAACTGTCTTTCATTCGAACCTTGTCTTAGCAATTAAGAACACAACAAAAAATGATCTTTCAAACATGCGGCAATTGATTTTTATTTGTATTTACATATTTCTAATTTTCTTCTATCAAGTACAGTGATGACTAAATTATTTGAAAATAAACACCGTGTATTGTATATGTATATAGGTATATACATATCAATATACATATACATACATATATGTACATTCAAATTCAGTTTTATATGTAAGAATCCGTTTAATAGAGTGCTCTAGAAAATACCCATTCACAATTATTTCAGTTAATTGACATAAATATTTATTAACTATGTAATGTTATAATAAGTAGTATGTGTACATTAATTTTAAGACTGTTGATTTATATAAAGTTTTCTCCAAGCGCCTTTACTGCTTTCAATGCCTCTTCACCATTTTGTGCTAAAAATTCTTCTGTATTTTTCTTTTTCAAACCTTCTCTTCGTTCAAGTTCCCTGTATATAAGTTGACCGATCTAAAATAAAAAAATGTAAGGTAAGTAGTTTATCATTCATTGCACATATCATAACTGTAGTTATCAATAACAAATTTGAATGTGCAGAAGCAGCTGCTATTGCAGTTAACTTTTCGATGTCCAATTGGCCTTGTGTGAAAAAATCTACTTCAAATTCAGGTACACAATTTGACGAAAAAAAATCACATTTCTAATAAAGTTAACTGCTTTAAGGCTCTCATTATGAATTACGTATCAAACGTTTGACTAAAGTCGAGTGTCTAAGCGAATTTCGTTATCTTTGCCAATTCCCATATTCACTTCGAAAATCTTTTATGCAACAGTTGAACATGGAATTAAATATTGTTAGAAGTCAATTTGTTTCAATTCAGTTTATAAATTGTGATTTTTGTTTGTTAAAAAAAGTATAGAAAAGTAACATCTACATATTTACTTTTTTTTTTAATGTTTAAATTTAAATTTACAAAAAATTTGTATTCTTCAATGTGGTAATTCGTTTCTCGAGAAGGAAACTTAAAATTAACATCGGGAGACCGACATCCCGATTCTCCCACATGTGAAGAGTCACAAGTAAGAAGCTCTTCCTTGTAAGCATTTTTGTGACTCGATAGCATTTTCTCAAAATAAAACTCATAGTGAAACTCACCACATCAATGTTGAATTTGGTAGTGTCAATTTTGGAACAGCTGATGATGATTAAAATCCCAAAAAAGATTTGAAATTGGGACATTGTATAATTTATTTCGAATATGTATCCATGCGTGCACGCATAATTTTATTAATGTTGAGTTGATATTGCTGTTTGTTTAATTGTTATTTTTGTGTTTGTTGAGATGTCAGATTAGACAAAAAATAAAGATTTTGCTGGATGCACTTTGCAAACACAAGAACAAGGCGCCATAACGTGTTGTAAAATTTGGAGTACTGGGTACACAATTTTTGAATAATCACCCTTATTCCGATAGTCGTTTTAATAAAACGCCTTTAAAACGAGAAGGCTCCAGAGACCACATTTTGGTGTTTAAATAATACGAAAAGGGCAGCGTTCTCTAAGTTCTTCAGTTTTCTAAGCATTATAACGATAGTCGTTTCAATAAAATTCCAATTTTCGTTTCTCGAGCCTTGTCGTTTTACTGGCGTTTTAGTAAAACGACTTTCGGAATAAGGGTGAATATGTAATAAGTAAATTATGAGTATAATTCCCTGATTTATTTGATTGAATTCGAAAAAAGTCACAACATAATTTTCACATCTTCTTGTGAATGTGTTCTTATTATTTGGAACTGCCAGATAAAAGCATGTTATTCCTAACCAATAATCTAAATAAATAGAGATGACATTAATAATTTAAAAAATAAACTATTTTGTAATGGACTCTTATAAATGTTATGAACTTGATATTTAAGTGGACTCTTATAAATGAACTATTCATGGTTTGAAACCTTAGAAATAAAATATAGCATATGTGGTCATTTATGTATACAGAGTCGATTACATAATGATTAATTTCACTCACTCTCAGCCATGTTCTGCACTTCACCCATTGTGAATTCGAGGAACAGAAGTGAATTTTGATGTTCTGCATTCCGCATAAAATGACTTTTATGATTTGTACATTCCGAATGTGAAATGCTGGTGTTCTGAATTCCACCCGAAATGAAGATTGTGAATTAAGTTTTCGGAAACAAAAATTCGTGTTCTACATTTGGAATACATTGCGTTTTACGGCGAATTTTTTGTTTGTGAAACTTTACATTTGCGCGATAATTCACAAACATATAAATAAAGCTTTGAAATTTTGATTTTATTAAAATAAATTGTTGTTTACAGGGAAGTACACAAGAACTCCTGACAAGAAAAAGTTTTGTTGCAATTTATGAAATAAGTTAAGGAAGAAGTTTATGTGTTAAGGAAATTGAAGTCAATTTTATTAAGGCATTTATTTCCGAAATGTATATAAATGCTTCTTTTTTTAGTCTGAAGCTTCTTTTGAAACTACAAACAATTCAAATATGTCCATGTTAATTCATTCCCATTTCAACTTACGTTGCTTCTCGAAGATCTAAAATTTGGCTTTACCACGTAAAACTTTCTATGAACTCTCCATCTTTGATTTTCGTCCCTTCTACCACTTATTAATAATAGTAGTGAATCTATTTTCATTTTGCACACCAGAAACAATGTTTGAATAAATGATGCAAATTGTCTTTCAGCTGATTTTCACATCTCGAAAATAAATTCGGAGTGAATTGAATTCACTCCCAATGCAGAACATGCGTTTTCATTTAAAGTGAAATTGAAATAAGTTTTCAATTCTCTTTCACTCGGAATTCAGAACATGGGTGTCTATATTTGAATATTGGTAAGGCTGAAAGTGTAAAGACGTTGCGTTAGTATTTTATCTATTTAATCCACTCTAATCGGTTTTATTAACATCATAATTAAGTCATCTTAAATTATGGAATGAATATTTTATTTCCAATTTTATTCTGAAAATGTTCTCTATTTGTTTTTTTTTTTTTCATAATATAAATATAATATTATGTAGGTATTTTATCATTATCATCATCATCATATAATAAAACGGCAAACATGTTTTTTGTGGTACACTTTTCTCCAAAAGTATTTAACCGATTTCGATAAATTTTATATGGTTGGAAAGCCACAGTTACGGAGATGTGCAGAATATACTTGAGACACGCATTTACACACTGTGGGTCATTTTTGTTTTTGCACTGTCGAACACTTTGCATATTACATAAAATAAAATTTAATTTAATAAATTTGCTTGAAAACACTGCCAAATATATAAATAATAAATAAATTGGCACTCGAATTTCGAGAGCTGGGTCGGCTAGTTTTCATAAAAGTCCGACGCGTTTTATATTCTCAGGACGGTGCCACGTAGATGTTTAGAAGCGAAACGCATTTGCTTTTTATTAAAGCACATATAAAAAGTTTCCTGAGGATATTCTTAGAAGACGAATCGCGTAGAATATAAATAGAAATAATATTTAAATACATAACTCCGGTGCAATATCGACGTAACTGCAAATTTTTCTGAAATTGAGTTAAGATTGACATAATTACATAAATGTCAAGTTTTATAAGTGGTAAAATCGACGTAGCCACTTTTTTGTATGGACACAAAAGCTGAAACGTATGGTATTTTGATAATCAAGAAAACTTTAAACGTGATTCCTCAACATTTAGGAAAATTGCACTTGCGTCGTTATTGCACTGGAGGTGCTATATGTATTATGTAAAAAAAACAAGAACCTAAATATTTGTTTAAATAAAAGAACTTACATAAACATCTATAGCTGCATACATTTTTTGATCACTGTCTAGAGGAACAACATTCCATTTGCTCATTCTGACTTTATTGTTCTTGTCAATAGCTTTTCGGCACTGAAAATTAAAATTTTTCGAAAATTTTCTTTAACTAAAAACATATTTTATTTACAATATAAGCGGCGAGACGTTCTAGACTCCAGCGTCCGCCAGTATTACACACTTGATTGCACCATACACCAAGATCAATGCAATTCTCAATTAGAGTATCCACTGTTACTTCTGGAAAATCTCTCTTGAGCTTTCTGATATCACTGCAAATTTCTCAAAGATTTAAAAACCTAATAACGACATTTATTTTAAAGGCATACTTTTTAATATTAACTCCATGTAAACGAACTTTAGGATGTGACAGTAATGCCATCAATGATGCTGGGATTTTCGTCAATGGAGTCAAATGGAACAGGTAACATTCTGTTTCTTCCAAGCAAAGTTGCATTAATGCTAGTTTTCCGGGACCTGTTTGGAACGAGAACGGCCATTCCAAGTCAAAAGCTACAGGAACAATTTCACTTTCTTTTTTATCGACCCATGACCTGAAAAGGTGTGCAGAAATTAATCAAGGAGTTACAGAGTTCAGAAACTTTAAGTGGCACTGTATTTTTTAGGAGTTTCATTTTAATTTCTTACATGAGCTCATCTGATGTGGCAGCAATGTCTATTTTATCAATGCAGTATTTAATTACGCCTTTGTATTTGATAAATGAGAGCTTAATTTCGGGTTTTTCAGGAGATGGAGTTCCATCTACAAGCGAGCGTTGACTACGCGTTACACGGTTACTGCGCCTTTTCGGTGGGTTCTCATCATCTTCAGGCTTAGGGGCCTTATTAGAAGCATTATTCGTTTCACCGTTTTCGAGTTTTATCTTGTTTAACTTGCATAGAAAGAAATTTCTGTAAAAAAATAGGTTTACTTTCCAATAAAAACTTACCGAAATTTTATCAGTTGTTAAACGTTTTGCTAACATGCTTAGTTTTTTGTGCAGTAGAAAATTGGCTTGGAATTAAGTTCTATCTTTTGAAAAAGGAACGAGTGTTGAATTAATAAACAAAAACAATATAAAAGAACACAATATTTAAACAAATCTAATCCCTTTCATTTTTTGGTGTAAAATTTTATTTTGTAAACAAATACAAAACAAAAGAACAAATTCACAGTTCCCGCCAAGAAAACAGCTATATGTGATAATAGCTGTATATACTACGTTTATAATAGGGGGGTTCACATTCTCAAATATGTTTGACAAATATGGTTTGATGAATATTTGACGGATTGAAACTATTTGCGTTCACATTTGTCAAACATCACTTCTCATTAGAATTCTTACCATGGCGGACCAACTCAGAGCATAGATGAAATATTAGTTGAGCAAATTTACTACCATTTTTATATTCAAAAGTCTACAGAGAACTTATAATAATTTAATAAAATCCACCTGAATTACCGCTATTGCATATATGACTCATTTTGAAATATTTTCTTACGATATGCATAGCTCGAGAGCTTCATTGAAAATGAAATTTGCTTGTGGCTTGACAAGCATGCGTTCACATTCTCAAATATGCTTGTCAAATCAGCAAAATATCAAAATATTTTGATATCATCAAGCATGTTTGACAATCCATTTGATGAAGCGTTCACATTTTCAAATTTGAGCCAATCAAACGGCATTTGTCAAACATATTTGAGAATGTGAACCCCCCTAATGAGGTATTGAAGCGAGCTTGAAGCTCGCTTCGACCCTTTGTAAACGGGTATTGAGTTGAAATGAGCTTCATTCGACTCGATCTCACTCGCTCAGCGGTGTCGAGTCGAAATATGAGACGAAAAACCTGGGTCGAGGAGTTGGCTTAACAAAATGTTTCAGAATCGCTCAACACCATTTCAACTCAACTCCAAATCGAGCTCTCAACTCAAATGACGAAAAACCTGGGTCAAAAATCCGACCCTAATCCAACTTCGAAAGATCGAGTTGGATTAGGGTCGGATTTTCGAACCAGGTTTTTCGTCATTTGAGTTGAGAGCTCGATTTGGAGTTGAGTTGAAATGGTGTTGAGTTGAAATGGTGTTGAGCGATTCTGAAACATTTTGTTAAGCCAACATACTACGTTTATATGCAGTATCGAAAGATCGAGTTGGATTAGGGTCGGATTTTCGACCCAGGTTTTTCGTCATTTGAGTTGAGAGCTCGATTTGGAGTTGAGTTGAAATGGTGTTGAGTTGAAATGGTGTTGAGCGACTCTGAAACATTTTGTTAAGCCAACATACTACGTTTATATGCAGTATCGAAAGATCGAGTTGGATTAGGGTCGGATTTTCGACCCAGGTTTTTCGTCATTTGAGTTGAGAGCTCGATTTGGAGTTGAGTTGAAATGGTGTTGAGCGATTCTGAAACATTTTGTTAAGCCAACTCCTTGTATATAAAAACTATAGTACTCTCATGAAGAGGAACGAACGATGCGGCGCCATACGAGCGTATTCCATAACTTTTTACGTAGAGTTGTGGAGAGTAAGGACAGACGATAATCAGGAAGGGGTGATAATATTTTCGGTAAAAGCAAACCGAAGGTGCAGAACAAAGCGACGACAAGAAAGCTATTTTCTGTTTTCTTTTTATCAATTTTCTATACAAATAAGAATGAGGTGGCATTTTTTGTTTCACGCATAGAGAAAAAACGGTATGTTGTTAGGTTTATTTTTTTTGTTGTATTTATATTGGAACAAATGTAGGATTTTTATTCAAATACACGAATTCTTAAACGGTTACCACTCAGAACAATTATTTTGTGTAGATAGATAATTATTTTTGTAGGCAGATTTTTCAAATGCAGAATTTTGAGAATTGGAGTTTTGAGTACTCGTATTATTCTGAAATACAGAACAATAAATTAGGTATGTATATTGAAAGCTAAAATTTTGAAGAGTAGAATTTTGGAATCCAGAATTTTGGGAAATTAAATTTTGAAATGCATAAAAATTAATAAGTAAAATTTTGAAAAGCAGAAGTTTGAAATAGGAATTTTGAAATGCAGAAAGCTTAATAAGTAAATTTTGAACAGCAGAAGTTTGAAAAAGGAATTTTGAAATGCAGAAAGCTTAGTAAGTAAAATTTTGAAAAGGCAAATTTTGAAATGCAGACTTTTAGGAAATAAAATTTTGAAATGCAGAAAACTTAAAAAGTAAAATTTTGAAAAAGATATTTTGAGAAGTAGAATTCTGAAATGCATAAAACTTAATAGGTAGGTACAATTTAAAAAGCAGAATTATGAGAAGTAGAATTTTGAAATGCAAAATTTTGGGAAATATAATCTTGAAAAATGTATACTTTGAGAAGTAGAATTCTTAAATGCAGAAAACTCAATAAGTAAAATTTAAAAATTAAAAATTTTGAAAAGTAGAAATTCAAAATGTAGAATTTTGAAATGCAAAATAACAAAAAAAAATCATGTGATACATTACTCCCTACATCACGAGTATGCAATTTTTAACTCGCTAAGATGACTAGTTTAGCCAGAAATCACGTTTGAAAATGTCAACTTTGGGGGGTCTACGGAGCTCCGTTTAGCCGCAAATCGCATTTAAAGATAAACATTTGTTTTTCGTTACAAGCGATACGTGGATTGAAAGGTGGCACTCCCTAGACCACGAAAATGCAATTTTTAATCCTCTAAGATGCCTAGTTTAGCCAGAAATCACGTTAAAAGATGCCAACTTTTGGGGGTCTACGAAGCTCCGTTTAGCGGCAAATCGCATTTAAAGATAAACATTTGTGTTTCGAAAATAAAATATTTTCACATTTTTTACTTCTAATGGAAGAAAAATATATGTATGTATTATATGTATTTTTTTTGGTTAATTTGTAATAAACTTCAACTAAATCAAAAAAAAAAACAATTTCTGCTAAAATAATTAACATGGCGATTTTTAAATGTGGCAAACTTTTCTTATTTTTTTTCATATTTCAGCCGTTTTTTTAGACATAAATGGATATGTATAGGTGTTTGAGCAGGATTATACATTCATTGCATGTTATTTATTTTATTTTCTGTTATTTATTTTAAGGTACATAATGGTTGAAAAAAAGAATTTTCAAAAAATGGTAATTTTTTGTACCCCCCATGGAACCATTTTTTTTTGTTTTTCATTGTCTCAAAAACGGTACAACCGATTTTGATCATTTTTTTTTGCTAAAGCTCCCCAAAAACTTAAATAGAATTGTGTATTAAAATTTTCAAAAAAAAAATTTTGAATTTATAAAATAAACTTTTCAAAACTCAATATTTCGAAAACCCCATGCTAGATTTTTTTAAACTTGATAAGTAAAAGTTTATCAATATAATCTACAAGATGTGAGAAAAAAAAATGAATTTTACCTAAAAATAAAGGTACCCACCATACAAATGTAAAAAAAAAAAAAATGGTTTTCAAAAATCGTATTTTTCTCGAAAACGGCTCCTGGAATTAAAAAAAAAATTCTTTGTATGATCTTTAATTTAAAAAGACAAATTTTGAAATTAAGATATTAGGTACGCTTGTACCTACCATAGAACCATTTTTGAAAATTTTGACATTTGACAATTTTCTCATTATCGAAATTTTTTATAGAGATGCTTCCAAAAAGTTTAAAAAAATTGCGTCTCAAAGCTTTGAAAAAATATTTTTTTAATTTTTGGAAAAAAAGTAATTTTTTTCCTTGGAAAATTCGATATCTCAAAAACGGCTCAGTATTTTATTTCGAAACCTAATTTCCATTCGTACAATAATAAAAACTTAAGGTTGGCGTTCCAAATGTTTTTAATTTTATTTTCACTTACAAAATTATGTAATTGCAAGTTTTGCATGTGCAAAAAATTTAACTCGAAATGTTGATCAAAGTTTACTTTACGATGATAGAGAACACAAAAAAATATTTTTTTATCTGAGAAAATTGTTTTTTAAAAATCAATGTCTTGAAAAAGTTTGAGCGACTTATTTTTGAAAATATTTCCTAGAATCTTTATTTTTAAATACTTAAAATTAATATCCCAAATTTTTTTCTAGAACAATTTTAAAGAAATTTCTTATATTCAAAATTAGTTCAATAATAAAAGGTTTTTTAAACTTTGTTTGCATAAATTCGTACTTTTTATATTTATATTAACAAAATACAAAAAAACAAAATTTTTATTTTAATGAATTAATAATTTCCAAATTTGATAAAAATTCGTAGACAAACATTAAAAGAAATATTTGTTTATTAAAAATTCGCAGGGCAAATATCTTATATTTTTACAAAATATATGGATAAAAACTATTTTTTTGTAAAAAAATGTTTATTTTTATTTTAAAAATTTTTCATGTGGGGTGCATCAATATTTTTTTTTAAATTGACACCAAATTTCTTTTTTTTTAATTTTTCTAAAATTGCTTATAAGCAATATGTAAATGCATACAAAATATTTTTTCCAAAAAGGTATCTGATTTTTTAAAAATATTATGTGAATAGGTATGTAATAATTTTATTCTAATTTTTTTACTTAATTTAAGTTTTCTAAAATTATTTTTTTATGTGAATATTTATACATTTCTAAAATTGTTTATATTCACATAAAAAGTATTAAAAAATTTTCTATATTTTTTGCAAACAAAGTTTATATGAATACATTTTAAAAACTGTTCTATATCTATATCAAATTTCTATTTTTATTTTTAATTATATAAATACCTATTAACGAATACAAATATTTTTTTTGTAATCAAAATTATTTTCTACCATACCATATTTTATACAGTTACATATGTACATATGTAAAAGCTATTTTCTTAAATAAAATTATAGGTATACGTACCTATTAGATTTGCTTAAAGAAATAGTTTTATACCTATATATGTATGTATATAGTTATATTAATTGCAAAAAAAAAACAATTTCCACTACCTAACCACCCCCACTGCATCTAATGTAGGCATTTAACCTAGTTGAATGCAATTATTATTTTTGTTCTTCAAAATTACACCAATTATTATACTTTTGAATAACAACAATAATAATAATTGCAATCAACATAGGTAAGTTACCTAATATATTAAGATAAAGTTTCTATGAAGATATACTAAAATTCAAAAAAGCCTAATCCTATCAAGAATCAATTTTCAAAATTATTCCTACTTAAATCTATTCAAATAGGTATGTGTGTCCATACAAATAAAAAGCAACGTTGTATTTTGGTTAGATATGCCGAAATTGAACAACGTTGCTTTGTTGCGTATGAAATAGCCAAAACAAAACAAATATTCTTGACAAAAAAATATAACAACAAAACACACAGAAGATCCCTCAAAAGAAAAATGCTACAAAACAAATTTCATTTTCTCATTCTCGTTTTTTCATTACCACGTGGCTAAAAAAATTTCCTCAATTACCACCCCACCCTAAATCAAAAGTCACCTTGAAATTTTTTTCTTCCGACAGCGCCCTCGGTAGCGTGTATTCCATAACATTTTTTTCTGTTCCATGAGAGTACTATAGTTTTTATATACAAGGGCCAACTCCTCGACCAGGTTTTTTTAGTAACATACTACGTTTATATGGAGTATCGAAAGATCGAGTTGGATTAGGGTCGGATTTTCGACCCAGGTTTTTCGTCATTTGAGTTGAGAGCTCGATTTGGAATTGAGTTGAAATGGTGTTGAGCGATTCTGAAACATTTTGTTAAGCCAACTCCTCGACCCAGGTTTTCGTCACATATTTCGACTCGACACCGCTGAGCGAGTGAGAACGAGTCGAACGAAGCTCATTTCAACTCAATACCCGTTTACAAAGGGTCGAAGCGAGCTTCAAGCTCGCTTCATTACCTCATATAAACGTAGTAATTGTTTCAGAATCGCTCAACACCATTTCAACTCAACTCCAAATCGAGCTCTTAGGCTAGGCGCGCACATTCAATTTTTAGTTTCGCAACTGTTTAGTTGCTAAAATGAAACATAATGGGCTTATATGGGACACCGCGCACTTAGAGCAACTCCATTCTCGAAACTAAAAAGTTTGTGTTTTGACACAAACTAAACGATTGCCTCGCAACAGTTGAGTTGTTTTTTATAAGTGCAAGAGAGAAAAGAGTGCGAGCGTGAGTAAAGAGTTGCCAGTGCGCGGTTCTCTTTCAACTGGTGATTAAACTATTTGATTTCGATTGATGCGCGACTAGCCTAAGTGCGCGGTGTCCCATTTCCCAAATCTTTCGAATCCGTATTTGGAGAGGAATTAAAGGCTCGGTCAAACAGAACGCGTTTTTACGCCGCGTTTCACCGCCGCGTTTAAACGAAGCGTTGTATTACATTGCAATACATGTCCCATGTCACACTGAACGCGTTTTTGACGCCGCGTTGAATTCATCATGGTGTTGCAACGCGGCGGTGAAACGCGACGTTGTGTAAAATTACAGATTATTTCTAACGCTGCGGCAGTCAAAGTAATTTTAAATTTTTTCAAGATGGAAAAATTAATTGAATTGGTGAGAAATTACCCTTGTCTATACGATATGGGTGATAAATCGTATAAGAACATTTTCTTACATACATATTTATTTATTATTATTGAAATATGAGAGAAATTTGTCTCTTATCATCAATTCCGAATTGGTAGGTCTTCTGTTTGTTGGCCTTCGAGATGTTTTACTCTAGCTCCCGGTACAGCCGGTGATATTCACCATTTTCTTCTCTTTTTTTGTTAATTGGCATGTACCCAAATTCTTTTTCTTTAACGAGAATTTCGTACTATAGCAAATAGAAGCAATAATTCCTCTTCTGAATCTGAGATTCTGAGCTGCTTGACATTATTTTTTATTAAGGAATGATTATTTTGTTTGTTCATTGCTTAACAGCTCTCTGTTTGACGTCCTCTAACGCGGCGGTTGCAACGTCGCGTCAAAATAATCTTACCGTCGCGTTAAAAAATCTTAACGCGGCGTTGAAAACGCGTTCTGTTTGACCGAGCCTTTACATGCATACGAAATACGCACACTAAAAAGACAAAATTTGACAAGGGATCGAAATCCCTAAAATCCCAAGTGTGTAAAGGAAATCGATATAAAAATTAAATGTGCGCGCCTGGCCTAATTTAAAAAAAAAAACTTAAACTAGTATCATACTAAAGCAGTTTTCTTAATAAATGACTTCTGAACATACCTAAAACAATGACAGTTCGTGCAAAAGATTAATGCGAGAAACAGATTGGCACAGCAACTTTGACAGCCACGCCACTCTTTTTAGAGCCACTGGTTTGAAATGGCTTTGGTCGCGTTCAGGTACGTATCCAAAGGTATCTGGATTTGTTGGTGTTGTTGTAATCCCATAGGAAAAAACAACTGATTAACGAAACAGCTGATGTCAAGCAGAAATCTAAAGCTATCTAAAAATTTTTGGTATACTAAACTATCCAAGGGGAATTTTGAAGAACAGCTGACATTTCAGCTGATCTATGGTCGCGTTCACCTCATAGTCCGATAGGGTATCTAAGATACTTTAGTATCCGATACGTTGGCGAACGACCAAAACCGGATAGGTACCATTTACTGTCAAAGTTGTTACGGACACCTGGCCAGATCTCACCGATAAAACCACGGAGCACAATATTATTGCAAATCATCGTTGAGAACCTCAGCATTTTCTGAAGACATTTTCTATTTGTTGAATGGTTGCACATTTGTGTCTGAGTGGGTAAAAGTTCGTTTGATTTGTTGAACAGGCCTAGTGATTTCGGGGTCTAAGATTGTTATCACTCCTAGCGCCCTCTATTAGTCAAACTGGCTATTGGATATTGTCTGACATTTCCGAAATGTCAGAAACAAAAGAGTAGATGGTAGAAATTAACACATACATTGACACTTAAAAACAATAACAAATTATGAGGAAATGGAATTTCTAGCAGAGGTTTAATGGGATCGGATGATACAAATAAAGTGGGAGGAGGAATAGCTGTACTGAAATGGGATGATTCTTGCACCGCAAGTGGATCTGGTGACTTACCATTAGAACGAAGATTTACTCTGACGGTTGAAGAAGTTTTTCCAGCCCTGAAGCTCTACTGGCTGGGCTATTCTGAGTGTAATTTTACCTAAGAAGGTGTAAGAAAGTTGATTCGTTTATACTGTACGTGGTGATATTGTCTTTTAATTCAAAGTATAAAGATTCATTTTGTTCTTTTTTAAATTCAGATTAATATACTTACTTGTGCATTGTTGAAGGCCAGTTAGTGCCAGTTTTCCTTCTTAAAAATTAAATTACCTATATATTCATATAAATAAAATACTAGGGTGAGTTTTAAATGCAACAATTTTTATTTAAAGCGTATGCTAAAAAGTGGAAAAAACGTTTATAGGTTACAATACCAGAATTTTCATACATTTATGGCGGTCCCAGATTTTGAAGATACTGGGCCGCCACGCAAAGAAAAAAAAAAACTAAAATTTTTCGAGAAGCCTCTATTATTGTTCCGGGATCGATATATGCTGGACACCTGTGGAAGCTGCCTTTGATAACCATTTGTCCTCACTCGTCCGCTGGTTCATCAAAGGATACGTTACCCAACGACGAGGGTGCGGTTGCTATTTGGAGAGCCCTGAACCAAACAATATTGGATTCAGTTAAGTCCTCTGAAGCTCCCCGAACGAGAAAGTCGCCAACCGGAACCTGCGCCCATTAGTATTTCCACAACCGATGTGAAGAAAATACGGTTTGAACAACTGCACAGTGAGTCCTATCAAACTAAATCAAAAGAAGAAAAAGCAAATCAAAGCTATAAATATACATAAAACCAATATTAAAGTACGATATATATACCAAGAAATAATAAATATACTTGCTCCAATTTCCTACATGGGCCAAATTGGTTAGTTAAGTAGACCCAAAAAAAGTGTACGATTAAATACAAATACCACTGGAAGCGCCTGTCAGTACTTGGGTATTTTGTATTCTAAGGATGTTAGATGTTAGATTTTAAGCGGCGTTGAAGTTTTCTTAGTTGTTTGTTAGTTTTTCTCTGTTAAATTTAGCTTGATTCAATTATTCGCTACATTTTGAATAAATTCATTAGTTTTAATAATTCTTGTGAGTGATAAGGTTGTATTTCTAAAGTGATTCGTTGTTCGCGAGCCATAAAAACCACCTTCTTTGGTGATAGTAATTCCCCCCTTCAAAAGAGCTCTATTGAGGTAGGAAGATTTTAACTAGAAATTTCAAAGTCCACGAGTATCATAAAGGGTACCACAGATATCTTTAGGAAATGCCCCTGTCACAAAATTGATAATTAGTTTTTGTTTGTTAACCTGATTATTTTTTTTCTGGAATTTATTTCAAATGATTATTTATGTCAAAACATACAAAAAAAAAATCATAATTATATCAAATTAAATTTACCTTTTTTTTATATATAGTAAATTCATTATAATTTGAATAGCAACTTTTTGTCTACCTATAGATGTCAGTCATTTTGAATAAAACTTCGCAAACGCCTGTTTTTGGTTGAAAACTTTGTGTTTACTTGTTTCGATATTCGAAACATGAATTTTTGAAGACGTTTTCAGGGGGTGTGGACGGTAGCTGAATAATTTCGGTGAAGATGGTATAATCCGAAGCTGGTCATCGATTAAATTAGGGGAATTCCGAGAATTGCCAAGGGATTTCATGGTAGGGTGGGCCGGCAACGCTGCGACAACACCAGCAGTGCCTTGAAGTGGTGATAGTCCGTCTGAGGTCTTTTTCCTTTCATTATTTTTTTGTTTACAGGCCTGATTTATGTATTTGTTGCTGGTGAGGTCAAGTTCCGCGGACAAGATCCCCCCCATTCCGACGAGCTAACTGCCGCGCAACCACAAGCAGGCCACGTCACGCGGAACTCGACATTCTTGCCCCTCCATTCCAATCACTTCCTTTCTTATTTTCCAACCTATTCCTTTTCCTAATCTACTCCTTTACCAACGATCCAACACTCCTCTTGCCTCGCAACAAAGTCAAAAAAAGACGTGAATCGTCTATATGCCTAATTTACTACAATTTGTTAGGTCTGCTACATACGTAGTTAATTCATAAAAAAAGTAGAATAATGGAAACCAAACAATTTTGCACATTTATGATCTTATGAAGGTTTGTACAAAAACTGAAAATGTTTCATTTATCATAAAGATGAGGAATTGTAGGAATGATACATGATAGATCGGAAGTTTATTTTTGCAGACAAACAATTTTCTTTGGCATAATCAAAGGATTTGGATTATGAACACATGATTTAAAGATATTTTTTAATGCTGAATTTATTGTACAAGGTATGTTGCGACGATTTAGTTGCAGCAAGAGACCATTTGCTAATCTGCAAAACAAACAATTAATATTATACATATGTATGTATACTGGATTACAAATCCTATGAATTTTTTTTTATTATAATAATTCATTAAATATTTAAGAATATAATATGGTATAGCCCTTATAAATATATACAACTGACAATGTCTCTATTAAGTTTTTAGTTCAAATTTTTGATAATTTAATCCTGCAATGAAAAGGGCAGATTTTTTAACCACAAATCATCTCACGCCAACGAGGTTTCTTTTTTTTGAGATTTTAATTAGCGGTTAGCTTTAAGCCGACAGAGTTAAGCTACAATTTCTTTTAGTGCTTGTTTGCATTTGGTGAGCAGACGCTGTCGTTTCAAGGTACGTAGATACATATAAGAGAGCTCCAGTACGATCATTTTCTATTTTAATTGTGTAGTAAATCCACCTTCAGCCCAATAATTATGTAGCTTTTTGACCAGCCATTTTCACTTCGCTTATTAAAAATGAATAAGCCCAACTAACATACTCTCCAGAGCTAAACTCTTGAAATCTGACAAAAAAAAACTCCCATACAACTCTCTTATATCCCATTGTTATACCTTAGTATTAATATCTTGTTATGAAACTGAACTGGGTTTCATAACATTTTTATTTTAAGAGGTAAACACTTTTGCTGCTTAAAACTACTTAAATCTACTTAAATCTTATAGCAAAACTATTTTCTCTTCTTGCAATAATATTATAAAAGCTTATAGTCTTAAAGGAATTCTTTTCTGAAAACTCAGCTCTAAATATGTCCATATAATCCCATAACAAGTCATGTTTAAGAGTTGAGATCATTTCATATATCTATGAAAATCCTAAAAGAATTTGAGTTTAATACCTCCTATATCAAGAAACAATCTGAAGTTCAAAGAGTAAAAGCTTTGCAGTAGGATCCGAATGAGATTTTTAATGCAACAAACTTTACTTTTCTCAATTAGTAAATTAGTACTAGACGCAACGAATGTTAAAAAGTTATAGTTCGGCCAACCCTGTACTCGACACAAAAGAAAATAGATCAGCTGAAATGTCAGCTGTTCTTCAAAATTCCCCTTGGATAGTTAAGGGCCGTTTTCTTCACTAGAAGTTGACCTCAACTTTAGGATTTTTATTCTCAACTTATGATTTTGTTTTTCTTCACTCAAAGTTGACAGTTTCAACTTTCGATTCTCAACTCTCGAGTTGATCAACTTCTGGTTTTCTCAACTTCCGAAAATACTAGAAGTTGAGAGAGCAAACGTGAGAGTTGACATGAAACATTGTTTTTTTTTTAATAAAATACATGCATTTTGCTTCAAAAGTTTTTTTAATTGAGTTTTTACAACAAAAAAAAATATTGGCATAATTTTCCGCAGCAATTATTTTTGGGAAAATTGGACTTAAACTTCGTCGAGCAGTGAATGTTGCCGCTCATTGGAGTTGAAGAGAGGGACGACCGTGACTTCAATTATTGTTTTTGTTTTTCAAAACCGACAGCAGTGATGTTGATAGAATTAATAAAGGATTCACTTCCTTGCAACGCGAGACGGTAATAGTTTTGAATTAAAACCTAAGTTCCCCTTTAAATTAATCTCGTGGCTAATCACAAAAATCACTTTATCACCATTGTAACAAACGCTGATGAGAATTTGTACAAAGAATTGCAAATAGGCACTCGCGATTGAGTTGAGCGTTCATATGGCGTTTAGAAAAGCAGATTTCCCGTGTTGGCTTCCGACATTAGGTGGAAAATAGAGACGGCAAAACTCATCATCATCGATTGCGCTGTTATTCACAACAAAGCAATTGATGGAAAATTATAGAACCTGCTCCAGAAATTCCCAGATTTGCTGATTTAGCTGACACAAATTTACCATGTATCTTTGGGGAAACGGCAACATACATGACAAACATCCGTTCTCGATTGGTAACAACTTATTTTTATCCCTATGTAGATCGAAGAGAAAATCATTCATCACAAATATCACACAAAAATTCAATTAGATTGACCGAATAAATTAAAATTTAATTTTGAAAGTGACGGCTTGTATATATTTCAACAAATATCCCAGGGATATTTTTCAAATCAGAAGTTGATCAACTTTAGATTTTCAACTCGGGAGTTGAGAAAAAAATTGTGAAGAAAAAGAAATTTCAACTTGCGTTTCAACTCTCGAGTTGAATCCAACTCTCAAGTTGATCAACTTGAGAGTTTGCCTCAAGTTGAGCTATAGTGAAGAATAGGGGTGTCCACTTAAGACAAACATCGATGTTTTTATTCGATGTTAGACATCGAAAACCGGCATCGATGTCTTCCGATACATCGCTTAAAAACATCGATGTTTTTTCAACATTGAATACCTACTTTATTTAATGATATTTTACTTTAACAAATGGAAACTAACAATATGCGCTAGCAAAAGTATTATCTGTTCCTTAAAAATTCCAAAGAAAATTTGATCAGTTTAATTGTTTTAGATTAAGATTAGCGTCAGTGTTGCCGCAAGCCAAAAAAAAAATAGTCGCTAGATCGACCTTAAAAATCCGCTAGATATGCTTAAATTTTGAAAAAAGTCACTAGAAAAAATTTTCAGTACAAATATCGAAAAACATATTCAATTTTACCAAAAAATTTATTTTGCATAGTAAAAAACATAGTAAACATAAAAAATCTTTAAAAAAACCAATTTAGTCAAAAAAATATTACTACATACTCGTATCATTTTTTAAATAAGAAGTAAAGAAGTTTTAATAATAACTTCAAATACCTATTATAAAAATAGTCAATCACAAATAATTATATCCATTGCATCTTCATCAATAAAAAAAAAAACAGTTTTATGGATTTTGTAATTATGAAACCTTTTTTTTTGTATTTTTAATTGATTTCTAATGAGCAACATGAATTCAAAGTTTTCGTTGGCATTTTAGTTCTCAACTTACAAAATCAAACGAAAAAAATTACCTCTTTAAAATTTTACACAAAATAAATCATAGAAACGAAATGACTATAGATAGTCTAGTTTCACTCGCAATCACACTAGTTTCAGTCTTCTTTGGTATGATGAAGTTTCAAATTCAGTTCAATGGACGTAGTAAAAAAAAATCAATCGAATATCATTTTATAAGTGCCAAACTCGAATGCCAGGGATGTAACATAACCAAGGGCGTAATATGTTTATGCAAAAAGTCACTAGAAAAGTAACTAGAATTATCTAGTGACAAAATATAAGTTTTTGTCGCTAAACTTTTGAAAATTCCGCTAAATATAGTAATATAATCACTAAAACGGCAACACTGATTAGCGTAAAAAGGCAAATTTCGATTTACAATAGATGAGTGAGAGTAAGAGCAAGTATATGAACATGAAGCAGTACAGTTCAGGCAGGACAGTGAAATGAAAGACTAAACCTAAGAAATTAATCAAAGACAAGAACTAAAGACAAAAAAGAGCTGATGCACACATTTTTGCATAAGTATGCGTTATCTCGGTTGCTTAGTTGTCATTTCTACAAATTCGAAAAAAGTCAATGCTCACATTTTTGCAAAAGTATGCGTAACCTCAGTTGCTCGTAAAAGAGCCGATTTTCATATTCACCGACCTGAATGAAATTAATAAAAATAAGTCTTTATGTTCTTTGTCATAGTTTTTCGATTAAAAAAAAAAACATCGATACATCGAATAGAAAATTTACTAGGCAAAACATCGGATCAATCCGATGTCTCGTACGGTAAACATCGAATGGATTCGATACATCGATGTTTAGTGAATATCCCTAGTGAAGAAAACGGCCCTAAGTATACCAAAAATTTTTGGATAGCTTTAGATTTCTGCTTGACATCAGCTGTTTCGTTAATCAGTTGTTTTTTCCTATGGGATTACAACAACACCAACAAATCCGGATACCTTTGGATACGTACCCGAACGCGACCTATTTTCTTTTGTGTCGAGTACAGGGTTGGCCGAACTGTAACTTTTTAACATTTGTTACTCTAGTACTAATTTAGAAAAGTAAAGTTTGTTGCATTAAAGATCTCATTCGGATCCTACTGCAAAGCTTTTATTCTTTGAACTTCAGATTGTATTAAACTCAAATTCTTTTAGGGTTTTCATAGAAATATGAAATGATCTTAAGTCATAAACATGACATGTTATGGATTATATGGACATTTAGAGCTGAGTTTTCAGAAAAGCATTCTTTTAAGACTATAAGCTTATATAATCTTATTGCAAGAAGAGAAAATAGTTTAGCTATAAAATTTAAGTAGTTTTAAGCTGCAAGTGTTTACCTCTTAAAATAAAAATGTTATGAAACCCAGTTCAGTTTCATAACAAGATGTCAAGATATTAATACTTAGGTATAACAATAGACATTAGCCGTGTTTTTTTGGAAAAGTTATCCGTAGTACAGTAGGATTTTATATGAAAAACAAATACAACATCCGCAGTAGGATCACTGCCGATACTCGAATAAACGTCAAATCTCTATCCGCAGCAGGATTTCACTTCTCGTTTTATCGGCAGTGATCCTACTGCGGATGTTGTATTTGTTATTCATATAAAATCCTACTGTACTACGGATAACTTTTCCAAAAAAAAAACGGCTATTGTCAGTTGTATATATTTATAAGGGCTATACCATATTAAAAAAAAAAATCATAGGATTTGTAATCCAGTATACAAATGTACATATGTATAATATTAATTGTTTGTTTTGCGGATTAGTAAATGGTCTCTTGCTGCAACTAACTCGTCCCAACATACCTTGTACAATTAATTCAGCATTAAAAAATATCTTTAAATCATGTGTTCATAATCCAAATCCTTTGATTATGCCAAAGAAAATTGTTTGTCTCCAAAAATAAACTTATCATCTATCATGTATAATTTCTACAATTCCTCATCCCTATGGTAAATGAAACATTTTAAGTTTTTGTACAAACCTTCATAAGATCATAAATGTGCAAAATTGTTTGGTTTCCATTATTCTATTTTTTTTATGAATTAAGTTCGTATGTAGCAGACGTAACAAATTGTAGTAAATTAGGCATGTAGTTGAATTGGCCAACCCTGGACGATTCACGTCGTTTTTTTGACTTTGACAGTAAATGTTACCTATCCGGTTTTGGTCGTTCGCCAACGTATCGGATACTAAAGTATCTTAGATACCCTATCGGTCTACGAAGTGAACGCGCCCTTTGATTACATTAGGTGCGTTTTATTATTCACAAATCTATCTAGATCCGGATCTGGATTAAGTTTTAACATGTATTACAAAAAGAATTTGGGATCCTGTTTTCTATCGGGATCTATTTCAAAGATCCAAAAATTAGCTATTACACAGGCGAGTAGAAGGCTTTTTATGGTAAGGTAGTGTAATCTATAGTGTAAAGAAAAAAGAAAAGACATAATTTAAAATTTCCAAACCCAAGGATAAAAAGAGACCGGCTTATAAGGCTAGCCGCGCACTAGCAATTTTTAGTTGCGAAACTGTTTGGTTACTTATAGAAAACAGATGAACTGTTTGGTTGAATGTCCGTGAATTTGCAGATAATTATATGTTCAATAAAATGGCGAACTTATTTTAGGCAATCGTTTAGTTTGTGTCAAAACACAAACTTTTTAGTTGCTCGAACCAAGCAGTTTCGCAACTAAAAATTGCTAGTGCGTGGCTAGCCTAACACTGCTGTCAATAAGATCCGTATCTTTTTATTTTAAAGGGATGATCCAGATCCAGATCCAGATAGATTTGCGGATAATAAAACGCACCTATTAACACAGCAACTTCGACATCGACATTAACGTTAGAGCTAAACCCTAAATTCGATGTCGCTGTGCAAATGCTACCAACTTTTAAGCCGACATTTTTTCAGGTTTATCAACACTTCAATGAAAATATGATAACCAATTTTTTTGTTTTGTCTTCTTATTTTGGTTTTGACAATGGAAGAGTGAGTTATAGAATTACTAAAAACAAATCCATTTTTGTACGACAAAAGTCCATATCATTCTTCTATTGCTTCCTACAATCTACACAAACACACAGGCGAATCTATAAGCAAATCTTAAAAGTTACTTAACTTTAAAATACCTCTAAGCAGCTCTTAAGTATGAAATCGGTATCTATAATCAATTTTCACATTTAAGTAACGTTACTTAAAGGCCTCTAAACTTAAACGCCATCAACCGCGTTTAAGGGTCACTTAAAGGCATTTTAAAATGTATTCTGACATATCGATTGTCATCTTTGAAATTTTGGGGTTTCAAATTGTGAGTTTGTAGGTATTGTTTGTTGTGATATTATATTAGAACTATAAAGTGTAACGATTTAAGAAACATAAAATTTGTATTTATTAAAGTATGTGTACGCGCAAAGAAATTTCGTCCACGCTTCCCTCTTAGCCTTTGAAGTGTTTGTATCGACACTTTCTTCCTCGTTGTTGGAAGAGAATAGGCGTTTTCCTAAATGCAGTGTTGCAGCGCATCGTGGATTTTGATGCCCTTGCAACGTTTTTCTTCACTCTGAAATTTACTTTTACAATTCATTAAAAAAAACTCTAAAATTTATAATTTGTATTTAATAACGTTATTTTATTGAAGCAAGTGAATAAAAAAAAACATCAAAATTCATGATGCGCTGCAACACTGCATTTAGGAAAACGCCCAATCTGTGCATAAAATAATTCTGTTTTGTAGAGTATTATTGCAAATTCTAAAATAAAAAAGTTTCCTTGTAGGAGGCATCCCAATTTTCAGATCTTTTTCTTTTATTTTTGGCGGCGGGTGTGGGTGTGTGTTCGATAGCCATTTTTATTTTTTGATTTCACCAATAAAAAAATGTGTCTTCCAATTATTTACTGAAAGAAGGTGTCACAAAACAGCTGTGTTGTATAAAATGAAGCAGTATTTGTTTTTTTTTCTGTACTAGATTTTCACATTCTTTTACGTTACGTGACACAACCATTGTTTAGTTAAGTACCAATGAAAAATCGATTATAGATACGAATTGAAGTTTCGTCATTTAAAGCCAAATTAAATATTTAAGTATGCTTAACTAAATAACCTCTAAGATGCAGTTTAAGAAAATCTTATAGATACGGCTGACAGTGTTTGTATATTTAATTGTACGTCAAAATCATTTCCCATTTGCAGCTTTTTCAACTATTTTGTTTATCAGTTTTTATGCTGCTGCCAAAAAAGCTGATCACATTGTAATCCATTGCAAAAGACTTTTGCAGCCGTATCTATAAGATTTTCTTAAACTGCATCTTAGAGGTTATTTAGTTAAGCATACTTAAATATTTAATTTGCCTTTAAATGACGAAACTTCAATTCGTATCTATAATCGATTCTTTGTTGGTACTTAACTAAACAATGGTTGTGTCACGTAACGTAAAAGAATGTGAAAATCTAGTACAAAAAAAAAACAAATTCTGCTTCATTTTATACAACACAGCTGTTTTGTGCCACTTTCAATCAGTAAATATTTGGAACACGTCATTTTTTTATTTGTGAAATAGAAAAAAAATGGCCATGGAACACAAACCCACACCCGCCGCCACAAACAAAAGAAAAAGATCTGAAAATTGGAATGCTTCCGACAAGAAAACTTTTTTATTTTAGAATTTGCAATAATACACAACACTACAAAACAAATTATTTTATGCACAGATTCTCTTCCAACAACGAGGAATAAAGTTAGTGTCGATACAAACACTTCAAAGGCTAAGCGGAAAGCGTTGACGAAATTTCTTTGCGCGTACACGTTCTTTAATCAATACAAATTTTCGGATTCTTAATTATTTGCATTTTCTAATTCTAAAATATCACAACAAACAATACAAACTCACAATTTGAAACTTCAAAATTTCAAAGATGACAATTGATATGTCAAAATACATTTTAAAATGCCTCTAAGTGATCCTTAAACGCGGTTGATGGCGTTTAAGTTAAGAGGCCTTTAAGTAACGTTACTTAAATGTGAAAATTGATTATAGATACCTATTTCATACTTAAGAGCTATTTAGAGGTATTTTAAAGTTAAGTAACCTTTAAGATTTGTTTATAGATTCGCCTGTTCGTGTTGAAGTTTTCGTTGCTGTTAAAGTTGCTGTGTCAATCTGTTTCTCGCATTATGCGAGAAAACTTCAACATTAAAAGTCTTGTGAAATAGATTACAACAAGATTACAAAAATGCGAAATGAATGTGCCGTACATAATATGATAACGTGAATTGCGTCAATGTATATGACTTGCGCAATTTGTCGTATTAAGACTTTTGATGTCGAAGTTTTCGTTGCTGATAAAGTTGCTGTGTCAATCTGTTTCTCGCATAAGTAAACAGAGCTTTTGTGGCGTTTGTGAATGCCACATATGAAGTTATTAGCTAAAAAATAAAATAGGTATTCGATGATTTTATGATGCCATATTCGATTAAAACGACAATTTTGCTAATTTTGATCGAATTTAGCATCTTACTTTTTCTAGCATTTTACTAAAATTGAAATCGTCGTATGGCTATTTAATTTTTGCTAGTATAGTGCTACCTTCATATGACTGTTTGACATTTACAAACGTCAAAAAAGGTCTCTTTACTTAGTTTTTTTGCATAAACTCTCACAGCCTAATTTATAAAGAAATTTTAAAGGTAGCTTAACTTCAAAATACCTACAAACAGCTCTTAAGTATGAAATTGGTATCTATAATCGATTTTCACACTTAAGTTACGTTACTTATTAAAGGCCTCAACTTAAACGCCATCCACCGCGTTTAAAGGTTGCTTAAAGACATTTTAAAATGTATTTTGACATATCATTTGTCATCTTTGAATTTTTGAAGTTTCAAATTGTGAGTTTGTATTGTTTGTTGTGATATTTTAGAACTATAAAATGCAAAGAATTAAGATACAGAAAATTTGTATTCATTAACGTTTTCTTGTCGGAAACATCCCAATTTTCAGATCTTTTTCTTTTTTTTGTGGCGACGGGAGTGGGTTCCATGGCATTTTTCTCAATTTCACAGATATAAAAATGTGTCTTCTAAATGTTTAATAATTGAAGGTGTCACAAAACTGTTTTGTTGTATAAAATGAAGCAGCATTTGTTTTTTTCTTCGTATTAGATTTTCACATTCTTTTACGTTACGTGACACAACCATAGTTTAGTTAAGAACCAAAGAAAAATTGATTATACATACGAATTGAAGTTTCATCATTTAAAGCCAAATTAAATATTTAAGTATGCTTATATAAATAATCTCTAAGATGCAGTCTAAGAAAATCTTATAGACGCGGCTGTCATTGTTTTACGTGTATTCAGAAGCAACTTGTTAAAAAAAATTAAAAAAATACTTTAAAGTTAGCAATTTGTTAAGTAGAATCAAACTTTTATACCTTAACACAATTTGTTTACAATTTAGGGCTAATATTAAAGGAAAATAAAATTGATCAGGGTTAATTAAAAACAAGAATAGGGAACGCGAATAAATGCGTTTAGAATTTTGTTTTAATTTCTGCAGAAAGCCTTGTTTTTATGTCATTTTCCATTGGTCGTCCAGAAGCGTTTGGAAGCGTCCAGAAGTCTTCTCAAACCATTCGGAAAAAATACTCTTCTGAGAAGAGAATTTCGCTTCTCGATTTCAAGTCAGAATCCACTCAAGAAGCACTAGTACTCATACCCAAATGTCAAAAGCAACTATCGCAGATTTTCACCAACACGACTATTAACTAATACAAAGGCAAAATTTCAAAGTTGAGTAGAAGAAGTTAGCACCGTTCCATTGGATTTCAGAATGAGTGGATCCTTGAGTGAAACCAATGGAAAACGACATTAGAGTTGCCCGGCAAATTCGATTTGACTGCTTTTACACGAAAGCGATTTTTAATCTTTTGACTTCCTTTAGATTGCATGAATGCTTTTAAACACTGCGATTTTTAATGAAAGTTAACTTTTCTTCTATTGAAAAGGAGTCATCTCTCCGCACTCTTTACTCTAGTGAGTAGATCGAAGTTCACTGAGCGAACGCCAAATAGAAATGAAACATACCTGACAAGTAAAGAAAACCACAAAGAAGAAAGAACGATAACTCTGCAATTTTTCCAACCCCAGCAATTTTATGTACCCCCGCCACCACACTCGTCTCTCTCCGACGGGCTTAAAAATCGCAAGGTAATATTGCTTCGTTTAAAAGCAGACTTTGCTTCAATTTGATGAGGATGCGAAATGTAGGTAGTTCTTTTTCAAGCATCAACTCATACAACCGCTGTATTCTAACGCACCTGAACACTGACAGTATATGTCACTTTTTCTTCGACAAATTCTTTTCTAACCTTATTTATTTTTGCGGCAAATCTTGTTTTTTAATTTTCTTGTTCTTATTTTGATTAATTTATTTAATAATTCACCAAACATTGCTTAACCAATTATATTGCAATTATAGAAAAAATGGATAACGAAACCAGAGTAAACACATTTTTTGTATCAGAAAAAATATCAAAAATCCGGTGGGTACCCGAACAATTCAAAGATTGCGAACGATTTCTTACGGGCAGCTGGGACTCTGCCAAAAACTCAATAAAATTGTGGAAACTTGAAAAGAATCAATATTCAGACGAATACGACGAATATGTTCCAAAATGCAATGACAATGTTTCTATGAATGGAGATGTAAGTGGTTTGGAGTTGCTAGGTTTGGATAATGCTGCCGTCTCTTCTTCAGATGGTTAGGATTTATGCTTTATTTACGAATATGTTGTAAGTTTAATTTTTATTCAGGAATTGTGACTATTGTTGCCATTAACAGAGCAATGGAAGAAGATCGCTTACGAATCACGGGCCAATCAGAACTTTTACATAAAAGAAATTCTGGTAAGCCATCTCCTTGCACTGGTTTATCAGTCTTCAGTAAGGATATAGCCACCGTTGGCGAGGACGGAAGGTCAGAATAAACTTTTCCTAAAAGTATGATTTTAAGTTTTCAAGTGTACTTACAGATTGAACATCATATCTGCGAATAACTTGAGAACTATAAAGACTATTGAAGCAGACAGCTGCTCCCTGAACGCTGTATCGTACATAAGTCCAAAAGAGGTAAGCTAGATTCTGTGCTTTTGCAAGCAATTCTTGTTTATAATGATTGTTTAAGATCCTCACAGCCAATCGAATGGGGGTAATAAAAATGTTTGACATTAGATCAGAGACTGAAAACCCAACAATTTCATTTATGATTTCTTGTGAAGATGATCGCAAATCCAATTATGTATCCTGTTTAACATATCATCCGACACAGAAGCACATTGTAAGTTTATTCAATTTATATTTTTAAATCACCAATAAATTTACAATCTCATACTTGAGGTCCTTGCTGGAAGTGAAGAAGGTTCCATAACAGTATGGGATCTGCGACAACCTGGGTGCCCTGCCTCGTACTTGAGCGCTCACAACAGTGCCATTACTGAAATTGGTTTTCACAAATCGGAACCATCAAAACTTTTTACTGCTTCGGAAAATGGAGAAGTTTGGCAATGGACACAAAATATTATGATGATTCCAAATGACATGGAACCACAAATGATGCGACAGTCTGAATCTGATAATATCAATCCATGGTTGAATGGAGAACGCGCCAAAAGCCGAATTAATGTAACCTCGCTAATTACAGACCTGCGAAAACCGATAAATTCTTTCGATTCATATGGGACAAAAATTGTTTGTGGCAGTGACAGCGAGGCTGTATATTTCATTGATAGTAGCATTTAAAAAAAAATTAAATCGAATCTTTGTTTTTAAAAATCTTGCAGTGTTTTTGACATTTTGTTACGAGAACTGCGCAGAATTCGCCATAATACATTCACCCTTATTCCGATAGTCGTTTTACTAAAACGCCAGTAAAACGACAAGGCTCTAGAAACGAAAATTGGAATTTTTCTGAAACGACTTTCATTATAATGATTAGAAAAGTGAAGAACATAGAGAACGGTGCCCTTTTCGTATTATTTAAACCCAAAATGTGGTCTCTGGAGCCTTCTCGTTTTAAAGGCGTTTTATTAAAACGACTATCGGAATAAGGGTGATTAATGATGTACCCCGGTGGGTTAAAACTCGCAACCATTTCTATGTACGTGGTTTAGTTGTCAGCAATGGAGGGGGCCTCTTAATATCTGTTGAATCCAATTGGCTAAATTAGAACCAGTTTTTCGTGATAAGAGAATTTGTTATATCCACGCTAGAAGAACTACCAATGAAATAACATTTTAAGGAATTTGGATAAGTATCAAAAACCTTGGACGTGATAGTCAAACGGACTAACCATTACGCCTTTACCAAGAGTTTTGAATATGATATACACTGCCGCTCATCTGAATGGGTTCAATGTTTTTCGTAACTTCCTGTAACACTGCATATATGTATATGGCAATGACACGTCTGTGTTATGTATGTAATGAAAGAGCATTATTTTGCCCTTAGTTTGGGAGAAAAAAATTTCTCTTTAAGCTTACCGTTATTCTCACACGCTAGCTAAACTTAATTCATTAAGAAAAACTAACGTTTTTTTGGCTCATCTGAATAGGTTCAAAAGCAAAAAAAAGGAAGAAAACAAGAAAAATAATTGTAAATTAATGATTAATTTTGCATATTAAATAGGTAGGGACATAATAATTCATATTAATAATGTGTATTGCCAACTTTTTTTAAAATTGTTTCGAAAATTGGATTTGGAATGGAGTCATACAGTTTTTCTAGATATTGCAGCGAAATCTCTGCCCACGCTTTCTTAATTCCCTCGATTAAGGACAACTTGTCTTTATATTCATGCTTATTTTGACATTCTCATGAATAGTCTATTCGTTAGAATGATTCTATTCCTTCGAATGAACTTTCTTAATTTTGAGATTCGAACGAATAACATTCATTTGCGAAAGATAGCATAAAATGAACTTAAAATAAAATGCACGACTGGATCGCACGAACTTGCTCTTATGTAAAAGTACTTTGGAATTTAAGATACATTTTATAAATATAAAACATGGATTTAATGAGATAATAATGTTCAAATGCATAAAATTGCTGTCTGGTTTCCGGAAAAGTATGAATTTATGCAAATAAACCTTAAAAATCGTTTTATTATTAAATACATTTTTTATATAAGAAATTTCTCTAAAATTTTTCAAGAAAAAAATGTGGGATGCGAATTTTAAGTATTTACTAATATTGGTTTTAGGAAATAATTTCAAAAAATAATCGTTCATAGGTTTTGAAGATATTGATTTAAAAATTTTTTTTTTTTTTTTTAAAAAAAACCCAATAAATATTTTTTCGAATATTTTTATATACAATATTATTTTAAACTTAAGGGGACTCCTGCTAAAAATTTTGGGTCAAAATCCTTAGAGCCGTTAATGAGAAAGTCGAAAATCAAAAAAACGGGTCTATGGCAGGTACCCCTAATAACATTTTGCCCCAAAATTTTTTTTGACCAAAATGTAGTCCATGTCCATAATATCACACTTAATTTTTTTTATCAAAATCGTTAGAGCCGTTTTCGAGATAAATAAGATTTTGCATTACGGGTGTATGGGGGGTACCCTTAGTTTTGGAGCTAAAAAAAAAATTTCAATTTTTCCTCTAGGGAATCACTGAAAACCCTTAACTACCGAGTTTGAAAGAAATAGGTCCAAGGGTTTAGGCTGTAGTGAGAGGTACAGACATACAGACACACTGAAACATGTTTTTTGTGTACTAAATTTTCCTTAAAATTTTTATAAAAAAAATTGATATGCAAATTGTTAGTATTTAATTAAATACATTTTAAAACGTAATTTAAAAATTTAATCTTGTATCGGTTTTCAAGATATTGAATTTTCAAAAAAAAAATTGTATTATTTTTTTAAAAATCCAAAAACTATTTTTTCGAAAAATTTTTTAGTTCATATTTTTTTAAATGCAAAGCAGCTCCTGCATAAAAATTTTGGTTAAAATCGTTAGAGCCGTTGGTGAGAAATTCGAAAATCAAAAAAACCGTTCTATGACAGGTACCCCTAATAACATTTCCCCCCAAAATTTTTTTTCACCAAAATATAGTCCATGTCCATAATATCACACTTAATTTTTTTTATCAAAATCGTTAGAGCCGTTTTCGAGATAAATAAGATTTTGCATTACGGGTGTATGGGGGGTACCCTTAGTTTTGGAGCTAAAAAAAAAATTTCAATTTTTCCTCTAGGGAATCACCGAAGACCCTTAACTACCGAGATTGAAAGAAATAGGTCCAAGGGTTTAGGCTGTAGTTCGAGGTACAGACATACAGACACACTGAAACATGTTTTTTGTGTACTAAATTTTCCTTAAAATTTTTATAAAAAAAATTGATATGCAAATTGTTAGTATTTAATTAAATACATTTTAAAACGTAATTTAAAAATTTAATCTTGTATCGGTTTTCAAGATATTGAATTTTCAAAAAAAAAATTGTATTATTTTTTTAAAAATCCAAAAACTATTTTTTCGAAAAAATTTTTAATTTATATTTTTTAAAATGCAAAGCAGCTCCTGCACAAAAATTTTTGTTAAAATCGTTAGAGCCGTTGGTGAGAAATTCGAAAATCAAAAAAACCGTTCTATGACAGGTACCCCTAATAACATTTCCCCCCAAATTTTTTTTTCACCAAAATATAGTCTATGTCCATAATATCACACCTAATTTTTTTTATCAAAATCGTTAGAGCCGTTTTCGAGATAAATAAGATTTTGCATTACGGCCCAACTAACAATTTTACTTCTATATTCATCTAGAGAAGCTTCTTATTACTATTTCTTGCACACATTTAAGGGTTGTATAAAACTCCAAAGAGTTAAAAGGGCGACTTTTTTTAACTCCTATTGCACCTTTATGGAGTAAATTGTGTTACTCCGAAGAACATACTTATCGTTATGTTATAGAGGTAATATATGCTTTATTGCAGCAATTGCATCGATAGTGGAAATGAAAAGAAGCCCAGTAGGAAATTTCCAAAAATTCACTAATGAAGAAGTAGGTGTTTCATCACGGAAAAGGAGCTGCACCCATGAATTTCCTACGGAATCCTATGAGGAATTTAACACAGGCTTGTCATTGCAAGGAGGTACACACTTTCTCCATGCATATTTTGATGTGAAATCACTATGCTCACGGCATCTTCGATTTCATGGGTAATTTTTGTGTATGAAAAAACTGGTTCTATTGATGTGATGCTTTCCTCAATGGAAATAAATTAATGAAAAGTGAGTCAACATTTAATCAATTGCCTCAGGGAAAGATTCATTGAAAATACTAATTATTCACTACAGAATTGTGTACAAATTTGAAGCTCGTTTTTTCAGTTTTGAAAAAAGGAATACATTTAGGCGATGTTTTATTAAGAGAAGGAATATGAATGAAATCATTATCCATTTCTTTTCTTATTTCATCAATAGAAGCGCCTGAAATATATGCAAATTTATAGTTTGAATGAAAAAAAAAAAAAAATTAAATTTGTGTTATGTACGTATCTATTTTTTTTAACTATTATAATACATTTTAAAGAAGTTAGTAGATATATATGTAATATGTCTTACATTGTCTTGTCTTGTTGTAAGACGGAACACAAACAGTTGGTCGAAAAACTCTCCTTTGACACTTGGTAGAATTTGGGGAGCAGCTTAGGGATTAATCATCTTCATTCTCCTGTTCATTTGAGATCTAAGAAAAAGAGGAATATTTACTTTTTGCAAATCATTCAAAAGAATATAGGGAATTTACCGTTGGTGAATTGTTTTCCTTCTCCATGGTTGTTATTTAATCTATAGTAAATTGATTGAAAACACAAAACCCCGCACAACCGTTTTCTGTGATCACAAAATTGACACTAAATCATTCCAAAACAAAAGAAATAACTCATGACAAAAAAAGACCTATTGAGCGTCGCCGACCCATCGCGGGAAAAACCCAAAAAAAAAAGGATTGTTTATTGCAGGTCAACATCTCTCTCTCTCTTTTTCCTCTCAGCCCGCAGACTATTTTGCCCAGTAAACGAAGTTCATGAAAAAATACATTCCTTTTCACTAGCAATATCACCTGATCACCATAGTTTTGCTCTATTGAAAGGTTGTTTACTGATTTTCAATTCCAAAGAAAAGAAAGGGTTGTTTTCTCTTTCACATCGTGGGCATTAAACACTCAATTTTGGATTAGAATAACCACTGAAAAGATGCAGGAAAAATTATAACCTGTTCAGCATTGTATTCATTAACATTAAGGATGTGTAAGAAGGATATTGCTTTTTTCATGTTTTCTTTACCTTCTTTCGAGAACAAAGCACAAGATGCTACTGGGATTGCAAACTATTGACTCATTGCATGACTTTCGATGAATGAAACCAATGCAGACCTTCTACTGAATGAAAGTGCCACGTGATTTCCACGAGGAATTCAAATTTATTTTTCCTTGAGGAGCAAATTTCCTACTGGGAGATTTACTGTCACAAGAATAAAATACTTATAGGAGTATGTGGAAAATAAAAAAAAAATATTTATTTTTGTGCTTATTTGATTTCATTTTTATTTTGATGCTTTTCTTGCATGTTTTTCGGCTTTTTCCGCATAATTTCTGTAAAGATCTTAGAGTTGATTATTTTTTATGATTTCATTTTTACTTTTATTTTTAAAATTAATTTAAAAATTACTTACATGTGTAGGCAGAATGTGGGAATCGAACTCGGGTCCTCTCGCACCAAATCTCTTGCTCGCTAACCGCACGGCCAAACTAGAATATGTAAAACCTAGCGTTGAATTGGGATCAGTTTTATCATGAATTTAATCCTATAAAGTCACATAGGCTTCCTTTATAGGTGCTTTTAACACTTAAATACTAGAAGGAAGCGATATTTATCGCTTCGTAATTCGCATAAGCTGTGAAAAAAGCTAGAGTTCTGGTATACCTAGCATATGTATATTCCAGTATTAATTTATTGATACATTGATTATTCTCAGCTTCTTCATCGAAAATCTAGCTGTTAAAAATGTGTCGTGTACTGCAGTTGCAGTAAAAAAGTCTCGTCAATCAATCGACAATACAAATCACTATCGCTAAAATAATTCGTAAAAAATAGTATTTTTCTTAAGAAACAACATGATTCAAATTTTATATGAAATTTGAATGAAACTTAATATATTTTTTAAAATAAATTGCACTATTGACTTTTTACTTGCGATATAGACATATGGCAAGTTATCTATTCGGAAAAATAAGACGATGCTTAATTTTTGGAAAGCTTAAAATTTAAAATTTTATAATACAATCTACAAGATATATGACAAAAATTTTTTTTTGAAAATGTAAAGAAATGGTTTTCTAAATTGTATTTTTATCGAAAACTTCACCTAGAATTTTGATAATTTTTGTTCCTTTCGATTAATTTTAACGATCTATAATTCAATAAAAATTTTGAAATTATTAGATATTGCTGACTGTGCCTACCGCATTCAACTATTTTTTGTAATTTTAAATTTCTTACTATCGGCTTGCCGGATTTTAATAATATTTGTTTAGAGAGGCTTGATAAAAGGTTAAAAAAAAAACTTCTATCCAAGAAAAAGATTAAAATATTTTCTTGGTTTTAAAAAAATAAAACTTTTTTGAAAATTTGATATCTTTTCTTCAGATTCAATTTTGTATCCATCCAGTAAAAAAATGTTTTTCTAAAAAAATGTTTTAAAAAACAGTTTCAACCATAAACTTTAATTTTTTGAAATTGCCATTCTTTACATTTAGGCAAGTTTGTTCGACTCAATCCTACTTTGCATTTATAAGGATTTACTCAGTGTGGGGTTTCCGCATTTTGTTGTTGTAATTAATTCATCCTTATATGTGCAAAAGCACGTGGTGTACTATGCCTATTGCACAGTTTTATAATAGTACTATAGGAACTATATTGCACTATAAGAGTCCAACAGAAAAATTGATCATGATTATAGAGTCTTGACTTAAACTGTCCAATAATGATTCTATAAAGATAACGAATAATAAATAAAGACTTTTATAGCAGTTTGTTGGGATTACTATAGGAGCATAAACTGTCCTGTGGTTTTATAGTATCTCTATAGTATGATTAAAGGAAAATTAAGTCTTTACGCCTATAGAGGTGATAGAAAGTGCCCCAGAGAATGTCTAGGCGATGAATTATATCAAAGTTTACTCCTATAGCTATTTGACTTCCAGCAAGAATGGTTATATGAGCACTATAGCAACGAATGATTCTTAATTTCAGAAATAGGAAGCAAAATTGTTAGTTGGGGGGTGTATGGGGGGTACCCTTAGTTTTGGAGCTAAAAAAAAAATTTCAATTTTTCCTCTAGGGAATCACCGAAGACCCTTAACTACCGAGTTTGAAGAAAATACGTCCGGTAGTTTAGGCTGTAGTTCGAGGTACAGACATACAGACATACAGACATACAGACAGACAGACGGAATTGTCAGACCCACTTTTTTCGTCTTCGCTATCATCGTAATGTCAACTTTGATCAAAATCTCGAGTTCGATTTTTTTTCCAAATGCAGAACTTGCCCTATAGTACCTATATCGCAAGTAAAAAGATTCATATTCATTACATTTTTTGTGTCAACTCAGCTGTTTTGAAACTATTCTTGAAAAAATAAGTTGATCATGACGCGTTCTAAATTTTTATTTTTTTTTTCGTATACGCTTGGTCACACTAACATCGAAAACAAAAGAGAAGTTTTTGTGTGATATAAATTTATTTTATAATTAAAATAAAGAATCTAGGTCTTCTCAGTTTGAAGATTGAAGAAATAATAAATAACATTTATTTTTCATCAAATAAAATAAAAACAAATGATATGCTGATATAAATCTAATTCTAAGTAAATATAGGTATAAAACAAAAGGTTTATTTTAACACCCTCACTGAATCAGATTTATCCAAAGCTAAGTCCGAGAGCAGAAGAACAGGTAATGTGCTTCGCGGCGGGAACAGCCTTGGTCATTACGTCAGCTGCCATTTCTTGAGTACTGACGTATTTCAAAATAATTTTGCCTTCGTTAATTCTTTCTCGTATGAAATGATGTTTAACATCAATGTGTTTGGTTCTTCCATGATATGTGCTGGTTAGAGCCAAACTTATAGCACTTTTATTATCACATCGAATAATAACCGAATCTGGTGAATTTGGGATAAGCTCCTTTTGTAAGCTTATCAACCAGGATGCTTCTTGAGTTGCTGCAGTTAGTGCCATATATTCTGCTTCAGTCGTGGAGATGGCAACGGTTGGCTGTTTTTTCGAATTCCAAGAGATAGCTCCATTATGCAATAAAAAAGTGTAACCAGTAATGGATCGTCTCTCATCAGTATCACTATTCCAATCACCGCGGATGCTATCAAGACAAAACTTCTCCAGGATGTAAAACGAAAAGAAACTGAATCTGCTGTGATCTTTAGTAAACGAAAACAAAATTTGCGAAAATCTTCAATAAAGTTCTTCAATCCCAAATGCTAGCCTAAATTATCCCTTTCTTTATTTTTATTATATTAAGCATGGACTGGGCCCATAACCTGATATAAATTTATTTTATAATTTAAATAAAGAATCTATTTCTTCAATCTTCAAACTGAGAAGACCTATGTCGTTTTTATTTGGCAATCCGGAAGCCTTCCGGACTCTTCTGAAAGTGTTCAATTGGGAAAAAATGACAGTTCTGATTCTGAAAAGAAGAGAAATTTGCTTCTGGATTTGAAATCAGAAGCAAAACCAGAAGCACTCACACATTCATATACTTAAACGTCAACCTCAACAGCTGTGATTTTTGGTATCCAAATTGTGCGAACCAGGGTTGGCCGAATTAACTACACTACATTTTCTACATGATTTACTACGTTTATATGAGGTGTTGAAGCGAGCTTGAAGCTCGCTTCGAACCTTTATATACCTGTATTGAGTTGAAATGAGCTTCGATCGACTCGATCCCAATCGCTCAGCGGTGTCGAGTAGAAATGTGGGTCGAAAATCCGACCCTAATCCAACTCGATCTTTCGATACTGCATATAAACGTAGTATTTAACTACGCGTAGTTTATTGAAGAAACTACATGCCTAATTTACTACAATTTGTTACGTCTGCTACATATGTATATAGTTAATTCATAAAAAATCAATATAATAAAGGAAAAAAAAAACAATTTTGCACTTTTATGATCTAATGAAGGTTTGTAAAAAAAAGTTTCATTTACCATAAGGATGAAGAATTGTATGAATAACTGAACGTTTAATTTAAAAATTCAAATTTCAAATGCATAACTGACAGTTAATTGACAGCAATGTTACAATTTCTTACATTAACTACAATTAACTACATAAACTACGTAGCAGACGTAACAAATGTAGTTATTTCTAAAAAGTGAGAATTCGGCCAACCCTGCTTTCAAAAACATTTTTCTTGATTTTGATTATTGTACGCATTTGATGTTTCACATATACAATCAAACAAAACTTCAGAATCATCAGAAGCAAACAAAAGTGTTCAATTGGGATTCCGGATCGGAGAGAGATTCCGGATTGCCAAATAAAAACGACACTAGATTCTTTATTTTAATTATAAAATAAATTTATATCATTGTGAAATGTCAAAACCAAAAAGTGAAATCTTTGTTTAGTTGTAATTGTTTTGTTTATTGTTTAAAAATTTAAATTTCTTTGATAAAACCATAAAATAATAAATAAAAAATAAAAATATGGCATTTGATCAGAGAATTGTGGGAAGACCTTTTCCAACACACCTTTGTACACATTGACATTCATTCGCGATGTAAGAATTTGCAGCTCAAAGGTTCCATTATATATGAAATTGCTCCTCACTGTGCCCTTCACTAGGCACAATGTTAATATTTTCTGATAAAGAATAACACAACACGTTTTTATATAAATTAGGTTTAAGTTTTATTTATTCTTAAGTTAGGTTTTTATTATGTTTTACAATTGCACAATTTGCTTTTTATTAAATCACTAGAGCGAGAGCGAGCCAACTTGCTACGACCGCGTATGTATATCTTCTGAAAAATGCTTAACGGAAATGACGTTCATTTTATATTTTCTTTGACGGAGATGACGTGGCGAGCTTCAGTGTTTTGTTGTACAGTACGAGTTAAAATTACGCGTTAGTATTTTGAATGTGCGTGTACATGTTTACACGTATGTTTATATGGAACTTACAATGTAGCACGCCACATCACTCCCGCCGTACAAAAGAGTTCATTATTATTTTTTGAAAATTTATGTTAATATCTATATCTTTTTACTTTTTAATAATTCTTTAATTTATAAAGGAATGAATTAAATGTGGTTTCGTTTTTAATTTTATGAATATAAAACTTGAAATCTTGGTTTAAATTTTAAAGGAAACTTGTGGTTTTACTTTTGATCTTGTCATGATTTGTGGTTTTGTTTCAAAAGCTGGTTTTAATCTATCTATGCTTATTGTTTCAGATTTATCTCCTCTTTGGACTGTAAAATGTTTTTCGGATTTAGATATTACTTTAAAAGGTCCTTGATATAAAGGATTTAGACTACTTGTTTTTGTTTCTTTGCGTATGAAGACAAAATTGCATTCTGTTAAACCTTTCGGTACATAAATGTAATTTTGAGTTCTTTGTCGACTTGGGGAAGGTCGAGCTTTTAAAATTGCATTTTTGATGTTTTGAGCTGTAGACGACTTAAGAATTGTTTCTTTGTCCGTCTGTCCAGTGACTAGCTCGCCAGGCAATCGTAGTGCTTGTCCATAAAGCAATTCAGCGGGACAAATTCCGATGTCATCAATGATAGTTGAGCGAATTCCTAATAAAGTCCAAGGAAGGTTGTGATACCAATTGACTTTGTCTTCTTGGCACCGCAACGAATCCTTTAACTGTCTATGAAATCGTTCCACAAGACCATTGGATTGAGGATGATAAGTGGTTGTTCGGATTCTTTTGGATCCGAGAATATTTGCAATTTCTTTGAAGAGTGAGGACTGAAATTGTGAGCCCTGATCAGTTGTAATGGTTTCAGGAACTCCGAAACGAGAAATCCAATTATGTATGAATGTTGAAATAACGGTTGAAGTTTCAATGTTTTTCAAAGGAAATGCTTCAGGCCACGAGGAGAATCTATCTTTTATTGTTAAAAGGTAAGTATATCCATTGGATGGTGGAAGTGGTCCAACCAAATCCATGTGGATGTGACAAAATCTATCTTTTGGAATCGGAAAGTTACCGTATTTGCTTTTCGTATGTCTTGTTATCTTGCACTTTTGACAAGAAATGCAACTCTTTGCCCATCTATTGATATCACGATTCATGTGAGGCCAAAAATATTTTGAGGTTATAATTTTTCTAGTTGCTCTTATACTTGGATGAGACAGATTGTGATGATTATTGAAAATGGTACGCTTAAATAAGTGAGGAATGTATGGGCGTTCTACCATGGTAGTAACTTCACACCAAATTTCAACGTCATCAATGGGTATAAGAACTTTTTTAAAACGTGCTGAAGAGTTGTTATTTTTTAAAAAATCTTGCAATTCATCGTCCTTTTCTTGTTCTTTGGCAAGAGTTTTTAAATCTAGTTGTTGAAAATTGACTAGGTCAATATAAGCTCTCGAAAGCGTATCTGCAACAATGTTTTGTATGCCTTTTATGTATCGTATATCAGACGTGAATTGAGCTATATACTCCAGGTGACGAGTTTGCCTTGGGCTTTTTTCAGTTTTAGAAACAATTGCATTCGTTAGTGGTTTATGGTCGGTAAGGACTATAAATGGTCTACCTTCCACGAAGTAACGAAAATGTTTAATGGCTAAAAAGACTGCGAGTAGTTCGCGATCAAAGGTGGAATATTTCTGTTCAGCTGGACTTAAACGCTTTGAAAAAAAACCTAGAGGTTCCCATTTGTTAAGTCTGTGTTGTTGAAGAACAGCACCGACTGCGTCACTTGAAGCGTCTGTCATGATACTGATATCAGCCTTTGGGTCTGGATAAGAAAGAATTGTTTGTTTAGCCAGTTTGTTTTTAAGCATGTTGAATGCATTTTCGCATTCTTCGGACCATTCAAGTTCTTGATTTTGTTTAGAATTATTGTTTGGTCGAAGCGTTTTGATGAGGTGGTACAGTGGTTTCGCGATTACCGAAATGTTTGGTATGAAACGGTTATAAAAATTGATCATGCCGAGAAACCTTTGAATTTGCTTCATAGAATTAGGCCTGGGGAAATCGTTTATCACTTTGACACGATCCAAAGTTGGCTTAATTCCATCTTTTGAAAAAGTATATCCTAAAAAATCAATTTGTGGAACTCCTAATACGCATTTGGAAACGTTGACATTGAGGCCATGTTCCTCTAATCTTTTAAAAATAATTCTGAGGTGTTCTTTGTGTTCGTCGGTGGATTTGCTTGCGATGAGTATGTCGTCAACGTAGACGAATGCAAAGGACAAATCACCGAGTATGCTATTAATGAAACTTTGAAACGTTTGTGCTCCGTTCCTAACGCCAAAAGGCATTCGGAGAAATTCAAATAATCCAAATGGAGTTATGACTGCTGTTTTATAAATATCCTCTTCTGCAACAGGAATTGTGTGATACGCGCGTGGTATGTCGATTTTTGAATAGATGGTGCTACCATTCATGTTAGCAGTGCAATCCTGTGGATTGGTAAGTGGAAATTTGTTTGGAACTGTCACCGCGTTGAGTTGCCTATAGTCTCCACATGGTCTCCAATCTCCGGAATTCTTGGGAACCATGTGAAGTGGCGATGCTACTGGTGAAGTTGAGTGTCGACAAATTCCTAAATTCATCATCTGCTGGAACAGTGTTTTGGCGATAGAAAGAGCTGGTGGGCTTAATCGTCTAGCCCGAGCAGAAGGTAAAGTGCCATTTGTTTCTATTCGATGAACAACAGAATGTTTGACAGGAAGTGAATAATCTGGAGGTGTCTTAAGTGAAGGATATTCATCAAGAATTTTTCCGAATTCACTTTCAATATAATATAAAACAGGCGAGTCATCAAATGAAATTTTGGATACCGTGCAATTTGTGTTAAGAGAAGTTGTGTTATCAATGAGTTTCTTGGTTCGTAAATCAACGGATAAATTGAATTTATAAAGGAAATCGGCTCCTAAAATAGCATGGTTAATGTCAGCCACAACGAATGTGTAATCAAAATCGCGACGTAAATTGAAATTAACAGCTAATCGTTTTAAACCATAGGTTAAAATTTTTCCACCATTAGCAGTTAAAAGCGTAAAGTCTACAGGGTCGCGGAGATTAGGATATGTTTTCCGAGGTATTATTGAAACCTCTGCACCTGTATCGACAAGAAATTTTTGTTTAGAATGTTTTTCAAAAATAAAAAGACGGCGAGACAAATTCTGAACACTCGATGCCGCAGTCGAGGTTGAAACTATTGGTTTTTTGAGGCGCTCTCAATGTTTGTTGTATTTGTATTTGGTTTTCGAAAATTACATGGAGCTAAACATCTTCGTGCTTCATTACCATGTTTTCTGTGGTACCAACAAATACTATTATTTTCGGTACGTTGCCTACTTGGGTACCTAAACCGAGAATTAGATCGTCCACGTGAAAAACTACGTTGTCTGCGGAAGCTGTGTCGGTCCACTTCAAGTCTCTCAATACGCTGTAACAATTCACTATAGATGTTGTCATCGCGTTGACTTGCGTTTGTTTGTTGCATACCTATTTGTGAAATGCTTACCTGTTGCGTATTTACTTGTGATACTTGAAGTTTACCAGAGCAATCGTGAATTCGGTCGGCGAGCTTGAACAGTTCTTCTTGAGATTGCGAACTTTCTACGGCCATGAGACAAGTTTGGAGAGAAGGTGGGAGTTTATTGAGCCAAAGTTTTTTTAAAAGTGAGTGATTGACAAGATCGTTGCCAGTGGCCAAACTCTCCATTGATCTATACAGTTCTGTTGGCTTCTGATCGCCAAGCTCCATTTTGTTAAGGAGTGCGTCCAATCTTCTCTCCTCACTATCTCTGTTTCGTTCTAATAGGGCTTTTTTGAGGGATTCATACCTTTCCTGGCTCGGTGGATTCAATAAAACGTCCGCAACGGATTCCATTGCCTGGTTTCCGAGGGAAGCTACCAAGTAATTATATTTTGTATTTGAAGAGGTTATTCCTTTGAGTAAGAATTGGGTTTCTATCTGGAGGAACCAAAGATCTGGTCTACTGCACCAGAAAGGTGGAATTTTCATAGAAATCAATGCTGTGAAAGCATTTTCGCTTGCCTGGGGGCTGTCACCGGAAGCGGTGTCGTCTTCACTCATTTTAACAATATTCATAAAAATGAAATCAAAACGAGAATCAGAAAAAAATTCCACTATCCAAAGAATAACTTGAAAGATACTACGGGTTTAGTTCTTAAACCTTCAATTTAAAATGACACGACCAATTACAATTAATTTGTTTACCTTTTTTATACTTTTTGTGACTTTTTGTTCAATAATGAAAATGTAATTTTTTTTAAATTTAATCGAGATTCGTTCTCTGGATTTTTTGAAATTTATTAATAAAGAATTTCACAAAACAATAATGCAAGAAAAATATAATATAAGAATAATGTAATATAAGAATTTTATAATAAAGTCTTAAGAGCTATAAATTTAATTTTATGTTTTTATTTCATAATTCTTTGTCTTTATTTTTGCAGTACATACTGTATTTATTAACATTAAAATAAATTAAGAATTTACAATTTAAATTTTATTGTGCACGCAATATATATTTTTTTTATTTTTTTTTTTTTTTGAAAATATTTTACAAGTGGCTTTAATTTTGTGGCACTCACTGTGACTTTTTACTTGCTGTTGCTTTGTCCTATTTTCTTGAATTTGTCTTATGCTGATGTAATGTGTGTGCTGCGTATGAGAAATTGTTCGTTGGCCTGCCTGCTGCTGCTACTAGATGTTGGTCGTTGATGTTGTTGTTGTTCGATTGAATGAGTTGTGCTTGTGCGATTTAAGCTGTATAGTTGTATTAGTAGATAGGGGTGAGGAAGAACGCTTTGGTTATGTATATTGTTTGTGTAAATGTGGTGTGTTTAAACTGTTTTTTTTTTTTTTTTTTTTGGATATGCCGGGAATAACTGTCACTTTGTGGGGTGATCTTTTCACTTTCAGGAATTGTATGTACCCATGTACAAGTACATATATGCTTTTTTTATATATAGGTATATATAGCACGTGACATTTTAGGTTTATTTTTGCGTGATAGGTATTTTCTTTTAACCCTTTCTAGGGTTAATTAACTTTTTCACTTGGTTGTATGAGGGATTTTCTTTTCTTTAAATTTTTGTTTTTGTCGTCGGGGTCACCAATTTGTGCCCTTCACTAGGCACAATGTTAATATTTTCTGATAAAGAATAACACAACACGTTTTTATATAAATTAGGTTTAAGTTTTATTTATTCTTAAGTTAGGTTTTTATTATGTTTTACAATTGCACAATTTGCTTTTTATTAAATCACTAGAGCGAGAGCGAGCCAACTTGCTACGACCGCGTATGTATATCTTCTGAAAAATGCTTAACGGAAATGACGTTCATTTTATATTTTCTTTGACGGAGATGACGTGGCGAGCTTCAGTGTTTTGTTGTACAGTACGAGTTAAAATTACGCGTTAGTATTTTGAATGTGCGTGTACATGTTTACACGTATGTTTATATGGAACTTACAATGTAGCACGCCACACTCACACCATGACACTGCCTTCACAGCTATGCAGACGGCTTATATAATGTTCTTCTTTACGAAGGTCATAAAAGTAATAGTTGTAGCCATCTGGGCCCTTTAAGTTGTATTTTTTTCATCTGAAAATATAACTCGACTCCACTCCGATTTCTACAACATGTATTTTTTGCAAAATTGAAGATGATTTTTGTTGAGAGCAAGGATAATTATATTGCTTAGGCAGCACTGGAATACCAAGTGATCATCCCTGGGTAATTGCCATCTGCTCTTTTTAGATACTCATTAGGTGCGTTTTATTATTCACAAATCTATCTGGATCCGGATCTGGATTAAGTTTTTACATGTATTACAAAAACAATTTGGGATCCTGTTTTCTATCGGGATCTATTTCAAAGATCCAAAAATTAGTTATTACACTGGCGAGTAGATGGCTTTTATGATAAGGTAGTGTAAACTACAGTGTAAAGAAAAAAGACAAGAAATAATTTAAAATTTACAAACCTAAGGATAGAAAGAGACGGGCTTATAACACTGCTGTCAGTAAGATCCATATCGTTTTATTATCAAGTGATGATCCCGATCCGGATCCAGATAGATTTGTGGATAATAAAACGCACCTATTGATTGCGTTGTTGTCGGGACGACTCCTCCTCTTGTATTTTGGCGGCTTTACCGCATAGTCTTTTTAATAAAATTAATAATAAAGTATTTTGTAAATTCAAAACTATTTTATTTTCTTGTATGACCCAAGGTCATTACAATTGGCGACGAGGATAAAAATTGACAAAGTCATCTCATTTCAATTGGCTACGAAGAATACGAATAAGAATTATCGACGAAAAAAAAAAAAAAAAATTATCTGAATTCACCATTTTGTTTTTTTTTATTCAAACATGTCGATTTCAAACGAAGGAAAAATTCTCGAACTATTGGATATTCAATCCAAGCTCTTGCAATCACTCATCGCAGGAGGACAATCGTCGACTCTACAGAATAAAAAACCAGAGTTCCTCATGGATACGTTGGCAAACAGCATCTCAGAGTTTTGCTACGATCCAGCAAATGGAATTGTTTTTGAATCATGGTACTGTCGACACGAGGACATTTTCAAAGTTGACGGCAAACACCTGGATGACGCTTCTAAAGTTAGATTGTTGATGCGAAAACTTAATCCAATCGCTCACGAAAAATATGCGTCATACATTCTTCCGAAAAATTCCCGAGACATTTCATTTTCAGAAACAGTCGAAACCCTCAAGACTTTGTTTGGTGCTCCAGAATCACTTTTCAGTGCTCGCTTCCGCTGCTTGCAGACAATCAAAAATCCATCAGAAGATTTTACTACATATGCAGCTAGAGTGAACAAATCATGCGAAGATTTCAAGCTAAGCGATTTGAAAGCTAATCAGTTCAAGTGCTTGATTTTCGTCACAGGACTGCATTCAGCTGAAGACGCAGACATTAGAACCAAGCTCCTTTCAGCATTGGAGGACAATATAAATTTGGATTTGAGTAAGCTGTTGTCGGATGTACAAAAATTCAAGAATCTTAAAAAGGACACAGCACTCATTGAAAATTCGTCAACACCTATTCCCACAATCAACGTTGTAAAAAAGGAAAAACAATTCCAAAGTCACTCTAAGCCCAAGCACCAGCAGCAAAGTAAGCAACAAAACAGTCAGCCAAGAACACCATGTTGGGGTTGCGGTCATATGCATTTTGCAAAAGATTGCGATTTTAAAAATCACAAATGCAACCAATGTGGACGAACTGGACACAAGGAAGGCTACTGCAATTGTTTCTCGAAGAAGGAAAAACAAAACGACAATAACTTCGAAAAAAATAAGTCGGGCCAAAAGAAATTTACACCGCGCAACAAGTCAATCCAAGTCAACACCATTAACCATGTCCAAAGACGGAAGTTTGTAGCAGTTGAAATTCGCTTCAATCATCAACGCGAGACATACCCACTCAAACTTCAAATCGATACTGGGTCAGACATCAGTATGATAGACATCACCACATGGCGGAAGCTTGGTCAGCCGGGTAAATCTCTAAAAGGAACTCGAGCAAAAAGTGCCTGTCTTAACAACATCAATTTGATTGCTGAATTTGAATGCGACGTTCAGCTTAAAGGGGAAGTTAAAACCTGTAAACTGTATGTTTCAAATATTAATTCTCTCAATGTTTTAGGTACAGACATGTGCGAGATCTTCGGTTTGTGGAATCAACCAATGAACATCGTATGCCGTCGGATCACTCAACCGACTATCGACGAGCGAAATGCAGCCATTGCCAGCATTAAACAAAAATACGTCGAAGTGTTCAAAGCCGATTCCTCTGTCTGTACCAAAGCAGAAACAGAACTTCATCTCAAGCCTGATACAAAGCCAATATTCAGAGCAAAGCGTCCAGTATCATATTCAGTTTTCCCACTCATCGAAGCAGAATTGCAACGTCTCCAAGATCGCAATATCATCACCCCCGTAGACTACTCTGATTGGGCCGCACCCATTGTAGTCGTTCGTAAGGCATCAGGTGGAGTGCGCATTTGCGGAGACTACTCTTCAGGCCTAAACCAATCATTAGAGCCTCATCAATATCCGCTTCCACTACCTGAAGATATCTTCGCAAAAATAGCAAACAGCCCATTTTATACGCACATCGATTTGGCCGACGCGTATCTTCAGGTTGCTGTCACACCAGAATCAAGAAAGCTCCTCACAATCAACACGCACAAAGGATTGTTCACATTCAACAGACTTGCACCTGGTGTTAAGTCAGCACCAGGAGCTTTCCAGCAGCTAATGGATTCAATGCTTGCAGGTGTCGACGGTGTTGCAGCATACATTGATGACATCGTCGTAAGTGGAAAGGACTGGCAGGACCACTTGAACAACTTGAACACAGTCATGCAACGTCTCTTGGAGTACAATTTTCAAATCAAAATCGAAAAATGTTCATTTTTTGTACCAGAAGTGAAATATCTTGGACATATACACCCATATTAATAAAGATGGTTTAGTGGAGGTTTATCGTTAAGTCCTGGACTAAGTGCGAAATTTCATTAATAAAACAAATTTTCTGTTAAGTGACGTTTACTAATTATGATAAAGTTAAACCACCGAAGTAGGTGGTTTAGCGAAGGAATAAAAAATAGAAATGTCCACAGTCAGACACAAGCAATTGACAATCAATTTAGGTAGCCACATAATATAAAAAAGAGATTGCTTACTTTTGTAGAAGATTTTCTTAAAAGGATTTTTGATAAACGTCATTTTACTATTCCGGGAACATTTTGTTTTTATTAATGTAAATATTTAAGCCATGGCTTAACTCTTATTCCATGGTTTAGCAAAACCATGGAATATAGGTGGAATAAGCGTTTTTTATTAATACGGCTGATAGTCGATAAAAATGGCTTACGTCCGGATCCAGCCAAATTGACAAGATAATCACGATGCCAGCACCAACCAACATAACCGAGGTCAGATCCTTCCTCGGGGCTGTAAACTATTACGGCAAATTTGTTAAGCAAATACGAGAAATCCGAGCACCATTGGACAATTTACTCCGGAAAGATGCTAAATTCGAATGGTCAGAGGAATGCCAACAATCGTTTCTGAAATTTAAAAGCATTCTCGCATCAGACCTTTTGCTTACACATTTCAATCCAAATATACCGATAAAAGTTGCAGCTGATGCATCCAACGTAGGGCTAGGTGCCTGTATCATGCACATTTTTCCTGATGGAACAGAAAAAGTCATCGCTCATGCAGCTAGATCTTTGACACCAACCGAGACAAGGTATAGTCAGATCGAGAAGGAAGCCGCAGCAATCATTTTCGCCGTGAAGAAATTTCATAGAATGATTTTTGGTCGAAAATTTCTTCTTCTCACTGACCATAAGCCGCTCCTATCAATCTTTGGTAGTAAAAAGGGAATTCCAATGTACACAGCAAACAGACTTCAGCGATGGGCACTGATTTTAATGATGTATGATTTTGAAATCCAGTACATCTCAACAAATGATTTTGGTTTTGCTGATGTTCTATCACGTCTGATTGACACAAAATCAAAATTGGAAGACGAAACAGTCATAGCTTGCTTGAGATTTGAAAAAAATTTTTCATCGCATTTGCTCGAAACAATCAAAGTGCTTCCTGTCAACTTCAAAATGGTTCAGCACGCTACAAAGAGCAACAAAATTCTTCAATCAGTTATCGAGTCTATGAACTCCGGATGGAAATATCCCCCTTCACCAGAATTGTTTTCATACTACAGCAGAAGGGAGAGCCTAGCAGTAATCGATGGTGTTTTGATGTTTAACGACCGTATCGTAGTTCCAGATTGTTTTCAAAAGCGAATTCTGCAACAGCTCCATCGAGGTCATCCGGGCATAGACAGGATGAAAACCATTGCCAGATGCCATGTTTATTGGCCCAACATCGATAAAGACGTAACTTTTTTTGTTAAACAATGTCATGCTTGCGCTCTCGCAGCAAAGTCTCCAGTCAAATCACCAGCAGAAGCATTTATCGGCAGAAAGTTAAGTACATCACTGGATTTATTAAAACCAAATCAACAAAAGCCGATTTATACAAACGAAAAGCAGAATCGTCAGTTCAACATACAATACGGTGCTAAGAAACGGAATTTCTTAGTGGGTGAAATGGTATACGCTAAAATTTATCGAAGAAACAAGAATCACTGGGTTCCAGGCACAATAATCGAAAAAATAGGAACCGTTGGTTACAATATTCTTGTCAACGATAAAAATAAGAACAGACTTATTCGTTCACATACGAACCAAATAAGGTCTAGATTCTCTGAAGCCAAAGAGCAGCCAACTACCAACACATTCCTTGATTTGATGGATTTATTTCAAGACAAACCAATATCGACTCAACATGATTCCGAACCACAAACTGAAAACGAAAATTTTAACGGATCAGTACTTGATTCATCAGAGAATTTCGAAGATGTGTTGGAATCAAGTTCAGAAACTTCAGAGTTACACGGATTTCCTTCACCAAGTTCAGCTTCAAAGGCTCAAAGGGTGTCTTCCAGAGGAAGAAATATTCAGACCCCTAGTTGGATGAAGGATTATGACCTCTTTTAAGTAAGGGAGGTGTTGAGAGCAAGGATAATTATATTGCTTAGGCAGCACTGGAATACCAAGTGATCATCCCTGGGTAATTGCCATCTGCTCTTTTTAGATACTCATTGATTGCGTTGTTGTCGGGACGACTCATCCTCTTGTATTTTGGCGGCTTAACCGCATAGTCTTTTTAATAAAATTAATAATAAAGTATTTTGTAAATTCAAAACTATTTTATTTTCTTGTATGACCCAAGGTCATAACAATTTTCTTTTCGTTTTTCGTTCAAATGTATTTTTTCGGTATTTTTTTCCTTTTCAAATGTTTAGTACTCTTAATACCGCGTTTCACCGTCGACAAACTACACTTAACATAATGTTTTGAGTCTATTTTTTGACGCGAAATCATGCGAATTAGAAGCAGCTGTTGTGATTGCGGGTATATTGGTCATTGATTTGGCCTTTTAAGTTCCAACTTTCATATTTTTCCCGTAGTTTTCGATGTTCCGCAAATATTTACCCATTAAATTTTGGCTTCTTTCCTTTTTTTTACAATTTTTCTTTGGCTTAGACCTAATTCACGAAATGCTTTTATTTTTCCTTTTTCTTCGCGTTTAAAAATTTTTCGCGACCCACTTTCCTTGTTAAATGGTTTAAAACAATTCGATTTACCAAAAAACTTAACTTTCAGTACATATCACCCGTGCACATCAATTAAAAATGATTTTTTTGCATTCGAACCTATTCAGATGAGCAAAAAAAAACGTTAGTTTTTCTTAATGAATTAAGTTTAGCTAGCGTGTGAGAATAACGGTAAGCTTAAAGAGAAATTTTTTTCTCCCAAACTAAGGGCAAAATAATGCTCTTTCATTACATACATAACACAGGTGTGTCATTGCCATATATGTATATGCAGAGAGTCTTACAGTAAGTTACGAAAAACAGTGAACCTATTCAGATGAGCGGCAGTGTATGTATATTGTTTCATGTTCCTTATCAAAATATTCTGGTAATTCATCATAGCCGAAGGTGTCAGTCAGTCTAGTTCGTCTATACTGGGTGGTGGATTTTGGGTCTTCATTGATTAAACGTGCGTTTTCTTCTAGGCATATCACATTTTATAGGCTAGGGTTTCGAAGAGCTTACGTTACTGGCCCTTATTGCGAGTGTCGTTTGTTAATCGATCGACGACTTTTGTCGAAAATCGATCATCGAAAAATTAAGATGTCAGAAATTATTCTTGTATAAGATACCATAAGCTGTGTTTTTATACGTGGTTACAACAACATTAAGTTATCTAAATAGCTTCTTTTTTTTTTTACGACCTTTAGTCCAAATGCGTTTCGCCCAGGTACGACAGTTGGGCTCATCAGTTAGATGCTGCCGTACCCTTCTAAGACGCAAAATATTAGTCGATGGTTATCAACACAATATAAAATTTACAGCATGAATACAATGTAAATTATATTATTCTAGGGGAATTTGGTCAAATTCAGACACCTAGAAAATGACGCGCGTGGTCTGGCTGATATAAGAAGAAGGAAAAACGAAAAATAAGTTTTTGTTTTTGTTTTTGTGGACTGTATTGATTAAATCAGTTGAAAGTTTTTTTTTTTTTTTACGACCTTTAGTCCAAATGCGTTTCGCCCAGGTACGACAGTTGGGCTCATCAGTTAGATGCTGCCGTACCCTTCTAAGACGCAAAATATTAGTCGATGGTTATCAACACAATATAAAATTTACAGCATGAATACAATGTTGCTTGAGGGAAAAGAAGTTTTACTTCTACCGCGCTTACGTCAGTACACACTAATTTCTTTTTTATATGACACGTGAGAGCCGGTTCGATCGCCTTACTCCTTCAGCCGGTATGCTACATATCATTTTCTGCTCCTTTTTTCTTCATCCATAATTTTGTTCGCTTTTTGACGACTCAGCATTTTCGCTTGTGAGTTTTAAGTCACCCTTTTTGTTACAGGCATTCATCAAGCCTGATACTATGGGTTTTTCTTCTAGACCACTGGTAGCCTACGATGATTTCTGCTACCTCTTCGATGATGTTGTCTTCACGCCAGAATTTTTCGTTCAACAGTTGAAATCTGATTTTTGGCGCAATGAATAAATCGCTTAAGTCGACGTTTGCTTCTCGGAACCGGAAAGTTTTACACGGTAGGTAAGGTAACATCAGCCTTATCGAGGTATCCGTTCGGAAGAAGTTCCGAAACGATAGTCTGTTCCGTTTGGAACTTAGATTTCGTTCGAGGTATCCATTTCAAAACAAACAAAAATGAAGCATAAAATCGCATTCATTCTATTCTATTTTTCTTAAAATAATCTATCAACTAAGCAACTATTTTCCGTCGAAGAATTTTCGAACAAATTCGCACAACTTAAAAAATTCTTTGCTGAATGTACCTAATCGCAATGCGTTGATGAGCGTCACGTTTTATCGGAAGATTGTTCGATATGTCAATCGGACAGGCTACCTCGGTAGAAAATTCTCCGATTTCGAATAAATCGGAAAAATAAATTTTCTCCGAACGAATACCTTGACTCCCGGGATAGGTTTCTTGCTTTATCTTGTAGGGCAGCAAATGATAAAGTTATATTGTTACCAGATTTTTTTTTCATATCGTTTAAAAAGAAGCCTATTCATCTATCAAGTATTAAATATATCCTTTAAAATGTTATTTACCTATCAACTTTTAAATATAGAACATATGGATTAAGGCTGCAACAAAACTTCCCGAACTTCGAATAAGTAAATAGAAAACCGTCTTCTACATAGAGAATGGGAAGGTGGTTAATGGTACAATGAATGCCTAACAACCAGGACACCCGTGGCGGTGTGTAGATATGTAGATTTTAGGGTTCTAGCTAACCACCAACCAATTTGACCAAAGCAAGACCTATTATTTTAGTTCGTACTGATTTGAATACTGACTTTACGACGAGTTGCGTTTCTAGCATTCGGAATCTGTGAATAAATCGGCTGGGAAAAATATCAACATAATCTATTAATTAAAATTTATTATTTTTTTTATATATTTTTTTTATTTGTTTTAATATTATAAAAATCAAAACTGGGGTACATGACTAGAGATTCTCTTGGATTACAATAAGATTTAAAATAAGTTTTCTTAAAATTTAAGTTCATAACAATTTTTGTTGACTAATACTATGGTACTACAAATTATTGTGTTTCAATATTTACATACAAATGGGATTACAATTTGATTCAATATCGAAGGTAATTTTAATTCTACGCACCCGCATATAAAAATGTAAAATTTATCAGGTGTTATATTTATAATATAATAATAGGTATAATGGCCGTATTATTGTTATTTAATTTAATCCGTCAATTTATCTAATTAATAATAAATTATTTTTGAATTTGTATTTAACACATTTTGCATTTGTTTTAATTTTATGCGTGTTTACATTATTTTGCTACAATAAATATATTTTCAAATATCTTATTTTGGTAATTTGAAAACATTTAATGGAATGTGACGATTTTGTATAAAATTCGTTTCAATATATTCGTTAACATTTTTTTTAAATTATGTTTTTATTTACACTAGGATTACAGATCTAAATAATTTATATACACTTAAATATTTGAGCATTAATCTAATTAAAAGTTTTAAAATATTCTGTTTTTCGTACATTTTCCCGAATCATGCATAATTGCGCTGAGGTTTTTTTAAAGAGCACCCACATGGCATATTGTTTTAAATTAATTAAGAAAACGTTCCATTCTAGGATTATTTAGTGCACAAAAATAGTATCCAGGATAATTTTGTGATGCCGGCCCAATGTCACTTATGCCGTAGTCGTTAAGATGGTGATAGTGGTGAAAACCTTTGGGTTTTTGTCACGATATCAGATTGTTATTTGTACCATGGACTCGCATGTGACGATTAAGATTACCAGATTGAGAGAACCTACAAAAAATAAATAAATAATATTGAATGAAACATACAGTGCCGATAAAAAATAGCAGCTCCAACATATAACTTTTAAGGTTTTCGCGGTTGTTGGGCATAGTTTACAGTTGTTTATGTTGTAGGTACAGAAATACAGACAGATGGAACTGTCGGACCCACTTTTGTTCGTCTTCGCTATCATCGTAATGTCAACTTTTATCAAAATCTCGAGTTCGATTTTTTTTCCAATGCAGAACTTGCCCTATAGTACCTATATCGCAAATAAAAATATTAGTATGATACTACTTAACAATTTGCTAACTTTATAGTAGTTTACTAATCGTTCTTAATTTTCAAAATTTTATAACTAGTAATAACTAGCGATTTTCTTAATAAATTTCTTCTGAACACACCTAAAACATTAGCAGTTAGTGCAAAAAACTAAGTAAAAAGACCCTTTGTGGCGTTTGTAAATAGCACAATACTAGAAAAATAAAATAAGTATTCAATGGCGCAAAATTTTAAACAGCCTATTATTAAGGTATTAGTATGATACTACTCAACAATTTGCTAACTTTATAGTAGTTTACTAACTCATTCTCAATTTTAAACATTTTCTAACTAGTATGGTACTAAAATAATTTTCTTAATAAATTGCTATGGAACACACCTAAAACAATGACATTTCGTGTAAAAAAGTAAGTACACGAACTTTTTTTGATGTTTGCAAATGTCAAAGAGTCATATGAAGCTAGCACGATACTAAAAAAATAAAGTAGGTATTCGATGATTTTAACTTTAATAAAAGGGTAGAGAAAGTATGATGCTATTTCGATTAAAATTTGCAAATTCGTTGTTTTAACTTAGTATCATACTAAAACAGCTTTAACATCGTACTAATTCAATTAAAATTGTGTGCCAACGAATTTAAAGAACTTTTAACTTTCTCATTATGCATGTTCCACGCATGCAATTAAAATACTTTCCTAAAATTAATTTAAAATTAATATTGTTGGCAATGCCAAACCTACTTCTTAAAAATACTGGCAATGCTGTGTAATACTACGTTTTCACCAAAAGATAATCTGAGATTTAAGGCAAGAGATTTACGTGGTGTTTTCACCGCAATGAAAGATTAATAAGAAGATTAACTTTGACAGCATCTATCAAAATGCTAATGTTGTTTCAATTTTTCTTATAAAGTAGAAGCGAGAGAAAGACAATTTCATTTGTGCCAAACGATGAAAAATCATCGAAATAGCTTAGCACTATATGGATGTTAGGTCAGTTCGAACTTCGACCGATCGATCCTATGAAGATTTAGTAGAGATTTATTTCTAATCTACTAGATTTACGAAATAAATTTGTATGGTAAATCTTCGAGATTTAAAGAAGATTTATGGTAAATCCACTTAAATCCCGGATTTACTCTTGGTGAAAACGTAGTATAAGATACATTATCTGTTACTACGTTTATATGAGGTGTTGAAGTGAGCTTGAAGCTCGCTTCGACTCTTTGTATACCTGTATTGAGTTGAAATGAGCTTCGTTCGACTCGATCCCACTCGCTCAGCAGTGTCGAGTCGAAATATGAGACGAAAAACCTGGGTCGAGGAGTTGGCTTAACAAATTGTTTCAGAATCGCTCAACACCATTTCAACTCAACTCTAAATCGAGCTCTCAACTCAAATGACGAAAAACCTGGGTCGAAAATCCGACCCTAATCCAACTCAATCTTTCGATACTGCATATAAACGTAGTATGTATCTGAACGAGTCCACTGACAGAGAGCGAAAGAAAAAGGATGAGTCGGCATTCCGATTTCTGAAGTAGGTAAAAGCAGATGTAGATATTCATTTTTTATTAGAAACTTAAAATAAGGTTAATTATATTATTAGATTAAGAATAAAGATACAAATTAAATATAATCAACCCGAGTTCATAACAAATATCACTAGGTCATTAAAAAGAAGAGATATTGGCACTTATGCATAGATAACATTTATCCTTTATTTTTATAAACGCAAAACCAAAAAAAAAAAAAAATTATGATAAGTTGAGTAAAAAAAATATATTTTCAGACTAAACCTTATGAAGTTGTGTTTGGACCGTTAAAATAAGTCTTTTATAAGCGAGTTTTTCTTATATTCTTCATGGACTGTAACCCAAACATTTCATCTTCTTCATTATGGTAGTAATAGTGGGGACCAACAATTTTCTGCCGAGTCCGGACGGTAAAAATGTGAAGCGCTTTTCAGCAACTCTTAGAGGACTTATGTATAACTTCCTAGTAACAGGAAGTAATTCTAAAAATATGTTTATTTTTAGGTGACGATTGCTCGATATTCATTATTACCACTATCTATCAATAAACATTCACAACTGGCACATTTGAAGATTTGAGCACGTACAAATAAACTTCGTACTTAAAATCTTTTGTTTAAATGAATAGATAATAGTTATTTTTTTAACTTCGTGTAGGCTTATGTCCAAAACTCACCTAAGCAAACATAACTTGCACTGGTAGGGTTTTTCTCCGCTATGTATACGTAGATGCTTAGTAAGCGTCGAGCTGTCGGAGAATGATTTCTTGCATGATGAACACCGATATGGACGTTCTCCAGAGTGAGTCCTCATGTGCGTGGTAACACTCGAGCTCTGCGAAAATCGTCTATCACAAATTGGACAACGGAACGGCTTTTGTCCGGTATGTGTGCGTACATGAGCTGTGAGATTGGCTGCTTGTGAAAAACTTTTGTTGCAATCAGGGCACCTGTTATAGTTATTGAATAATTAATTATTAAAATAACTCTTTTTAAATATCGAAAATCTGTATTAATATTTCGTACCTATAGGGTCGCTCACCAGAGTGCGTTCTCAAGTGGGTTTTCAATGTGCTAGGGCGAGCGTATGTTTTACCGCAGAGCCTACAAAGATTTGGCTTAGAGTCTGATCCTTCGTTACTATCTTCGTCCTCGAATCCACCACTGCCAAAAGACTTTGTGTCTCTAACCTATAAATTTAAAAAAAAAATAAGATTAAATTTGTTGATTTCTGTACTTACTTAAAGTCTAGTTTAAAGTTTGCGTGCGAAGGTTAAATTTAAATTTTTCAAAACGCTTTTCCGCCTTAATAGCAATAGTTTTCGCACGGGAACTACAAACTCAATAATCGAGTAAGCCTGAAACTCACCAAGGAATACTGTGGACTTTTGGGTGGTGAATAGGATTGTGTGGGTGGTGAGTAGAAACCACGGTGTGGCGACGTTTTTTCTTCAACTTCACCTGGAATTGGAGCTATTGACTGATTACTGATGGGTGGTCTGAAATCAGCTGTGAAGGAGTACGTTGTAGCTGCCGGATAATGAGATGGACTAAGTAACGGCGGATAAAGAACATTTACGGATGATGATGAGTTTGGTGGAGTCCATTGCATTTGCGAGCATTGCATTGGAACCGATGCTTCCGATCCATACCCGTGCATGGTCATGTTCATGCTGACGTTGACGCTCATGCTCGGGTAGATGGGGGGAGTAGAGTGCTGGTTGCATGTCGATGGAGCATCATAGTAGCATGATTGTGATGCTGTACTAAGTGCGTTTGTTGTGTTTTGTTGTGCCTGGGTTTGGTTGATGAGTTGTGGGTGTACTGTATATGACAAAGATGCCTGATGAGGATTAGCTGAAAAACTAAATAATTATCTTTGTAGATAAAAATGTCTTGTTTTTAATATTTCATTAAATTACTTATATGAAGCACCACAAGGTGAAAAAGGGAATAAACTTGGCAAGGGGTCGATATCTAAAGGTGGTAGTCCTGGAAATGTTGATGCCATTTCATCCGAATTCCAATACGTTCCTAAATTTGTTTGTGAATTAGGTTGAGGTGAGCTGTATGTGAAAAAATATTAGTAGTTTCAAAATTTAAATACTATTAAATGCACACCTTAAAGGAACACTGTTGTTTTCAAAGCAATTCCCCGATTCGAAATCAGAAGTGCTTAATGCTGGAATAGGTAAAGAATTGTTCCCCTGGCAGCATAGACAGCCCACGCAAGATGCAGCACACTCTTGCTGAAAAGTGAAACAAATTTTGAATATATTGCTGAAAGCAACTCTTAAAATATTTTCTTTCAACGAATTTTATCCGGTTTTCTAAATAAATATAGGAGTATACTCATATGGTTTAAAAATATGATATATTATGCTGTGTAGGTGTGCATGAATGCAGATACTTTTTTTTTGTTCGACATTTAAGAAAAAATATATAAATTTTATATAATTCGATACCTTATTAAAACAGATTAATCGACATGGATTTTTAAATATCTGTTTGTAAGATTCTGGGATTCAAAATTTAGTTTTACAAAGTTTTATAAATAATAAAAGTAAAGAAGTTTTATGTATGATTTGTAGAATATTGTGAATAAAATCGAAATTTAAATAAAATCTACTATTGAATCGCATGAACTTGCTTTAATGTTCAAGACTTTTGGAAGTTTAAAAATTGAAGGTATAAGGGCACGGAAAAAATAGAGGACAGTTTTGAAAAGCATACAAATCATTTTTTAAACTGTAAAAACCTCTTAAAATAGCTTAAGTTCAAAAAAATTGAATGTCGTCTAGTTTCTTGATGAAGTTTTTTTTTTTTTTTAAATAAGGTTCAATAAGGCAATTTTGAGTATCTACATATTAAATGTTATCTATGTTGGTAAAAATTTTTTAGTGGAATTAGGACGATATTAAAACAATTTTAGTATCATATCTTTGTATATATAACCTATAGTATTATCATGGAGCGTGATTTTGTATTGCGAACTCTAGCCTGGTGGTGGCGCTTAAATTAGCGCTAGATTTTACAGTGGAGAGTAGAATAAGATACAAAAGAAGTTGTAAAAAAGCGAATATTTTATTATTAAGTTCATCAGAGACAAATTTAGCAAGTACTGTCCCTATACTTAAGATGTCGCCCCAATCTTTCGTCTTCATGAGAGTACTATAAATTCAAAAAATTAGCATCTTGTTATAAAAACCGCCCGCGGGCACCTCCGCAAAAAATTTATTAGAATATAATTAAGTGCTTTTTGATTAGGGTTACAAACCACGGTTAATAGCAAAATTTGAATATTTGTACTGGTTCCGAAAGGAACAACTTTAATTGCAAAGAGCTTTCTGTTTCTCTATCAAATTTTACATTTATATATTTCCAATTTTGATTCAAAAAGGCTTTTCAATTTATAGTGTTGTTGAGTGGAAACATATTTATATCTTTTGTAAACTTAGTTTCTTTAAATTATTATCGTTTTGTCAATAAACTGTGTAAAGTGTAGACTGACCACTTTAAAGCCAGCAATTTCCTCTATTCAGTTTGTAAACTGCTTTAATTTAAGCTAAAGTTAAGAATGTAATAGAAGAAAAGAAAGACAATAAAAGTCTACTTACTCACTTAACTAAGGATTTTCAATTGGCGCGGGTATATTTTGGCGGCCATGTTGTTTTTGTGACAACCGTCAAATCTGTTGTTTATTATCCAGTTACTGATGTCAAACCACCATTTGAAATTACACGATTAAATAGCACGTCAAAATGAAACTTTATTATCAAAATGAGTGTTTGTTAGTTCAAAAATGTTGTGCGCATACGCTTTTTACAGTCGATTCTTAAAACTTTGGTGGCCAAATTTGAGACGACCATTTCGGTAATAAATCAGCCAACATTCGTACGTCAAAGAACATCGCCGCGGTTGGCCGCTGAGGCAGTCGATTTCCCAATGTGCACAAAAACTTAGACTTTCGTTGACCTCAAGTTGGCGAATTTCACGTCGGGACTTGGGCCTACACCCGAACAAGATCCAACTGATCCAGCAGCTCAAAGCTTATGACGATGGAAAAGGCTGTTTCTTCGCTGATTCGGCTTCGGAGCGCTTGGAAGAGGACCCAAGTTTAGCGACGAGGCGCATTTATACATGAATGGCTGTGTTAACATGTGAAATTGCCGTATATGGGATGAAACCAACCCACACGTACCTTTCGGTACCTATGGATTTTTGGCCGGCGGCGTCATTGGTCCATACTACAGAACGATATAACCAATTTCTTATATCCAAAATTGAACCATATCTAAAGTGCGCAGGCGGTTATATTCAACAAATCTGTCCAACTTTTGGGGTATGCGGACGATATCGACTTCATTGGCCGTTCCCAACCTTCTGTAATATAGTCCTTCACGGCTGTTGAAGGCCAGGCGAGACTTGTTGGTCTTGAAGTAAATGAGGACAAGACCAAGTAAATGTATGCTATTAACAAACAAACAAACATCTATTTACCGATTAGAGATAGCTATTGATACTGAAAACTTCGAGGTAGTTAAGGAGGTCATCTACCTCACAGTTAATATTAACTCCACAAACGAAAAGTTAGTCGAGATCCCACGAAGAGTTACGCTGGGAAACCGCTGCTACTTTGGCTTAGCAAAACAAAAGTGTTCAAAGCTCCTCACTCGTAAGATGAAAAGGACGCTCTGCAAAACTATTATAATAACAGTCCTGCTTTACGGCGGCGCGGCGCCGAGTGCTAGGCTATAAGTAGAAAGGGAGAGCTAATACTGGGCTCTTTCGAAAGAAAAATTCTGCGACGGATATTTGGTCCTGTGTGTGAGGAGGGCGCATGGAGGAGAAGATATAACCGCGATCTCTATCAGCTGTAGCAAGATGTGGATGTAGTCCAGAAAGCGAATGGATAACAATGTTCCAGCTAAGAGTCTTCGAATTTGAGCCCTCAGGAAGACCGAAAATTGGGTTTGAGGCCCAAGCCATCGGGGTCGGGGATGCCTAAACCGTGTTAAGGCAGAGACCCTTCATGAATCGGGAGCCGGTTAAGTAAGTAACTAAATTGAACCATATGCTCTTTGAGGACATGTGGTTCCAGCATGAACCATTTGAAGGTAAGGTTATCTCATGCGATTCGACCCCGCTAGACTTTTTCTTGTGAAATTTCCTGAATTCACAGGTCTGTGCGAATAAACAATAATCGACTGATACCCTTAAGGGGAACATAACACATAATATCATACAAATTCAAGCTGGATATACGCGGAAGATACATTGAAAATTGGACCACTCGGATCCGTGCTACCGTAAGAAGCCGAAGCCATTTGAACAATGTCTTATTCCATACATAATGGCATATATGACCCTTTCAAATACAAAAAACAATACCCCACACCCAGCTTGTTTTATTCCATTTGAACATCTATCCGCCCTTTACACTTAACATTATTTCTGTCAGAAAGAAAATATCAATCAGCGCTCTGGCAAAGCCCCACCAGTAACAGAACATCAATTTGCGTTTGGCAATACCGTCTTTCAAGTATTATAACGATTATTAATGTCATTTTTGTTCTTCGAGAAACTTATTACTTTTTCACTTTTTCATTCCTTATTAATAAACTAAATTTGTTCTTTCAAGTTGTTTTGCGTATTTAATTCTTCAATTTCCACTTCGATTTAACCGATATAGAAGATACAAAATATTTTTTTTTTACCTTATTGCCATTTTTATTTTCGTCATAATTACTATTTCGTCATTATTTCTATTTCACGACACCCAGAAAAAGAACCAAAATTACCCCTACAAAATTAAAGATTCTGGTAGTTCAAATAAAACAATATACGACATTGGTGAAAATCCGCACGTTTTGGTATTCCATACAATTTATATGCAAAAAAAACACTTCATAACAAAACAAACGCTCTATACAAAAAAGATCATCGTTAATCCAACTATTTTAACCCCATTATTACGGCTGGCGAGTCGAACAAATAAACATGTGAGTGCGAGAAATTAGTATTACGGTTGGCGAATCGAGAACCTTTGATTCGACTTAAATGTCATATTTGATATTTTTAATAAACAATCAAACTTCGAACTCGAATCGTAAAGTTCGCCAACCGTAGTATGTCGAATGTGTAGTTCGCTAATGAAAAAATCTCACCTCGAACGTTCGATTCGCAAACCGTAATAGGGAGTATATGTACAGAACAGCATCATAAAAATACCCCCCTATTACGGTTTGCGAATCGAACATTCGAGGTGAGATTTTTTCATTAGCGAACTACACATTCGACATACTACGGTTGGCGAACTTTACAATTCGAGTTCGAAATTTGATTGTTTATAAAAATATCAAATATATGACATTTAAGTCGAATCAAAGGTTCTCGATTCGCCAACCTTAATACTAATTTCTCACACTCACATGTTTATTTGTTCGACTCGCCAGCCGTAATAAGGGGGATAATATACGAGTATGTATCAAAATAAATAAGTCCTTCGAATAACTAATTCTTCGTGGCAACATTTGAATTTTTTTCCAAATATGTACGTACGGCAAGGCATCTTTCCAACGAAGTCTTATGTGAAACCAAAACCTGCGTATTCCAATTCTAAACATTAAAATTTAGACTAAGCTTCCACAGATCTCTTATTTTTTTAACTGAAACTATTAGATCCGTTTGAAAATATTTTTTTTTTTTTGAAACACATGTTTATTATAAATTGACATCACTGACAACTATTAAGAAAACGCTATTTTTATTGAGGTTTTTAATTAAATAAGTCTTCTATGAAACTACTAATTAAAAATAATGGAAGCAGAGGTGTTTTAAAAACTGCAAACCACTTTGACAGTGGGAAATTAAATCCATTTTGTTTTTAAAAGTGTAGATCACACATGAAACTATTTCATTTCAAATTTTCGAGAATTTTTTGGACAATTTTATAGTTTGAATCAAACTGAAAATATCAAAACAATATTTATTAAAGACTGATTGTAAGAGTTTTTTAATTACACGTAAATCGTGTGTTTTTGAGAAAATTTGAATAAATGAACGAAATCGTTGTATGGTAATGGCGGCTATTGGTTTTAGATGAGTTAAAACAAAAGTTAGAATTTCTTCTCTAAGGTAACTATAGGGAACAGACCATGGGTGTCGCAATAGGAAGGTTATTCGCCGTTGAAAGGCCCAAATTATATTACTGGTAACTCCTTATGTTAACCGGTGAATCATAGGATTTGCCCAAGTATCTCCGAATTGTCAGTACTATATATCGTTCGCAACTGAAGATATAAAATCAGTATCTGTAAATTAGATAATACGTAACGTACCGACGGCCTACACATAGTTTTTAGTACATTAGAAGGAAATTCAATTTATTACATTTAATGTTGGAGTATTAAAATTTAAAAAAAAGCACAAACTATAAAAGATTTACCTATAACATTTAATGAATCAAGTATTCAGCAAGTTTTTCAACAAAGTAATGGTTAGGTATGCCACTTTCACTTATATTATTATTAATTTCAACTTTTCTTTTTGTTAACGTAAGAACATTCAATCACTTTAACTACCTTTTTTTTATGAAGTATGAATTATTAAATTTAATAAATGTATAGGTATATTACTTATTGCCTAAAGTATAATGTAATATTTATAATTCACTTAACCAGATTTTTACTAAACCGACATTATCTACCTGTGGACTATCCAATGCCAACCCGAACAATGAATTGTTGGGCACGTATCCCGTTTCAGCCTCCACAGGACCTCCATTTGAGACATCGCACGATATGTACATAGCTCCACCCTCTTGATCTTCCAGTGAATCTGTAATAGAAAACATAAAAAAGGCCGAAGTTAAAAGGAGATATACTGTGCACATTTATTTGTCATGCGCAATTTTTCATACAAAAAAAATCAACTTCCTAAATATTTTTCATCCTTCGCTTTTACCTAGGAAGGTACAAGTAGTGAAGGCATGATTTCATTATGGCTTCCAATAAATGCTTCAACGGAACGCATTTTTGATACTTTTGATGAGTGAGATGGCTTCCCTTAAGAACACATATATTTTGTTTGTTTTTAAAACAAAACCATAAAGAGTTGTTTTATACGTTTTACAAAACATTCAGTTTTATTGATTTTTAGTTTTGAAATATTTCAACATTTTATGAAGCTGTGAGTCAGTGAGAATAATCCAATTATAATTCAATTAAAATCTTTTATTATAAATGTACAGAGCGCTTATGTAGAATAAATTGTATAGAATAATACGAGTAAGTTGACGCACTAAAAATTTATTCAATTGCTGATCGCTGTAAGCCAGCCGTCTAGATTTATCTAGATCCTGGTGTCATATAAACAATGCAACTTTTCCCAAACGATAACTAAGTATACGTTTCATTAAAATCTTTTTAATCGTCCTCCTAAACGTTTCGGGTGAGAAATGGCTAACTCAACAAAATAGTAAAATTGTATTTTTAAATTACTAATTTTTCATCAGACGCCTTTCAATTAATTTTATTTGCCCAAAATTTTAGTTCAATTAGTACGATTCTAAAGCTGTTTTAGTTTGAAACTAAATTAAAACGAGGATTTTGCAAATTTTAAATTAAATATAGCATCATGAATTCTCTACCTTTTTGTTAAAGATTAAATCATGGAATACCTTTTTATTTTTTTAGTATCGTGCTAACTTCATATAACTCTTTGACATTTACAAACGTCAAAAAAGGTCTATTCGCTTAGTTTTTTGCACGAACTGTCATTGTTTTATATGTGTTCAAAAGCATTTTATTAAGAAAATTAAAATTTATTAAAATTAAGAATGAATTAGCAATCTTAAAGTAGATAGATAGTTAGCAGATTGTTAAGTAGTATCATACTTATACCTTAATAATAATAGATATAGGTACATACAGCTGCGGTCAAAATAATAGTAGTGTACCTTTTACCACAACAAAAATTAAAATAAATTAATCTACCAGTTTTAAAGAAATAAATAGTCATCCGATTTTCAAATTAATGTTGTTTAGGCTTTTAATTTCAGAAAAAAAACATTTTCAAATTCAATAAATTAGTTGGTGATTTCAAATCTCTCCAAGTCATATAGAAAAACAGCGATCAAAAAAATAGTAGCGCATTCAAAAACCACCTTTAAATATTAAATAAAATGCACGAATGGATCGCACGAACTTGCTCTTATGTAAAAGTACTTTGGAATTTAAGATACATTTGATAAATATAAAAAATTGATTTAATGAGATAATAATGTTCAAATGCATAAAATTGCCGTCTGATTTCTAGAAAAGTATGAATTTATACAAACAAACTTTTCGTTTTATTATTAAATACATTTTTTATATAAAAAATTTCTTTAAAATTTTTTAAGAAAAAAATATGGGATGCGAATTTTAAGTATTTAATTAAATTGATTTTAGGAAATAATTTCTAAAAATAATTGTTCATATAGGTTTTGAAGAAATTTTTTTTTTTTCAAAACACCCAACAAATGTTTTTTCGAATATTTTTATAAACAATATTATTTAAAACTTAAGGAGAATCCTGCTGAAAATTTTTGGTTAAAATCCTTAGAGCCGTTAATGAGAAAGTCAAAAATCAAAAAAACGGTTCTATGACAGGTACCGTTAATAACATATTGCCCCAAAAAATTTTTCACCAAAATGTAGTCCATGTTCATAATATCACACCTAATTTTTTTATCAAAATCGTTAGAGCCGTTTTCGAGATAAATAAGATTTTGCATTACGGGTGTATGGGGGTACCCTTAGTTTTGGAGCTAAAAAAAAATTTCAATTTATCCTCTAGGGAATCACCAAAGACCCTTAACTACCAAGATTGAAAGAAATAGGTCCAGTGGCTTAGGCTGTAGTGAGAGGTACAGACATACAGACGTACAGACATACAGACAGACAGACGGAATTGTCATTCGTAAAAAAAATCGAACTCGAGATTTTGATCAAAGTTGAAATTACGATGATAGCGAAGAAGAAAAAAGTGGGTCTGGCAATTCTGTCTGTCTGTCTGTCTGTCTATTTGATTACAGCTAAACGGCTCGGCCGATTTTCTTCAAACTTGGTAGATATGGGTTTTAATTTTTTACCCCCGGATGTTTTTTGATTTGATCTTTTAAGACCAAAAATAACGGTACCTGCCATACGATTTTTTTCGAAATTTTATAAATATTTTTTTTTCTCAAAAACTGTCCCACAGATTTAAAAAAAAAAAAATCGAAAATTTAATTTAGTTAAACCTTGGCAATTGTTGAAAAAAATTTCCAATAAATGAGTAGTTTTGGTACCCTTCTTGGGACCTTTTTTTTGTTTTTGATTTTCTCAAAAACGGTACCACCGATTTTGATCATTTTTTCATGCTAAAGCTTCCCAGCTTTTTCAAAAAATTTTTTTTTGGATTTTTGAAAAAACTTTCAAAATTTTTTTTTAAAAACAGAATATTTCGAAAACCCCATGCTCTTTTTTTTAAAAACTTGATAAATATAAGTTTGGAAAACTAATCTACAAGATATGAGAAAAATAAATTAATTTTACCTAAAAATAACGGTATCCTCCATACAAATGTTAAAAAATGGTTTTCGAAAATCGTGTTTTTCTCGAAAACGGTTCTGAGAATTTTGCTTAATTTTTTTTTTCTTTCTATTATTTTTTAATATCTGTAATATTATAAAAAATAAAATGCATGACTGGGTCGCACGAACTTGCTCCTATGTAATAGACTAGGAATTTTAAAAACGAATGTTATTAGCGAAAACTGTTTATAAGGATGAAATGATTTTTTTTTTAATTCTTTAAATAGTAAGAGATAAAAACAGAATGATATGCAAATATGAATTTATGCAGGAACAAAAATTATAAGTCTTTGTAGTGGTTCCTTAAAAAAATAAGCTTTTATGTACAAAATTTTTAAAACATTTTTAAGAAAAAATTTTGGTACGCCACCCTTAAGTTTTTATTATTGTACGAATAAAAGTCTAATTTCCAAAAAAAATACTAAGCCGTTCTTGAGATATCGAATTTTTCAAAAAAAAAAATACTTTTTCTCTAAAAATTGAAAAAATATTTTTTCTTAAGTTTTTAAATGCAATGTTTTTTAAACTTTTTAGGAGCTTTTTTATAAAAAAATTCATTAAAATCCGTTAAGTCGATAATGAGAAATTCAAAATTCAAAAAAATCGTTCTATGGTAGGTACAGTCAGTAATATCTAGATTTAAATTTTTTTTTTATTAAATTATAAATTGTAAAGATTAATCAAAAGAAAAAAAATTTTAGCAAAATTCTCGGAACCGTTTTCGAGAAAAATGCGATTTTCGAAAACCATTTTTTAAAATTTGTATGGAAGGTACCGTTAGTTTTAAATAAAACAAAAATTTTTTTTTCAAATCTTGTAGATTATATTAAGAAACTTTTATTTGCCAAGTTTGAAAAAAATCGAGCATGGGGTTTTCGAAATATTGAGATTCCAAAAAAAAATTTTGAATTTTTTTTTAAAAATCCAAAAAATTAAAAATTGAAAATTTGAATATGTATTAATATTCAAACTTTGAAGGAGCTTTGGCATAAAAAAAATTATTAAAATCGGCTGTACGGTTTTCGAGAAAATCAAAAAGAAAAAAAATGGACCCAGGGGGGCTACCGAAAATAACAATTTTTTGTAAAATTTTTTTCAACCATTAGCTAGTTTTTACCAAATGAAATTTTTGGAATTTTTTTTAAAAAATTCTGTGGGACAGTTTTTGAGAAAAAAAAATATTTATAAAATTTCGAAAAAAAATCGTATGGCAGGTACCGTTATTTTTGGTCTTAAAAAAAAATAGAAAAAAACGTCCGGGGGTAAAAAATTAAAACCCATATCTACCAAGTTTGAAAAAAATCGGCCGAGCCGTTTAGGCTGTAGTCGAACCGACAGACAGACAGACAGACAGACAGACAGACAGACAGAATTGCGAGACCCACTTTTTTGGTCTTCGCTATTATCGTAATGTCAACTTTGATCAAAATCTCGAGTTCGATTTTTTTTACGAATGCATAACTTGCCTTATAGTACCTATAAGTCGCAAGTAAAATATTGAAAACAAGATATTACTGACTGTACCTACCATAGAACGATTTTTTAAAATTTTGAATTTATCATTATCAGCACAACGGATTTTAATGAAATCTCGTAGAGAGAAGCTTCTACAAAGTTTAAAAAACATTGCATTTCAAAACTTAAAGAAAAATATTTTTTTGAATTTTGAAAAAAAAAATCAATTTTTTGTTTTTTGAAAATTCAATATCTCGAAAACGGCTCAAGACTTTTTTTTTAAATTTAATACAATAATTAAAACTTCAAATTGGCGTACCAACATTTTTTCTTAAAAATGTTTTAAAATTTTCTTATACATTAACCTTATTTTTTAAGAAACCACTACAAAGACTTATAATTTTTGTTCTTGCATAAATCTGTATTTGCTTGAATCACATGGCATCCTATTCTTACCTTTAACTACTAAAGAAGTTTTTTTTAGTCATTTAAAAAATTAATTTTATGCTTATGAACAGTTTCTCTAATAACATTCATTTTTGAAATTCTTAGTCTTTTACATAGGAGCAAGTTCGTGCGACCCAGTCGTGCATTTTATTTTTTTAAGTGAATCGTTTCATTAAAATCGTTAGCTTCCAACAAAATGTCCTATAACAAAATGAATTATAAAAATAAGTCCAAAAAATACCTATAGTGTCCCTCTATCTAGTCTAAAAATGATTGGACGAATTTGTCGTTCTCTAACGTAAAAATTAGAATGTTTGGTGGTTGCCTTTGTAGAATTAATAGCTCTCATACAAATGTTTTGTTTTTTGTTTTTTTTTTTTGTCAAAAGCAGTTAAGGATATTGATAAAGCTTCTGTTACGCCGATAATGAGAAATTCAAGATTTTAGATTTCAATTTTTTCTTATTAAATTAAAGATCTTAAAAATTAATCAAAAGAAAAAAAAATTAGCAAAATTCTCGGAACCGTTTTCGAGAAAAATACGATTTTCGAAAACCATTTTTTAACATTTGTATGAAAGGTACCGTAAGTTTTAGATATAACAAAATTTTTTTTCAAATCTGGTAAAATATGTTAAAAAACTTTTATTTGTCAAGTTTGAAAAAAATCGATCTTGGGGTTTTCCAAATATTGAGTTTCCAAAAAAAATTTTGATTTTTTTTAAATCCAAAAAATAACAAATTGAAAATTTGAATATGTAATAATATTCAAACTTTGGAGGAGCTTCAGCATAAAAAAAATGATTTAAATCAACTGTACCGTTTTTGAGAAAATCAAAAACAAACAAAATGGACCCAGGGGGGCTACCAAAATTAACAATTTTTTGGAATTTTTTTTTACAACCATTACCTAGTTTTAACTAAATTAAATTTTTTGAATTTTTTTAAAAAATTCTGTGGGATAGTTTTTGAGAAAAAAAATATTTATAAAATTTCGAAAAAAATCGTATGGCCAGGTGACGTTATTTTTGGTTAAAAAAAAAAAAGAAAGAAAACGTGTGGGGGGAAAAATTTAAACCCATATCTACCAAGTTTGAAGAAAATCGGCTGAGCCGTTTAGGCTGTAGTAGAACCGACAGACAGACAGACAGAATTGCGAGACCCACTTTTTTGGTCTTCGCTATCATCGTAATGTCAAATTTGGTCAAAATCTCGAGTTCGATTTTTTTTACGAATGCATAACTTGCCTTATAGTACCAATAAGTCGCAAGTAAAAATCATATATCTACTTATGTATATGAGTACGAGTATATTACGATTTTTGTATTGCTGAATTAATTAAATATAATTATATTTTACCTTTTTGTTTTTCTTCATTTGAATTCAATAAAACGCATTTCTTTTATTTTTTATCTGTATATATATATATTTCGAGGACTTTTTTGCCTCATCGTATCTATAAAAATGAAATGCATGCGTTTTAATAACATAAATAGGTACATAAGAAATTTAAGTATATTTAAAAATTACCCAAATTATTTATACTAGCCGACCCAGCTCTCGAAATTCGAGTGCCAATTTATTTATTATTATTTATTATTTATATTATTGGCAGTGTTTTCAATCAAATTTATTAAATTAAATTTTATTTTATGTAATATGCAAAGTGTTCGACAGTGCAAAAACAAAAATGACCCACAGTGTGTAAATGCGTGTCTCAAGTATATTCTGCACATCTCCGTAACTGTGGCTTTCCAATCATATAAAATTTATCGAAATCGGTTAAATACTTTTGGAGAAAAGTGTACCACAAAAAACATGTTTGCCGTTTTATTTTATGATTAAATTATTTGATAACAATCTGTTTCGACATTTGTTTTGAAATTAAGAATTAAAAATTTAAATAAAAAAATCATAATCAAAAACTCTTTAGTTACCAGGTTTAAAGAAGATCGACCGAAAGATTGCTATATTAAAAATCTCGAGTTCGATTTTATTTATGATTTAATTTAAGTGTTGTAATTTCAGCGACTTCGTTTCTAATGTTTTCCTTAACCTTCCGAAAGCAAGGCTCTTTTTTCCTACGTGAACAGCAACTGCGGTTATTCATCACCCCATCACTTTTTATTTTAGATAAAACAATATTTAAACTGAAAAATAATTCCTATTTATTATAAGATCGAATGTTTACATTAATAGGAAACTGAGAAGTCTTTTTTTTTTGGATTTTTTTAAAAATCTAAGTGGGTTCAGGACCGGCCCGAGCTAAATTAGAGCCCTGCGCAAGCTTTATCAGTGGCGCCTCTCATTTGGATTGGATTGGCGGAAAAAGTCATTTCCTCATTACCCAAGGGGTACCCTTTGGAATGCGTTTTTTTAACGAGGGATCCCCAAGAGGCCTATTCCTAGATAATACTTATATTTAATTAAAATAAATATGATTTTTATTAAAAACTAAGAAATCAAGAATATATCACAAAAATAATAGTCAAAAAATATATCACAAAAATTTAGGAACTGAAAAAAGTATTTTTTGAAGTAAAAAATATTTAAAAACTAATTCAAAAACATAACAACATACAAATAAATAATTAATTGTTGCTCATGTAGGAAATAATAATAAGATTATTATTTTAATAAAAATAAATAGAACCGAATTTATTGCAATAGATTAAGTTTTCTGGCTTCTGTTTTAGCAAACTCAGCTACCAGATCATCATAATATAATGACTTGACAAGCTCTTTCTCTATAGCCATGATTGACTAGTCAACTTATCTTTCCTGAGTCATTGGGGTTCTGAAGTAGTTTTTTATTAATTTTAGTTTCAAAAAACTACGTTATTTCAGGAAACTGTGATGGTATTTATAGATTTAGAGCTATGGCTGATTGCACGCGATTTTTCTTTTTTTTTAAGACCAAAAATAACGGTACCTGCCATACGAATTTTTTTAGATATATTTTTTTTTCTCAAAAACTGTTCGACAGATTTTAAAAATAAAAATACAGAAAAATTTCATTTAGTTAAAACTAGGTAATGTTAAAAAAAATTTTCCCAAAACTGGTTATTGAGGGTAGATACCCCCATGGAACCATTTTTTTTGTTTTTGATTTTCTCAAAAACGGTACAACCGATTTTGATCATATTTTTTTTTAATAAAGCTCCCCAAAAACTTGAATAGAAGTGTGTATTCAAATTTTCAAAAAAAAGTTTTTGGATTTTTAAAAAAAATTTCAAATTTTTTTTTTCAAAACTCAATATTTCGAAAACCCCATGCTAGATTTTTTTTAAAACTTGATAAATAAAAGTTTCTCAATATAATCTACAAGACGCAAGAAAAAAAAATATTTTACCGAAAAATAAAGGTACCTACCATACAAATGCTAAAAAATTAAAAAAAAATGATTTTCAAAAATCGTATTTTTTTCGAAAACGGCGCCTAGAATTTTGATAAAATTTTTTTTCTTTCAATTAATTTTTACGATCTTTAATTTAATAAAAAAAATTTTGAAATTAAGATATGTATTACAGCTTGTACCTACCATAGAACCATTTTTTCGAATTTTGAATTTTTCATTATCCACATAACGGATCTTAATGAATTTTTTTATACAGAAGCTTCTAAAAAGTCTAAAACACATTGCATTTAAAAACTTTAAAATAAATATTTTTTGAATTTTTGAAAAAAAATCTTTATTTTTTTTTGAAAATTCGATATCTCCGAAACGGCTCAATATTTTTTTTTGTAAATTTAATTTTTATTCGAACAATAATAAAAACTTTAAATTAGCGTACCAATTTTTTTTCTTAAAAGCCTTTTAAAAGTTTGTATATAAAAGCTTTTTTTAAGATATGCCACTACAACGACTTAATATTTTTGTTCTTGCATAAATTCATATTTGCATAGCATTCTGTTTTTGTCTCTTACTACTATCTAAGAGAATTTAAAAAAATTAATTTCATCCTTATGAACAATTTTCTCTAATAACATTCGTTTTTAAAATTCTTAGTCTATTACATAGGAGCAAATTCGTGCGACCCAGTCGTGCATTTTATTTAAATCGTTACAGTCGTATTTGAGACAAAAAACCTTTTTCATAAAGGTTGTCGTTGTATGGCAATTTCCGTTATTTTTGAAGGTAACGAAAAAAGAACCTTAGGTAGATCTGGTTAATGGGCTGATAGTTGATCTTGGTATCGTCACACTTAGGTACATCAATCCGTTGTGATACGATGGGGATTGTGACTCCCGTCCCATGTATTTAAATCTATGATAAATTCTATGTGGTGGATGAGTTTCAGCAAGCTGTCAGAAATGTCTATTATAATACCTATAATAAAGCGCAGGGCAGTGATACAGGTAGTGAAGAGTATACTCATGTATCTTTTCGTCATCGCATTCTCTACGTAAGTCGATCATAATGAGTTTCGTCTTTTTCTTGTGGTAACCCAGTTCGTTGTGTCCGGTGGTGATACTCACGAGAAGATATAGGGACTTTTTACTGAGTTGGATGATAATGTCGTTCTTTTGTTTGTTGAAAGTTGGCCATAATTTTCTAGTTATAACACAGGTATCGGGCGACATACATCTCTTGTATGTTGTAGCTAGAACTTTGCTCTCGATTACCTATTTAATTTAAGAATAAGTGATGAGCTTGTAGTATTGCCCTCATTGAGGTTTGTCTATCAGGAAGTCTGAATGAGCTGGCTAGTCCAAAGGTTTCTAAAAAAAAACCCTGCACCGACAACAGTATCCTTCTTGAAGTCGGTATATATCTTTTATCGATTCGCAGGTTGATGGCTCCTTGATTTGCCAGTCCTCTATGCTAAGAAAGACGGTCGTGAACATCTTGTAAAAGTCTAAAGGAGGTTTTATGTAGTCAGCAGTGGCGGCTGGTGGGTTGTTGTACAGGTGGTGCACTTTACTTGCTCACTAAGTAGGTATTAAGATTAGAAATCGCAAAAAAAAAACAAAAATTTACATGTATATGGCGATTTTTTATTATTTTGTATAATTGCTCGAAGAATTTCGACCATGTATAAAACTGACACACTTATTACATTTAGCAAGGAATCATGTTTTTTATTTTTTCACTTAAATGCGTCAAATCGTGGATTCACGTAACTTTATTTAAAAAAAAAATTATTACTGTCTTTAATATACCTAATCACTGTTAATTTTATCCCACACCACACACTGTACCTACACAGTACAGAATCGAACCAAAACCAAAATAAAAAACAATTACTAACCTAACACCTACAAACCTACACTATTTAACCAGTCACGGATAGAGCGAAACAACATTACATATTCGCAGGCGCAGCGCATTCTAGTCAAACATCGGTTGCTGTAGTTAATTTTCGGTTAACCGTGCGCTGCACGAGAGCAGGCTAATTCTTCATATATTTCAATGAAATATCTTTTGTCTCACGCGTCAGGGCAGGGATACTTGCTTGTAACTCATACAAGTTATATTAGCAGTCCTCGTGCGCTCGCTGAAGCGCACGAGAATTTTTACTTGCAGGGAAAGTAAGTCTTAATAGTAAAGCAAAGCGCTTACATTGTTTCGTCATAATTGGAAATTTTACTTGTTTGTGTTCTTGTACGTATGTATGTTTAAAAAATAAATATTAATATGGGAATCTAAAAATAAAGATGCAGTAATATTTTGTAATTTTTAAATCTTTTGAAATGGTGGTTCAGCGCACGAGCGCACTTAAGGTACAGCCGCCACTGGTAGTCAGTGCATACCCCTTTTTACTGTGTACCTATAGCACTGTGTATCCAGCTACCAGTTTGGCTGTAGTACGCTTTTGGCTGCCGATTCCTGTATAAATAGATCGAGGGGTTCTAAAATGAGTACAGTTTCCAAGCCCGTTGTGGGTGTGGACCTCATTGCCCCAATGATTCTAATACATACCACTTTTTGTACCTTCGTCATGATTTTAAGGTTGGTAAGTTGGTCCAATGTATTCCACCAGACTATGTCAGCGTATATGTCAGTAAAGGTCTAACTATGTCCGGTTACATCCATTTGATAATTCTTGACCTTGGCCAACAGATTTTACGAAATTTTCTGCTGCAGGATCACGTCAAGATATTTCGCCTGATCGGAGATATTGAGTTGGGATCCTTCAATTATGGGAATATTAAAAGTCGGTAATTTCCTTTCTATTTTTGCGGGTTATCCGCTAAAGCGCGGTTCTTAGTGCATGTATTCGCTATTGATATGGCATTCTATCGAAGCGGAGGATAAACTCCACCTTGTGAAGTCCCTATGGAAGTAGATATTTTGATGTGTACTCCTTTTAGCTCCGAGTTGATATGTCTGTTTTTCAACATGCAAGAACCTTAAGTACCTACCAAGTTTTAAGAAAATCTATAGGTCGAGGTAGGTACATATATCCGTACAGACAGACGGACGGAACCAGTTTGTCGGTGTGCTCTGTTATCTTAATGTCAAGTTTGATTAAAATTTTGAGTTCGACTTCAATACTTGGCTTAAGCATTTCATCTTTTAGAAACTAAAACTAAGTAGGTACTCTCTGACTAATAAGGCAAGAGTAAGTTGTAGCACGTTATAAGGCTTATTACAGAATTGTGAAAATCACAAAAAAGTTAGAATCTTCATATTAAGATAATCTATAGGTATAAACTTCAAACAGTCTCTTTTTTATATTTTGCAGACATCTTTCATAGTTTACTGGATTTAAAAACCTTGAATCAAAATTATATACCTACGAGCAACTCAAACATTTGATTTTCAGTACACGAAATAAAAAAAAAAATAAAAAAAAAGATTTATAAATTTTGTCAGTTTATCATAATATTTAACACGTTTTACAGTGGGCTAAAATACCCCAAACATTTTTATCAAATATCAACGAACTTGAAACCTCTTATTCATTCGTTCATTCGCTTCTGAGACCAATTTGAGACACGCCTACTAAAACGAATATTTTTTATATTTTTCTTACAGGATATTTCTGCCATCTTAATATCTTTTGGAAAATATGTATAGGTATGTAGTTCTAGGAAAAAAGAATATTTGTAGATACCTATTTTATTTTCTAAAAAATGAAATCCATTTCATACTTCGAAAATACTTAGATATTAATACGTCTTAGCACCTTATATAAACTCACGCAATTCTATGTTTGCTTTAGTCCAAAACCAGCATCCATGATTACAATATATAGGTATACGAGTACCTACCTAATCGATCAAAATAATTTGAAGATGAATCTTTACTCGTACACGCATTTAAAATGATCTTCTGAGCACAACTTAAACACACTATGCTTGTTTATTTAATGTGCTTATGATTTTTATCTTCGACATTTTATAAAAACAAGAAACAAATTCTGTAATTCAATCCGTTAGTATTTTATATAAGCCACTGTGCAGAGTATGAATTTATTAACATTATTCTCAAATTTTAACTATTAAAAGAATTTTAGACTTCTAAATAAATCGATATTTTTCTCATACCATTATCGCTCTGTTCCACTGTACAATAAAAACATTCAAAACTATGCAGCTATGTTGCCGCCATTGCAGATGAATAAACTCCGCCCGTAGCCAAAGCCACACCTTATCCGAATAAATTTCTGTTATGAAATTGATTTGTGGTTGGTTGTGTTTTATACTTTATTCACTGGTATGCGTACAGTTATAAAGTGAATCATTTCGTGTGCGTGTAATAGCTTTAATAAATTTATTATTAGTTGATTATTGTTATTCCGAATGAGTTCGAAAAAAATCATTGCTTCTCAGAGTTTAAAGTTCTTTAAACTTTAAAAATGAGTCACATGGTGCAGAGCGATTTACCGGTATGTAAATGTAGGTATCTACAGGTACCTACATACTTATGTATGTACTTATGTATGTATGTATGATTTTTAATTGGGATATATGCATATAAGTAGGGAAGCACTCATAAGGCAAGTTTAAGATTGGTGAATAAAATCGAACTGGACATTGTAAAGAAACTACTTACTACATGAGAACACGAAAATAGTGGGTCCCGGAACAAACTGAGTCGCATTAAGCTTGAATAACTTTGGGAAATATTGAAAACTTATTACCACAGTCAGTGCTGTGTGTGTAGCCCAAACAGTTTTTGGGCCGAAATGAAGCACCAAACACGCCTGCTGTACGCAAGTTTGTGCACAAGGTTCATGAGATTGGTATGCTAATGGACAAAACTCATGGGGTCCGTCGTCGTCGCACAGTGGGCATAAATCGTGATTTAAGTGGTCAAAAATATTTTTTTTTTGTTTTCGAATCACATAAGTTTAATTTTAATTAATTAAAGAAATATGTATATATACGTTAAATATATGACATTTTTTTTAATAAATATGCTGAGGTTAAGAGAAAAATAAATTCAAAGTGAGAAAAACTTGTAAATCGATGTACCTATGAAGCATTTTTGGCACAATTTTTATTTCCCGATTTTCTTGGAAAATCCTTTTGGAAAGTAATCGAATTTATTACAGCTAAGGTAGGTGCGGGTAATAAGGCCTGTCGGTTAATAAGGCCTAAATTTAAAAAAAGTAAGTTATAGCAGTAGTAGGCACTAACGGTCAGCCTAATATGTAGCTTACAGCCGTAAATGACTCATCAGAATTGCCGCTACGTGTTCGCTCGGTAATCGTCGTTTTTGTTGTGTCATTTATTTTCAGAGGCGATTTTACGGTCCAAATAATAAGAAATCCAATTATTGAATCGTAAGTATTTTTTCTAAAATAACACTAATGTTTATAAATTTGAACTTATGTTTTCCATTATTAAATATTTTGTTTATTTTGTTCGTTTTAAAAATCTATTATAATTTTAATATTTATTTTTTAATTTTCTATTACAAATAGTGTATGGGGTTATTAAGGCCTATCAAATTTGACGGTAGGCCTTATTATCCTCCTTAAATTATCCGCCATAAATTACAGAGGAACTCCAGTCACCAAAGATCTATTTGATAAAGTAAAGAATGCAATAAAATATATCTACGGTAACTTCCAAAGTTAAGAGTAGTGGTAAAAGAATCCAGATGAGTTGGTACTGTCACGGCTGTGAGGTAGACCAAATTGCGGATATGAGGCAGTGTTATGCATACATATATTCGCTAGGTGGTATCACGAAGAGTGCGTTGTCTTATCGGCGGATGATAGAGACAATTTTGACTGTCCTGCACTCAGAGATTTTGATTTTGAAATTCGGGTACGGTATCAAACTATTTAAAAATGACACCAAAATTCCAGCTATCGTGTCCAAAGCAGAGTTATTGTACGCAAATTACGACCACCGTGACCCAACCAGAGCTGTCATCACTCTTTCCATACTTGCAAGAACACATTCATTCAGGTGTTATTTTAAAGAAAAAAATTGAAGGTATAGTAACAAATCGCAAGAGCTATCGCATCCGGCTCATTTAGCAATGACAACGTCCACTTGAATACGATAGCCAATATGCGGATGTAGTAGCTCTGTTTTGCGCAGAGAACCTATGAAAGATGTATCGTACCTAACCCGAACTTCGTTTTTGATAGCTCTTTAAGTAAAGAGGCATCATAGCTCCGTCTGTGTTTTGTACGATAGCCAATATGAGGATATAGTAGCTCTACAAGATGTATCGTAGCTTACAATAACTTTGTAAGTGATAGCTCCAAGCAAAGAGGCATCATAGCTCTGTCTGTGTTTTGTACGATAGCCAATATGAGGATAAAGTAGCTCTACAAGATGTATCGTAGCTTACAACCCTGTTTTCTCGTTCCTTGTCAGAAAACAGAAAGAAAAATGCATGATTCGATTCTAGTGTATTGTATTCTATAATTGAGATAGGACGTGTCGCTGCCTTTGCTGCCATACGAATCCAAAATTAAAAAATATATAATATATAGAAGTATTTAACATTAAAGTTATAATTTATACATAAAATGTGAGTATTTCTTTTTACTTCTATGTTTTATGAATGTAAATAGAATCGGTTTTCTAAGAAAATTGTGAAATATTAAATGTTGAGAACAAAACTTTTTCAAATGCAAAATGGCCGACAAATCGATTTTTCTGGCTGCAATTTTCTAAAAATTGTGGCTTGATACAAAAAATATGGAACGTCTTAAAAGCATATTCTAGTTTTGTTTTCGATTGCAATATTTTTAATGTGTTTAAAATAATTATCTATTTTTATAAGCTGCAACCTCGATACATAATTTCTTTTATTCACCCCCTCGCACCCCGTGCTTAGTGAAATTGATTTTAGTTCGAGTAGTTCTAATTTAATAATTAAAACAAGTTTGTGTGTGTATTATAAGAGAATATATATATGTATGTATGCATTTTTCTTCATTAATTTGAGCTATTTTTAATCGCTCTTTTTGATTTTTCTCCATCAATGCAAAACTGATGAGAAATCAAAAAGGTTTTCGAGTGTATCTGGTCAACGGTTTATCGTACAGAGGTGGTTGATACCTTTTTGGAATCTACACTTGATGCTTTCAAAAGAAGCAACAACATATTTTACATACCACCAATAACTACAAAAAGCGCTCTCAAAGTACACATACAGATTCCAAATTACGTATTCCAAGAGCTACTTTTTTTCAATAGTGATTCTTTTCAAACAAATGTTGATACTTCTTTTGAAAGCATTATGAGCAGATTCCAAAATGTCAGTGGTGCATGGATTGTTACCGACATTCGTTCAACTTTCATTCGTCGGATTCAGTAATAGTAAAAGTTTGGAAATGAATTGAAACTGTCACTTTAGCTCATTCTGTAATAGGGGTGATTTAATTTTCTACAAGCTACCATAAACATTTTTTCTTAAGAACAAGAACATTTTAGATTTTCACTTTACTTATGTATATATATAAACTTGAATAGAGCAAATATCTCAAGGTTATGTCTTTTATGTGTAGTAGAAGTCCATACTGGGCAAATGTTACTCGTCTCGGAAGTTCAAAGCATTTCTCAATGGTATTTTTCTCTTTTCAGATAAAAATCGAAATTTTTACTAACCGCTCGAAAGTTGTTGTGAGGTTAAAAAAAGGAATTAATATTTTTTCACACAATTTACAATATACAATATAGTATACATACATATATCATACATACATATATTGATAAAATAAGGACAATGTTCCTTAATTGTTCCTGTGGCGGAAGTGATGTAATTATAAAAATTAAAAAAAAGGAAAAAGAATTCCACGTGGATGATTTTAAAGAAGCTGGTAAATATAATTTGTTTTAATTTTTCTGTATTTATTTTAATGGAGAAACATTCTGGGAAATCTTATCTTGATATTTTGTATCAAGTTCTTTTTTGTTAAAAAATTAACATAGTTTTGTGCACAAATAAGTTAAATGAATGTGTATTTATAATTCTAAATTTTCTTTTTGAATAAATTATGTAGGTACACTGGTCAATAAAATTAAAGGAACGATTTTATTTTTCGATTTTTTTTGTGTTTTTTGAAGAGCTGTATCTTTGTAAAAAATAGTAGTATTGAGATGAAACATAAAGCTATTTAAAGATTTCTTCTAATTTTCAACTTATGTTTTGTTTATTAGCTGCATATTCATAAGAAATTTTGTTAAAAAAAATTGATTAAAAAAAAATATTTAAAGAAAATTTTTTTTCAAAATTAAAAAAAGAAACAAAAAGGAATTTTTTTTTTTTTGAATATTCACTTTTTTTTAATGAAAATTCTTATCAATATGCAACTAATGAAAAACTGTGAAAAAAGTTTGTAATAAAAAAAGAATTTATTTTTCTTTTTATGATGATAAAACAATGGTAAAAATCAATGGAATTTGTTCCTTTGATTAATTTTTTGACTTTGACCATTCATAACGTAAAAATGGTTTGACGGATCAATTTGAAAATTTGCAGATTTTTTTTGGTTTATTTTTCTGCAAAACGTTGTACTAGGATTAGGATTGTGATCATTATTGGAAAATATAAAAAAGATTTACATAAAAACTAAAAAAACTTATTATTTTGTACATTTAAAAAAAATTCACATGAAAATTAAAAAGAATGTTTCTTAGTATTGTTCTAAATGAATCTTTTAGGATATTAGCTCGTTGTTTTTGAAACTGGCGTAAGATTTTATGTGTCATCATTATTTGTTCATTCAACATCAAAAATCTCTATTCAAAAAAAAATCGTAGGATAACAAAAAATTGTCAAATTAAAGCTGAGTCTTATCTGAAAAATACATTTGTTTCATCTCAGTAAAACTATTTTTCACAAAGATACAGCTCTTCGAAAAACACTTAAAAAAAAAGTCAAAAACAAATCGTTCCTTCAATTTTTTTGACTAGTGTAAGTGTACCTACATATATAAAACGACACGTTTATACATACATATTCGGTACAGCTTTTAGTAGAAGAGTAGTATTATTTTTGAAGAAACATTTACATGAATTTCTGTAGGAAATTTTTCGATTTGTTGCAAAATATTTCCCATACAAATATTGTCAGCTCGTTTACAATGTTTTTTTTACTGATAAACTGATCTCACACAATTTTAGCTTTCCAGGCTTTTAAAGTTGACAAAGAGTCTACATATTTTTTTGACGCGTTTTCCAAAGCACAAATTCAAGATGAATACCTTGTAGAATATGTCTTACACAAAATCAAAGCCGCCCCGGATTGGAAATTGGGAATATCCAAAATTGTGCATAACAACGTCGTTTTAGAAGGTAAATTTTATTTTCTTTCAAAAAATTTAAAAAACGCGTTCATACTTTAAGATTTTAATAAAATTGTAGTGATTAAAGGCATAACTACATAAACCAACTTTTTGCAAAAATTATTATTAACTATTGACATATTTGCAGAAAGTATAGGTCTATGAAGTTAATTTTAAGAGTGTTCCGTAGTGAAATGGCGATTGTTGTTGCGAAGATTGTAAAGCGTGTAATTGGTCGAAAACGATTAATACGAAAATATCAATAGAAAACAATTTTCTCCAAAAATATGTTTTTTGTTCTTTTACTTGGTAAAATGCCTTAAAAAATACGAGAAAATTGTGATAATGGCTATTTTGCAAAGTGAATGTTTAAACTATTGAACTTTTTGCAAAATTGTATTAATAAAATACAATAATTTTTAAATTTTTCACCTAATAGAAATATCGATTATACAAAATAAAAATGCTCTAAAATTTTGAAAAAGCATTTTTGAATTTCAATAAATTTATACCTAACGATTTTTTTTTGACATTTTTTTAGTGTATATAAATAAAATTTATTATTCACATTTTGCATTAATTAAATAATAATTTTTGTTACATTAGATATTAAATTTTCAATTTCAAAAAGACACTTTTTGACAGAAAAATTCATGTAAATTTGAAAGTTAAAATGAGTTATTTTTATAAAACAAAGTATGCGATGAAAGTGAAAAAACCGGTCTTATACATGAAAAAAAAGAATTAGCAAATAACTGGTTTTGTTCACTCCGGAACACTTTGTAATAATTCTTGCTCGATAGTCTTTGTTTTAATTGTAACAATTAAGCTTTTTATTATTTATTTAAGTCCATAAATTTTCATTAGATTTTTTTTTGTTGAGTATCTAACAATATTTATAATAAAAAAATAAAAAAAGGTTTCAGTGATTTTTTTTGTTTTCTCGTTGTAAAAAAAATGTGAATATTAAAGTTAAAAAGACAATTCTCTCTACTACATCATTTCCATCTAATTTTCAAACTCCAAATTAGTTTTCAAAAATTCCATTCAGCTTACAATATTCAAACTACCCAACTCGATCTGTTTGCGTTTGTTTGTCAGACGTCGAGCGTTGGGGTCACCAACATTGTTGCTCAATAAAGTAAAATGATGTTAATTAGAAACATGTTAAAAAAACATAAAATAAATTGCATATAAATAATACCTCTCTTTCTATAGCCAACTAACCGAAATTTCTATTTATTTACTTTAAAGTCACAAATGCGAAAGAATACGGTCAAGATAATATCATATCCAGTGGAGGATCACTAGTTGAAGGTTTCTATTAAAATTTAGCTTTAACACTATGCCTCAGAGAAATATTTGATAAAGCAACGTATATTTGAAATAAAAATAGTAAATTCTGTGTTATGATGTTAAAAACTCATATTCTCCTCAAACGGCACAATCATGCATTTAAAATATAAAAAGTTTTAAAACAAATAGATTGTTTTCAAAACATTTAGAATTTAAAATTTGTATGGTTACAGTAGTTATAAATACATAAATATATACATCCTAACATCTAATATTATGTCTGCGAAGTCAAATTTTTTCTGCGTTATATGTGTGTATGTAATTAATTATATCAAGTATAGTATTAACACTTGTAAATTTTCTAGTTGCAGAATCTGATCTTGATCTTGGTCTTAGCCCAAGTTTATTTAGTAGTTTCTTTGCAAGCAGTTCTCAGCCTCAAACTCCTACCAGCACAACCAAAGGATTATACAATTGTATTTCATTTTGTAGAAGTAAAGTTGATTTAAGTGAAGTATCAGAATCAAACATAAGCTTATTGGTTAAATCAACATTAAGTTCTTCAGAGGTATGGATGCATTTAAAAGAAAAATACCCATTTTAGTTATAATAAATATTTATTACAGAGTTTCAAAGCAAATAATGATTTGGACTTAACAATAATCCTCGCGAAATTTAAAAATTCTGTAAATTTGGATAACCATGATAGAATAACGATTTCAAAATTTGCTGTTAAACAAATTTTGCAAGAAAATAAACACGTTGAGTAAGTTTTTTTTTATTTTTTAAATATACGCAGTCAAAAAACTAAAGGAACAAAAAAGTTTTCTAAATTTGTAGGGTTTTTTGAAAGGCTGTAACTTGGTTTTAAACAAGGCATTAGCATGATACTGTATGTACTTAGCAATTTGCCAACTTTTTTTAATTTTATATAATAATTTTATGTAATTATTTTATACAATATACATTCGTTTCTACACATATTAAAAAAAATGCAAAACAAAATTTAAGTTACTAAATAAAAGTATTCTCAAACTTTTACAGGTTGTCAAGGCACGATTTTTTATATCTAGCTGAACTTATTGTACAAGTGTTTCCGGGAGAAATTACTTCTGCATATTTTACACCTGCATGTAGGGACCAAAGGCCTTGTGGGAAACTTTATGATGCTTACACATATTTTAGAAAAAAACTTTCCGAATCTAAACTGATAAAAAGATCGAGAAACCGACGAAACTCCGAACCTATTACAGCTGGGGAGCCAGAAGACGTTATTGGTAAATATTAAGACCATTTTACTAAAACAAAGTAATTGATAAACTTTTGTTTATAGAAGAATCAAGTTCTGACGTAGAAGCTCTTGAATGGTTGAAGACTGAAATAGAACCCTGGAGTATTATTGAGAATAATTGGAAACAAACGCACAATCTTCGACAGAAACTACTCAAAGCGTCAAGTAGTATTTTGCATTACCTGGATAACTTCCCAATATTTGTTGCAAATTCAAAAGAATCAATTAAACTGGTAATTAACATACAATTTTTTAAGCAGGTAAATATTTAATCAAAAAAAAATATATATATAGTTGAATATACTTAGATAAGAAAATTTTGCTGCCTCAAGCTCAAGACTTTTTAAAACGCTGGTTGTCATTTTATCCAAAAATTTTAAGATTTGGTGAGAAGTCGAAAGACAACACTGTTAAGCAATTCATGAAAATAGTCAGAACCAATACTGAAGCTTCAAAAATTATAGCATTGATAATATTGAGCTATATGTTTCCAAGCTCACGTACAAAAAAGAGTGCAACTAAGGCTTCATACCGTTGCTCGAAAATCGAAAGTCAAGAAAATTTTGTGGCATATTTTAAGGTTAATTATTACTTTTCAATTTTGAAATTTTAAATAAATTAAATATTTAAAAAAAATAGTTTTTATTTTAAATAGCACCACTAAAGATATTTTTAATTAAACTTTTTTTTATTTTACAATTTTTCTTTAGACTTTACAAGAATCTGACAACCACGAAATTAATCTAGCAAAGAATAATACGGGGAAGCAGCCAAGAATTGTGGTATTGGGAGATCCCGCCAAAAAGCTTGACGCCTACATTACGCTTCTGGATAAAAAATATTACTTTGAGGATCCATTGGAAACTTTTGAAATATGTTTTTCTCTTTTTTACGTTCTTAACCTAAACTATCCAGCAGAGAGTTTGATGGTGTGGACGTTTACTCAAATATACTTATTTGGAATTGAAGTGGAACAAAAATTCAAGAAAGCCGTCAACATGGCCACAATCGAAACAATTCACAACGATTTGTCTAAAATGTGAGTTATTGGCTTGAAAGAATATTTTTATATTTTGTTGTTTGCCACAAAATTTGTCTTAAATATATGATTTTAGAGTTAAAACGTCTTGTGTGCAAACATACTGCACAAATTTCTCAAAATAGTTTGGGAAATGATTTTGTCATTTGGGACTTTTAAGAAAATAAATTTACAAGAAATGTGGCAACCAAAGTAATAGTTTAGTTTGTCAAAACCAAACATAGGTGTGTAAAATAATAATAGCAAGCAATAATGAGATTTATATATAGTAATCATTTATATTCGGTATATGTATATAACATATTAATCAATGTAATGCAACGTATTAATATTTATTGAGAGTATTTACAATATCTGCAAAATACCTGCAATACAGATATTCTAAGGCTATTAAAGCAATAAAACTAACAATTCATATAAGAAGAATATATTTTTTTGTTAAATTCTTTATTGATATTCAAAAATATACACGATGTCCCACAGTCAGCTGGCTAAAACAAAAACCATGCGTTCCTTTTCTTCTGGGCATAATTACATTCATATTTTTGTTAAGTTATATCCTTGTGCTTATTTAAATTTCTTTAAAAGATATGATAATTTTAGCAAAAAAGCCTATTTTAAATAAATTTATTAGTTATAAAAAGAATTCTATTTACTTTTTTCTATAAAATTTAGAATTAAAAAATTCTGTAAACAAAAATGCATATTTTGTGAAGCAGTAATTTTCTTAACAAAAAAAATCTTTAAATGTATCTTAGTAGTAAATAGAATTGTCACTCATAAAATATCAATAAAAAAATCTTTGTCATGAAACATTCTATTGTTTGTATTTTTAAGATAGCCTTCAATGTAATGTTTTTCTATGTCGAATTTAAATCTCTAGCAAAACCTAATTGTTGATATTAGAAAGATTCTGAGAGCTTAGTAAGTATTTACAATAGTTCTGGTATCATAGATGGATACAATTCTTTTACAATATAAAATACATCCTTTTACAATCATGATGGCTGAAATTAGCACTTTTCATAATTCTTTAAAAAGTTGCCACAACTTTATCACCAACTGCGACTGCTCAGTAAAAATATATCACAACTCTTTTAGTGATAACCATAGCTCTGTGAGTATATTAGAAAACCTTATTACTTAAGCTGATAGCTTTATCAAGAGTTTAGATAACTCTTGACAAATTTGGCAACTCTCATTGTACTTATATAAGCTTTATCAGTGCTTATGATTACTATTAAAATATTTATGAGGACGCCTCGGATACTGATGACTGCTCTGCCAGTACTTTTGGAAGTTCCAAACACATTTTTAAGCACTCTGCTTATATAAATCTTAGCTCTTTCAGGAAAAAGTATAACTACATTATTAACTTCTATAGCTCTGTGCATGGTTGTGGTAACTCTGTTAAACTTACTAAAAAGTTACGATACCTCTTTAAATATTTTTGGCAGCTAAATTAATTGTAATGAGAAACTTAACAGTAAGTATGATTACTCTGACAATATTTATGATGACGCCGCCGATACTGATGACAGCTCTGCCAGTACTTTTGGAAGTTCTATCAGCATTTTTAAGGGCTCTGTTAATATAAATCATAGCTCTTTCAGGAAAAAATACAACTTTGTTATTATCTTCTATAGCTCTGTGCTTGGTTACGGTAACTCTGTTAAACTTTTGAAAAGTTACGATACCTCTTTGAATATTTTTGGCAGCTAAATTAATTGTAATGAGAAACTTAACAGTAAGTATGATTACTCTGACAATATTTATGATGACGCCGCCGATACTGATGACAGCTCTGCCAGTACTTTTGGAAGTTCTATCAGCATTTTTAAGGGCTCTGTTAATATAAATCATAGCTCTTTCAGGAAAAATTACAACTTAGTTATTAACTTCTATAGCTCTGTGCATGGTTTTGGTAGCTCTGTTAGACTTATCCATAATTCTGATAGTTTTGCTCATAGCTCTGTTATTATCTTTAGTTGCTCTGCTATGTATAAAGATAGCCTTCTAGACAGTTACAATAGCTCTTTGAATGTTTGCCATAGCTAAATTAACTATAATGAGTACTCTCATTATATTTACGTAAACTCTGTTTATAACTGTCAATATTTACAGCAACTCTGCAAGTCTTAACAATAGCTCTGAAATTAAATTTAAGAGTCATATCAGCATTAATAATGACTCTGTCACTGTAAATGATAGCTTTATAAATATTTGCTATTGATCTTTATAAGTTCTGATAGCTCTGATGCTAAAAAATTTGCTTTTGACAGTACATCCGATAGCTCTTTGCATATTTATTGCAGCCCAAATTTAGGTAATAACAGTTCAGGCTTCGCAGTTGGTAACTCTTACCGAAGCTACATTTCTCAAATATGCCAAAGCTCTGAGTACCCTAAATAAAAGAGCTGGCGTGTTTAAGAGGTTACGACAACTCTTAGGATTTCTGAGTGTGATGGCTGTTAGACAAAGAAATAATGTCTTGTATTTAAAGCTTAAAGCAATATTAATTTATTTATGTTTTTTTTATCTCAACTTTGGTTTATTGAGTAATTTCAAAAACTTAGGCCTTATTACCCGACTATAGTTTAATAAAGCCTATTGACAAGGTTTTGAAAAATGTTGAATATTGTTTTTGTTTAAGGCAGAATTTGCCATGTTTTGTTCTTTTTTTATAGTAATATATCTAAAACATTAATTAACAATAAAATGTGTCCGTTCTGATAAATAGTTTTTGTTTAATTTCAAGTCTCCCTTAGCTAGGCCTTATTACCCGCACCTACCTTAATTATTTCACATATTTATATGTTATAATACGCAAAAAAAAATATAATGAAACGTTTAGTAGTTAGTACCGTTTGATTTTGAAACACCCATCTTAATTTTACTCAATTTTCCAGTTTATAAAGGCGATACAAAAATTCACAACTTTTCACAACTTTAATTTGTTTACGAATTGAAAATTGAATATCTGCTCTATCGAAACTCGAAAGATTCATTTACGAGTTAGAGCGAAAAAACATTTTACATAGCGACTCTTCTGTATGCAAAATCTTACATGTTGTACTGTAACCATGTACCAAGACTGTCGTTCGTCTCCAATGGAGATGGCCAAACAGTTTAATATTCACCTATTCTGGGTGCCGGGACACAGGGACATCCCGTGGAATTGTAAAGCCAACGAACTCGCCAGAATTGGAACGGAAATGCCTTTCTTGCCCGTTAGGGTAAACATAGGTATGCCTGTAGCTACAAGTAAACTTATGCTGAGGCGAATTGCTCTGGAACAATCAAACACAAGATGTCTTAACATTACCACATGTTTGGCGACCAAACAAATCTGGCCCAAACTGGATTTGAAGCGGTCAATGTATTTATTGTCCCTCAGCAGATCTCAGATCAGCTCCGTAATAGGTGTCATAACTTTACACTGTCTTATAGGTAGACACGACTCGGTGTACTATCAAACGATTTTTGCAGGAGTTGCTTGGACGAGGAAGAAGAGGAAACGTTCCCACACCTTCTTTGTACATACCCAAACGCAAACTTCATCTAGGAGAATATTTCTATAACGAACTAAGGTAGGGGGGCCAAATAAAGCCCTGTTCCCAATAAGGCCCACTTGTCAGAAAACACAGAAACGAACAAATAACGGGACTTTTTTTGCTTTGCATATTTAAACCATGTCTACAAGAACACATACAAAAGACAAAAAGCCAGCTGCGCGATTCATGTCTTGACCTACAGTTCAATGAAGTTCGTCTGGGGGTGAAGAACTACCAAATTATAAAAAAATAGTGCGTTTTGTGTTCTTTTTTAACAAATTTAAACCAAGTAAGTACCTACCTATTTTTGATTTTTTCCCGTATAATATATAATATTTTGAGTAAATTACAACATTTGTTTGTAAAAAATGTTTGATCGTTAGTTTCAAATAATTTTTTTTTTAAGTCTTGCATGTTCCTAATAAGGCCCACAAAAATAAGGGATGGGCCTTATTCGGCACACGTAAATTTGCTTTTAATTTATTGGGCTATATATTATATTTTTAATGTGTTTCAGACCAAATGCCAACTTTTCCCAAAAAAAGAGCTTCTAATAGGACAGTAACCAACATAAAAAAACGCGTTGCAGGTTAAAGAATATTTTAGTTTTATTTTTTTACGAAGAAGTGAAGTTTAATTCTTTTTGTTTAGGGTTTTTGCTAAAATTAAGTTTTTTTTTAATTTGTGTTTTTGTTAAACTGAAGAGACTATTTTCTTATGAAATAAATTTAAAACAAAATGTTTGTTAAAAGATATGGATTTTTTTGTGTTTTTACTTACGAAATTCTTACGAAAACTGAGTGGGCCTTATTAAGAACAACGTAAGCTTTTTCTAAATGTCAAAAAAATATACTTTCCAATTTAACGAAAACAATAAAATCTATGTTTTCATTTAGATAAAATGAGAAAGAATCATAACCTTTTTAGATTACTCGGATACTCTCAAAAATCTAGCAGATATTTCGAAAAATCCGTTAGGTGGGCCTTATTTGGCCCCCCTACCTTAAGCGATCTCATAAATACAGACATTAAAAGCCTCCTACGCTTCATTAGAAGCTCCAAATGGTTTTAACTAGTAGGTAACCTTTTTGTTCCATATTAGATCGTGGTATCACTATGGACCTCTATTGGTCTAAGTGGGTCAGATGCTTTAATGACAGCCACTTTAACCTAACTTAACCTAACATCCATCCATCGAACTTAACAGCTCAACATTATACGCACCAGCCTGAGAAGAATTCTGTACAAAGAACTCGGATTATTCGCTTACATGGTGCAATATACTTAGCAATTGAAGCAGCTGAGGCAGTCGAGGCACCCACTTGAACGATGGTTGCACTTTCAAAAAGCCATAATACGAGACATACGAGTATCTACAGTACGCCCTCGGTAAAAGCAACTGATGCCTTGAATTAGAATTTAAAGTGAAAACCATAGTATGAAAAATAAAAGAATATTGTTCGTCGTAAAAGAAAAGAAAAGTAATATAATTTAATTCATTTTAAAAAAATATTTGTACATTATGTAGTACACTTAATACAGTTTTTGGTTAAATTGCTTTAAAAAATTGGGAAATGTTCGTTTGCTTTTTCTTAGAGGATATACCTATTAATGTCAACGGCCAGCTCTCTCAGTTTTTGAAGAGTCAATGTATCTTCTAGTGGCACCGAGTTTTCTTCAGCCCATTGAAGACAACTCCTAAATGCTTGGATAGCATGTTCTCTTTTGATTTTTGCCCGTGGAGGACTTACACTTGCACCTGTGCTTTCTTCTTGACTCTCGATTTCTTCGGCTTCTGGATTATTGCAAACAGGCACCTGCTCGATATCGTTTTCGGCAATCCGATTGCTTAATTCCACGGTGACAAAAGTTTCAGTGGCAAATAAATTTCGAAGCAAGTCATTAATGGATGTCATCATTTCGCGGTCACTAATGATTTTATCACTAATGAAATGACCCTCCACGGTAGCTCATCCTCCCCATCCCACTCACTGTCAGGAGACATCAAAGGCTTCCAGTACTTTTGTATAGTGGAGGACTTAACCTTGATGTCCCATGCAGTAGCCAGGAGGCATATGGTAGGTATCCCTTAAATTAAAAGCTTTTATTTTACTCTCCAGATCTGAACCTTGGCTTCCGACTAAGTGTGCCAAAAGTCCTTTTTTTTATTACAGTTTGGTCAAGTTGATGACATTTTGGTCCATTTGTTGGAGAATACCTGTGCAGTTCGCTGGCAAACACATGGTAACAGTCTTGCCATCATCACTTATCATCTCCCCGTCTTTTGGATGACACGTCGCGTTGTCCAATAGCAGTAGACCGTTTTTTGTCAATTTTTTTGAATACAGAAAATGTCTTACCCAAACCAAGGAAAAAAAAAAAAATTCGTCGAAATCAATTCGAAAATAATTTTACCTCTGGCACGAAATTTGAATGAAACCATTCTTTAAACAATTCGTGTGTCATCCATGCACTTTTGTTGGCCTTGTAAACGACGGGCTTATTTTCGAAATGCTCAAATGCTCTTGGATTTACAGCCTTTCCTATAACGAACAATTTCACTTTGGGCGTACCAGACGCATTATTGCAAGCAAGAAAAGTGATTCTCTCCTTGCTTACTTTTCTACCAGGAGCAGTAGCTTGTTTAGAACCTTCAAATGTTCTGTTTGGCATAAACTTAAAAAATAGGCCACACTCGTCCGCATTGTAAATTTGATCTGGTAACAATTCGAGATCTTTAATTTTATTTTCGAATTTGATCAAAAATGGTTCCACCAGTTTTGGCTTATTTGACAGCTTTTCTCCGCAAATCTTAAGCATTTAAGCGCCTGCCTGGCGACTGAACATACCCTAAGCGGAGCAACGGAGTTGCGTGAGCGGGTGTGAGCCCCGAAAAGGGAGTTAAAATCCTGAAAACCCGCGAAGCAGGCCACCCAAGGTGCTGTTGCTCAAGACAAAACATTTTATGTTTGGCCATAAGTCACAAACAAATTTGGCCTTATGTCACGGCACCGTTAAATACATTCACTTACTCTTATTACGCTTTCAAAAAGTGAAATAAAACCAATTTGGTCTTATTCCTCAAAATCATTTGGCCTTATTTCACTTTGTCAAAGTGAAATAAGACCAACTACTGAAAATTGGCCTTATTTCACTTTATCAAAGTGCAATTAGGCCAATTTTTGAAAGTTGGCCTTATTTCACTTGGCCTTATTTCATGGCACCTTTTTTTTCTCTTGTCCAAATTGACAATTGAATGACAAGACAGAGTGAAAGCGTCAAATGAATCTCAGTTTCTTTGGTGAAAACACTTCAAGATTTATTTTAAATCTCTAGCGGATTTACTCTTGGTGAAAATGTAGTATAAGAAACGGAATTCACAAAAATAACAATAAATCGATCATAACTAAAAGTTTCGTGTGACATCAGTTCCGTATGAAAAGTTTCGCGTTTATTAGTTAAAATATTAAAAAAAAAATATGCTGATAATGTCAGACAGTTTTACCCTGCTCTTTAGGATATTAAATTTCAAACTTACCCAGAATTATTTTCAAGAGTTTGGAACGTTTATGTAAAAATCCCATGACATGACTTCCAGTCTTAACAAACAAAATTTAATTTTTGTTCTTGTATTTTTTTTCCGCTTCATTTTGTGGAACATCTTAGACACCTGTAGATATAAAAAGGCAAATAAAAATATATTAATAAAGTATCTACGAGGACCTTTAGTTTTAGAATGTCAGTTTATGTGTCAAAATAAATTTAGTTAATATGATATATTTGTATAATATAATATAAGCATCTTCAGACCATATTCATATATATGTAGATTCCAGTGACGTGCCGTGGTGGTTTCAGTAGGGTGTTCACTATAACTTTTTTTTTTTATTTTTTTGTTTTTGTTTTTATTTTTTATATTTTTTTTGGTTATTTATTTTTTTATTTTTTTTTTGTGTTTTTTGTTGTGTTTTTTTTTGTGTTGTTTAGTAGTTTAGTAAAGTTAACGCAGTCCAACAGATATTTACTTGTATATAAAGGTCGATTCGACGGGATTTCTTCAAAAAAAACTTGTAGAACATAATCATAAAAAATATTTTTTGCTTTAATTTCCCTAAGAAATGATTTTTCTATTGAAATAATTGCCAGTTCTGACAATCTGTTCTCTAGCATTTTATTTCTGGCATAATGATTTTATGAGCTTAAGGGCAAAAAAAGATCGCTCGACAGAGCTACTTGATACTGGAATCGTCAAGATTAGTGAGCTTAGTTTAAAAATTTCCAAAAAAAAGTCTTTAAGTTCCATATTATCGAGCATTTTTGGAATGTCCTTAATGGAAATATTTTTGAATTGTGACTGAGTAAGTTTAAAAAAAACACAGTAAGTTCATTCTCAAGCTTCACAAAATCAAAAAACCGACCATTCGAAGCCATCAGTTGAGAATTTTTTTTATTTTCAGCAAATTTTTTTACGGAAATACCAGAATGAGAATGAGAAAATATATTTGAATTTCATCAAAACAAAAGGTACTCTTATAAATAGCGCACCGGAGATCGGACCACCACATCTACATCACTCAGTGAATCATTATCAGGGATGGAAATTGACATTTGAAAATCGTACTGAAAAATAATTTGAAATTGTACTAAATTGGCACCAGTTGTATTGAAAAGCAATTTCATAAATAAAAACAATAAAATACATTTTTGATAAAACTATACATTTTCATTATCGAGTAAGAGTATATTTGTTCACAAATACTATGTAAATGAATCGCTGATTGTTAAAACAACATAACTGAATTTTAAATTTTTTTACAGGAGATACAAAAAATCCTACATTTTTGGCCTTGTAGTCATTGTCATTTTTTAACCCAAAAATCTTATAAGAGTGTTTCGACTTTTTAAGGATTTTTTAATATGTTTTTTTTTTCTTACGTAAAAAATTAAAACATCACTAATGTTGTTTTAAAACAACGATGATTTAAATATGATTTAACTTTGGTTCCTTTGTTTATAATTTGTTGTTACCTAATCAAAAAAATATATGTATTTCTACAGCGAAAATTTTGGTTTTACTGCGATTTCTTTGCCAATTTATTGCGATCTGCGATTTATGAAGTCCGAACCCTGCTTGTGTGTTGTTCTGTTGTACACTTGTGACCTTGTGTACAACAACAACTGGTATACAATGAATTCGCACTCCATAATGAAAATGAATCATATATCAGAGTTCACTGTCTCTCTCGATGCCGAATTGAGGATGGTACGCTCAATGAAGTTGAACACCATACACCAAACCAATTTGTCTTCTTTTCTGTAGTTTTATGTTTGAGTTGTTTCTGTATGTTGATTTGCTTTACGTCGCGTTGCCCTTGCCATTCGTCGGTGCGTTGACATGGAGAGAACATTGTAGCGTGAGAATGAATTCTCGTCCATTCGGATGAAGGATCGTGGTCAGCGTTCGGACTTTATTGCGAAAGCAGTAGATCTACTGCACTTTTTTCATATTTTTTAAATCTACTGCACCACTGCGCTTTTCCTACAATCTACTGCGATTCTTCAGATTTTTTTTGAATAGCAGCACTGATCATAGAAATAAATGTGCTCATAACAAAATGTCAAAATTTAAAAAGATTCTCGTCTCTTTAGTGCAAGTCTTGTCAGCTTAATACGTTTTTAGTTCTACTACTCTTTAATTTGTTCTCGTTTCAAAAAGTACAAATTTGTAGATTGTAGATAATGCTTCCTTTACATGTGATCTGGACTCTAATTTGCTTAATAACTATTTTCTTCGAAATAACAATTGCAGTACAGAAAGCCTCAATGAAAATAGCTTGAATGTACTTAATATTTTTGATGATGGTGAATTTAATTCAAATGCCTTTGAATTTCATTGTATCTCTGAGTACGAAACAATAACTGCTATAAAAAAAAGTCAAATCAAATGCAGTAGGTCATGATGGGATATCTCTTAAGTTTATCAAAATGATTTTACCCCACATTTATTATACTTTCACGGACATAATTAATTCCTGTTTTACAAGATCGGAATTTTCAGCCATATGGAAGTATGCTAAGGTTAGATATTCCGATACCCAAAAACTCTAACAGAAGTTCACCTGAAGACTATAGACCAATAAGTATTCTGCCATGTCTATCGAAAGTTTATGAAATTTTAATGCGTGATCAAATTGATGAGCATATCAAACAAAACAGTTTACTAACTTCTTGTCAATCCTGTTTCCGTAAAAACCATAGCTGTACAACTGCTATTGTAAACATTTTTGAAGAATTAAGATATGAATTTGACAATAAAAACATATCAATTTTATGCTTGCTCGATTTTTCAAAAGCTTTTGATAGTGTTGATCACCTGATGCTTATTAAAAAGCTTAAACTACATTTCAATTTCAGCAAAACTTCACTACTTCTCGTTGCTAGCTACCTAAATAAAAGGTTTCAACAGGTTTGTACCAACTCTAAGGTGTCCCCTTTTTTGAGAGTTCTTTGTGATGTTCCTTAGGGCTCGATATTAGGTCCACTCCTTTTTTCTTTATTTATAAATGACCTTCCCGATGTTTGTCATGATGTTACAATGAATCTGTATGCTGATGATGCTCAGATTAAATTCTCAAGACCTATTGGTATGATGGAAGACTGTGTTGCGAGAATAAATGAAGACTTGGAGCGCATATGTATACGCATGGGCTAATGCAAACAAGTTGCAATTAAACTCTCAAAAATCTAAGGGGATAGTTATTTCCAATGACTTTATTGACGCTTCTACTTTACCAGCCCTTATTTTAAACAATAATATAGTACCTTACGTAGATGAAAAAAATAATCTTGGAATTATTATAAATCGTAAACATTCATGCGAAAATCATATAAACTTGGTTGTCAAAAGAATTTAGTATGGTTTACGTCAGCTTTATTTCTCTTCCAATTTTATACCGGTCTTAATAAAACTGCGTCTAGTTCGAGCTCTCTTCTTACCGTTCATTAATTATTGCTCAGTAGTTTATAGTAATCCCGATGCGGCTTCTTTTCATAAGCTGGAACTTGCATTTAACTCTGCAATACGTTTTATATATGGACTTCGGAAATTTGCCCATATTTCAGGATTCTCTTCTAATGTAGCTGGATGTTCTCTCAGACAACATATTAACATACGAAATTGTCTATTCTTTCATAGAATTTTACAAAGCCGTCAACCTTCTTATCTGTTTGAAAAAATAAGTTTTGCGAAGTCTATTTGTACACAAAATATAATTTATCCTCGCTTCGCTTTAATTATTTAAATAGCCAAAGACTTTTTTTTGTTCACGCTATAAGATTATGGAACTCGTTACCTTTATCAATTCAGTCAATTTTTTCAAGTATAACGTTAAAAAATTGCTATATTCATATGTTAAAAGTAATCCTATAAATAACTTATTCAATTGAAATTTAGTACTATTACTCTCTTACAATAATCAAACATTTTGAAAATATTCATTTTGCTTTTCTAGTAAGTAAATTTTTATTATATACGAAGTATATGTACAAACTAAAAGAATTTAATTCTTACTGTACTTACCATCTTTTTTTGAAATAAATAATTAAAAAATAAAAAATAAATTTATTTTGATTACCTAGCTTCATATATTTTTGCTTAAACTATACATTTTTATTATCGAGTAAGAGTATATTTGTTCATACATTCTATGTAAATGAATTGGTGATTGTTTAGACAACATAACTGAAATTTTATTTTTTTTTTCACAGGAGATACAAAAAATCATACATTTTTGGACGTGTAGTCATTGTCATTTTTTTAACTCAAAAATCTTGTGTTTCGACTTTTAAGCCATTAAGGATTTTTTAACATGTTTTTTTTTTTCTCTTCCGTAAAAAATTAAAATATCACTTATGTTGTCTTAACAATCAACGATAATTTAAATGTGATTTAACTTTGGTTTCCTTGCGTATAATTTTTTGTTACCTAATCAAAAAAAATATATGTAATTTCTACTGCGAAAATTTTGGTTTTACTGCGATTTCTTGGCATATTTACTGCGATCTGCGATTTATGAAGTCCGAACCCTGATCGTGGTGCGCTCGATGAAGGTGAACACCAAGAAATATAGAATTTTGGATTTGTATATACATACACATTTTGTCTCTTCTTTGCATTTTTTTTGTGGGGATGTGGATGTGCTTTACCTTGGTTTTGGAGGTCGGTCGGTGCGTTTACATCAGGAGAACACCCTAGAGTACTATTTTTATTATTTTGCTTGAAAATGTATTCTTCATCCATTGCATTTGAATGAATTGCCGTGGTGCGCTTGAATAAGGAGAACATGGGGAATATGAAATATGGAATGTGACTTATGTGATTATTTTGGTAGGGTGTGCGGTGAACACCTGCGTACCTTCGAATAAACGTCACTGGTAGATTCATATATTAAAAATGGATATTGAATAGTCAAAATTGTCAAACATTTTAATTATTAACTAACAAAATCAAGAAAACCCATTACAGGTATTATTTGTATACAAAATTATCTTGCAGACGGCATTTATGCTTTGCTACATATTTAACATATTTAATCTGAGCTTAAACTCTCTTAAGTTAAGTGCCAAAAGTGTTTAAGGCCGGCAAAGTTTTATAATTTGTTTTTTTTTTTTTACAAATACAAGTTGACAATATCTTACAAAAATTAACTTTTTTTCTTATATAAATCTGATTATATTTTCTTGAATGCCCTAAAATCGAATTCTATCTCATTACGTCATTGCGATAACAGCCGTGAAATTTCACAAACGAGTCAGCTAAAATCTAATAATAATTTTTAGAATCAAACTAAATTTTTACCACTCAATTACAAAAGAGAGCGAGAGAAAAAATAACGGTACTTTTTGAATTATTCTTTCTGATTTGTTTTCTCAACATTACAAGCAAATAGTAAGCATCATCAAATGATACATTAAGGCCCAAAGTTTGAAAAAAATGAACAACATACCTTAAAAAAACTTTGTGCGTATTCAGTTGAAGCGGAGTGTATGGCAAGTTATGTACAGTGAACATTGGAAGACGTGAACTAATTAAAAGCGAGGGTGTTCATGTTTTTGAGATTGTTCATGTTTTGGAATGTTACATTTTATGATTAAAATACTATTTCTATCGTATTGTCTCACTACTGCTCTTAAAAGAAAACATATTTTCTTTCATTTTATCTTCTTTTTGCTTGCAGTAAGTAGTATAGATTTATGAATATTTTTACATATTTACACATTCTGGTACGGGTTATTAACAAAATTGATAAGATTTCATTTTTAAATTAGAACGTCTTACAAATAAAAGTTTTATTTAACAAACAAAATTTGTAATTTTTGTCTCTTCTATTATTGCCAACATTTTAACAACTACAATTTCTCATAGGCGTTTATGCACGTTTATGTCGCTTTGGTCAAAGTCTTCATCTGGAACACCATTCCAAAGACTTTTTAAATATTTCATGCTAGATACGCAATGTCAATATTATGGGGCCGCCCGAATTTTTAAAAAATTAGTTCAGTTCATTTTTATGTAGAAATGTTGAATAAATTTCTGTTCACGTTTTAGAGCTTTTCCATTTGTTCACGTTTTAGAACAGTCAATGTAAAAATTACAGTGTTCACGTTTTCCAATGTTCACTGTATACGCAAAAAAAAATCAAACTCGAGATTTTGATCGGATTTAACATAACCATAATGAAGAAGACGAAAAAAGGTAGTCTCATAATTCTACCTGTCTGCCTTGTTCGACTACATTTTTTTTAAACTATAATCTATAAATTTTTTAAAAATATAATCTACTAGATGTGAGAAAATTTTTTTATTATATTTAAGAATAACGGTACGTACCATACAAAAATAAATAGGATTTCAAAACGGCTCGTAGAGAGCCTAAACCTACTGACTTACAACTCGCAACCATTCCTGTGAGCGTTTTACCAGGAATGTAGCACTTCTCATGACTAGAGATACTCTTAGGGGATTTGTTTTATAATCTTATACATTTATATTTGCTCAAGAAATTACATCATATTCGGTATTTGTCTTTTACTACTAAAATAGTTTAAAAAATGAATTTTATGCTTATGAACAGTTTTCTCTAATAAAATTCATTTCTAAAAAGCGTCTTAAAAGCGTTGGCACGTTTTAAAGTAAGTGTCTAAGATATAAAAACCAACCATAGGTGATTAATAATCTTTTGTTGGCCAAGCTAAATATACCACTCATGGCATTACATATTCATCAGTGGCACTTGCTCCAAACAAACTGAAAATATTTCCATAGTCGGTATTTATCTGGAAACGATCATTTTTGGTGGATTATATATTCGACGTCACGTGATGGTCATAACGCAGCGAAATTCTAAGATCTTCTTAAAAATTGCAACAATTTTTTCCCACTTCTGATCCTTCTACCATCTATCAAAACTAAGAATAATTGCTCATTTGAACGTATTGGAAACAATTCAGAACAGAGCCCTAAAACTTAAAGGAAACACATCTATTACGGAAATTTTTGTTGCTATTAAACACCGACTTAAAGTTTACGGTCTACTTTCTTTCATTCAATCAATCAATCATTCGTGATGTTCGTCTAGCTAGAAACGCTCATCAACTTATCCTTAGGCCTAACTACGGAAGCACTGTCAAGTGAATAGGTTCTTTCTTTGGCCGCACCATTTAAATGTGAAATACTTCTCGAATTTTCACAATCATTAAGATGTACAAGGTTTCCAGATAGCCCCGGATCTAAGCGGGGGCAAAACGGGGCACTTGCCCCGGGCGGCAGTTTTATGGGGGCGCCAAATCCTTGAGACAAGAATTCTAAATATCGAACAAATGAAGCCTCTTTTCCTACAATCTTAAAGGTTTTTATCAAGTAATCGAATCTTAATATAATAAGTTTGAAAAACAAACTTTTCTATTTTCATACGCCCAGTTGGTTTTTGAACACATATTAAGTGATTTATGAACGCATCACAACAGATCAAGTAAATTTTTGAACGCGTGCGTAGTTTTCGTGATCTTTTTGCCAGGGGAATCCCCGTCACATCTATACTAGCCTAGCCGAACAAATTCAAACAGTCGAACGTCAAGTGATAACAATGTTTGTTTATGTGGTTAATTGCGTGTGCGAGTAATCAGCGTTAATATAAGAAGTAATTTATTAGTGAAATCATATATTATCGTAGTGGAAATCAACAATTTGCAAGAATTATAGGTTATAAATAATTATAAATAAAATAATCTATAGCCGCAGAATCTAAGTACGAAGCTGATCATTTGCTACCATGCGGTAATGGATTTTAAATTTATCCTCAACTTGACAATTTGGGATAATATTATTCGAGAGATTAATAGAGTAGTACCCCTTGGCATAATGGTTAGTGCGTTGGACTGTCATGCAGAAGGTCTCGAGTTCGATTCTCAGCCGCTCCAAGAAAGTTTTTTTCAGGGGTGTACTGCCTCTTGCGAGGAATTAACAAATCCTCCAAGAGTATCTCTTGTTATGGAAAGTGCTGCTCATTAGCCGTTCGGAATCGGCAGAAAATTGTAGGTCCCCTCCGTTCCTGGTAACACGCAAACATGAATGGTTGAGAGTTGTAAGTCACTAGGTCCTGGTTCACTTCGAGCTGTTGCACCACCAAATTTAAATTTAGATTAATAGAGTGAACGTTGAAATACAAAAAGAGGATATTATCATTTCGCGTTCTGTGGCGCTAATGCAAGGCCTTGGTAAGATCTTGCAAGAAATGAGAGAAAAACCGGTAGAATATTGGATCAAAGAAGCTACACCTGGTATCAGAAAAGTTGGAAACTGAGCCGGTTCTTAAAAACAAACGAATTTCCAAAAAGAAAAAGCAACACGAAGAAATCTGTGAAGACGAAACAAGAATGCTAGATCCGACTAGGCTATTTTCCAAAGATATAAAAGTAGTGTTTGACAAAATTTTAACAGAAATTGAGATAAGAGTAGAGAGTGCAAAGAGTCTACATGAAAAATTCGCCTTCCTCAGTGGCCACGCCTTTTTAAATATGTCGACAGAAGATCTGCAAAAAAATGGAGCCGATCTAGCTTTAAAATATGCAAAAGACTTGAATGCAGAGCTAGTACATGAAATCAATGAAAAATCAAGTGCCTTCGACCTGTTACAACATCAATACAAGCATGACTTCCAAGAAGCGTTTCCCAATGTTAGTATAGCTTTAATAATTTATTGCACATTACCAACAACATCTGCAAGCTGTAAACGAAGCTTCAGCAAACTGAAAATAATTAAAACTTATCTACGTTCTACAATGAGTCAGGATCGTCTATCTGGCCTCGCGATCCTAGCCATTGAAACAAAACTGCCTATGCGACGGACTTTGAGAAGCTAGTAGATTCTTTCGCAGAAAAGAAAGCAGGCCGTAGTGTAAAGTTGCAGTTTTTCCTGGTTATATATTTTTTCTGCGTTTCTGTTTTGTATCACAAATGAAAGTTATTAGTTATTAGATAATAAGAAGTTTAAATTTATTAAAGGATTATTATTTTAACAAATGGTCCCAAAAATGCTACTCATTGGCAGTTTTAACAGTTTTTCTCAAACACTGAAGAGAGGGAGCGCCACTATCAAGGTTTTGCCCCGGTTCGAAAAAATCGTTGATCCGGGGCTGTTTCCAGATCAATTTGCATTCACATTTCCTTAAATCCTCTCCACTTTACCTAAAATCTTGCACTGTGTTATACAATAACATTATAAGGTAAAGGTATTCATCACTCCTTGGATGTGTGCAAATTATTAAAAAAAAAAAAAATATATCGTCCTAAAAAGTAAACATAATGTATGTATTTATATTTAAATGTTTTTATCGACATGTCGACATGTACAAAAAGTTACGAAATATCTACAGCTCAAGAAATTATCGTTTATTGGTGCAAAAATAAAATTGTGAGACTTTGGGAATAAAACACAAATTCTGCCAACAGAACTGACAATATTGTCAAGAACATGATTAAATCTAAATATACACATTTATTAGATCTTACAATATTGTCAGTGAAAAACATGCTTACGATGTCTTACAACCGTGTAGTCTTATAATTGTCAGAAAATGTATCTGATAATTAATTGTAAGACGGTAAATTGTAAGGTATTTGAGAATCGTATACACGAACAATTTATTGTCAGGGCTGCTAAATTTTATTTATTTATTCATTTATTCAATCTTTAAGTATGATAACTTTATAAGACCATCATTATAAATTTAATTAACATGTACATATATAACTTAAATATAATATAATAAATAATTTAACATATAGGGGTCTGACAATATGGATAAATAATTACAAATAGTGTGTTTCATTAAAAAATATTATTAAAAAGCTCTGAAACTGATTTTTTGAAAATATATCTATTTAATTGCAAATCGATTCGATCGTATATTGAATTAAAAACAGAACAGGAATTAGATACTGGTTCAAATTTACCATAGTTAGTCCCATGGAAAGGAACATAAAAAGTAACATAACTAAGTAACACTTACGCCTCACATGAAGCGAGCTCAAATCAATCAAACGAGACCTAACTTCATATGGTGGCATTATACCGTCAACCCAATTGAGTTTCCAGAGAGCAAACCTTGTGAATTTTCTCTGCACACATTCTATACGCTTAATATTCACTTCATAAGAAGGGTACCAAACACAACAAGCATATTCAAGTACAGATCTTACCAACGAAATATAGATCGACTTTAAGGTGTAGGGATCTGTAAACTCTTTCGAATTTCTTTTCAGGAAACCTAATAAAATAAATATTAGAAATAATATAGTCATAGTGGCTATTAAAGTTTAATTTGCTATCTAAGAATACACCCAAATCTTTTTGAACATTTACTCGTTTCATCTCAATATCTCCTATTCTATAAGTAAATGCAATTGGATTGTGAGATCTGGTAAATGAAATGAAAAGGCATTTGTTTATGTTAAGATTAAGACAATTATTCTTGCACCACAAGGATATTAAATTTAGGTCGGTTTGTAAAAATTCACAATCAGAACAGGATTTAATTACTCGAAATAATTTCAAATCATCGGCGTAGAGTAAACAGGATGAAAATGAGACTACATTAGGAAGATCGTTAATAAAAAGGAGAAAGAGAAGGGGGCCCAGATGGCTTCCTTGGGGTACTCCAGAATAATCGAATATAAGCTTAGAACATTTAGAACCTATTGCAACAAACTGTGTTCTTTCAGTTAGATAACTTTCAAGCCACCGAAGCAAATTAGAATGGAAACCAATCCGCTCAAGTTTTTGTATAAGAACTTTATGTTGTACCCTATCAAATGCTTTTGAAAAATCGGTGTAAATAGTGTCTACTTGATATCCTTTTTCAAAATTATTAATACAGTAGTTGACAAATAAAGTAAGGTTTGTCACCGTGGAACGACCGCTAACGAAACCATGCTGTTCAAGAGATAAACCATTTTTTACCAATTCATAAAGTTTTTTTTTAACAATGGCTTCAAAAACTTTGGGTACCAATTGTAGTTTTGAAATGGGTCTATAATTAGTAACCAATTGTTTTGAACCAGACTTATGTATGGGTGTAATATATGATTTTTTCCAATCATCCAAAAACTCTTCATTACGAAGCGATATATTAAAAAGTTTTGTTAGAGGTTTAGCCAAGTTTTCTTACACATTTTCAAAAATATGGGCGCAATATTGTCGCAACCTTTTTTACCTGATGAGTTTAGAGTAGAGAGTTGTTCAACAACTTCTTCCTCAAAAATCACCAAGTCGCCAATTTCTGCAAACGAATTTATTCTTTCATCTCCAATGAAATGTGATGAGCAATCCTGAACAAAATTTGATTGAAAAAACTCAGCAAACATATTACACACATCTTGTTCATCAATTGTTACCCTATCATTAAATATCATATTAGCCGGTAGGCCAAAAGACGTTATTTTGCTGTTTAAGAAAGACCAAAAGGCTTTCGAATTATTCTTTATGTTGCTTTCAATGCTCCATAAGTATTGTTGATATGAGAACTTTTTTAAAGTTTCATATTCCCTCCTACAACTCAAATATTCCTGCAATTTAAGATTATTTAAATTTTTTTCTTTTAAAAGCTTATTAAGTTTATTTTTAAGCTTCCTGAGACGTGTGTTGAACCAAACCGGCTTGTGACCCATTACTTTCTTTTTAAATGGAACAAACATTCTATATGATTCTTCCAATATGCACTTAAACAAATCATGACAAGTTCTTAAACAGTTAGACACAAATATCTCATCCCAATTCAGTCTTTCGAAAAAAGAATTTAAAGCATCGTAATTAGCTTTATCAAAATTGTATTCAATTGAAAAGGCGAATCATTAAACTTGAATTTTTTAAAATCTAAAAATTTAAATTCAGTTTCAAGAGCTAAATGATGCACAGAATTTTCAACGAAAGGTGAATACGAAATATCAAGCTTAACATCAATATCATTATCGACAAATATAAGGTCTAAAATTCGATTATTTGAATTCTTTAAAAAATTTATCTGTTTCAAATTTAAAGACAATACAGAATCAATTGTAACAATTTCACAATCTCCACTAACATTAAATGGAGTTAAACATTTATCTTCATTAGAATATAAGCAATTTATATCGCCTAAATTAAAATCTCCTAAAACAATTACATAAGAGTTTTCCTCTAAAATATTTTCTTCAACTAAATCAGTAATATTAAGCATATGACTATTATAAATAGATAAACTACTTTTAGGTGGAATATAGGAAATAATAATAAATACATTGAGTGACGAAAAACAGTTTACTTTAACACACATTTGCTCTACACTTTCATCTTTAAGAGGCACAATTTGACTTAGAAATGAGGAGCGAATCGCAAGCAATACTCCACCGCCCTTAGCTAAACTTGAATTATCTAAATAACGATCTCTTCTGAAGACATTAAAGTCATTGTTAAAAAGCTCTGTTGAAAAAATTCCTCCATGAAGCCATGTCTCAGTAATGGCAATAACATCAAAAATACATTCACTAGCAGCAGATATAAACATATTAGTTTTTGTCCTTAAACCACCTGCATTCTGATAATAGACACATAAAAAAACCTCAGTCATCGCAACAGCATCCTTAACAGTAACATCAATGGGTGCATTTAAATTGGACAGGAATCTCTCATCCGTGTACCCAATCTCATCTCGTTTTTTGCCTCGAACTTAAAATCACGCACACGTACTCCATTTGGCCAAGACTCAGGATCGAACAAAATCCCATAGAACCTCTCTGGAATACCAATTTTAAAATTGACATACTTATTGTTCCCCTCAGAGCCTTTTTTTAAAAGCTTGTAGCAATTTATATCGGAGATATCTGTCTTGAGTTTATCTGCTACCCACTTTATAATTGCATCGCATGAAGTGGATGCTTTAAAGCTAGATAGGTGTAACCATTTTTTTTTTGGATAAAAATGAACATCGATACAATCTTTCTCATCAACCAGAGCATTACCTACGGTTTCACAACGTTTGTTTGGAGATTTTCGATTGCGAACATTAACTTTATTCGCCGTAGTAATCACCGCATCACCTTCGTTATCGTTGACATCCAGTTCAATTTCATTATCGTTGTCTGACGTTTCTGACAACGAAGAAATTGTAAGATGTACTTTTTTTAGCATCATACAATTGTTTTAATTGTCAGACAATTTGTACCCAAGGTTCAACTGAAGCAGTTTCCATAACCAACAAAAACTGACAATTAGTTGTGTGTGTACACGGCTGGTACAAAATCTACCAATCTCTTACAATTAATTGGTAGGTATTTAGCCAGCTATCAAAAAATAAATTGTCAGCTAAATTGTAAGAGATTGGTAGATTTTCTACCAACCGTGTGCACACACAACTTAATTGTCAGCTCATTAGTAGATTATTGTCAGGTCTGAGAATATTGTAAGATCTACCAATCGTGTACACTTGGCTTAAGAAATATTTTACGGACTAATTTTGGGTCGGTGATAGTCTTATTTTTTCAAAAAGCTTACCGCGTAAGTTCCGAAAAACTTTATCTATTTAAAATCAATGGACTTTTCAATCTGTTTGGTATATTCAAATAAATTGTGACAGTATTTCCAGATAAACCGTTTTAAGGAACCATTATTTGAAGCATTAGGTATACAAGAACTCTATATATATTGGCACAAAAATGAATATTCAAGTAGATTTCATTTAATCCATTTCAATAAGCCGAAGTTACCGCCACGCCCAATCTAAACAATCTTTAGAAATAATCGATCCAAAATGAAAATTTAGATTTGATTTTCTTTTTTACGATCTTTTCTCTATGAGCATCTTGCAAAGTATTTTTTATTTATATTATTTAACCACCAAAATTTTGGATTTATTTGTGATACAAAAGAATGTGATGTTTAATGATTGCCCGCAACTTGAAGTAAAATTAACGGCTACAATTGACAAGAAAGTTCAAAAGGATATTATAGCGCAATATATCCATTGTATGTAAATTATATCGTCGTCGTTCTATGAAAACTCCCTAAGTCCATTTTTTGTGTGTTTGAGATATTTGCTTTCAAACTTGGAAATTAATATAAAAAAATCCAAAAATTATCAGAATAGCACGATCTCAGGCTTCAATCGTAGAATGGGTTTGGCGTAGCCATTGTACAATAATTTTTTTTGCAAATGGTTTATCCGAAATGAATTAAATAAGAATTGAATCACATTTTTTTTTTAAATGGACTTAGGGAGTTTTCATAGAACGACGACGATATACCTATAAGGAAAATAAAGAAAATTAGAAATAGATAGTTTGTGACCCTGTAATGTGTTTCTCTCAGGCACGATAGTGGGCTCATCAGTTAGATGCTGTCGTACCTCTTTAAGACACAAATGTTGATGGATGTTTACCGACGGCTATTGATTTTAAGTCCTTGTTGATCATTAAGTGTTAAGCTACACACCTCTTACTTGAACCGTAAGCAAATTTAATAACGGCTTCTCAATACTTAAGTTTACAAAAAAAAAACGTTAAACAATAGGCGTTTTTCTTTTTTAACTTTGAGCAGAGCTTAAGCATGTCAAATACGCTCTGAGCAGAGTTTGATTTATTTATGAAACACACTGGAGCCCTGAACTGTCAAAGGCGTGTCGATCTTCATTTCTATTTATTTGTTTGTTTTTTTTTTTCCGCAGTCTGCCTATATGACATATCACACGAAAAAATAATAATGAGAAAGACTTCATGCAGAGCCGAACTTTAATTTCCAAATTTTATAAACTTGTATTTTAAATAGGTATTAAATAAAATCATAAATGTTAATTGAAACCATTTTCCCTTTATTCACTTTTAGGCGACAAAATAACAATTTGCATAGGACGGCAAAAACTCCAGGTTTCGGCAAGGAGGGGAACGCGAGTTCTTTAACTTTTTTTTTAAACTAACAATTCATTGAATTTATGACGCATAAAACTTTTGGAAAAGTTAGATTATTTTGTCTCCGCTGATCGATATGTTTTTTGTGTTTTCAAGAGCAACCAACTACTTTAGATACAGGCTGAGTTCGTAATGGCAATGTTTGTTGCCCCTGCCCTGCGTAAAACATGCTTCAAATACATTTATGAACACAATTACAACAGCATGTGTGCAGTCATCAAACTTTGTTTAAAATGAGTGCATAATTGCCAAAATAGCTAGCATAGAAAAAGTCAGATATAAATGAACAATAAACATTAATTAGTATTTATCAGGAACTTTTATTTGGTTTTTTATGTTATTTTAAAAATGGCTGGTAAAAACATACTAAGCTCATTGTTCTTAGTCTTTCGGAAGGAACTGATTTTGAAAACATGGGACAAAAATTGGTAAAAAATAAAAAAATAAAAAACCGAAGACGAAGGAAAATATTTTTGAATATGAGAACCTGCAGAATGATGTTTTGGCATATTCCGAAAAATATGAATTTCCTCAAAATGAACAAGGAAAATCCAGACGACGTTTTCCAAGGCCATTTTCGGATGATACATCCGAGTATAGATATGAGCCTGGCTCTTCACCTTACTGTTTGGAAGCTCGCAAATAATAACTCTTTTAGAAAAATAAGTTGTTTGTTTAACGTTGCCAGGATCAACTTTGAAATACTTATTTCAAAAAACAAAATTGCTATTCAAGTGAAGACAAATGTATATAAAATGGCTATTAGATTCAATTCATGAACAACTAAATATAAAGTATAGTTTCGCCAGCTTAAGAAATAATCCTTTTCCCAATGTTCTTGGATGTGTGGATTGAACCCAAATATCAATAAAAGTACCTAAAACGGACCCAACTAGTTACTTTAACCGTAAAGGTAAGAGTAATACTTTGACGAACGAAATAATTTTGATTACATCTTTCGTACCAAAATGACCACTTCGATAGGATTTGATGGCATATTTCACCGAAAAGTGGTATCAATCTACACATCGGCTAATTAAGATTATTGCTAATATAATTATTTGTAGATTATGTATTTCTAAAGCATTTGATAGAGTTGTTATTATAAAAGTTCTTTTATCGAAATTTTGTACTTTTCGTACCGGTGTATCACTTTTTTTTTTGATGAATGAGTAGTTAATTACCTTTCTTATTATTCAATACAGGGTTTTTTATTAATAGTTTAAAGTCACAAATAAATAAATGTTGGTGTAGCCAAAGGCTCCATTCTTAGTCCATGTCTATTTATTATCTGCTACTATTATCCATAATATTATCTCTTGCTTGAAATTTCTTATACACTTAACTGCTTCACTGACTAGCACAATTAGCTTTTTATACTCATTTTCAGATCATCTCACTTTTTATTGAATGTGGAGCTGGAGGTGTATTATCAGCTTATTAAACTCCGGTATAAGTGAAATAAAGTATTTATAGTCGTGCGGAATTTAATGCTTTCCAAACTCAAATCTCTAATCGTTTGTTAAACCGGAATATTCCCCCTTTACCATCATACATGAATGGTGCTCGCATTGAGTTAACCGAAAAGATTTGTATGTTCGGCAATCTTCTGTATATCGATCGCTTATGTGATATTGTTAAAATACAGGGAAAGGCTTAAGTGTCCTTAGAAGAATAAACTATTTATAAGGCCTATCTACATACCTATACAAACGTCAAAAGCTAGATTACCTAATAGTTAAAGTTCGTAAAAGTTATGGAAGTTACATTTTAAGCCATAATAATTATATGAATAGATCTTTCGGGTCTATGATTTCCGGAATTATCATCTTTTCGGTTTTGTTTTTAGTCTGAGACTTCTGGATAGTTAAAGGGTATGTTAAAAATTATTTCCAATGGGTTTGATGTCTAAGAGACATAATAGGCGTTTTTCTTTTTTAGTTCAAGGCAGATCCTGAGTTGTCAAAAAATAAATTGTGTTTCTTTTTTAGTTCAGAGTGTTCAGAGCTTCGAATATGTGTTTCTTTTTTTCGTGCTAAGCGTGTTCCTATGAGCTCAGAATAAGATAACTGAGCAGACAGAGTTAAATGCTTAACACAAGTATTTGACAGATGAATTTAAAAAAAAAGAAAATTGACAGCAACAACTCAGAGCATGCTTGGTTCAGCAAGGCATTAATAACGTTTGGGTTTACAAAAGTTCTAGGTATCTAAATAAAGACTTCTTTATTTTGAAATATTTCACACCGTTCAGGAGCTTAGCGCTTAGTTCTCATACCTACTGTCGATTTTTTTGGTTTATTTTGTATTCAATCAATGAAGTTTAAAAAGCAGACATTTAAAAAAAAACAAGATTTTTAAATTATTAAAAATTGCGGACATGCATACGCAATCTAGCCTATAAGAGTATATCCAACTCACCATTTTAGAGCCAAATTTGTCATTTTATTAAATTTAATCCTTTTCACTCACAATACTGTTAAGTAAATTGTTGTTGTGTAATATATATTATAATTTTAATTTTTTCTTATTTCACTCTGGTTTACAAGAACCTTTTTTTTTAATTCTGTATAACTCTCTTATTTGGATGGGTACCTTTATCCTTTAAGGACCAATTTTAAGAAATATTCACTAGTTTGAAATTTCACTCACGATCGAAGGACCAGTTTCGCTAGCTTATTTTTATTTAAGTCGTTAAAGTCGGTCCAATTTTTATTTAATTAATTAATTAAACCGAATCCCGATGAGGTATAATAACAACCGATACATAGACATCCTAACGAATATGAACCTTTAACATGGAGAACAAAACGTCAACTGTCTTGGCTCTTAGCTGATGGTGTCGATTGCAAGCTTCTAAAGTCTGAATGCCTTGTCGACTTTGTCGTTGTAGCTCGTAGTCGGATTCGATACGAACAGTGAACTGAATATACTGCAAAAAGTTGTTTGTCCCTTATTTGTGGTTAGTCTGTCTGTCGTTTGTTCCAAAATCATCCCTTACCCCCATGCCCGAATTGGTCGACTCACACATGAAGTGATAGCAATTATAGCAGTAGGTTGGGTTGTCTCCTTGTTTTCCGATATTTATGTGTCTTTTGTTGTTGTGTATTTTTTACTCTCCCTTTAACATTTTTTGTATTCTTTCTATTATTTGCTGCTTCTGTTGCAAGTTAAAGAATATTGAAGTCAAAGCAGGTTTTTTGTATACTACACGACACATTCATTGGACACACCGGGTTCGGGGGTAGAAAGCAACCAGTAGTCATGTTTCAACCAATACCAATTCGATAATGAGACCCGGTGTACGAAATGGTGACGAACACTAAAGAATGGTGGTGTTCTCGATATTGTGCATCGACACGTCTGAGAAGGGCCTTGGAAGGGATAATTCTTGATCGTAAGTAGTTTGGAGCACTACGGAGTCAAACCTACTTAAAACAAAGTCATATCTATAGATACATTACAAGCCTACCTACTTTACTTATTTAAGGGCTACTGAGTAATAAGAATGCATTTTCGTGGAATCGATCTGACAAGCGACAGCTAACAGCAACGGCAAATTTCCCCCGGAAACGTATATCGAAAAGTTCCTCTGTCAATACTGACAATGCGGTAATTCGATACGAGGACGTCAGCGTTTTGCGGTAAGTGACTATATGTATACCTACGTTCGATGTGTTCTATTAAAAGAAAGGAGTTAAGACACGAATGATTGTGATTCTTGAAATTTCTTCATAAGATACGTATATTATTCGTTTTCTATATCTTCTATTGATGATATGATTTCAATCAGTTTTGCTATTTTTTTAAGCGAAGCCTAGAAATACTTTAGTATCTATCTACTAACTTTATAGTATTATACTAAACTTACATATTTTGAATGTGCAATTTAAAAAAAAATATCTATAAAAGAAATCAAATAATAGATATCACTCTTCAATAGAACAAAAAATAAAATGCACAAATGTATCGCACGAACCTGCTCTTATGTAAGAATACTTTGAAGTTTAAAATACGTTTTATAAATATAAAACATGGACTTAATGAGATGAAAATGTTCAAATGCATGAAATTGCCTTCTGATTTGTAGAAAAGTATGAATTTATGCAAACAAAGCTCAAAAATCGTTTTATTCTTAAAGTAATTTTTTATATAAAAAATTTCTTTAAAATGTTTCAATAAAAAAATTTGTGATGTCCATTGTAAGTATTTATATACATATATGTTATACATATATGTATAATAATCGTTCACAGGTTTTGAAGATATTGATTTTTCAAAAAAAAAATTGTTTTCAAAAAATCCAAATATTTTTATATGATATTATTTTAAACTTAAGAAAGCTCCTGCTGAAAAAAATTTGGTTAAAATCGTTAGAGCTGTTGATGAGAAATTCGAAAATCAAAAAACGGTTCTATGACAGGTACCCATAATAACATTTTTTTTGACCAAAATGTAGTTCATGCGTAATTCAAAATCTTATATACTCGTATCTCAAAAACTAATACTAATATGGACACCTATTTTTTTTAAATCAAAATCGTTACAGCCGTTTTTGAGATATATAAGATTTTGAATTACGGGTGTATGGGAGGTACCGTTAGTTTTGGAGCTAAGACAACAATTTCAATTTCCCTTCTAGGGAATCTCCGAAGACCCTTAAGTACCAAGTTTAAAGAAAAAAGATAAACAGACAGACGGAATTGACTCACTTTATTCGTCTTTGCTATAATCATAATGTCAAATTTGATCAAAAAAATTTGATCAAAAATCAATCGAGATCGATTTTTTCCAAATGCAGAACTTTGCCCTATAGTACCTATATCGCAAGTAAAAATAAATAAATAAGATACATTAAGACCAAAACAATGAAGAAGTCAATCAGTCAAGACAATTTTGTTTTATTGAACATACTATTTACAATTTGGCTTACAACTAATAAGATACTCGTACTACATATGTATGAAAATTTACATTTGTTGGCTCATAGGATGCCTAACTATACAGTGACTTAAGTTTAATTATTTTTATATAAAATTTACATGACGAAAATAAATTAAATTTAAAATGTCGGTTGACTGTATTGTCCTCAGGGTGTTCGTTCCTGGTTATCAGTGGTGATTTTTGTGGGTTGTGGGCAGGGATGGCGTTTTAGCCGCGGTGGTAGGCTGACCCAAAGTCAGCGTAGAACGAGACTACTTCCTCGTTGTCCATGATTACGTTGTCATCCAGAATTTCCATCACACTGAGGTACCTCGGCTTGGGATGTCGTTGTTCTGTGGTCATCCTTCTCATAAGCTGTTTCGGGTGTGTTGTGTATCGCGTTTGATACTTATTTCCAATCAAATAAAAAGCTTCCGCCCAATAAGATACAATTTAGGTTTTATTTAATGGGTTTAAGTAAACTACATATTTGTGACCCGATGGGTCGGAAGTCAAAAAGGAAAAGGAAAGAAAAACCACGTTGGCTTTTTTACATCGTATGGATTTTGGCATCTGATATATTTCCGTCAGGTTGGCAGCAAGCTTTCGTCAAATGTAAGGACCGCATTTGGAAATATGTAACAGTCCTCACCACTAATTTTTAAAATAAACTAAACGTTCCACAGGCTTCTTGGTGCGGGTGCTTCGCCTAACTGTTGGCTGATCATTTACACTCGACTTTCCGTTGTTACTTGCTTCTACAATATCTGAAACTGTGCAACTAGATGGTTCCATAATCGGTTCACTTACTGTAGGCACTTCCACCCTTGCTTCGGGGTTTTCGTCTGTGAAAATAAATGGAGTTTTAGTTAAAGGAATCAACGATGTTACCTCGAAATCAGTATCCTTCGTAATATTTGATTTCTCAATGTCACACTTCATAATTTGATCCACATGTCTTCGCCAAAGCTTCCCATTTACATTTAATAAGTAGTGTAGTAAACCATCTCTGCGGACAACCTTACCAAATTCCCACTTCTTATCTTTTGACGTATAATTTCTCGCCTGCACGTTGTCACCAGGATAGTACTGTCTTCCATTTGCATATGTCGCACATTGTAGTTTTTGTTGAAGATTTTCTTTTGTTGCAGACCGAACCAAATCCAGGCGTACGCGAATATCCCTCTGCAGGAACAAGAAACATGGAGCTATGCCAGTTGTAGAATTTGGTGTTTTCCGGTATTGCATCAGGTAGTTTGAAAGCTTCAGGTTTAAATCTCCCGAGTCATTTACCATCTTACGAAGTGCTACTTTCATATTCTGCACGAATCTTTCGGCCTGTCCATTAGTAGCGGGATGATACGGCGCAGAGAACTTGTGATTAATACCATTTGATCTGGTGAACTCCTTAAAGTCTCCCGATGTAAAAGTAGACCCGTTATCGCTGACTAGGGTGACAGGTAACCCAAAACGAGCAAAAATATCTCGTAATACAACTATTGTTTTCGAAGCTGTCATACACGTCATCAGAACAATCACCGGCCACTTCGAATGCGCATCAACTACGATCAGAAAATATTTGTCCATGAATAGTCCCGCGAAGTCTATGTGGACTCTCTGCAATGCACTAGTTGGGTACTCCCACGGATGCTGTACCTTTTTTGTAACCTGCTTTAAAGCACTTCTGCATGCAATGCATTCGCGAGCCATATTCTCAATGTCCAAATCTATACGCGGCCAGCAAACGTAACTCCTAGCAAGAGCTTTCATCTTCACTATACCTACGTGCGCCACGTGCAATTCGGCCAGGATGAGCTTCCTCAAACTTGTAGGTATCACTACTCGGCTATTTCTAAGGATTACACCATCAGATAAAGAAAATTCTTGATCTTTACCTTCAAAATCCGGATGCAGAAGCTTTTTTCCCGCCAGCAAAGAAAAATGCACGTCTTTCAGAACTTCATCTTTTGTTGTCTCCTTTGCAATATTTTTGTGCGTTACCGGAACAGTGTCAAATTTCAACATTTTGTAGCATGTGATGTCATCGCTCTCCTCGGAGCTAATAGAATTCAACGGAAGCCGTGAAAGCGCATCTGCATTGGAATGCTCATCCGTCGACCGATACACAATATCGTAGGTGAAACCTTGTAGGAACTGGGCATAGTGCAGCATGCGTATTGCCACCATACTTGGTAGATTTTTTTCTGGGCTGAAAATAGCAACCAACGGTTTATTGTCTGTTATTAAAGTAAACTTACGCCCATAACAGTATTAGAAAAAACGTTTTAGAGCCCAGAATATTGCGGTGGCTTCCTTGTCAATTTGGCTATAATTTCTCTCGGATGCTGACAAAGATCGAGATGCATAAGCAATCGGATGTTCCTGTCCATTAGGAAGTGTGTGTGACAGCACTGCTCCCAATCCGTATGGACTTGCATCTGTGGCCAATGACAAAGGCAGAGCTGGATCATATGCAACGAGCACTACGTCGGAAGAAACCTCATCTTTGATGAGATTAAACGCTTTCTCGCATTCCTTGTCCCAATTGAACACAACGTCTTTTTGTAAAAGACGGTGAAGTGGGTGTAGTTTAAGTGAAAGGTTTTTTAGAAACCTCCCGTAATAGTTCACCAACCCTAGCCAGCTTCGCACCTCCGTGATGTTCCTCGGAGCAGGCGCGGCCTTAATGGCCTGAACCTTGTCTTTGGTCTTTTCTAATCCTCTAGCCGAAATCACACGACCTAGGTAAGTAATAGATTTTTCGAAAAATTTGCATTTGTTAAAATTTACCCGCAATCCCACTTTGTTAAGTCGGCTAAGCACATCTTCTAAACGACCTATGTGTTCTTGAAAATTTCTTCCTTGGACTTTGATGTCATCCAAGAACACACATACTCCATTTATGCCTTTCAAAGTCTGTTGGATGTACCTCTGCCAAATGGCCGGTGCCACCTTGGTACCGTACATCAGCCTATTTACCTGGTAATCTCCTTGAATGGCAGAAATTGCTTGCATTTGTGCACTTTACTGATCCATTGGCATATGGAGATAAGCCTCACTGATGTCCAACGTTGTTAAAATTTTTCCACCTTCCATTGACGTAGCAAACATTTCTTCTATTGACGGGATCGGAAAGTTGTCACTTTTGAGTGTCTAGCTCTAGACTTTTTAATAGATACACCATCTAACTTGATTCCCAACATAATTTTGTTCGGTTTTTTTTTTCTCTTCTGGGAGAAAAACTTCACTCAGATGATTAATATAAAATCGGTCATGATCATCTGACTGATCGTCTACGGACTGAAGTTGATTTTGACAAGATTTTCTGGCCTTGTTTCGTTTTTGCAACGATTGTGAAGGCTGCGGGGGCCACGAGCCACTCATGCACACACGTGCGAGATGTCAAATTTTTTTACACTTTGAACAAATTATGTGAATGTGACGACATTCATTTCACAGATGCTGCTTATCTCCACAACGAAAACAACTTGTGGAGCCTATGTACCTTTGTTTGAAGTTTTTGGGGTAAGATTGTTTATTTTTGACATTCCCATGCCTTTTATAATAATGTAAAAGAGACGAATAAAAAAAGCTTATAAGGTATTTCGTTAATATCTATTCCGTATCATAGTATTTGTACGGAAGGTAACTGTGGTACTAATGACGCTAATTTGACGTTAGACCAAAATTAGCATAATTATGTTTTTTAGTGCATTTGTCTACTAGAATATTCGAGTTATTGACGTTTACGAGTTCTTATCTTAATTTCCTTTGGTAGGCCAGGCTGTTTTTACTTGCGATATACATTATGTAGGTACTATAGGGCAAGTTCTGCATTTGGAAACAAAAATAGAACTTGAGATTTTGATCAAAGTTGACATTACGATGATAGCGAAGCCGAAAAAAGTGCTTCCGGCAATTCCGTCTGTCTGTCTGTATGTCCAAAACTAACGGTACCTCACATACACTCGTAATGCAAATAGCGTTGCCAGACGTCCCGGTTTACCCGGATTTCAGACATAAATTCATTTGTCCCGTCGGACAGCTTTTTTTCTGGGTTGGGATCAAAACTCACAAACTAATGCCTAATGTACCTAAATATAAGGAATAATCGCTGCATTGTGATTTAATTTTAAGAAATTGCTTTTAAAATTTCAATCAAACAAACCTAACTTAACGAAAAATATATTTTTGCAAACTGACATCTGTCATTAAAATTGACAAAAGAAACATATTTGCAAATGACAAAAAAGTCATTTAATTAGTCATTAATAAAAGAATTTATTTATTTTGATCTACACGCATATTATGATTTTTTATTTTGTCCCGGGCAATATGTTGAAATCTCGGTATTTTTCATTATTTTTGCCATTTGTCCCGCCGAGATGTAAGAAAAATCTGGCAACCCTCATGCAAAATCTAATTTATCTCAACGGCTCGAACCATTTGGATACAAAAAATGTAGTGTGCTATTATGGACATGGAGATGGAGTACATTTTAGTCAAAAAAATGTTAAGAAAAAATGTTATTAACGGTACCAGTCAGAAAACTGTTTTTTATATTTTCGACTTTCTCATTAACGTCTCTAACGATTTAAACCAAGATTTTTATGCAGAAGCTCCTTTGCATTTGAAAAACTATTGTTTATAAAATTTTTTGAAAAAATAAATTTTGGATTTTTATAAAAATAAAACAATTTTTTTTTTAATTCAATATCTTGAAAACGGGTAGAGGATTAAATTTTGAAATTTCGTCTGAAAATGTATATCATTACTAACAATTTGTATATACATTTTTTTATAAAATTTAAAACAAAAATTTAGTACACAAAAAACATGTTTCAGTATCTATATTTGTATGTTTGTATACTTATCCCTGCAGCCTAAACGACTGGAGCTATTTTGTTCAAACTCATTACTTAAGAGTCTTCGGTGATTCCTTAGAGGAGAAATTGAATCTTGTTTTAGCTCCAAAACTGACGGTACACCCGTCATGCAAAATCTGATTTATCTCGAAAACAAAAAAAATACATTTTCGTAAACAAAAAAATTTGCAGAAAATGTTATTAACGGTGCCTGTCGTAGAGTTATTTTTTGATTTCCGACTATCTCATTAACGACTCAAACGATTTTAACCAAAGTTTTTTAACAGGAGCCCCCTTATGTTTAAAATAATATGGTATATACATACAAAATTTATTTTTTGGGTTATTTGAAAAAAAATTTTTTTTTTTGAAAAATAAATACCTCCAAAACGTGTGAACGATTATTTTTTGAAATTATTTCCTAAAATCTGTATCAGACCAAAAACATAAATGTTAAAAAAAGAGCCAAGTTCTTCTATACAAAAACCTTTGTGTAATAAGTCAGCCGTGAAAAGTACTGAGATCTAAAAGTACGCCAAGTTCTTACTTCATGAAGGTTTAATACCGAATATTTAAAGTAGAATAATATTGAAACAGCTACAATGTAATAGAAATATTTTATTTTTTAATGATTACTGACTAAAATTTGATGGGCTTACTTGGCAAGTTTTTTTTATGCCCAATTCGAAAGGTTTTAAAAACTTGACCAGTGAACCCTACAAATTTTAGTCAGTAATCATTAAATAATAAAATTTCTCTATTACATTGCAGCTGTTTCAATATTATTCTACTTTAAATATTCAGTATTAAACCTTCATGAAGTAAGAACTTGGCGTACTTTTAGATCTCAGTACTTTTCACGGCTGACTTGTTACACAAAGGTTTTTGTATAGAAGAACTTGGCTCTTTTTTTAACATTTATGTGAGGCCTTATATCTCAGGAACCGATTATGCCAGAAAATTGAAATTTGGTGAGGCGCCTCGCCTGCGCCTGTGCCTGACTAGCTTAGCAAATATTCGGAATTTTAAGTTTCTGACTTCATTGGTACTACTGAGTTTGTTCCTGTAAAAAGGGTGTAGTGCCAGAACTTGGCTGGGTACTGCCGTACCCTTTGATAATATAAATAATTAAAATTGGCATACCGAATTTTGTTCTTGAAAAATTTTAAAGATATTTCCTACCTATATAAAAATTACTTTAATAATAAAACGATTTTTGAGTTTTGTTTGCATAAATTCATACTTTCTGCCTAGCTTGGCTCAGTGTAGATGGTGTTGTTAATTGGGTCACAGGAATACCAGTGGTCGGCATTTCTACATACCTACCTATGGAAGGCAGTACCCTTGGCATAATGGTTAGTGCGTTGGACTGTCATGCAGAAGGTCTTGCGTTCGATTCTCAGACGCTGTAAAAAAGCTTTTCATGCGTATACTGCCTCTGGCAATGAATTGACAAACAAAAAACTTACAAAAAAAAATCAGTATTAAATGGTGGTTTTGTATTTTGTTTTACAAAACTGAATTTAAAATTAATAATGCATCGTAAAGTAATGGGCAAGGTAAGAAGAACATGTCAGATTTATTGGATGTCTTTGTGCAATTAAATGGGATGGTGTGTCATCATTTTCTGTGGGAATGATTTTATGATGTTGATTCGAGAATATGATGATGTTACGTTAACTTGTATATGTTCCGTATCAAAATATTATTAAGCATAACGCTTAAAAATCAATATAAAAAAGCTCACATTGTTAAAGGCCAATCATTAAAATATAAAAATTATTTTATCATATAATTGAATAGGTATGGTATATGTATTTCAAATTGGATTTTTATATTTTTTTAAAACCTCACCCCTTCCAAACCATTTTATTGCATTTGGCCTTGGTTAAAGACCTAAATATAATTTATTGTAAGAAAGTACAAGTTAGGGTAGCCAGATATGTTTAGATAAAACTAGTACTGGAGTTTCAAAAACCCGGACTTTCCCGGACAAATGAGGATTGAAAAAAGAGTACAAAACAAGGACAGAATAAACACATTTATATTGTAAGAGGAAACAAAAAATTGTATAAACATTTAAATAAAAATAAATATTTAGTTTAAAAATCACATTATTAAGTTACAAAACATCTTTGAGGTATAAAAAAAGGAACTTCATTTGTTTTTTTTTTTTAATAAATAGCCTTTACAGTGCTTGTTGTACTTTTCATTACATCTAATACTGTTAAGTATATCACTGTTGCTTTTTTGTTAAATTAATTCCTTTGTTAAAATAATTTCTTTGACGGAATCAGGTAACAGTTTGTTTCTATCTTTTGTCCACGTGAATTTAATAACGTTTTCTTTACAGCCGGAATCATCAAGCTTCTTCAAAATAGATTTAATTTTAAGTGGAACAAAATCGTTATCGATTCGCTCGTAAATATTATTGACAATATTTTGTAAAATTTCAACGGTTTCAATAATAGAAATGTCTTGTTTTTCAAGTTTTTGAATATTGACGTTGAATGTTGACATGAGAGAATGAACCAAAAATAAATACGCCTCGCTTAAGTTGTCTTTAAAAAATGTTTGCAATATTTTAGGCGGATTCTCGTACATAAGTAAAAGACGTTCAACAGCAAGATAGAGAGAAAGCCATCTGATTTTCGAATGGTATAAGAAAGGCTTATATTCATTTTCAAGAAATTCAGAAAAATCTCGAAGTCTTTCCGTTCTGACTGTGTAGATAGAGAAATAGTTGTATATTTTTACAATTATGATATCGGAGTCAACTGGTAAAGTATCACATCCATGATAGATCGCATTGACTAATGTGGTGGACATCCTATACCTATCATGTTTTGGTTGACTAAAGATTTTAACTTCGAATAGACATTGTTCGAACCTTTCCTTTGTCTTCCACCAAAATTGGTATTGCAAAAATTGTCAGCGCAAAATCCACTTACTTTTGATAATAAGTTATTTTGTGTAAGAGCTTTAACAATAAGTTGGGCAGTTGTTCTATAATTTCTTTTCTCATATATTGGATCTTCGTTCACTTAATTTTAATGGGCCTCGGTTCATTTTTGAATAACCATTTAATTATAAGTAGCATAAAAGTAAATAGATACACAATGGGTAAAAGGAGTACAATCCCGGACAATTATCAAAAACTATCCCGGACCTCCCCCACACAGTGAAAAAAGAGTACATGTCCGGGAAAATACGTACGGATGGCAACCCTAGTACAAGTGCATACGAGTCAGTAATGCTTTTTATTTGAAATGCTTATATGTATAACGGTATCTAATGCAATGATATTTATGTTCCCAGGTATGAATTACCTACAGCTTAATGAAGTCAACTAGCTTCGTATAACATATCAAAACAATCTCCTTAACTTAATTAATTACACGCGTAACAATATTCCGTAACATAAACAGGTTAAAACCTCCCAAGAAGATTTGTAATTTAAGTGGCTTGCTTATAGAAAAAAAAGATGATCGGATTCATTTCTGGCGAAACTTGATCTCCTTGCTTAGAGTAAATCACAGCGTCCTGTGAGAATCGCTTCAAATTCACACGAAGCATGCAAACGAATATATTTTTTTTTAATTACAACATTTTTGCCGAATTCGTTGTGCAAGTAACAACGTCAAAAAGACAAGATTCCCATGACGTCGACAAGAACGTATTACGTTTCGGCCATAATTGTATATGTACTGCGTCATTCCCGTTATTGACCTGTTCCCTTCGTAAAAAGAGCACACCTGTTGTGGGAAAAATAAAAGTGAAATACTTTTCCCATCATCCGTCCCACTCTTAGCACTCAATTAATAAGTAGCTTACCAGATAGTCTGTACAAAAGGACGAAATTACTTCGTGTGCATCATTTTATCTACTGATTCGTCCGTGGCACGCGCCAATGAAGGATTCGCTGATACCAAATGATAGTCATCTTCGAGATAATTGTCTGCGTATTGCGATTAATAACTTTTGTAAACTGTAATTGAAATTTAATATTTCTTGAAAGGTATATTTAAACTGATCATCAAATAGTAGTAACATGGACGGCACACACGTTTGGATAGGATGTGAAGATGGTTATAGAGTAGGGGTGACGGGTGGCAGTGTGCCATTTATTTGCGGTTATACTTATCAGATTTTGAGGGTTGTCAAGAAATAAACGATACAAATTATTCTCTATGTTTTATATGTGGCCAGTAAAAATAGGGAGAGGTTCGTGTGATTGAAGTTGCCGTTGCAAATCAAAGGAAGAAATTCTTACGAGTAGTTAAAGATATTATAAGCAGGTAGGGTAACTACGTGAGAGTTACCGGGATTTTTCAAAACTCAATTTTAAGTGTCGTGAAAAACAAAAATACAAATCCTTAATAATATGGCTATCATTGAAGGAGATAAAGCTTAAATAAGGAATTATAAGACTTAGCCCTTTTGAGCACGTTTTGTATTTTTAAATGAACTGTACCAAATATCTACCTATTCTTTTTTCTTTGTTTTATAAAAGTAAGATTCCTAGAATTTTGCAACAAAATTAGTTCAATAACCAGCTCAATTTTCTATTTAACAATTTCTTTTTGTCGAGGCTTGTTTTTGGTCTCTTATTTGTTGTTGAGTTGAAAACCTAGGAATATTGTTTTCGTTTCATGTTCAAGAGTAGTACCATAATTTTCGGTAAGAGTTCAATTCTCTTAAGAACTATTCATAAGAGAGCGACCAACGACCGACGAATGAACGAACATTCGCCCATTTTGACATTTCATTCACATGCATATTTTGTTTTTATTCGTCGCGAATGGCGTTTACTTAGACAACTTAGAATGATTTTGAGGTTAGCCGCGCGCGAACAATTCATTCGTTGCAGTGTGGATGGTATGTGGGACGCGAATAGTGTTTGACAGTTCGTAGCAATCATATTGCAATTCGCGACGACTAATTTATTTTCTCAAATTTCTCTCATTTTAGCAATTACAACGCTAATTTGAATAAATTAACATTAAATTAAACTAGATTGCTACCCTTTTGTAAAGTTTTTGTGAAGAATTTAGGCTTATATATGTTTTAAATCCCATTTGTTTTTTTATTCGTTGGTCGTTGGTCGCTCTCATGTGAATAGTCCTTTAGGGTAATTTTATCTGGGATTAAACTGATTTTAAGAGTAATGCGCAAAATTTTAAGCAATTTAGTAAAATGCAAAGGCCATTTTAGTAAGTTACCAAGTTATAACTATTATCTCTTAACATTTTACTTAAGTTAAAATCACAAAATGGCTACTTTAACTTTAAAGCCTAGTAGGTACTCAGTTCAAGTGAAAATGAAAATTTCATATAAAAAGTGACTGCTGGTTCACTGGCATGAAATCCGCAACGAGAGGTGAGTACTAAAATGTGGATTGGAAAAACAAATATGTTCCACAACTTTTTCCACGCTATGATTTTCATTTCTCAATGTACAACCATCAGGAAAAAGTTTAAGGCAACGTGAAAAACTATGACATTTGTCAGTTGATTTGAATATTTTGTTTCAAAACAAAAAATTGAAAATTAATAAATAGAAAGAACGAATCAGTTTAAAAATAATTGTCATTCTTTTTTCATTTAAAGTGAGTATCAAAAATTCACGTGGAAAAGTTTATTCTATTTTCATTTTTATTCTTCGCGTGTATATTTGGAACGTATTTATTTTTCATTTCACGCTAGGTGAGTACTAGGCTTAAAATGTGGATTGGAAAAACAAATATGTTCCACAACTTTTTCCACGCTATTATTTTCATTTCTCAATGTACAACCATCAAGAAAAAGTTTAAGGCAACGTGGAAAACTGTGACATTTGTCAGTTGATTTGAATATTTTGTTTCAAAACAAAGAATTGAAAATTTATAAACAGAAAGAACGAATCAGTTTAAAAATAATTGTCATTTTATTTTTCATTCAAAGTGAGTATCAAAAATTCACGTGGAAAAGTTAATTCTATTTTCATTTTTATTCTTCGCGTGTAATTTGGAACGTATTTATTTTTCATTTTACGCTAGTACTAGTACTAGGCTTAAGTGAGCTAAATATTTTTTAAAATAAATAAAATAATATAAAGTGTTTTCGGAAGACGAAGATTTCAATATGTTTGAAGACTCAGCTATGTGCAGAAAAGAGCAATGTTTTAAGTCTCGAGCGTATCCTTTTGAAGAGACGATGGAAAATTTTACTCCAGGTATAGGTTTGACAAGACAACAGTTTGGTTCTTGGTTGAAAACCCAAGTATCTAAGACCAAATTAAAAATCATCCGATTTCACCAGGATTGGAAGTGTTAGTTAAATAACATTTTTTGGGAGAAATATCCATTCGGCTGATGTTGGTAAGTTAACTTCCTAATGACGGAATCAAATGTGGCTGCATGCAGCGAAATTCAATTTCACAGGTTCTAATGTGGCTGATTCACTTTAGGGCTGCATGCAGCCAATCGCTGTCTCTATTTATAATTTTGTTACGGAGCCACAATACCAATCCCAAAAATCTAAAATAATTTGCATCTGACATTACCGAAATTGACAGTGTAGGTACTTTATAAATAAAATGCACGACTGGATCGCACGAACTTGCTCTTATGTAAAAGTACTTTGGTATTTAAGATAATTTTATAAATATAAAACATGGATTTAATGAGATAATAATGTTCAAATGCATAAAATTGCCGTCTGGTTTCCGGAAAAGTATGAATTTATGCAAATAAACCTTAAAAAATCGTTTTATTATTAAATAAATTTTTTATATAAGAAATTTCTCTAAAATTTTTCAAGAAAAAAATGTGGGATGCGAATTTTAAGTATTTAATAATATTGGTTTTAAGAAATAATTTCAAAAAATAATCGTTCATAGGTTTTGAAGATATTGATTTAATTTTTTTTTTTTGCACGACTGGATCGCACGAACTTGCTCTTATGTAAAAGTACTTTGGAATTTAAGATACATTTTATAAATATAAAACATGGATTTAATGAGATAATAATGTTCAAATGCATAAAATTGCTGTCTGGTTTCCGGAAAAGTATGAATTTATGCAAATAAACCTTAAAAATCGTTTTATTATTAAATACATTTTTTATATAAGAAATTTCTCTAAAATTTTTCAAGAAAAAAATGTGGGATGCGAATTTTAAGTATTTAATAATATTGGTTTTAGGAAATAATTTCAAAAAATAATCGTTCATAGGTTTTGAAGATATTGATTTAAATTTTTTTTTTTTTTTAAAAAAACCCAATAAATATTTTTTCGAATATTTTTATATACAATATTATTTTAAACTTAAGGGGACTCCTGCTAAAAATTTTGGGTTAAAATCCTTAGAGCCGTTAATGAGAAAGTCGAAAATCAAAAAAAACGGGTCTATGGCAGGTACCCCTAATAACATTTTGCCCCAAAATTTTTTTTGACCAAAATGTAGTCCATGTCCATAATATCACACTTAATTTTTTTTATCAAAATCGTTAGAGCCGTTTTCGAGATAAATAAGATTTTCCATTACGGGTGTATGGGGGGTACCCTTAGTTTTGGAGCTAAAAAAAAAATTTCAATTTTTCCTCTAGGGAATCACCGAAAACCCTTAACTACCGAGTTTGAAAGAAATAGGTCCAAGGGTTTAGCCTGTAGTGAGAGGTACAGACATACAGACACACTGAAACATGTTTTTTGTGTACTAAATTTTCCTTAAAATTTTTATAAAAAAAATTGATATGCAAATTGTTAGTATTTAATAAAATACATTTTAAAACGCAATTTAAAAATTTAATCGTGTATCGGTTTTCAAGATATTGAATTTTCAAAAAAAAAATTGTATTATTTTTTTAAAAATCCAAAAACTATTTTTTCGAAAAATTTTTTAGTTTATATTTTTTTAAATGCAAAGCAGCTCCTGCATAAAAATTTTGGTTAAAATCGTTAGAGCCGTTGGTGAGAAATTCGAAAATCAAAAAAACCGTTCTATGACAGGTACCCCTAATAACATTTCCCCCCAAATTTTTTTTTCACCAAAATATAGTCCATGTCCATAATATCACACTTAATTTTTTTTATCAAAATCGTTAGAGCCGTTTTCGAGATAAATAAGATTTGGCATTACGGGTGTATGGGGGGTACCCTTAGTTTTGGAGCTAAAAAAAAAATTTCAATTTTTCCTCTAGGGAATCACCGAAGACCCTTAACTACCGAGATTGAAAGAAATAGGTCTAAGGGTTTAGGCTGTAGTTCGAGGTACAGACATACAGACACACTGAAACATGTTTTTTGTGTACTAAATTTTCCTTAAAATTTTTATAAAAAAAATTGATATGCAAATTGTTAGTATTTAATTAAATACATTTTAAAACGTAATTTAAAAATTTAATCTTGTATCGGTTTTCAAGATATTGAATTTTCAAAAAAAAAATTGTATTATTTTTTTAAAAATCCAAAAACTATTTTTTCGAAAAATTTTTTAGTTTATATTTTTTTAAATGCAAAGCAGCTTCTGCATAAAAATTTTGGTTAAAATCGTTAGAGCCGTTGGTGAGAAATTCAAAAATCAAAAAAACCGTTCTATGACAGGTACCCCTAATAACATTTCCCCCCAAATTTTTTTTTCACCAAAATATAGTCCATGTCCATAATATCACACTTAATTTTTTTTATCAAAATCGTTAGAGCCGTTTTCGAGATAAATAAGATTTTGCATTACGGGTGTATGGGGGGTACCCTTAGTTTTGGAGCTAAAAAAAAAAATTCAATTTGTCCTCTAGGGAATCACCGAAGACCCTTAACTACCGAGATTGAAAGAAATAGGTCCAAGGGTTTAGGCTGTAGTTCGAGGTACAGACATACAGACACACTGAAACATGTTTTTTGTGTACTAAATTTTCCTTAAAATTTTTATAAAAAAAATTGATATGCAAATTGTTAGTATTTAATTAAATACATTTTAAAACGTAATTTAAAAATTTAATCTTGTATCGGTTTTCAAGATATTGAATTTTCAAAAAAAAAATTGTATTATTTTTTTAAAAATCCAAAAACTATTTTTTCGAAAAATTTTTTAGTTTATATTTTTTTAAATGCAAAGCAGCTTCTGCATAAAAATTTTGGTTAAAATCGTTAGAGCCGTTGGTGAGAAATTCAAAAATCAAAAAAACCGTTCTATGACAGGTACCCCTAATAACATTTCCCCCCAAATTTTTTTTTCACCAAAATATAGTCCATGTCCATAATATCACACTTAATTTTTTTTATCAAAATCGTTAGAGCCGTTTTCGAGATAAATAAGATTTTGCATTACGGGTGTATGGGGGGTACCCTTAGTTTTGGAGCTAAAAAAAAAAATTCAATTTGTCCTCTAGGGAATCACCGAAGACCCTTAACTACCGAGTTTGAAGAAAATACGTCCGGTAGTTTAGGCTGTAGTTCGAGGTACAGACATACAGACATACAGACATACAGACATACAGACAGACAGACGGAATTGTCAGACCCACTTTTTTCGTCTTCGCTATCATCGTAATGTCAACTTTGATCAAAATCTCGAGTTCGATTTTTTTTCCAAATGCAGAACTTGCCCTATAGTACCTATATCGCAAGTAAAAATTAATGAAATATTAACTAAGTTCGTTTTATTTTTGACAGAAATATGCATCATAAATGTCAGAATATAAGGTATGCACTTCGAATGAAAAACCTTAGATTTTCTATTTTTCGCTTTGAATGTACATTAAGCTACCGCTCTACCAAATTTCATCATTCTACAGTAATCGGAGATGCTCTATATAAATTAAACATTTTCTCAGAAAGTGGGCGGATACCACGCCCCCTGAATGGAAAACCTCAATTTTTAATTTTATACCAAATTTCATTGTTCTACTGCAATCGGAAGTGTGCCATATAATTTACATCAGTTCTGAGGAAGTGGGCGGATACCACGCCCCTGAATAGAAAACCTCAAATTTTATATTTTTTCTTTATATACAATTTTAACCCCTACCGCTTTACCGAATTTCATCATTTTACAGCAGTCGGAAATGCCTTATTCAACCAACACCAATTCGGAGAAAGTAGGCGGATGCGTGGTATCCCCTGAATGGAAAACCTTTGATTTATTCCTCTGCTTGCATGACAAGACCTACCGTTGTGCAAAATTACAAGATTCTACGATGTCGGGAAGTGCTCCATAATTTTAATGATCTGTCACTCAGAAAATTGAGATTTGGTAAGGCGCCTGTGCCTGACTAGCTTAGCAAATATTCGGAATTTTAAATTTCTGACATTATTGTTACTGAAGATAAGTAGGGGTCAAAAATCGCCTGAGTTGGTTCCTATAAAAAGGGTGTAGTGCAAGAACTTGGCTGGGCACTAGCGTGCCCTTTGATCATGGAGCGTGATTTTATATTGCGAATGCTATCCTGGTGGTGGCGTGAAATTACGCGCACGATTTTACAGTGGGGAGTAGGATAAGATACAAAACAAGTAATAAAAAAGAGAATATATGTATTATTATTAAACTAAGCAGAGACAAATCTAACAAGTACTATCGCTAATCGCTATGCCTATGCTTGAAATGAAAATCGTTCGTCTTCATGGGAGTACTATATAAGTTTTATATTATATTTTTTTACTTTTAAGATTATACTCAACTTTTTTATCCAAATAAAACGAAAGAAGTTTCAATATCATTTACAAAAGTAACTTGTTTTTATCTCCCTTTGTGCTTGAATTTATGTTAACAAAAATCTATACATACAGTTTAGCGCCATTCTTTGCAAACATGAATTTAAAGTGGTGCGGCCGGTATCTCTCTCGTAAATACCCTTCACAATACTCAATACCTTAGAAGATTGAAATCTAAATAATATGTGAAAATTTAATGTTCATTTTTATCGAATCACTATATCAGTTTTGGAATATAATAGATATGTACCAATATTTTAAGACATTTTTTTGAGTTTCAAATGAAACAAATACAATAGTAGATATAAAGGGTTTTCCAATAAGAGGTGTTATTTTGATATTCAAATAAAAGTGGCATTTTTGGAGATAAATGATCGGATGTTTATTTCATTATAAAGAGGAAGGTATGCCGTTAATAATGGAACACAACATCAGCCAAATGGCCGTGTGTGTGTCTTTGCTGATTGGGTCCTTGAAATGCATGAAAATGATCCGGAATTTCATCGAAAAATCATCTTGACTGATGAGGCCCATTTCCACCTCGGAGGCTACGTCAACAAGCAAAACTGTCGCATCTGGGGCTCGGAAAACCCAAGAGTTATTATTGAAAAGCCTCTCCATCCTCAACGCGTGACTGTTTGGTGCGGTTTATGGTCCCGCGGGGTCATTGGACCTTACTTTTTCGAAAATGAGGCTGGAGCAACAGTTACGGTCAATGGATTGCGCTATCGAGAGATGATTAATGATTTTTTATGGCCTGAATTGGATGGTATTGATCTGGACAACGTTTACTTTCAACAAGACGGCGCTACGTGCCACACAAGCAATGAAACCATCGATCTTTTACGGGAAAAGTTTCCGGACCGTGTTATCTCTCGAAGAGGTGATCACAATTGGCCACCGAGATCTTGTGATTTAACACCTTGCGACTTCTTCCTTTGGGGCCACGTGAAAGATAAGATATACGCCAACAGCCCAGCGTCGATTCAAGACCTCAAAGATGAAATTCGTGAGGCTATCGAGGACATAGGGCAGCCACTTTGCGATTTGGTTATGGAAAATTTCATGAAAAGGATATGGTCCTGTAAGCGTGGTCTTGGCGGCCATTTGGCTGATGTTGTGTTCCATTATTAACGGCATACCTTCCTCTTTATAATGAAATAAACATCCGATCATTTATCTCCAAAAATGCCATTTTTCTTTGAATATCAAAATAACACCTCTTATTGGAAAACCCTTTACATATAGTAGATTCTTTATTATACAAAAAATGTTAGGCAATATTTCTTGGCTTACGAATAAGATCATGGCTTTTCTGCCGTCTGCCTGATATGACATTTCATTTTAGTGATAAATAAAAAAAAAACAGTAATAAAATAAAAATAGCTAGTTGTACCAATATTTAATAATCAATGGCCCTTAGTAATATACATTCATAGAATCGGTTTTAAAGTCACTTTTTGTTAGATTAAGAAAAGTTGCTTTTAAAATTTCGTAGTAACAGATCAAATTTAACAACAGTCTTATTTATACCAATAATTGTGACTCATTTTCATAATTTCATTATTGTGAACTGATACACAAACAGATTTCTATTAACCAGATTCGTAAAGTTCTATTGTGATTCTATGATTTTAAATTTAACTTAGTTACAGGAAAGCCGTTTTTAAGTATTTATACTTGAAATTTGTTTTATTTCTACGAATGTTTGGTAAAAATCGAACTTAGGCTAGATTCGGATCTATTACTCAGGGCCAATGACTATAATTATTATAAGCTAACAAAAGTTAGAACGAAGATTTGAGGTAGGTCATAAAGTTTAAGTTTAAAACTTCAACATGTGCTCTTAGAATGTACGAGTAGCTAATAACTTCAACAGAGAGTTCGTTGCTGAAATAGTTCGATTTTGAAGACAACTGGTGATTGAGGTTCCTGTTTGTATTCCTGGACGATGTAGAAGTTGCTCTGGATAGACGCTGGGTGTAAATCTTCTCATCTATTTTTGCAATGACATCTGCAAACATGCCCTGCCATTCATCAATGTTCGACTTCATTAGTGATAAATAAGCTCAATGGGAATGGGCCATTTTATACCATTCCTTGAATGGAGAGGTGTTAGTTTGCAGAAGTCTTACCATTATAGACTTGTGAAGACTTCTTCCACTTCTTTCATAGCTGGCTTTCAGATTTTATATGTACAGAGGCATTATACCAGATTCCACACAGATGGCATAGTTTTGCGTTGAATTAGGCAGTCTGAATAAACATTTAAAGAAATATCTCTGCAGCGTTTCAAAGACCTCGAATAATATATAACCAAAAACCTGGGCACCATAGCACATACATACACTGTGGCCACAAGCAAAAACCGCTTAAGTCCAAAAATTCAATTTTCGAGGAAAGCACTTTGAAACTTCTTTTTAAGTCTGGAAAAAAAGAACCATTTAAAAAACAAAAACGGTACGGATTTTAATAGAAGACTTCAATCTTATTTGTTTAAACTATTTTTCTTTTTTAAATTTCTTTATTTTTAATTTTATTGCAAAAAAACGTTTTTAAGTTGTTTTTCCAAAAGTAATTAAACACCTTGTTGCTTGCCTATGTCACTTAAGCTTTTATTGCAAACTGAAAATTTTCGCCCATGTTTTCTTACATAAGATAAAAGATAAGCTGTTTCTGGTCATCATTTTTTTTATTTGTATCAACTTAAGCGATATTTCTTTTCGAAAAGCATATAATTTAAAATGTATTAAAAACGTAACTCACAGTAACAAAAAAGGAAAAACTCGTATTAAGTAAAAAATAGCCAATTTAAGTTAGTAAATAATTAATTGAAAAAAATTATAAATAAGAAAAAGTATTTAAACTCCATTTTTTGTCTGGATCCATTAAGTCAGAATGTATTTCAGCTTCGGGTTGCATTTCTGTGTCTAGGTTATTATAAAATTCATGAAACGAATGATCAATAAACGGAAGAAGTCTTTGAAGCGCAGCTTTTTTACGCTTATTACATTGATAGCTGGTGAGTTGGGAATTTCACACCATTTGAGTGAGTCAATACCATGTTTTAAAACAGTGGGTGTTGAAAAATGCTGATTTTTACCCAGAATTGTTTTGTATTCAATTTTACCAACTTTGTTCACGTTATTCCATATACAAAATTGTCTCGGCTGCTCCACAAAAGTTTTGTTTTTGAAACACAAACATAGTCAAAATCGGACAAAATTAAACCAATCGTGAGGATGATGAATCGGTACCTTTTTTGGTTTCTTTTTTTTTTTTTGTAATTCATGATCTACGTTACACTCCATATGATTTTGACATGACTATTAAAGCTTGTGATCTATAACCTCAATGCTGGACTTGGCTTTCAAAATTTTAACAACATCGTGCCCACAAATAAATTCTTATTTTGACCGCCAAATGGAACTATGGAAAATCAAATGTCTTGTTTATCGTCGCCGCCAACTGCCGTTTGTTTGTAAAAGCTTTCTGAATTTCGGAGGGACGTTGTTTGCAGACACTGTTGAAGGTTAAATCCAAAAACCAAATACAAATATTTACAAGATATGTCAGATGGTATTCTAGAAAACTTTCAGTAGCATCGAAGCATTGGGCCTTGTGAATAAAAAAAAAGTTAAAGCTTTTTTTGGAGGAAGCTAAAGCCAACTAGTCATAGCTTTTACTAGCAGCTAAAGCTAAACAGTTCTAGCTTAAGCTTTGTTTTATGTGAATAAAAAAATGATAACGCTAAATAGCTTATGCTAGAAAATTCTAGCTTAAGCTTCGTAATTTAAGCTGTTCGTTTTTTTATTCACAGGTTTCGACTAGGTAGCTTTAGCTAAAACTGTTACATGTATGACCGAAAGGAAAGTTTTTTGCCTCAATTTGTTATCTGTTCTACAGGGCAAGTATTGGTTTCGGCTAAAAAATGTTTTTAACATTTCGTATGTAAGTTTCTGGGTCTATTGGTTCACAGTCCTATTTTTTGAGATTTCCCTTATGTTTAATTAACAACTCGCACAAGTTAATACTGAAAATAAGACCTAGTCAAAGCTTTCTAGACAGGTCGAAAAAATCTTGAAATTTTTGTAGCTTTAACTATAATATTCTAGTTTAAGCTATTTTTATTCACACAAATTGAAGCTTAAGCTAGGAAAACAAGCTAAAGCTAAATGAATTTAGCTTTGGCTATTTTAAAATAGCTATTACTAGAAAACATCTTTAACTAGCTAGCTTAAGCTTATTTTTATTCACTAAAAATCAAGCTTTTACTTAAAAATCCAAGTTTTAGCTTTAGCTTTTTTTTTATTCACAAGGCCCATTGTTTAAAGCACTTTTGACAGACAAGAATCTTTTCTTTCTAGTAGGTAATAAACAAAGTACTTTATATGAAGCCGTCGGTTTCGAGGTCGAATATGACTTTTTTCAATGTCTGTTTCTTATCTTCTATTTCTATTTAAGTTCCGATCAAAAAAAATTCTTTGGTAGAACGTCCCTAATTCCCAATATGATTTAAAGATTTCCTTCCGTTTTTTAAAACTAATTTTGTCCATATTATGTAAGATGCTCACATTTTCCTGCCTCAATCACTCCCGGTTTTCGAGTTTATGATTCACCTCTGTTTCTTTTTTTTTTAGAATCACTTTACTTGAATAATATTCCGATTCGTTTTTAACTGTTTTATGTGGGATAGGAAATGTCCATGTCTTCAGAAATGAAAATATGAAAACACACATTCATAAAACTTGATATACAAAATTTACTCAAATCACTTTCTTTTTCAAATTTATCGCCGTTGCCGTTCTTGAAATATATTAACTTCACGTTGCCTAAAACGCCTTTTCGAGCTGTATTCAAAATGTGTAAGGGTCAGGACTCATATTGTTACACTTTCCTAATTATCACTACTTAGTTACCAAATTTTCGGTTTGTAGCGAGTACCTCCAAAAAAAGTATTTCCTAGACTAATTTTGACTCTCTGAACAAGAAAATGGCACTCATTTATTTTTCCAAAGAAGCGTTTGCGAGATATGAGCAAAAAAATCTGCTTTTTTGTTTAGCGTGTTTCGAAAAATTGAGATTGTGTGTAATTAAAACACCCAGGTACTTAAATTCTTGGACAACTTCAATATCCACTTTATTATAAAATTTTCTTCGGGCTACCTTCTCCTTTGCCTGTGTATTTACCATGCCGAATGCTGTTTTAAAGTTTACGAAGTAAGCGTGTAATTTTTTCTTTTGAAATGGAAACGTGTGTTGTGTTGAATGATGAATATGCAGTTAATGCTGACTGTCCAGACTTAGAACTGCAGAAAATCTAATAACTGCAGGCTATACAAATATAGGCGCCAAATTTTAGCTGAATTAGTATGATGTTAAAGCTGTTTTAGTATGAAACTAGATTAAAACGACGATTTTGTAAATTTTAATCGAGTGTAGCATCATACTTTCTCTACCCTTTTACTAAAGTTAAAACCATCGAATACCTATTTTATTTTTTAGTATCGTGTTAACTTCATATGACCTTTTGACATTTACAAACATCAGAACAGGTCTGTTTACTTAGTTGTTTGCACGAACTGTCTTTGTTTTGGGTGTGTCCAGAAGCAATTTTTTAAAAAAATTTCTTTAGTACAGTATCTACTAATACACTAATACTAACCTGTTTAAAATTTTGAGCCATAGTTTTTAAGTTTCTTTTCAACAAAATTGTTGTATTTTTGGATTATGCACGTGTATTTCATTAATGGCTCAAGAATTATAATTTTTTTAAAAGCTCAGCAAATCCCTCAGTCCTTTGTTAATTCAATTTGTTATCGCCAAGGGGCTAAAAAAAACTCGGTTGCACAGTGATCATTTTATACTATTACTCAAAGAATTCGAATAAAAACTTAACATAACTCATTTAAGGAACATGAAAACAGGATGCATTATTAACCCACCGTTTCATTTTTAAATCGATTTATTTTTAATATGTAAAGTTTTGTACTTGTTTCCAGAGCAGGAAGATGATTTTGAGATGTCATTAGCTTTTATAATTTGTTGATGAATTTTGCCTGATTCAAACGTACAAAGTTTTCAAAGAACATTTTTAGAAAATACGTTGGTATGGTCTTTAATTGGAATAGTGAAGTTGAGGTCCTTGTAAGTATTCATAAGCAATTTTTGTATTGAAATAATACTCGTAAATCAGCGTAAAGCTTCAGGCTGTATAGGTTTAAAGAAGATATTTCAAACTTATTATTTGTCTTTAATCAAAACAACATACAGACATTATTAAAAAAAAAAGATCTGTTGCTGGTATGCTGTCAAACTACATTACTATACAATATACATGTGCTTTGCATGATCGCAAGCAGCCTCATCTCAGTCAAATGGAAAATCGTATTATCCTCCCGATACTCTAAGTCAATCGATACCTTCGATTGATTACTTCACCTTTAAAGAATAATAAAGCAAAATGCAAACGCAACAAAAATCCAGCGGTTGGTTCACTCACCGGTGTTCTCACATATTAAGCTCACTTGAGTGTAAAGGCATTTGTCGACTAGTTTGAGTATCAAATTCCGCTATGGGAAATATTCAAAAAAAAATGAAGGTATAACTTTTACGATTTGCCAGTGTGTATAAAATAATCATAACAGCTTCACACGAGTTATAAAATATTACAAAATAAAAATTGGAAAAGCTGTTTTTAGGAATCATAAAAAGAACATAAGATAAGAAGTTTATTTTTATTTAAAGTTGCAATATATTATATGGTAGGTTAATTGGTATGAAAGTATATTATATATATGTACATGTAAAAAATAGATCTAATATCCGTATCCGTGTATTCTCTCTTACACTCGTATATATATATTTTTTTGAGAATTAAGTTTTAATATTTTAATATTAATAATTTTATTTTATATTTTAAGCCTAAAGTGTAGGATTAACTTTAGTAACGATAATTTCAAAATTTGTGCTAAGATATGTACATATATGTACCTATCCGAAATAGTTGTTTGTCAATTTAACGTCTAACTAGCGTATTTACATACTTATAGGTATCTATGCGCAGTGCACATATTTTAAAAACATTAGAGAAAAAGAGAATAAACAAATAGAGAAAAGAAAAAGTGCAATAATTGATAAACATTGCTAGAACCGTGCTTCCTAAAATCACCTTTGTCGGTAAATTTATCGCAACCACCACCGAAAATGATTCAATGATATGTACTCCATCACAACTTTCTTCGTCCACAAGCAACAAGCAACAACCCATTGCTAAAGCAATATCAACATTCGACATCCAGTGACAATATTCTCTCCCGATTGGTCGAGATGTATACAAATCAAATATGTAAGGGTGTTCGCAAGAAGCAATCTTGAACCTAAACATAAAAATTGATGGTACATATTTGACTTTTGATAGTTTCATGGACGAATAGATCTTTGATATTGTCATTTTCTTGAATATTACCGCAGAGTAGAGTATCACATAGGCTACAAGATGAAACAAGACGAGACTTTTTAGTTTAATTTTTTGGAATTGTTTTATCAATTCGAAGAATTTTGAAAGAGTTTAAAAATGTTTTACAATTGGTCCATGTTTTATACGTGATCCAGTTAGGTATATGGATATATTAAAATGGTAAAACATCAGTTACTCGTACATATGTATTTTTTGGTATAGTATTTTATGACTGAATATTAAAGTGTTAGGGCTCTGAAATTGGGACTAACTAAAGTTTTAATAAAATTACTTTCAGTATTTTATAGTAAGTTTTCAGCTGTTATACGCCTCGCTAATATCGTTGGCATCGATTCCTTTGCCTTTTTGAAGAGCACACATTGAAGTAGACACAAATTAAATCGTATAATTTCTCTGAAACTGATTTTATTAAAATAAATAATTTTTTATATGATATTGATTGGTTAAATGAATTTATGTTTCTTGATTTGAAAAATATGTATAAGCGCTTCATTGAAGTTATATCAATGGGTTTTGATAAATTCGTTCCTTATTCAATTAAAAAAAAACATCGGGTTCACCTTGGATTAATAAACAGCTTCGCGACTTAAAGAGAAAGAAACAAATCAAAAAATCAATCAGATTATGAAAATTTTAGTAAATTACGTAAAGAATTTGTAGTTCTTAGTAAGTTTCTATACAGAGCTTATATAATTATTGAATATTGAAAGCAATATCAAAAACAATAGTAAATCGTTCTGGTCTTTTGTCAATTCCAAAAGAAAATCAGTAGGGATCCCAAATACCATGTTTTTCAGAGGTGTTGAATCATCGGATTTAGAGTCGACAGTCGAATTTTTTGCTAACTATTTTGAGTCGGTTTACTCTCATTCGGGATTTAAAAACAGTTCACTGAATAACGTAAAAACTGGGATTGATATTGGGTCGATCGAGTTAAGTAGTGCAAAAGTTAAATCCGGGATGAAATCACTTCAATCTAATTATAATTCTGGACCGGACGGCATTCCTCCCGCAGTGCTTAAAAATTGTTGTGATTCCATCTGTACCCCTTTACTTATCATTTTCAACAAGTCCCTCCATGAAGGTATTTTTATTGAAGAATGGAAGCTCTCTTACTAGACTCCTATTCATAAATCAGGCTCCAAGAACGATGTAGAAAATTACAGGGGTAGATATTTGTAAACTTTCCGCAATTCCCAAATCGTTTGAAAGTATGGTTAAAACTAAGCTTGATTTTCTTACAAGTGAATATCTATCAGAAGTACAGCATGGTTTTGTTTCCGGTCGGTCGTCTATAACCAATCTTACTTATTTTACTTCGTATGTCACTAACGCTATGGAACAAAAATTTCAATTGGACGCAGTGTACACTGACTTAGTAAAGCCTTTGATTCTGTGAACCACCAAACACTTTTGAATAAACTTCAGATTTTTGGTTTTCATTCTCACTTTCTTCATTGGTTATCATCATATTTATGTTTAAGAACACAACAAGTCAAGATTGGAGACACTTATTCAAAAGAAATTCAGTGTATATCAGGTGTTCCCCAAGGTAGCCATCTGGGGCCGCTCCTTTTTATAATTTTCATTAATGACATTGTCTCGGTCTTTAAGTATTGTGAATGTTTATTATATGCGGACGCTCTCAAACTATTTTTAAAAGTTTCGAGTTCGGATGATTGTCAACTCATTCAACCTGACATTGATTCCCTATCTGACTGGTGTCAGATAAATGGGCTGAAATTGAATATCAAAAAGTGTAACGCGACTTCCTTTTCCAGAAAATCTCAAAATGTGTTATTCAACTATGCAATAGAATCTGTGACTTTAGATAGGGTTTCAATTCAATTGTTAAAGACTTAGGTGTTATATGGTACTTGATTCTTCACTTACTTTTAAAAGTCATCTCGATTATTTGGTTCCAAAGGCCAATTCGCTGGTAGTTTTCATAAAACAAAATGGAAAAGACTTTAGAGATCCTTTTGTGTTATTATCCCTGTTTACATCTCTTGTCAGATCACTTTTAGAATACGCAGATGTTATTTGGAGCCCCATTTATAAAGTTCATTCTGATCGGATTGAAAAAGTCCAAAGACGATTTACGAAATATACATATATTTAAAAAATGGGATGGAATTTCAGCCCTAGTTATGAAGCTAGATGCGAATTACTTGGAATTAAATCATTACAATCAAGAAGGCAAATTCATAGCATAATGCTTATTAGAGACTTACTATACTACCATATTAAATGTCCAGCACTTTATGCTCCCGCTAGGTCTATGCGAGCTAGAGTCTTCTTATTCCAAAGAACTCATACGACAAATTATGGTTATAAGGAAACTTTATCAAGATCCATTGCTTATTTCAATGAAGTATCTTCAAATATTGATTTCCTTAGTCTTAATCGTAATACATTTAAAACCGAGATATTATATTTATTCACTTTTTAATTTTGCTCTTGGAGTGCTGATATCTGTTAGCAGCTGTAATATTGCTTGTAGATAAATTTAATAATAAATAAATAAATAAATTCAGTAATGTTAGTGGTGCCCTTAAAGGTTTTGTTTAGGTGCAAAAATTGGCTTACAGAGAAATAAAAGGGTATCATAGATAATACCCTCGAAAAGTATTTGTATACATGACAGTTATGCAATAGGTCTATAGTTAGTGATATGTATATTATGATTATGAAAAAATCTTTCCAAAGCTTGGGCAAGACTCCGATTCTAACAGACAGTTGGAAGAGGGAAGTGAGAGGCTGGGCTAAGTGTATAATGCATTTTTTTTAACACAATAGAAGGAAGACCATCAGGACCCTAGGAAAAATCGTCTTTGAGGAGTTTCATCTTATTGCTCACTGAATCAATGTCAATAATTATAGATACGAGTATTTAAGGGTTCTGCACAAAACCATTCATGTAATTGAAACAGCAAGGATCTACCTCAGTATTGTCACACGAAAAAGGCGTAAAAAACTCAGCAAAAAGATTGGATATAGTTGTTGGGTCAGCAGACGAAGAATCAAACAATTTTTAATACTAAAGGTTAACCATCGGACAACGGCAACACTTAAGAAATTATGGTATAGCTTTTCTTAAAGCCATACAAATCCATTCTTTTGTTGCATTTTTAAATCAAGTTGTCTAACTTGATATTTTTAAAATAAGTTCCAAAATCAAACTTTTGTCAAGAATTCATGGTATTTTATTTTGAAATCAAATTGTCGTAATTTTATTTTTTTGAAAAATTGAGTTTCAAACATAAAATTTTACTCAAGTCGATTTTGCATCAAGAATGTATCAAGAATGTTATTAAGTTATTAAGTACTATTTTTGTATATATAACCTATAGTATTATCTTTGTATATATGATGCTATGAGTGCAATAGTGGCGTAACCCACTTTTTTCAAAAATGAGTTTTTGATAAAAATGGGTCTCTTAATATATCTATTTTAATACAAAAATAGTTTTATGCAGCTATCTACACTCAAAACTAGATGGCACTCAAAAAGGTGTTATTGCATTTTATAATTTGATCATATTTTGAGTGCAATAGTGGCGTAACCTTCATACTTCTCTTAGAAAAAAATTATTATGTATTCTGACCAATGTGGGGGCCAAAATAGAAATATAAAACTTTCACTGTTGTGCCAATTTCTGGTATCACATCCCGATTTTATGGTTGAAGAAATCGACCATAAATTTTTAGTTAGTGGCCATTCATATTTGCCATGTGACCAAGATTTTGGTATAATAGAAAAGAATAAAAAAAATTATAAGGATATCTTCGTCCCAGATGATTGTGTTAACATCATTTCCTCGGCCAGAAAGAGAAACCCATTTGAAACTGTGAAAATAACTACATCTGTTTTTTTTCCACAAAATTTATCGAAGAAAATATCACAAATAGGAAAATGTCCATTTCAAATTCCAAGGTTGAATGGCTTAAAATTCAGTGGTTACATTTCGAAAAAAGTAAACTATTTTCATTTTTTATAAATATTATAATGAAATTGATGTTTTACTCGAAGAGGTAAATGTAAAAAAGAGACAATCCGTTAAAAATATTAAAAAACTCAACCAGCTTAAACAACCTAAAATAAACGATAAAAAAAGAAAGACTTAATTGAACTGCTTTAATTTATACCACCAATCCATCACTCTTTTTATAATAATTTAAAAACGTCAACAAGTATTCCAGTGGAAATATTTGACAATTTATCAGACGATAAAAATGTACATATAATTTTTTGTTGTTAAAATATGAACTATGAGAGAAATAAAAAAAATATTATAAGCTTGGCGTAACCTTTCTTTTTTCTTTATTTTTACAGAAAACCATGAATGGAATTTAAAAAAAAAAGCTTGCCCTACAAAATATGCCCTTTTTCAAACAAAAAATGTTTTAAGAAAACCTCTTTCTTAAATCTCTCGTAGCTCTAAAGTGAATTTTATGGGTTACGCTACTATTGCACTGACAGCCTCTATAACCTATATACGAGTAGTATTATCATGGAACGTGATTTTGTATTGCGAACTCTAGCTTAGTGATGGCGCTGAAATAAGTGCTAGATCTTACAGTGGAAAGTAGGAGCTTTGGATTTTGTGATGTTTCAAGTCTCAACAGACTTACATAAAAAAGGCGAAGTCAGAGGCCTCAATTCTATTTAACAGCAATTCCAAACCTTTTAAATTGATACTTCAAGACATTCATCATATTATTTGTAAACTTTTTTTTAGTTAATGTTGCTTTTTAGAGTTAATAATGAACCGATTGCTTTGAAATAAGACTCAAGGATGCCAATATGTTTTTGTTTTGTTTTGTTTACAAACTGAAAAATATTTGAGTTGGTTTTTTTCTAACACGAAAAACATGCAATAAATAGAAAAAAGTTTGTTTGCTTATCATTTTAAGCTTCTAATAGAAAAATTCAGCCGAAAATAATAAATACTTTTTCTTATATAAAATACTTTTTTTTTCTTTTTTTTTTATCCGATGGAAATCTTCAAAAGACACTCGGTAAGAATCGGTACCGAGTAGTGTGGGACTCTTACCGCACTAAAACCACCGGTGAATCAGGACCAATCTATGAAAGATCGACAAATGATTTTTATTTCTTAATTTTTAAATCGCATTGGGGGAAGTTTAAAGAAATAACACTTTCCCATAGCTTTTAGACCATCAGCTCATGAGGCTTGGTTCTTCTTAATCTCCGAACATTGTCTCGTACATTTAATACGGTCTCCATTTCGGAGTTAGTATGACTTTGCAGTCGCTGATTGTGTGATACAGCGTGTTTCTTAACCACTTCTGTAACCATTTCAATTTGAAGGTCACGATGTAGATCGCTATTTTTTATATACCAAGGGGCATTTATTATTCCACGAAGGACCTTGCTTTGGAATTTTTGGATGGGTTCAGCATTTGTTTTCTTTGTACAGCCCCATAGTTGGATGCCATATGTCCAAACGGGTTTCAATACTTGCTTATATAACATTAGTTTGTTCTGGATAGATAGGTCAGAGTTCTTTCCTAGTAACCAGTACATTTTTCTGTACTTTAAGTTTAGTTCTTCTCTTTTCTTTTTGATGTGCTCTTTCCATTTAAGCTTTGCATCCAAATTCATTCCAAGGTATTTGGCGGTATTGGAGTAAGGTACTTCTGTACTGTTTATAAATATTGGAACATTGTTTATGTTTTTGTTTGTAAAGTTTATATGCGTCGATTTTGTTTCGTTTAATTTGATACGCCATTTCTGCGTCCAATCACTAACTTTATCGACTGCCTTTTGCAATTTTTGTGTAGCCTTCGTAACGGATTTATCTGGCACCAGTATTGCAGTATCATCAGCAAAGGTCGCCATGATAGCGTTGTTGTCCACTGGAATAACCCTTGTATATAACAGATACAGGGTTGGTCCTAGGACACTTCCTTGTGGTACACCGGCTTCAATTTTCTTAAGTTCCGAGTAATTTTGGTCGTACCGTACTCTAAAGAGTCGATTCGTAATGTACTAGGATTTCAGTACTTCGTAGTACTGCCTGGGAAGGTCCCTATGCAGTTTGTACTCAAGTCCCAAGTGCCAAACCTTGTCAAAAGCTTGAGCAACATCTAAGAATAAAGCAGAACATACTTGTTTTTCTTCAAGTGCCTTTTCCACAACATCCGTAATTCGATGCACTAGGTCTATCGTGGAATGTTTATTACTAAATCCAAATTGATGGCTTGGAATTAGTCTTCTTTCTTCAATTATTTTGCTAAGCCTTTTCAGTAGCAGTTTTTCAAAAACTTTTGCCATGATTGGTATAAGCGATATTGGTCTGTAAGATGTTACTTCTGTTGGTGGCTTACCTTGTTTAGGTATAACAATAACTTCCGCAATTTTCCAATGATGTGGCACATATCTTAGTTTAAGGCATGCGTTTATTATAAATTGGAGTTTCTTGAAGGCTATTAGAGGCATTTCTTTCAAAACCTGAGCAGTTATAAGATCGTACCCTGGTGAGTTTTTGTTAGACAACTTATGTTGACACATGCTTCTTACTTCTTTGAGCGTGACAGAAGGTATTTCACATTCGTCGTTTCTGTCAACAAACTGTAAAGGATCTGTAGCTGTGTTTGCTGGGAATGGCTTGAAAACATTCGCGAGATGTTCAGCGAAGAGATCAGCCTTTTGTTTCGGGTTTCCGATCCATTTACCATCTTGAGATTTTATTGGCGGGTTTTGTGTCTGAGGTCTTTTTAGGCGCTTAGCTGCTTTCCATAAGGAGTATTCAGTAGAAGCATCCGTCGTCAGACTTTTCAGGAATCTACTTAGTGACTCATTTTTAAACTCACAGATTCTTTTTTTTAATTCGTTGTTATTTGTTAAAACGGTTAAAAACTACCTTATCATCTGGGAATCTCGTGGTTTGCCATTTTCTTCTAGCTCTTCGTTTTTCCAATATCAACTCCTTTATTTCGATAGGATATTTTATACCTTTTTCTCTCGCGTTCGAAATAGTTGGAGTACTTTCTTCTGCAGCCTGCTGCACATCAGCAATAAATTATTCTACTTCATGATCAATTTGTTCAATTGTTTGCATAGGGGATCTTAGGTTTATAAAACTTTCAAGTTTGTCTCTGAATTCGTTCCAGTTTGTTCTGTTATTCACGAGCTTGGGATTACTTTTTTCTATTATTTCTGCTTCGCTCAGTGATAAAATTACTGGAGTATGATCTGACGATAAATCGTAATTACCTTCGACACTTATATGATTTCGTTTAATACCTTTAACTACGAAAAAGTCTATAAGGTCTGGTATTTTGTTAGTATCAGATGGCCAATATGTTGGCGAACCAGAAGAATAAAATTCACAGTTGTATTTTCGGCCTGCTTGGTATAGCCGTTTACCTTTTGTTGTTATGAGCCTAGATCCCCATTGGGTGTGTTTAGCATTGAAGTCGCCACCAACAAGGAAGTTATGTCCTAACAAATGTATGAGTTCTGCATAGTCTTCTTCAGTTGGAGAGCGCCTAGGAGGGCAGTATATAGCTGCTATTTTAAATTCTTTCTTTTTTATACCAATACCAATATAAAATACTAGTTTTGATTTAATAAATAAATTTGGTGGTGCAACAGCTCGAAGAGAACCAGGACCTAGTGACTTCCAACTCCCAACCATTCCTGTGTGCCTGTGCGACCTACCAGGAATGGAGGGCACCGAACGGCTAATGGGCAGCACTTTTCATGACAAGAGGTTTTAAAAACATAACAATTTTAATTTGGTTTATAAATAAATTTCAAATAAATAAAAAAGCAGAAAATAAAGATTCAAAATAATATTTAAACGTCTTTTTCAAGACTTTTTTAAAAAACACGAATACAAAAAAATATAAACAAAAATTTGAAATATATTTAAAAAATCTTATTTACTGCAGTAGTACACGGTTAAAAATTCTGGGATGTTTTTTAATACGGCCCTCGTATTACAGCCGTATGCAATACATGAATAATTTGTTTTTAATATTCCAACTTTATTAAACATTTTTTGTAATAATTTGGTATTAAAACTCAGTACATATCCCACTAAAATGTTTTTTTTAATACTTTTCCACTAAACTTTAATCTTCAAATATTAAAATATAATTTTTCTATATTATAATGTATTACCATTATTATGTAAAACTTATATTTCAATAATTTGTTATTTGATTTTAGTAAAATATCTGGTTAAAAGTGACCATAATAAAATAATGTATTGAAATTTAATATTTGATTTTATTAAAATTCAATAAATTTTGTATTTAGCGCGAAACTCTCGGCTGTATTACACTTTTGGAACGGTACATTCTAATACACAACAATACTTATCTTTAATATGTCAGTATTAGATTTATGTAGAAACTGTATAATAAAATAAAGTATTGGAATTTAATATTTGATTGTATTAAAATTCAATAAATTTTGTATTTAGCCCGAAACTCTGGACTCAATGCTCAAGAAATACTTTTTAACTCGTACTTGAATTGAATATCGAGGTATTAATTTTGAACACATTAATATTAGATTTTAATACATATGTAGGTATTGATTTTTAATATGTATAATTTTGTCGAAAGAAAACTCCGTTAGTTTGTTTCAACACGTCGGCGTCGTCGGTCGGCAACATGGAGTTCCTAATGGAAAATTTAGTTGGGATTTACATTAAAGTGAAAAACGTGGAAAAAAATACAATCATTTAAAAAATCAGACGCATGAATCATCTGAATCCTTAATTGTTTCAAATGAAGATATCCTTCTTTCAAGTAAGTAATAAATAGCAAGTTTAAGTGCCATATATTTATTTCCTGGAGAGCGCAAGCCGTGCTAATTTATGTAATTTTTTTTTGTTTTAGTCTTGGAAAACGAAAAACTGGTGAACGGATTTACTTCGAAAGATCGAGACGGTGTGCTGATTCCAGTGGATTCCTTGTGCGATATAGTGCGGCAGTATTCAGGCTGTGCCTGCTTCCTTGTGGTTCTTGACACTGCTGATGGAGAGCCTCCTATAATCAAATAAGTGAAAATTTGAAAAAACAAGAAGCAGCAATTGGGAGCTCTCTTCTTTTATACAAAGAAGTAAGTAACTTTTTCAATAGTAAATTTAATGTACCTATATAAATAAAATTTTCCTAATTTTACAGGGATTAAAAGCACTTATAAAAACAAGCACAGCGGCATACATTTTGGATGAGTACGCTAAAGGATTCTTCTCGAAGGGCGTTAGTGATGGCGGGAGCTGAGTATCTGCTATTAATTTTAAATACTATCTGGGTTCAAAAGTAATCCATTCAAATCTTATAAATAGTATTGAAATTTAATAAATAGGTATTAGTTTTCAATACTATGTGGGTTCAAAAGTAATCCAATGAAACCTTAAATAGTATTAAGATTTAATAATCTTGTATTACATTTAAACCCTCTTTGGGCTTAAAACGAGTAAAAAATATATTCAATTTAAATGAAAAAATATATGTTTTCAATATCCAGCGTATTAAATTCTAATATAAATGCATTTAAAACCAATACAAGAAGTGATGAATTTTATTTTTTTGGTTTAAATACTAATACTTATGCGTGTTACTATTTAATAATACGAACTTGTTTTTTAATACAAAACAGTATTAAAATTGAATATGTATTCTATTGAGTTTGAAAATCAAATATATTCAAAGTATTACATTTAAATACCATTTTGGACTGGTCATATATGCAACCCAAAAAATATTAAATTTAACGCCAGGATTTTTAACCGTGTAAGTATAATTATTTATTTTATATAGGTATTGTATATAATATGTATGTATAATGTACATAAATGTTCTTGTAAGAATTGATAAACAGGAAGAAAGTTGTAATCAAACTTGAAAGTCACAACTCCAAAAAAAAAGGAATCAATAATTGACCTTGAGCCAAATTTTGGACAAATATCAATTTTAAAAATAAAAAAGATCAATAAGAAAGAAAACACTTAGAAGAATCTTACCTTTAATTATTGTATTTTATGATTTTTGAAAGCACCAAACATAAAAGAACTGTTCAAGAAAAATGGTTTTTTAGAGGACGAACTATTTGAGATAGTTAGTGAGTATACGTACTCAGGATTCTTGATGACTTACAAGCTTGATATCCGCTCACATGTTAAAGAAAAATGTGCTCCAGCCAAATTTGCAATAAATCTTATTTGGAGCAATTTATTATGAAACAAATATGTTGACGCTATTTCAAAATTTAAAGTGTTTGATGCAATCATAAAATAAAATGCACGACTGGGTCGCACGAACTTGCTCCTATGTAATAGACTAGGAATTTTAAAAACGAATGTTATTAGAGAAAACTGTTCATAAGGATAAAATGAATTTTTTTTAATTCTTTAAGTAGTAAGAGATAAAAACAGAATGATAATACTTACTTACTTACTTAGGTCCTCGGACCTATTACGTCCGTGTGGTTCCCCTTGCGGGGCATAGGGCCTCCACTACTCCTACGCGCCATCGTGTACGGTTTCTGGAGATGTACCTCAGCTCTCTCCAACTCTTCCCCAGTTGTGCTGATTCCTCTTCGACCGTTCTTCGCCAAGTACTTCTGGGTCGGCCCACTCCTCTGCCTCGCTGCGTGAGAGGGTTCCATTGCATCGCTTGACTCGCAATGCACTCGTGGCCTTTTCGAAGCGTATGTCCAATCCACTGCCACTTACGTTTTCGTATTATAGAGTCGATGGGTTCCTGACCTGTCCTCGCATGAAGTTCATCATTGGAGATACGGTTAGGCCAGAAAATCCGCAAGATGTTTCGCAGACATCTATTTACGAACGTTTGCAGCTTTCTTGTGACAGTGGGTGTTACTTTCCATGTACTGCATCCATAAAGAAGCACGGATTCTACATTGGAGCGGAACAGTCGTAGCTTGGTCTTTAGGCTTATAGAGTTGTTTCTCCATATTTTGGACAGCATTCCGAACGCAGCCTTTGCTTTCCCGATTCGGCTGGTTATGTCTAGTTCGGTCCCGCCATCAGTAGAGACAATACTCCCAAGGTATTGAAAACTCTCTACCGTCTCTACTGGTTGTCCAGAAATATCTATTTGAGTAGATGAGGAAGTTCCAAGGCTGATCCTTTTAGTTTTTGCCGTATTGATCTTAAGCCCGACGGTTTCGGCTTCTCTCTCCACCCTTGTTGTCATTTGATGGAGATCCATGATCCTATGAGAGAGTAAGTAGTGGTTCCTTAAAAAAATAAGCTTTTATGTACAAAATTTTTAAAACATTTTTAAGAAAAAATTTTGGTACGCCAACCTTAAGTTTTTATTATTGTACGAATAAAAGTCTAATTTCCAAAAAAAAAATACTAAGCCGTTCTTGAGATATCGAATTTTTACCAAAAAAAAAAAATTACTTTTTTTTCTAAAAATTGAAAAAATATTTTTTCTTAAGTTTTTAAATGCAATGTTTTTTAAACTTTTTAGGAGCTTTTTTATAAAAAATTTAATTAAAATCCGTTAAGTCGATAATGAGAAATTCAAAATTCGAAAAAATCGTTCTATGGTAGGTACAGTCAGTAATATCTAGATTTAAATTTTTTTTTATTAAATTATAAATTGTAAAGATTAATCAAAAGAAAAAAAAATTTAGCAAAATTCTCGGAACCATTTTCAAGAAAAATGCGATTTTCGAAAACCATTTTTTAAAATTTGTATGGAAGGTACCGTTAGTTTTAAATAAAACAAATTTTTTTTTCTCAAATCTTGTAGATTATATTAAGAAACTTTTATTTGCCAAGTTTGAAAAAAATCGAGCATGGGGTTTTCGAAATATTGAGATTCCAAAAAAAATTTTTGAATTTTTTTTTAAAAATCCAAAAAATTAAAAATTGAAAATTTGAATATGTAGTAATATTCAAACTTTGGAGGAGCTTTGACATAAAAAAAATTATTAAAATCGGCTGTACCGTTTTCGAGAAAATCAAAAACAAAAAAAATGGACCCAGGGGGGCTACCGAAAATAACAATTTTTTGTAAATTTTTTTTCAACCATTAGCTAGTTTTTACCAAATGAAATTTTTGGAATTTTTTTTAAAAAATTCTGTGAGACAGTTTTTGAGAAAAAAAAATATTTATAAAATTTCGAAAAAAAATCGTATGGCAGGTACCGTTATTTTTGGTCTTAAAAAAAATAGAAAAAAACGTCCGGGGGTAAAAAATTAAAACCCATATCTATCAAGTTTGAAGAAAATCGGCCCAGCCGTTTAGGCTGTAGTCGAACCGACAGACAGACAGACAGACAGACAGACAGACAGAATTGCGAGACCCACTTTTTTGGTCTTCGCTATCATCGTAATGTCAACTTTGATCAAAATCTCGAGTTCGATTTTTTTTACGAATGCATAACTTGCCTTATATGTAGTACCTATAAGTCGCAAGTAAAAATGTCTTTGTTATGCAAACCACCAAATATCAATGATTTTGCCATCTATCACCGTTTAAAGAATGGAACGAGTTAGCTGATCAACATTGTTTAAATCTCGAGCTCAACAATACAGCCCTGTCCGAATGGCAGGCCGTATTCTACAGATGCAAAGATAGACAAATAACTATTTTAACGAAACACTTTATTCCAATAAGCCTTATATTTAAAGCTAGTCCAGAGAGTATAGGCTCCATAGAGCTGACCTTTGCCCGATATGTAGTTTGTGCAACCGGAATTAAATTGAAGATTTGTACCACTTTATAGCTATTATGTCCAATACTACAAGAAATCGGCAGGTTTTATTTTTCAAAAAGCATTCTTACACTCGAAGATACAAAGCAGATTTTAAATGGAAATTCAGGTTGGAAAAGTCTTTGTTACTTTATTAGTCATGCATTAGGTTATCGTAGAGTTTTGTAGATTAATAAAAATAGGTAATTTTATAAATGAAATATCCTTTTTTTTTATCTTTACATAAATGTAAGTTATATTTCTTTCAATTAATATTTGTTTTTTAATTCATCATGTCTTTTAATCTAATTTCAAATGTAAATTTAAACTTTAACTTTTTTTTATTAAAAAACTCGAAATAAGTCGATTGAGGCAGACGGAAAAATTGTCCATGCTATTATTAAGAATATGAAAATCGATCCGTTCATTTAGTATATCTGAGCCTACCTTTTTCGTGCTCTCTATCACTGTTATATCAAAATATTTAATTCATATCGATATCTTGGAATAGTTGGTGTTGGTATACTTATGTATATCAAATCACTTCGTGTGCAGTGGCTCGGCCATCATCGAGCAAATTTATAAGGCCTTCTTTAATGTAACAGATTGGAATGTTTAATGTCTCATGATATATTTCTCCCATGACAGTATTCTTTTATGATAAATTGCAGCTTTGTCCTAGATGGCTTCGAAAGGAAAACTCCTTTCAAGTTACTCGTATTGAGACTCTCTATTCCACCAATTATTGCCAAACTATAGGTATAAAACTAGAATTGGTCTTATAATAGTCAATTTTGAATTCAACAAAACCAACACTGAGAGAAGGAATCGATTGCGACAAACGAAAAAATTGCCCAATCGACTTTTTCGTTTGCTGGAGAATTTTTCAACTTAGTTTGCAGCAAATTCTTAAATTCTTTTGCAGTAAACATTTCATCTTTTATTGCAAACAAGTTTTTACTTTTTACTTTACTGCAAGTTATGCATTCGTAAAAAAAATCGAACTCGAGATTTTGATCAAAGTTGACATTACGATGATAGCGAAGACTAAAAAAGTGGGTCTCGCAATTCTGTCTGTCTGTCTGTCTGTCTGTCTGTTCGACTACAGGCTAAACGACTCGGCCGATTTTCTTTAAACTTGGTAAATATCATTTTTAATTTTTTCCCCCCACACGTTTTTTTCTTTTTTTTTTTAAGGCCAAAAATAACGGTACCCCCCATACGAATTTTTTTCGAAATTTTATAAACATTTTTTTTCTCAAAAACTGTTCAACAGATTTTAAAAATAAAGATACAGAAAAATTTCATTTAATTAAATCTAGGTATTGGTTGAAAAAAATTTTCCGAAAAATAGTTATTGAGGGTACCCCCCATGGAACCATTTTTTTTGTTTTTGATTTTCTCAAAAACAGTTCAACCGATTTTGATCATTTTTTTCTTACTAAAGCTCCCCAAAAACATAAATAGAATTGTGTACTCAAATTTTCCAAAAAATTTTTTTTGGATTTTTAAAAAAACTTCAAAAATTTTTTTCAAAACTCAATATTTCGAAAACCCCATGCTAGATTTTTTTAAACTTGACAAATAAAAGTTTCTCAATATGATCTACAAAATGTGAAACAAATTTTTTTATTTTACCTAAAAATAAAGGTTCCTACCATACAAATGCTAAAAAATTAAAAAAAATGGTTTTCAAAAATCGTATTTTTCTCGAAAACGGCACCTAGAATTTTGATAAAATTTTTTTTCTTTCAATTAATTTTTACGATCTTTAATTTAATAAAAAAAAATTTGAAATTAAGATATTACAGCTTGTACCTACCATAGAACCATTTTTTCGAATTTTGAATTTCTCATTATCCACATAACGGATCTTAATGAAAATTTTTATAGAGAAGCTTCTAAAAAGTCTAAAACGCATTGCATTTCAAAACTTTAAAATAAATATTTTTTGAATTTTTGAAAAAAAAATCTATTTTTTTCTTTTTTTTTGAAAATTCGATATCTCCGAAACGGGTCAATATTTCTTTTCGTAAATATAATTTTTATTCGAACAATAATAAAAACTTTAAATTAGCGTACCAAAATTTTTTCTTAAAAAGCTTTCAAAAAGTTTGTATATACAAGCTTCTTTTAAAGAAACCACTTCAAGGACTTATAATTTTTGTTCTTGCATAAATTCATATTTGCATAGCATTCTGTTACTACTATAAGAGTTTAAAAATTAATTTTATCCTTATGAACAATTTTCTCTAATAACATTCGTTTTTAAAATTCCCAGTCGATTACATAGGAGCAAGTTCGTGCGACCCAGTCGTGCATTTTATTTGCAAATGAATTATACGTTTGGACTAATCGATTCGCTCGATTATTGCAAAAAAAGTTTCAAGTTGTGGCAAACGTTTGAAGCAAACGATTTATGCGTTTATCACTAACGAAATGTCAAGTTGTGGCTATAGACCAAGAGTTTGTCGTGAACGAATTGCACGTTTGCTGTTAAGACATTGTGCGAATCAAGCAGTAGGTTCAAAGGAATATTCCTAATACTTACTTTTGTTGCAATCGCATCTTACTATTGTGGCAAAGAATAGGAACATTTGAGTGGAACATAGAATTTGTTTGATGCAAACAAATAATGCGTTTAAATCAAACGAATCATTCTTTTCTGGTTGAATTGTATGCGTTAGTCCCAGACTCCTCTCGCGAATTTGCTCTTTGTGCAAAACAAACTAAACGTTCACAGAAAACGAATTGCGTTGCTGTGACAAATGAATTATGTGGATGTAATAAACGATCGATTCAGTTGCTATTGACCTAAATACATTTTTATTTCAGGTAATTACTGTTGATTTATTTTAGTTTTGGCAATATAATTGATTCTCTTATTTAAATCGGATAATAAGTGTTTTACATTATATCTATATCTCGCTAGTGCTAACATTTTTTCAACATTAATTAACTAATTTAATTATGTATTTTGAGTTATAACTATAACAAGTGAATAAGTCGTTTATCAATTCAATAATAATTCATTCCTTAGATTTTTTTTTTCACAACACAATTCGTTATTCCGAACTTAAGTTTATTTTATAACACTAAAATAGAGTTTATACAGATTCAACGAGAAGGATTCCGGAATCCTAAGTTTCAAGTTGCAAAAAGTCCAATTAAATACACACACATTTTCTATTCCAAATATCTATTGATTCAAAAATACATACAAAAGTTTATTTTGTAAGTCTTTTTTTATTAAAACAATCAAATTTTGAATTTACTTCACATACTTGTATCAATTTAAAGGTAACAATTTAAAGTAAGGATACAATGACTTTAGTTATATAAAGCTTTATATTCAATGACTTAAGAAAAAAACAATAACATAATTCATAGTTAAAAATAAATGCGTCAGTTTTTTTTTTAAAAGATAAAAGTCTATGTTATAAACTAGTTCTTATTCAAAAGAGATTATTTTTAATATAACGAAAAGATTAAATGAGTTAAAAAGAAACACTAAATCACAGCTGGATTTTTTAATTTTCAAATAAATGTTTAAGAAAAATATTTACCCAAACACTCAATTATTTTAGTGTAAAATAAAAACAACATATAAATATTAGATACATAGCGTCTCTTTTACTTCAAGAAAAGAATAGCTACGAGTATAGCTACGCATACTAATTAAATACTTCGGTTTTAACTCCGGAAATTAAACCGCTCTCTGACCTCACTTCCACTTTGGGTTAGCTTTGAATTATACCAATTGTTCCTCAAATGCTTAAGCCCATACATACCGAATCGAAAAAAACAGAACCTCTTGCTATCTGTTACTTACTTTGTAAAATATTGTAACCTAACACCCCCCAAAAGAAACAGCATACCTTTTTCAATTCCTGGCTTATTTGTAACAGGCAACTGCAACTGTTGTCACATTCAATTTAGCTCGTGGCAGTTCTGCTTGTTTCTCAAAATATCTTCACTCGCAAGTCACAAACAAATATGTACGCGGTTTTAAATTAAATTTTCTTAAGAAAACACAAATAGTATCCCTCACAGGTCACTCTCATGAGCTTACTCTTATTAGTATCTTCATTCATCAGTCCTTAAGTATAAAGTGTCGCTTTATTTTAACAGATGGCTAAGAATTCTTTAAAACCCTTTTTTCTTTAATAACTAGGTATGAGCAATCTTAATGAAAAAAATGTTTTTTTTTTTATTTTTATCATTTTTTTTTTTATTAAAAAGGGAGATTCCTTATGGAGTGACCACATTGAAGTCAAATACATATAATGTATTTTGGAGGAGACACTTTGAGTGACAAGTTGATATACAACACTGTGAATAGAGTATATGAATGAAAATGTAATCTGAAACTTTCCCAGGCGTTTTTATTTTTTTTTAATTCTCACGTCCTGCGGGCAGGACTAAATGTAATGCAAGGGCAGAGTGTATTCTTTCATAATTTTTCAATAAGAAAAACTGAAATCTATTTTAATTAGAAGCGATGTTTGGTCATAAAACAAAATCACTTAAATTATTTCTTTTTTGTACCTGTATTTTCAAAATCATTTTCTTTTCTTTTAAAAAGGCTATGTGCCTGTAAATGAAATAAATGTTCATTGCTGCAATCCTAGCATTAATTTAGAACTTATAACATAGATCATAAAATTTTGCTTCAATAGATTTTGGAATTTTTTGTGTCGTTTTGGTGTCATATTGTCGGACCTTACAAGTAAAAAAGTTCACCAGCCTACTAGTATTTAAATAAAGCAAGTGCTGATGAGTAAAACGACACATACTCTTATATTTATAGACAGAGATAAGACCACAAGTCAAAAGAGGAATTGATTAAAAACCCATTCAAGTGGATCAAAATACAGTCCTTTGAACTTATGACCCTGCCTCATTTTTAATAAAAATAATATATATAAACATATTAAATAAATAAATAAATAAGAACTTTACAGAACTTACACTGTGTAAGAAGCCCTGAAAATTGATCTTTGATAATAAATGTGTTACTGACTATGTTATAATAATATTAAATTTTAATTTACGTAGATATCATTGAGTTTTTTAGCTTCTAAGGCGTATGTCCGATTTCGAAACTTTAAATATTAATTTGTATTTGAATTCTTTTTTTATTTTATAATTAAAACAAAAAATGAATTAGAAAAAGTCTAAGAAAAAAATGACACTTCTTCTTTTAATTGCTAAAACAACTGCTTAAATAGTTTTGAACTAAAATAAATAACAAACTTTGCGTATGATTTTTTTTGCGCAAATACAAATTTATGTGCGAGCAAAATTAAAAAAATTGTTATAAAAATAAATTTCTTTAGTAGATATTTTTAGAATGCTTATTTTAAGAGATAAGATACACATACAAAATTTATCAACACGTTTTTGAAAAATTGGGTTTTGTTTTGGAAAATCTTGATATAACATAATTTCCTATTTAAAGTGGGTTCTTCGTAGACATTTGAATCAAAATAAGATAAGCTGCTAACAAGAAAGTCGAAAAAAGTAACAGTTTTTGATATATGTAAGCCTTAACTAAATATAGAATCATTCGAATTTTTCCAATGGATAGTTTAAAAGACCGCCCTACCGTACACCTTCCTGACTTTACGGAAAAGGAAAATCTCGCTATGAGGAGATATTAGCTACCACCAACACCAGACCTCATTTAACGAAGAAAACTCCTCATCGGAATCGCTACTGACATTTCTTTTTTTCATTTTTCCTGAAGAAGTGACTGACATTATCATCACCGGAAACTTTAAAAAAATCGGCAGGAAAGCGATAAGATTTCTAATCTTGCTGTTTTCTGCAGACAATAATCTTCAACAACAACTGTCTTAACAACAGCTATTTCCCGTCCCAAAGAGGACAAAAAGCGCAAATGTCGAAGGATATGAGCCAAATTTCGCTGCACAGAAAGAGTTGTCATACTGGTCATCATCAGTATGGCTTTCGAAATAAACACTCTGCCCTTCATCCACTGCTGGGACTTCAAAGTGACATTGAACTTGGGCTCAACAAAAAGGAAACGACTATAGCGTGCTTGCTGGTCATCGAAAAAGCTTTGGATAAAAGGACTTTCATTTAAACTTTTGGAACTTGGTAAAAATAATCAAAAATTCAACTAAAGGAATCAACGCTGGAATCCCTCAAAGGCTTTTTCGTAAGAGATCGATGCCAGGAGAGTGCAAGAACACATTAAAAATCTATGGGGATATTATCTCAAATGAGGACTGAAGATAAGCAGTGAAACGACCAAACTAAACTCCTGCTGAACACCATTAATTGTCATTTGGAGACGAGCGTTTGCACCACGTTTGATGCCATATCAAACTCAAATTTCAAAATAACACTAAAGTAACAGTCAAATCATCAACAAAGTACTTGAGAATCAACTTTTCCAACAAAATGAAATTCAAGAAGCTTGCAGACTTGCTAACTTTTCTCTGCACTTGGTCCATCCGCTACTCAGAAGGCGAAATGGAAAAAGTCAGAAGACCAAGCTGCGTTTGTACAAAAAACCTATACGACCCGTCCTGACCTACGCCTATCCCATCTGGTTTACCATATCACGTATATAGCAATTAAGAAGAAAAAGCGTTTTAAAAGAAAGATGCTCGGCATTTGCAATGGGCTACACCACAACCCATTGACGAAGAAAATATGTGGCAACTAAGAAGCAACATTAATTTCACTGCATCAATATTTGCTGCAGGTCTCCGGAAGAATCATCAGGAACCTGAAAGATCATCCCAACTTAGAAGTGCAGAAACTCCTCCAGGTACAATAATTAGAGCCGAGCTTTTACTGACGATCTACATATTTGCAGAATTGATCCATAACGACAACGCATCCTTCTACGAGAAGAATAACAATAAACACCACACGCCCTTTCATCAAAAATTAATACTAAAAAATCATAAATTAGATTAAGATAACATTAATTATAACAATATAATATAAAGCAAATAGTATTATATAAAGTTAAAAGAAGAACGTTGTGCCCCTATTGCCTACAAGATTTAATCTGGTAATACGTCAGTTTTAAGTCAAATTAAAAAAAAAAACATTAATTTAAAAAAAAATAATGTCCAAAAAATTTATTTCGCTTTTAACATATTGGGTTTTGCCTAATTACCACAGAAACAGTAAAAAATAGTTTCCCAAGGAAATTATAAAAATATTTTTGATAGATACTATAATGCAAGAAAATAGATACAAGTATTAAGACATCTCTAAGTTGTAAATTCTATATGCTGCCGACTACCTCCACACCACTCCAGTGAAGGCCATAACAGACAGTCATAAAAAATCAAGAGAAATGAGCTATTTTCAGCACTTTTTTCACCTTTCATCTTTAAATTTTAACCAATTAAAGTTCAAAAATGTACCGAATTTGATCGAATACAATTTCATCCAAAATTAAAAAAAATTAGTTTCGTTTCGTTGTAAAATCAAAGCGAAATGAAACAAAAATTATTTAACTGCAAAAACACGAATAAGAAACGAAAGACTAATAATTTAATAGCGACGACAAAGAAATATAAAATAAAATGCACGACTGGGTCGCACGAACTTGCTCCTATGTAATAGACTAGGAATTTTAAAAACGGATGTTATTAAAGAAAACTGCTCATAAGGATAAAATGAATTTTTTAAATTCTTTTTGAAAAAAATATTTTTCTTAAGTTTTTAAATGCAATGTCTTTTAAACTTTTTAGGAGCTTCCTTATAAAAAAATTTGTTAAAATCCGTTATGCCGATAATGAGTAATTCAAAATTCGAAAAAATCGTTCTATGGTAGGTACAGTCAGTAATATCCAGATTTTAATTTTTTTTATTAAATTATAGATCGTAAAAATTGATCCAAAGAAAAAAAATTTTAGCAAAATTCTCTGAACCGTTTTCGAGAAAAATACGATTTTCGAAAACCAATTTTTAAAATTTGTTTGGAAGGTACCGTTAGTTTTAGATAAAACAAAATTTTTTTTCTCAAATCTTGTAGATTATGTTATGAAACTTTTACTTGTCAAGTTTGAAAAAAATCGAGCATGAGGTTTTCGAAATATTGAGTTTTCAAACAAAAATTTTGATTTTTTTTTTTTAAATCCAAAAAAAAAAAAATTGAAAATTTGAATATGTAATAATATTCAGACTTTGGAGGAGCTTTAGCATAAAAAAAATGATATAAATCGGGTGTATTGTTTTCGAGAAAATCAAAAACAAAAAAAGATCCCAGGGGGGCTACCAAAAATAACAATTTTTTGTAATTTTTTTTTTGCAACCATTAGCTAGTTTTAACCAAATGAAATTTTTCAATTTTTTTTTTTAAATTCTGTGGGACAGTTTTTGAGAAAAAAAAATATTTATAAAATTTCGAAAAAAAAATCGTATGGCAGGTACCGTTATTTTTGGTCTTAAAAAAAAAACGGAAAAAAACGTCGAACCGACAGACAGACAGACAGACAGAATTGCGAGACCCACTTTTTTGGTCTTCGCTATCATCGTAATGTCAACTTTGATCAAAATCTCGAGTTCGATTTTTTTTACGAATGCATAACTTGCCTTATAGTACCTATAAGTCGCAAGTAAAAATCAAATGTATGAACAACAGTCATTTTCAGAATATCAATGTCAATTAATTAATTCAATTAATGTCTTGTATGGATGCACTTTGTTCAAATTTCTAGTAGGTAGAAGAGCAAAGTACCGCTACTGCCAAAAAAATCAAAATTTAAACATACCTGATCCTGAAACCTCAAATAACACCAGTTCAACCTAACAATTGCTTATAGATATTTAATAGATAGATAATAGAAAATCGAGAATCATTGATATGACTGGAATGGAAATTTGTGATTGTACCATCAATACTTTTCGATGATCGGATCAAAAAATCGAATCGTTCCTGATAGACACAGCCATATAGGTCCGTTTATTTTTGTTTTGACCACAAATGACGTTGGAATATTTTTTTCTGATTCCGATCTTCTAATCTGATGATTTGAGAATATATATCAAAATTTCATGTTCCGATTTCCGAAGATGCCAAATCACTTCAAACTGTACTGGACAAATTTTATACTTGGTGCCAAAAAAACTTTCTTGAGCTCAATATTAGAAAAATGTCAAGCCATAACCTATTATCGAAAATGCCCGCCATTATTATAGAAAAACTACATGCATTGTAAAAAACTAACACATTCTTATTGTCACCTCAATACGTGATCTGTAGGTTAAATACCTATGCGACTGCCAAATTAACTTTCGCTCCCATGTTGATAGTATCATTAACAAAGCTTAGATTTATTAAACGTTGGTCAAAAAAATTCTCCGATCCCTATGTGACGAAGGCTCTATATACGACATTTGTCAGCGCACCACATATGGGCTATTTGTAATTTTATTTCTGTTACAAAATTTTAAATAGGACAAAAAAAAAACACGAAGACCGTAAAAAAATAAATGTGTGATTCTACAAACAATGGAATAAAATGATACAAATTTCGGCACGACAGTTTTGGAAGCCAAAAGTCGTAAGAATTGTTCTAGTTGATCCTTAGAACGTCTCTTTGCGTTGTTGAAAGCGGCCAGTAAAAAAATATTAAAAATGACGATTTAAAGGACATTTTTTGAAAAAGGATGTTCAGGGGACTGAGTTTTTTTTTAAGGGGACTGAATAAATCTTTAGTTTTTTTGTATTTTCTCTTGGGTACACACTGAAATATAGAAATTAAATTTAATTAGCCTTCATAAACATACAAATTCATGGTTAATACAAATTAACTTAGCATTTTATTAAAAGAAAATAATATATTATAATAATTTTTTTTTCTACTTAGAATCAATTTTAAATAAATTATATTCTTTTTAAAAATATTTCGCAATGAAGTTCGAAGTTCAACATAACTTAAAAATTCTCAGGTTTCTGAATAAAATATCATTTGGCCAGGGGACTGAGACCAGGGGACTGAGGTTTTTCATGGTTTTTGCGCAAAAAAGATATTAAGGTTTTGCTTAAAAAATCAAAAAAATATTTATAATATTACAGTTTTATCAAACCTATATTATACTGCTAAAAAAGATGCCTACTTACATACAAATTTGTTTCGTAAAAACTCACCAGAGGACTGATAAACTAAACGGACAATCCACGACTTCATGCACAAATGTCTTTTTCACAATACTAACATAAGAAACAGAATCGAGTTGCACCACGATTTTATTGTAAGGAGACTTGGTTCTTCAAATTGCCAGTGCTGGAAATCCGATCGACATCCTAGTTATTGATATTTTCGACTGTTTCAATATTCCAGGGGACTGATATGAAATACGGGGGACAAAGTTTAATTAAGTTTTTTTGTAATAAAATCAATTACTAAAAAATATTTATCTATGTATTTCGTAGCAAAGATGTATTATTTGGCGTAACTTCGGTGGTATTCATTTAAGTATGAGATCTGAAATAAGAGAACGGTAATAATTTTTCTTTGAGAAAACGCACTGGGGACACGTCAGGGGACTGAGAATCGGACACTGAAATTTTTTTTGAGCAATATAAAATAAGGTCACCCTAATAATATTGTTAGGCCAGGTAGATATCAGTCAGATTTAATTTTATAAAAAAAAATCAGATTAAATAATTGAACGGATTTCAAAATATTCCTGGGGCCGCCGAAAATTCCATCGTTTGTAGAGTCACCCAAATATGTCATATCACATTACATAAACTTCAGATATGTGAAAGCCAAGCGTTATTTATATCTACCGCTACAAAAGGAACAAATTTCGCATCAAATAAGTAGTTAATAATATCCAAGACATACTACCTTTGTATTATCAAGAAGACGAAAGATTGTGGCGACATCTTAAGGCTAGGGACTGCAATTGCTAGATTTTTTTTTTTTTTTTTTTTTTATTTCAATTAAAAAAACTTACAGCTAATAACGTAATACTACATTACTAACCTTTTATAAGCTTAAATTGTTTAATTCAGTATTAATATAGAGATAACATGTTTTATTTTAATTTTTTCCAAAAAAAAAAAAATAGAAAAATTAAGGGATTTGTGAAAAATAAAAAATAAAATATAATTAACAAGAAACCAAAACCAAAAATCATCAGAAAAACACAACAATTTCAAGAACAAAAGAAGTATGTAATTAATAATGGCGCAAAATTTTAAACATTTAAAACCTACACTCAGAGAAAAAAGGCAGGATAAATTCAAGTACGAGCAGGCTTATTTTAAGATTTTTGTATTCTTATTTTTGTTATCCTGAAAGTGACACCTTTCATTCCTGATTCAAGAATTTTATTCTTAAAACAAATTTGTATTTAAAATTAAGAGCAAAAAACTTGATTTGAGCCACCGCGTTGTTAAATTAAGTTTTTACATTCTCAAATCAAGCCGAAGATGGTTGTTTCATTTTTATGTGCGGTATATTCCAGTTCGGACATCATAAGTTAGTGATTAAAGTAATTTTTGAAGACCTCAAAGAAGCAATACCTCATCTTTGGGCTCCAGATAGAATTCAGGGAAAAATTGGTTTCGTGAAAAACCTAAGGTAATGAATACTTTAAGTTTATTAATGCTGTATTTAATGTCTATACTATATTTTTAGTTTGGAATAGATGATGAAACAAATTCTGTACCGACAAAAATATAAACCTCGCTACAAAACGCCCCAAGTAGCAGCTAGTCAACAGTTGTAAGTCCACCATTACATTTGTACTCATTTAATAGTGGAAAAAACTCATTTTAAAATTAATAATGTATATTTAATTATTTTTCATAAAATAAAATAAATAAAATAAATAATACAAATTTGAATACATAAAATTATTAAAGATGTTTTTTATTTTGGTTGGTGGTGAAGGCAGGGAGCGTGGGGAGACGGGTGGTTAGGCAGGCAGACTGATTCTGAAAGTAAGACCACTCCATCTTAAATCAAGAATAAACAAGCTAGAAACAATCCGAAAGAAACTTAAATACAAGAATATTTGTTCTTTTTTTAAGAATAAAAAACTTGATTTAAGTATATATTGTTCTTATCTCTGGTATAAATAAGAATTCGTGATCTTAATTTGAGGTTAAAATGGTCTGAAATAAAGCTTTTGTATTCTTAAAATTAAGCTTCCACAATCTTGAAATAAGAATTCTAGGCTTATAAAAAACAAGCTCAAAATAAGAATTTGAGGCTTGAATTAAGAATTTTCGAGTTTAACAGACTTTCGTCAACGAATCGGCTTGATTTGACACCGATATTCTTGATTTTAGCTCGTTTTTTTTCTCAGTGTACTCTAAATCAATTTTAGAATGGGTGTCGACTCTAAATATTGAGTATAAATCGAGAACCGACATTTTGTTAATTTTAAAGGACATAAACTATGCTTTAACGTTAAAGAGCTCGTCTTACTTTAACAGCAGCAAATACATAGCTAGTTTATCTTTTAAAAGTATACTTTATCCATATTGACAATGGTCATTTCATACCAAAGCAAATCGATTTTTCATTGATTTTGTAAATACGAGTAGTCTGAATAACTGAATATGTATTATAAATTCGAAATAATCAAATAATCGTACGAAAGTGCTCAACGATGAACAAATCTGTAAATACAAATGTATGTAGGTACATACATATCTTATGTATGCACGCGCGCCGCCGCCACCGGCCAAGACGATTATAGCTAAATGAATCCGCACCTTTCAACAACAAATTGAGTTTTTATGCTGTGAATTTGCGATTTATACTTTATTTCCATCTAAAATAATGTAAATAACTTATTAACAATCAAAATCTGTACAGAGGTAGTATATAAAATGTACTTTTTTTGGCGAAAAATTATTTGGTTTAAAGTTGTCTGTTCTTTTTACTTTTTTTTTGTGTTTTTGTAGTTGTGTGAGTTATGTATCTGTCAAATTAAGGGTTGTTCAACGCAAATTCGCTTAGGTTCTGTTGTAAAACCCACATCAGTTAGAAGAGTTGTCTAACTTGTTTAAAATTATGCAAAAGTTAGACCAAGTCTCCAAGCTAAACGACTGCGTTAAGTAGAGCCGGTTTTATTCCTTAAACGAGAACTGTTTAAAATTTTGCGCCAATGAATTTAATTAAGTATGGAGATGAATGACGGACCACTTTCTGTTACAATTCTTAACAAAACACTTTTGGAATTTACGTATTCGGAGCACAAAACATCAAAATCTGTAAACAGAATATTATAACATTTTTGAATTCTAATTATTGGTGATTTAAGAAATAAATTAGTACGATGAAATGGTATTTTAAATGTTATTATGTTATTACGATTTGGGCGAGCCGGGCAGTGGATGTTTATGTTGTTCAATAAAAGTATTGACATTCGATTTTTCCGCAGATTATATTAAATAGAAATAATTCGTCTGTAAGACACCTGCGCTGAAACAAAGTTAGCATTTTGAATATGTTTAGCCTTTCATTATAGGTAGAATGCTGTCCTAATATTTTATATTCAAGGTATCTGGTAAATCTTTTTTGGGTGTTTTCAATTTTATCTGAATACGTGGCATAAATAGGGTTCCATATAGAAGAGGCGTATTCCAGAGAACTGCGAACTAGGGAATTAAATAATGTTATAAATGTTGCAGTGTTTTTAAAGTATTTTCCTACTCGGAAAATAAAACCAATGTTCCTAACAGCCTTATTTACTATATAGTTATAGTGTTTATCAAATATGAGCTTAGAGTCAAAAACAACGCCTAAATCTTTATGTTCAAAGACTCTTGATAGCAGTAGCACCTAGCAAATATTTGAAATCTATAGGATCTCTCAGACGGCTAAAAGACATAACTTTACATTTAATTATGTTCAGGGGGAGAGCGTTTTTCTCACACCAATCTAACAAAATATCTAAATCTCTTTGTAGATTTATACAGTCTCTTACAAAAGAAATGGTCCTATATAGCTTTAAATCGTCTGCAAACAATAAACCGTTTGAGGAAATGTTATTTAAAATGTCGTTAATATAAATTGTGAAAATGAGAGGACCCAGCACCGATCCTTGCGGTACTCCCGACTTAGGGAAGAAGGGAAGAGATGAAATATTGTTCAGTACTACCTTGTGTGGTCTGTTGTATAAATATGATGAAAACCAAGCTATGAGGTGATCATGAAAACCTATTTTTCGCATCTTTTTTAAAATGGTTACATGACTAATTTTATCAAATGCCTTCGAAAAATCAGTGTATATAACGTCAATTTGTTTTGAGCTATGAAAAGCATTAGAAACATCATGGGTAAAACAAGCCAAATTTGAGACCGTAGACCGTCCCTTCACGAACCCATGCTGATTAGGAACTATTAATGTTCTCAAATCAAATGAAATTATCTTATTTAAACATTTTTCGAAGATTAGGGATAATGCGTTTAAGATACATACTGGTCTGTAGTTAGAGATGTCTGAAATAGCACCATTTTTGTGAATTGGTGTTACGTATGCATTTTTAAGAACATCAGGAAACCATACTTCTTGCAATGATTTGTTAAATATATTGGAGATAGGTTTAGCAAGAATATTTGCGCAATTTTTATAAATTATATTTGGAATACCATCTGGTCCCGAATTTTTATTTCCGTCTAATGCTTTTAAAATAGATAATAACAGTTCTTCAGTGATAGTTGGCTTGTTAACAGAAGTATTGCAAATTTCAAGACTATTTTCATATGCAATTACATTGTTTGTAGTATCTGAGTTATTATAATTGTTTTGAAAGAATTTTGAAAATGACTCGCAAATATGTTGTTGCGAAGAGACATTAATATTTTCAAATTTCATTACAGATGGTATTGAGTTTGTTGCTTTTATTTGTTTAGTGTAAGACAAAAAAAATTTAGTGTTAGATTTAAGATTTATTTCAGTATTGTCTAGGTATTTGTTATAACAAACTTTCAATTCTTTTTTACATTGTTTACGCAAATAATTAAATGTGTTTTTATCATCTTCCCTGTTAAATTGTTTGTATCTTTTATGAACACGATTTTTGTCTTGAAATAAATTTATGAGAGAGTGTGAGTACCAACTTGGATATTTGCTTGTTTTACAATTTTTAATTGGAGTATAAGCGCCAATGGCTTGATTCAAAATTTTGTAAAACTCAGTAAACGAATTGTCTGTATTTAAATTATTTAAGACAGTCCAATCTGTTTGACTTAAGTAAGCATTCATTTCGACAAAATTAGATTTAAAAAAGTTTCTTTTAGTGGTATCAACTTCTGCGAGAAATCTGGTAATTTGTGTTTTAAATTTAATAATTAAGGGCGGGTGGTAACGATCTATAATAGATAGAGGATCGGTGCAAAGTTGAACCGAGCAGTTATTACAGAACGAATTCGAACAAAATACAAGATCCAAAAGTTTAGCATCCCCATTATGTACATTATTTAATTGAGAGAGATCACAAAATGATATTGTCTTCAAGAGAGCTTCAGCCTTTGGACCAGAGAATTTAACTGGCAGCATTGTTTTTGTTGTGTAGTCAAACTCCCAATTAATCTCTGGCAAATTAAAATCACCTAAGTAAATAAGCGAACTTTTGTTTCCAAAAGTATTTACTTTATCGGAGAGGCTCTCAAATAGGTTCAAATAAACTTCCGTTTGTGTACGGGGTCTTATATAACTACAACATATATAAACTTTGTAATTGTTGCAGCCTGTTAGACAAACCCAAAGATCTTCGTTTTTTGTTTCGAAATGTGACACACGTATAGAGCGAATATCTTTTTTAATAGCAATTAAACATCCACCCCCGGATTTAAGGTTGTTGTATTGTTGAAGATCGCGGTCTTTACGATAAACATTATATAAATTTAAATCAAAGATTTCATTCGTAAATATGTCGTCTGTTAAATTAGTTTCAGTAAAACAAATTATGTCATAATAAGAATTATGTATAGCTAAATTTACCTCATGCGTCTTTGTGCGAATACGATTTATATTTTGATAATATATATAATATTCCATGATAAGTGTTGTGGTAAGAGTTGTGTTACTATATGCTTATAAAACCTTTTTTAGGTAGGATAATGTGGTTATATGAAAAATTTTAGTGGTGTCGTCTTTCCTCATAAAAATTTTTCCATGCTTTGTCCATAAATATTTAAAATTGTGTGTTTCCTTGTGAGTTTTGGCTTGTCTGTACAATATAGAATCTGAAAAACAAAGAAGTTCATTAAAAAGAATAGATTTGCTTAAAATATTTAAATTGTCCTTAAAGATTAATCCTAAGTCTGAAACTTTTAATTGAGTTCTTCTGGCTGCCATTATTAAACGGTCACGTATTTGTTGGTTCCTAAGTTTTACAATAATCGGTGGACACGATTTGGTGGGTTCTTGTATATTGTTCGATTGTTGCATTTTTACCAATCCAGATCCAGAAACTTTGGCGTTCTTGGTTGGCTTTCGAAATATTTCAATAATATCATGTTCCTCGATCGGGACATTGTCGAGTTTTGATGTAAGAAGTTTTAATAGATCCTTTAAATTCTCGGAATTTGTTTTGGGTATGTTTTTAATCATTATACCATTTTGCGTTTCTTGCCGCTCAAGTCGGCTGATGCGACGTTCCTGAAGTTCTAGTTTACTCCTCAGACAATCATTGTCCTCTTCGAGTGTACTTATTCTCTTCTTATTCTCATTTACCTCGGATACCAAATTATTAAGTTGAGTTAACATTGAAGAAATAGTCTTGATGGAAGTGCTGAAGGAGAGCTGCGAGGCAATCAATTTGTCGATTTCGTCTTTAATGTTCTTGAGAGCTTCAGACATGCTTTCGGAGGGGCTTTCCAACAAATTCTCCGGACAAGCTGAAGAATTGAGGTTATGACTACCTTGACTTTCTTGGCAAGTGATGCATCTCCACATGACAGCTCCAGAGTTAATGCCTTTGATCACAGATTTATCGATTTTAGCACAAGTAAAGTGATGTTCTTTTTTACAATTAGAGCAAATAGCACCTGGCTTTTGTCTATTTATTGCAGAGTCGCAAGTAGAACATGTGGGTGCCATTTTGTAAGATGTTAATGTGACAATTCTTTGATCAAAATATTAAAAACTTCCAAGTAAAATTAGGAAATATATTGTAGCAATCTCCTTCTTTTTGTTTTTTGCTTAATTTTTAGATTATGTATTTAAAACACACAAAAAAAAAAAATATTTATTATTTGTTCTTTTATATTTAATTTGCTTAAATTTATTTTTTTTCACGAGCTCAAATTTGACGTGTTGTTCGATTGACAGTTCTCTCTTTTTTTTGTTTTGCTAAATTTAATAATAAATATTCTCTTTTTTACTACTTGTTTTGTATGTTATCCTACTCTCCACTGTAAAAGCGTGCGCTAATTTCTGCGCCACCACCAGGCTATCGTTCGCAATACAAAATCACGCTCCATGATAATACTATAGGTTATAATATATAAACAAAGATACTACTGGAACAACCCATGTTGAACCGTAGTTAATCCGCAATATCGGTGAGTTAAGATCAACCGAGTTTTTTGTTAAGTAAAAGTCATATTTTCTTCAGTGTGAATATTGAAGATATTTGAGAAACCAGGAGCTAGCTAAAAATTCTCATAATAAGTTTTTCAGCTCTTTTAACTTGTAACCAATTGGGTAGGTAAATGTTAAAATGTGATTCATGGACACAAAGTTTAATTGACACGGGATTAAGTTCTACCGTGGACTAAAGTACGAAAGCATTTTAAAGGTCCTTTTAAATACATCCTACCTGTTTCAGTTCCAATTGCCAATTCTCTATGTATAGATATATATACATATATAGATTTATGTATATACCTACATTATATACATGCGAAATGTTCTCGTTGTCGAATACTATGTTGTATTGCCGATGATATTGTGAATAAATTCCAGTCAGTTTGTAAGAACCGAAGCCATACAAATTCAACTTATTGATTTTGGAAGCCTTTACAACGTCCCATAGTCGCCCATAAAACTATATTATACAGCGAGTATGGTTAAAGAAAAAAGTACTTGGTAGTATTTATGGCTATAAGAATAAAGAAAAACGTTATAATTAAAATATACCCTCCTAGTATAGAGTCCATGTGTCTTTGAAAAAGAAATGTTAAAAAAACTAAACTGAAAAGGGAGGGTGTTTGATGGTGAAAAATAAAAATGGATGTAACAACGAACCAACGAAAGGCTACTGGAACTAGAAAGATGAAAGACCTGTTTTGTAGATTCGATGAAAATGGGATTAAGATGTTCTACACATACAATTCGCAATTGTATTGTAGCTTGTATTTTTTTGTAAGACCTACCTAATAATGTTAACATGATAACGAGGACAAAAATGTTTGTTTAATTTGTGACGTTCGCCTTTAAAATTGATAACATTATCATAGAACCCATACGTGTAGGTACATCTTCAACCAAAATCCAGGGATGATACCTAGCCACCCGCAAGGGCTTAGTATGCATGGTGGTTGATTTAATTTGTAACAATAATTCCCACAATGTTTGCAAAAGTTATTATTCACCATGATTTCAGATACTTACTTTCATTTTAACGATGTATAGAGAAATAATAAAATCAGGGGTGTAAAAGACAGAATATTTAAGATTTTCAATTTTAAACTTCAAACATCGCGAGAAAATACATTTGAATAGATGAACTGTATTTACACACCTGTATTTGTTTTTGGTAGTCTAAAGCTTGTCGTAACCTATGTTGCACAATGCATAACTGTTTATTTTCTTTTCAATAAAGGAAAAATCAAAAACCGTATGATTTAGTATGAATACCTGCGTTTATTTTGAATAGATATACATGATATAATTAAAGGCGTGTGTGATATAATTAAAGGCGTGTGTAGTCGCCCCCGATATGGCAACGTGTATCAATATTTCGAGCGTAATATGTATTATGTGCAGGTACATATAGAAAACATTTGAGCTTTGGAACCAGGTAAAATCTTATTATAACCGTCTATAAATTATAAATGTGACTAATTGTTTAGTGTAAGATTGTCCAAGCAGGTATGTCTGGACATTTACTTTTTCTCTGTCACTGGGGGCATTGATAGAGATCTTTTAATTCACAAAATAGCTTTTTACCGATTGATAGCGAAACACATCCTGGACTCAATTTAATTGATGAACAATCAATTCTACATTGGAATGGACTTATACGTGAATATAATCATGTAGAAAGTGCTTCTCCAGAGACTGAAGAAGGTTAAAGATTAAATTATAACTAACTTATGCGGCTCCTGATCCATGAAGGTTTGTGTCTGTCTACCATTTCTGGAAAGCTGGGCCCGTTTCGCATAAGACTAAAGCGATCGCTAAATAATTGATTGTCGTTTTGACTATAGCTGTCTTTATCGTATCAATAAATAAATATATAGAGAGAGATTATCAAAACGACAATCAATTACTGAGCGATCACTTTAGTCTTACCTGATACTGACGCTGATTTCAGTCGTATATAGGGCTAGTGCTCTCCCGTTTGCGGTGGTATTTATACAGGAAGTTCGGTTTTATTTATCACCTCAAACTTAATGTCTTATGTGTCAAAGTGAAAACCTTAAAGCTAATATAAGATTCTTGAACCTCAAAACTGGGACCAAGAATTCGAAGACTCTTTCTGGATAACATCTACATTTTTGTACAGTTCTCGAACACAGGACCAAATATAAGTCGAAGAATTTTTGTTCCATTCAACACAGTATGCAGCTCTTTAAAAACTACTTTACTTTCAGACTAACAATCGATCAAGATCAATCAAATCATCCAATAGCGGTGAAGTATTCTATGTATTACATAACGTTAGGAATAGGCAGTCATGTTAACATCATCCATACTAATCGCAATAGTAAGATAAATCTGTTGAGTATCAAGTGGTTTTCAAATGTCACGGTATATTTTGTTGTCCTTCTTGGGCAATGTTGATTTGCTGACATCTGTCAAGTCTATTGTTTATTATTCAGTTACTGATACTGATGCCAACTGAATATGGCCAGTTACACTATTGAACAGCACGTGGAACGTCAATTTGCCAATATTCCTACGCCAAAGGAACGCAAGATCTGCCGAGAAAATCGCCGTGGTATACGTGAAAGTGTACAGCATATCTCGTACTCGGCCTTTCGAAGACTTCAACTAGACGAATTTCCCGTCGGGACTTGTGCCTACACCCGTACAAGATATATAACTTACCAAGGACCTAAAAGTTCATGTTGAACGACAAAAACCTTCAAGACGTTCACTAGGTGAATTCAGTCTCAAAAAGTAACTGTTTCGTGTGAATTTTGAGCCGGCGGCGGTGGCGCGACGGGGGCATCATTGGTTCGCACTTTTTCGAAAACGACGTTGGAGAAGTAGTTACCGTCAATGGTGAACGGAACAGAACGATGGTAACCAATTTATTATAACGCAAATTGAACCATATGGAACTAGACGACGACATGTGGTTCCAGTAGGAACCACACAGCGGATGCCACAATTGACATTCTGGCATTAAAGATATTAGGGTGAGATTATCTCTCTCAGAGAGGTGACGTGGCCACCAAGGCCAGTATTCTTGTTGGATTTCCTCGTAGGTCTATGCAGAGGCGGATCGTGAATTTGTGGGGCCCTGGGCTGAAACTATTTAGGGGCCTACCTAAGTACTCAACTAATAGCCATGTCAAAAAACTGTGTCTATACTGTGATATATTATTATTATATATTCTTTATTGCACAAAAAAAAAAAAACATAAATGTTACTTAAATCTACGCAAGCATTAGTTGTGCAAACGGCGGCGACCTTATTGCTGTGGTAGCAATCTTTTCCATTCAACCTTTGGGTGAGAGTGAAAACGAAATAGTGATATATACATGTAAGAATATAAAAAAAAAAAACAATAAAAACATTTTATTTATTTATTATGAAGTAGTAAATGAAATTGACAGATTATGTGTATGACATGTTATATAAATTATAATTTATAAATCAACCTTTCTGCATTTCTGTGCTGCAAACACCTTAATTTGGTCATCACATTGCAAGTTTTTTGTTAGATCACAATTTATCGAAAGAAGTGATAAATTATTTAGTCGATGGTTCGACATTGTTGTTCTGTATTTATTTTTTACATAGGACATCTTAGAGAAAGAGCGCTCTGCTTCACAGCTAGTAATTGGCAAAGTTAAAAAAATCTTTAAAATGGTATAGCAGTTAGGGAACACGTTAATAAGTTTATTTTCATTACATGAGCTTAAAAATGTCACTGGAAGAGGTGTACGATTCTGGCTTAGATTGGAGTAAGTACGATTTTAATTGAATGCACTAATTCACTAAATGCTCGTCTACGTCTTCTGTGGATAATAATCAATAATATGACGCGCACTTTCCAAATCTATGTTTTCGATATTTTTGTTTTGCAAATCCATTAAAAATTTTAAGTTTTTGCTATATGTCTCTTTCTATTGATATATGACACAGTGACATTAGCAAACCTTATTAAAATGACTCTGATTAAAAAAAATACTTTGCACAACTGTTTTTTTGCTCATAATTACACCATCCTATCAAATTTCACCTAGTTTGGTCTAGTAGTTTCGGAGCAAATTAGCTGTGACTGACAGACGGGCGCACGAGTGATCATATAAGGGTTTCGTTTTTTCGTCAGGCGTGACGTTAAGCAGCGCGGCGTGAAGTCCCTCGTAAGAGTAGATAAAAAGGTAGTAGCCTATGCTGATGATCTTGCGTTATTAGCGACAGGTAAATTCTTACCCACTACCAGCGAACGGATCGAATACGCCCTTTCTAAGGTTAGTAGATGGACTAGAAAGTGCGGCCTGATGGTTAACCCGTCAAAAACAGAATTAGTCCTTTTTACAAATAAGAGGAAAATACCAAGCTTCAGAATTCCTTTAATTGAAGGCAACCCACTGAAGATTTCAGATCATGCAAAGTATCTTGGTGTGATTCCAGATAGGAAATTAAACTGAAGTTTTAACACTAAGGAAAGAGCAAAAAAAGGAATGATTGCATTCTACTCCTGTAACAGAATCTTTGGGAAATCCTGGGGACCTAGCCCAAAAATTATCAGGTGGATGTATTTGGCGATAATCAGACCAATACTAACTTATGGTAATTTGGTATGGTGGAATGCAACGGAAAAAAGGCACGAACCTCAAAACTCTGACAAAAGTACAGAGACTTGCGTGCATTGGAATTACGGGTACCATGAGATCCGCACCAACAGCAGGGTTAGAGGCGATACTCAACCTGATACCCCTAGACCTTTTCGTACAAGAATCCGCAGCATATAGCGCCTTAAGGATAACCCAGACTAATACCTGGAAAAACAGTGCAATAATAGGACATGCTCAAATTCTTCAGAAATATTTGGGTGATAGTATCATTACAGATTATACAACACCCGAACTTGACTTTTATAAACCATTACAAACTGCCTTTCCAAGCAGAGAATAATGGCTGAACAACCAACCCTACGCCAGTGAATCACAAATAGCAATCTATACTGATGGCTCCAAAATGGACACAGGTTGGTGCAGGCTTTTTCTCAGAACCTCTTGAGCTAAACAACTCACTTAGGCTCCCAGATCATAGCAGTGTCTTCCAAGCAGAGGTCCTGGCAGTGACAACAGCTGCTAGACAGGTATCAATGATGGCGATACCACAGGCTGATATCACCTTTTACATTGACAGCCAAGCGGCAATAAAATCGATTTCTACCACTGTGATAAAATCGAAGCTTGTCTCTTGCTGTCGCGAAGAGCTTAAGGTTCTTGGCAGGTAGCACAATATTAAACTCTGCTGGGTACCGGGGCACAGTGGCATACCAGGTAATGAAAATGCCGATGAGTTAGCAAGAAAGATGGTAAGTATCCCACTCTGCAACATTAAACAGAAAATTTCAGATTTAATCCTAAAGAAATCTAATGAAAGGTGGAGTCTACTTGACACCTGTGATACCACTAGTAAAATATGGCCTTGCTTTAACAAGCAGAGGACTGACAAAATTATGCAACTTAGTAAGAAGTCCCTTCGCTCTCTTACGAGCATAATCACCGGACATAATTTACTAAAGTATCATAAATTTAAAATGAAACTAAGTACAGATGACCTATGTAGAGGATATTGTGATCAAGAGGTACATGAAGACACACCACACTTTCTCTGTCACTGCTTGTCACTATGCCACCAATGAAGGAAATGGCTTGGTAGTTACTTCTTTGATAATTTAGAAGATCTTTCTAATATTCGGGAATTCACATATTGAACTTCGTCAATGCCTCAAAATGGCTTGACTGATTAACAGAACACATAGGTTTTTATCAGAAAAGAGTGATTACACTCACGGGTAACACAATGGATCTACATTGATCTAAGTGTGACGATAGTTAGATCAATTGTCAGCCCAACAACCTAACCTAACCCAACCTAAGAGTAGAAAAAATACACCGATCAAAAACAACCGACGGGGAATCCCCGTTCCGTTCCATAGACGCGCACATACACTATTCGGCATCAAACTAAGCACGATTTTAGAGAGAGAGTAAGTTCGCGCAGCGCGAGTAGAAGCGACGACGCGCGAATTTATTCTCTCTCTCTCTAAAATAGCGCCATCTAGCTTGCCATTACTATACATTGCCAACCTTATGGTAGGTTTTTTAATTTTAATTTTTTTTTTTAATTCAAATTAACGCCTATTGTTTTCAACGGGGTCTGGGGCCCCTTGTGACCTCGGGGCCCTGGGCTGCAGCCCATACAGCCCTTAGGTAGATCCGGCCCTGGGTCTATGCGAATAAACCGCATTCGACCGATGCCCTTAAAGCTAACATAACACAGGCCATCGCTCAAATTCATTGAAATTTGGACATTAGTGGCTTCGTAAAAAACCGAGGCGGGCATTTCAACATAATGTTATTTTTGTCAATACCTCATAAACAGTCTGTTTTATTCCATTTCAACATCTACCCACCCTTACTGGAAAATCTTTTAAATTAAAATTAATATAATAAACTAATCACGACACAAATGAGTCTGACAATTATATTAGATACTAAAACAGAGTTTTACAGGGTTTCTGACACATGAACAGATAAAATTCTTTCAAAATCTAATTTTTGGTGCTGTACTCAAATCCGCAAAACGATTCTTGCCATCAGATCAATTCATAAAAGTATTCTTGCTTACACTATTTTTGAGGATTGAACAAATTTGGCAACGGCACTTGAAAGAACCTGCATACTAAAATTTTTCAAAATTCAGTATAAATCTTTCTTATATCTAGTTTACTCTCCCAGAAATCCTTAGTCAAATGTTGGTCTAACGAGAACATCTCGAAAACCTGGAGTCGTATTTATTTGAACGAAATTTTATTCAATTTGTTATAGGCTTTCGTATTTATCTATTCGTATATTGATTGAATTACCACTATTACCTTTCCTGTTACATTTACTCCTCCTTCTCCTTTGATTAAAGACCTTTATATTACATAGGTTTCCACCGATCAATAATCCCATGTGATTAACCTACTCTTAATCCACTGATGTGTATTAAAAATTAAGATCGTTAGTCTAGTGAATTAGAAATATCCTTAGCTCTAAAACTATATCTATTATAAAGGATACCCATACGTTGAAGATGGAATTTTAAAGCTGAAAATAGTTTTTGCTTAATTGGGTGAATTACTTCATGAAATACGTATGTTTTCTAATTCAAAGATTTTCGTTGTAATGTCTTTATTATATTAGATTTCATATACCTATGTATGTACATAATGGCGCAAAATTTTAAACAGCCTATTATTAAGGAATTAGTATGATACTACTTAGCAATTTGCTAACTTTATAGTAGTTTACTAACTCATTCTTAATTTTAAACATTTTCAAACTAATATCGTACTAAAAGAATTTTCTTAATAAATTGCTTCTGAAGACACCTAAGACAATGACATTTCGTGTAAAAAAGTAAGTACACGAACATTTTTTGATGTTTGCAAATGTCAAAGAGTCATATGAAGCTGAAGCTAGCACGATACTAAAAAAAATAAAGTAGGTATTCGATGATTTTAACTTTAATAAAATGGTAGAGAAAGTATGATGCTATATTCGATTAAAATTCGCAAATTCGTTGTTTTAACCTAGTACATACTAAAACAGCTTTAGCATCGTACTAATTCAATTAAAATTTTGCGCCATAATATTACATAATTTCAAACCCCCTGTGAACATACACTACGTATTGCACAATGTTGAATTTCTCACTTCTTGTTTGCTTCAAATGGACTTTGCAATCACATTGTTTACCTAATCGTGGAATTTATGAAATGACAGTTATGCTTATACAAAGGTCACAGTTATCATCCAACCTTTTTAAACTCTGCTAAGAAAGAATAAACCCCGACCATCTAAGATATATAACAGCATTATAAATCACAAAGTTTTATACAAGATGTAACAAGTTATGTTTATCATTTTTACAAACCAAACAAACCAAAACTGTTTACATCTTCCAAATACTTACACCAACTAAAGAAACCTGTATAACAGTGTTGACACCAGAAATTATAGTGACTTTGGCATCACTAATAGCTAGGAACCAAACCGGAACCAGGTTATTTTTAAACATAGAACCAAGTTTATAGTGGCATTATGTACATAAACCTTATAAATTATAATATTCTCTTGAAGGAAACGATTGGAGAGTCACCTACGGGCCTTTATGTGAAAGCTCTGAGTAGGAAATAATGCATAGTTTAGTCTTTTTTTTAAATCGTTGAGTTAGAATAAGGTAAAGAAAATGGAATACCTATAGCAGAAATGAATACTTTTTTGTATAGAATATAAATAAAATGAAGACAAAAATAATAAACAACAAAAAATTGGCCTTCAAATTTTTTTTCTTGAAAATGTTTTAAAAAATTTTGTATATTTTTTCTAAAAAAAACCGAATTAACTAATATTTGATTAAGAAATCAAATGGCATCCTGTTTTTAGCTCAAACTCATTCGTTTAAAAAAATAATTTTATTATTATGAAATTTTTTAAATTGTTGCGAATAAATTTAAGTAATTTGACATTGGAGTCAGAATGAAAGAATTAGGAAGAAGAAACATGAACCAGATGTTTAAATATTAATTTCTCTATCAAAAAAATCGAAGAGAGATGACTAAGAGAGTTTTTCTTTCGTTATAGCAACTATAGGTACATTATAGGAATAAATACAAAGAAAATAAAGAAAAGTTGTGTGATTACATATTTTAGTTTTGGTCCGAATTTGTTTTTTTTTTTACATGGTTTATTGAAGTCACATAAGATGTTTCTTTGTGGCGTTTGGTACAAACGTGATAACTCCATAAAATAAATATCATCCTTACGTTAATTTTAAAAATCGTTTTTCAAAGAATATTTTCATAAATATTCCAAATTTGACGAAAATCAGTAAATAAATGTAAAGTGGACGTAAATACACAAAATATTTTATGGACTTATCATCACATACATTTGTGCAAATTTGCAATATTTTGGGTCTTAGGAATTATTTAAGGCAGGTATTTGCTTTTTTTTTGAAAGCAATAATACAATAAAATAGTATTTTTTGAAAATTCACTATATTTCTTAAACTACAAGTTTGATTTTTTTGAATTTAGTTATTTTGTTTTAAGTACCGAGTTAAAAAAAAAAAAGAAGAAAGCTCCAGTGGCTTAGACTGTAGGTCTCAAATCAAAATCTCGAGTTCGATTTTTTCTTCCAAATGCAAAACTTTCCCCATAGCTTTGTATATAAAACTTATAGTACTATCAAGAAGACGAAATATTGCGACGACATCTTAAGTATAGGGGCAGTACTTGTTTTGTCTCTGCTAAATTTAATAATAAAACATTCTCTTTTTTACTACTTGTGTTGTATCTTATTCTACTCTTCACTGTAAAATCTAGCGCTAATTTCAGTGCCATCACCAGACTAGAGTTCGCAATACAAAATCACGCTCCATTATAATACTAAAGGTTATTATACAAAGGTTATATATACAAAGACCATAGTACCTACCTATATCGGAAATAAAAAGGTCTCTATGTATCTTTAAAACTCAAAACATAATTTTGCAGTTTAACTGGAAAATTAAATCTTAGCAAAAGAATTAGTTTTTGTTTTGTAAAACAACTTTAAATAATTTATTTTTCAAATTTTACAATATTTATTAAATTATATAATAAAAAAAAGAGCGCGTTCCGGAAATTTTACAAAACAAAAACTAATTCTTTTACTTAGATTTAATAATACAATACAACATGGAGACAAAATCACAAAACTATAACTGGAAAACTTTAATGACTTTCAATCAACTGTCTTCGAGTTTTGTTCAGTTTTTATTTCCTTTACTTTCCTTACATTTCAAATAATAACGTGGCTCCGAGATTGTCTTGTCTAATGAGAATAGGCAAGGGCATTATTGAGCACAAAGCTGGGAATTTGTTATGCAACTGAGTTCCTTACTTTGCAATTGATATGACGATGATGTTTCCTTAATGTTTCATACAATTCAATTAACTTATTAATTAATGTAGTGCAACTCATACAACTGGTTTATTGCCAATTTTCACTTCTCAATACGTATTAAACACGTTAATTAAAAACTACACTAAAACTGTTGATAAACTGAAATATGAAGACAATTTTGAAAATAAAGACTCATTAAAAAGCTTCACCATATTACGCTAAGGATGACACAATTGCATATACCAAGTTAGCTTTACCATTGAACTAATCAGTAGTTTTAGTAAATCTTGTATTTAATATTAGCCGTGCTTTTTTGGAAAAGTTATCCGTAGTACAGTAGGATTTTATATGAATAACAACATCCGCAGTAGGATCACTGCCGATAAAAAGAGAAGTGAAATCCTGCTGCGGATAGAGATTTGACGTTTATTCGAGTATCGGCAGTGATCTTACTGCGGATGTTGTATTTGTTTTTCATATAAAATTCTACAGTACTACGGATAACTTTTCCAAAAAAACACGCCTATTGTATGCATATCATTTGTACTTAACCTTCATAATTATACATAAGTAGGTATACTTATTTTGATATGTTGTTTATTTTTTTATTATGAAGTAAAGTGAAATGAAATAATAAAAAAAAGTTTATAAATTACCTTCATCATGTTTATATGAAAACTTCCATTGTTAGACTAATAGATTTTATTTAAAAAAAATATAAAACACACTTTAATTGTATTTTACCTTAAAGCATTTAACATCAATTCCAACTTGAATATTGGATTACCAAAAGGAGACGAGACAAATATAATGCTAATAATTCTTAACGGAATACAAAAGAATCAGTCAATTTATTTAGATCTTAGGATCGCTTGCTGTTAGTTTTACAATTTTAGCTGATTCCTCCCAGACTTTGCTTGCTTTTTCCATATCCATAGCAGCTGCATTCAATTCGTATTCCTTACAATCGATAAAGTATTTTCCCGATACATTAGCAACTTCATCTGATGTTGCAAGGTAAATTGTAGTCAAAGCGCCCTGTTCGGGTGTCTTAAAGAACAATTTAGTTATGCCCATCATTGGATAATTCAATGGGAAAGGTATATTTCGCCAAATTCCTGAATCAATCATGCCAGGATGCAAGAAATTGACAGTAACTTTGGTTCCTTCCAGACGTTTGGCCAATTCTCTGGCAAAGTATATATTAGCATATTTGGAAACATAGTACAAATAAGCAGCTGGGAATGTTCCAATTGGATTCAATTTGTCCAAATTCACCGAAGCTAGTTTGTACAATTCAGATGCAACAATTACAATTCGACTAGGTGCACTTCTCTTTACAAGATCAATCAATAAATGTGTCAAAAGGAATGGACCATAATGGTTCGTGGCCATTGTCAGTTCGATGCCATCTTCACTAGTTGCACCCCTGAACGATAAAGCCATACCGGCATTATGAATCAAAACATCGATTTTCTTCTCAGTCTTCAAAATATCAGCTGCAAATTCCCGGACAGACTTTTGTGATCCAAGATCTAGTTTCTTAAGAATCAAGTTCTTGTTTCCTGTTTCATTTTCAATTTCCTCTTTAAATACAAAAAGAAAATAATAGCTTAAAATTTAATTTGAAGAAAGGCTCAATATAAATACCTTTAGCTGCTTTTGCAGTTTCCTGGTTTCTGCACGCCATTATAATTCTAGCTCCTTTTTTCGCCAAATCTCTTACAGTCTCTTTGCCAATGCCACTGTTGGCTCCAGTGATAAGAACGGTTTTACCTTGCATCTCCATTTTCTAAAAAAACAAAAAAATATATATATTATACATATGGACATTTCTTGTATACAATAAAAAAGGTTGTGTTTAAATAAAAATGTTTAAATTTTTATTTTCACAAAGACCTAGTTTTTTAAATCGTTAACGCTGCATGGAAAAGGCTTTTTTTTTTTTTAAGTTCAAATTTGGAGCGTTCCGAAACAGAAGCCTACGAGATTAGCTAAAATTAACTGGCACTATTTCCATGGTTGAGCTATTAGTGTCCCAGGACTCTAAATAAACACTTTTTGCTTTTATGTGTCTTTCCACGGTAATAACAAGAACACTAATTTAAATATTTCGTGCATATATTATTTAATTCAGATCAAAATGAAATAAACCTAATTTCATCACTTTTCATAAATGTAAATAAGCACCGGTATTTATTTTTATGTAATTATTATTATGTAATTTTTCGGAAAAACCAAATTCACAAATTAGTAATCAAAACTAGAGTAGCCCATTTGCCGAAATTCAACCATATCATACACAATTTTTACTTGCGACTTATAGGTACTATAAGGCAAGTTATGCATTCGTAAAACAAATCGAACTCGAGAATTTGATCAAAGTTGACATTACGATGATAACGAAGACCAAAAAAGTGGGTCCCGCAATTCTGTCTGTCTGTCTGTCTGTTCGACTACAGCTAAACGGCTCGGCCGATTTTCTTCAAACTTAGTAGGTACGGGTTTTAATTTTTGTCCCCTGGATAGTTTTTTCTTTTTTGTTTTAAGACCAAAAATAACGGTACCTGCCATACGAATTTTTTTCGAAATTTTATAAATATTTTTTTTCTCAAAATCTGTCCCACAGATTTAAAAAAAAAACAAAAAATTTCATTTAGTTAAACCTAGGTAATGGTCGAAAAAAAAATTCCAAAAAATTATTATTTTTGGTACCCCCCCTTGGAACTATTTTTTTTGTTTTTGATTTTCTCAAAAACGGTTCAACCGATTTCGATCATTTTTTTTTATGTTAAGGCTCCGCAGCAGTTTCAATATTATTGTTTATTGAAATTTTCAATTTTTTTTTTTTGATTTTTAAAAAATTTCAAAATTTTTTTTGAAAACTTAATATTTCTAAAACCCCATGCTCGATTTTTTTAAAACTTGATAAATAAAAGTTTCTTAAAATAATCTACAAGATATGAGAAAAAAAATGTATTTTACCTAAAAATAACGGTACATCTACAAATGTTAAAAAATGGTTTTCGAAAATCGTATTTTTCTCAAAAACGGTTCCGAGAATTTTGCTTAAATTTTGTTTCTTTCGAATTAGAATTTTTTTTAGAAAGAAGCTTCTAAAATTTTAAAGAACATTGCATTGCAAAACTTTAACTTAACTTTTGAATTTTGAAAAAAAAAAATCTATTTTTTTTTTTGAAAAATTCAATATCTCGAAAACTGCTCAATATTTTTTTTTGGAAATTTAATTTTTATTCGAACAATAATAAAAACTTTAAATTGGCGTACCCAAATTTCTTGTTAAAAATGTGTTAAAATTTGTTTATATAAAAGCTTATTTTTTAAGAAACCACTACAAAGACTTATAATTTTTTTTTTGGATAAACCTATATTTTCTTGTATCACATGGCACCCTATTTTTACCTCCAACTACTTAAGAAGTTGTTTTAGTCATTTAAAAAATTAATTTTATGCTTATGAACAGTTTTTCTCTAATAACATTTATTTTTGAAATTCTTAGTATATTACATAGGAGCAAGTTCTTGCGACCCAGTCGTGCATTTTGTTTTTTCAACAGTTGGGCATGTAGGTTTATGCATACATATATGTACATATGAATATATAATGCTTCCGTTAAAGTTCCGTTAAATAGGTACCTCAGCAGAAAAATTTACGACAAGGTATTATTTATATAAAAAATAAATCATTCAGTTCCAATTTAAGTTGTTATTTATTAGGTAGGTACATAACATCAATATTAAATAGTATTATTACATATTTTTACTAGTGTATACTTGCTATCAAATCAGAGTGTGTTTTGCTCATTCTAATAGCGGTACCAATCTTATTCTGTTTATGCTTATGCCTTTTTATTTTGCATTGGAAGTGTGTAAACAAAAATGCCATAATATACAATTTGGTTCATGTCACCTGCCTATCTACAGAATTTTCAAACCCCTGTGATCCCCCCTGGCTACGGCCTTGTGATAGGATGAAATTCTTGAGCAAAATATCCCAACAGGCTACGGCCTTGTGATAGGATGAAATTCTTAAGCGAAATATTCCCAATAGGAAATGAAAAAAAATTCATGAAATTTTGGATTTAAAAATTTTTGCGATTTAAGTTTTTCTTATCTTAAAAATTTTAAGAAAACCTATTTCTGCTTATGACATACCTAAAATCACAATTGTCATTGTTAATGAATTTAAAAACCTCGGGATCTATGTACTTTACAAAAAATTTGAATATAGAGAGATACTCAAAACAGATACTCAAAACAGAATACTACTGCCAGTTAAAAACGTTCAAGTCGCAACTTTCAAATCAGACATAGTTCTACAAAGCTAGGGAAGCTAGCTTTTTCTGAACGGATGGACTTTTTATAGATTTATGCAACTAAGGGAATTTTTTTTTAAAATAATGAAAATGAGAACATCGTAAGAGCTAAGATATAAATTAACAGGCGTTTAAAGTTACTTTCTTACCGATTTGAGTGCAATTGCGAAGAATTAACATTTATTATGACGTTAGACCTATTTCTGACAACTTAACCCTAGTGATACTCATAATCATATTTAATTATATAATTAATCGTTTTTCACAACAATATCTGTAATATTGACCGATTTTCGATCAACTTAATTCATTAGTAGGTGACAGGCCTGTTTGAAGTAAGCAATTCGCAAACAACTTTTTGAGATGAAATTTTCCGTCAAATTAATGATATGTATATTAATGTAATTAATAAAAAAATCATTGATGATTATATAGGTTTGCTAAGAGTTAATGCAACATACATATTTGCGGCACCTGGAAAAACTCATTTAAGGTAATCAGAATAAAAAACAAATTTTTAAGGTTGAGTAAAATATGTACATATATGATGTTTGGATTAGTAACGTTTTCGCAACGAATTTTAATTTAAATCAAAATAAATTTAAATTAAATATCATTCAACATTTAGAAAAAGAGCATTCTGTCCACTTTCTGTGGGCACCTTAAAAATATTGGATATTCGTAAAAAAAATATGCCATCTAATTGGTCAGCAATTAGTTAAACAAAGTCAACTAGTTTTGGAAATTGGTCAGCCATAGAAAATTTGTAATCAAGGCTTAAACTTTTGCAACTTTTGCTATCCATAAGCGATACTTTCATTGAGGAAATCGACACATATTCGACGTTGCAAGAATGTATTAACTATTTTTGATCTGGCTAAGATCTATAAGTCCTATATTCATCTAAAACTTGAGTACAATGCCGATATTTGGGCAGGTGCTCCCACATTAGTCTCTTGGATAGAATCCAAAAAAAGGTGTCTATTTAAATAAGTAATTAAATTATAACTGAAACATTTGCATCTCTCGAGCACCGGCGCACAGTGCGGCGACTAGTGGAAACAAAATAAAAAAAAAAATGTGCCAAAAATGTGTAGCAAGTATGCCAAATTGAAGGTAATAAGTCTAAATGAATGAATCGACAGTTTATTTATGATAAAGTTCAATTTTCTGTTGTCAGAGATCCTCAGAAGATCAGCAAAATAACAAATAGTGAGAGTATAGGATTTGTAGTTACCGGTTGAAAGAGGGTTTACTGAAGAAAAGAAAAGAACATATGATATTTTTTTCGCTATGCTCACAGTCAGGAGAGAAACTATAGTTATTCTAACTGCATATTTTTTTTACATGTAAATTTAAATTTTTTTTGAGAGTCCAAATCAAAGGTTCTTTGTTCATGTTAAGAACTGACTTTGATAAGTCATATATTTTGTGTGGTGCCATATGGGAAAAAAGTGTTTTTATTTAAAGAAAGAAAACAATCATATCTTTTAAAAAAAGTAAGTTTTTTTTGCAGCAACTTGCACTTTTTCTTGCAACAAGTGTTTATTTACGAGCATTTTTTACAGAATGTGTTCAAACAGAGAGCTTTTTGATGTTTGGTTTTCCAACACAACAGCCCCAGTACCTGGTGTTTTGCAGTTTATGGATATAAAATTAAATATGCAATCAAATTTAGAGCCTGCAGATCAGAAAATCTTAGCAAGACACGCATCAACAACTTGCTCAGAAATAAATAAACGTTGTCACTTCCATCGCTTATACACTCAAAGACTCGGATAGTGATCTTTTTTCGTAATTTTTTATTTTTCTGTTTTTCTTTTTGTTATTACTTTTTTTCAATAATTATTTTTGTCAACAATAAAAGCATCCATTATATTTTGCAAGATCTTTTATGCGATATATTCTGTAGTCGTTGTGCTTTGAAAAAATGTATACTTTCCTACTAACCTTTAAAATATTACAACTTTTGTATATCGAATAATCATCAAATTTTTTAAATGTTTGGCTTCTAACTAATCATTTTACAATTGTAGGCATGGCAGTGGGTGGATTTTTGTTCAAATAAATTTTTCTTATCAAACACATTAATTTTGTACATTTTTTCAATATCATACGAAAAATTAAAAAAAAAATCAATTTTATAGCAAAAGTGGGCGTGTCAGTGGGCGAAATTTGCGCTATTGTAACTCATAATTTCTTCACTGACCAGAACATTAATAATTAAAATCACTATCGTACTAGAAGTTTTCATGTAACCAATTTATTACCAAAAATGGGCGTGGTAGGGGGCGTGAAAATTCCTCAAATTGAGTAAAATCCCCTATTTATTACATTTAGCAACCAATTTTTGATCACAGTTATCTTACTTTTGAAAAATAAATGTTCCAGTCAAATAGCCAGTTGTATTTCTCGCCTTAAACAGTTCAACCGTAATACTCACGCATTCCTTGAAGCCCAACTTTTGACGTACTGTTATGTTCAGAGATTTTTTCATTAACTGCACTACACCAATGTGGAATGTTTTACCTGGCTCAACTTTACCTCTCATATCGATATTCAGACACTCAAGAACAATGTGCATAGGCATTTATTTTAAAATCCTCTCAAACTTTCTTAAACGCTCGCACTGGGCTCAAAAATTTTAAGGGTAGTCATTATCACTGTAGTGCGTGCAAAACTTTAAGTAAAAAGCCTTCCAACCTTTTTTTTTTACATCGCTTCCACATGTAGATGCTTTAATTCCAGCTACCTTCAGTTTTAAGAAAAAAAAATAGGCCGGTCAACAATTGGAGCAAATTTTGTTTACATTATGTTCCACACGGTTTTTTCAAGAGACTTTGAAAGGAAACTATCTTCAGATATGACGAAACATTGACAGGCAAAAGCAATTTTAAGAGAAAACGTCAAAAAACTCAAAGGATTTGTTTCTTCGTGATTCAATATTGATAACAAAAGATTATTTAATCACAGTATAGTACATGCATATGTATGTACATACATAATGTTGAAAAACCTAAATAGCGAAAAACACTCTTTTTTATCCTCCTGCTTCAAAGAGAGGAATTAAAGCTAGACGTAGAACATCCTCCTTATTTTTCTTGTCTTGACCTAACCTAAACGCTTTTGCTTTTTGGCAATGTTTATGCGAATCACCCTGTATAATAATTTGAAAATATGTATTATCATTTATATTTCTCAAAAAGTTGGTGAATTAAAATTCTCATCATAACTTGTTTGTCTACTTTGCAGCAGACCTAATATAAATTTATTACATATACAAATTTAATAGAACGAGGAAGTCTTGATTTTATTCCGTCAATTTCAAAAACAGACTAAGCTTTTGTTAAGGAATCTCTTTTTAGACAATTGTTTTAGAGACGCCGAATACAGACCGGTTTGACATTAAGTGAATCTTAAAATTTTACATTTCTTTCATACATACGAGTATTTTCATAATATTCAGTATAGGTATACGATCTTATCTTTAATTTCTTATGTAACAATCTGATTATGTGAAAATCTTCATGAATATTAAATACCAAATTTCAACATCAAAATCATCTAAAAAAAATATTTCATTGAGCTACAAGTTTACGTAAATAATTAACAAGCAATCGTTCTCATTCATCTTATTCTCCAATTTAAGACAAGGTATTAGAGAAGAGCATTTACATAAAGAGCATTATTTAAATTTAAATAGTTGGAGTAAGAAGATGTATACTTTCACTATTCAAAAAACAGGTACTAGCCGTAATTTCGAAATTCTGTTTTATTTTTTGATGAAATTACACGTCACTGAACTTTTTTTATATCACAGTAAACCGCACATGATAATTTGGAACTCAATGAATAGTTTCATACCTAGAAGTTTCATTAAGTTTTAAAGAAAACGCGCAAATGAGTTGAATAAATTGTTATACTTGCAATATGAAGAAATATGTACATAGGTAAGCATTTAGCTATTGTTACTGTTCGATGGGAAAAGCATTTTTGTTCCACTCACCTGTTTGTTGTCGATTTAACTAACACTCTTGATGAAATTTTTGTGAAAATTTTTTCTTGGATAACCTTCGTCGTGAGAGTCTTACTCGGAACTAAATAAAGTATCTATAACTATCTTGTGTTGAGTTGCGTTTGTTCAGAGCTATAGAGTTTCTTGAAGAGTCAACAGGTAAAAGGTGTTGAAATCTCTGCTGCCTGGAAGCAGGCTTGCCAGGGGCTTAAGTTGCCATTTGTTGTTCATTTGATTGTAGAATTTTTTATTTGCGATTCATTGTAGATTGGGCTGATTGTATTTGAAAGTTATTTTTAAATGCATTTAAGATTTTGTAAGTCTTGCTGATTATTTTATTTTATGACTTATTAATATTTATTTAGAAAAATCATCAGTTTTAAGTGGCTCTCCAAATACAAACAATATCGTTGAATAAGAACATGTCGTTTGAGTTTACGAGCACATAGTTCTAGTAAAGATTAATTGTTGTAGAATTTATTTTTCCATAATGTGTTATTTTTATTTTATTTATTTACATTTTAATTTTCAATTATAATTTATATTTTTGAAATTTGGCAACCCTGCTTGGAAGCATGAATAGTGTGTATGTAAAAGGAGGGAACCGATTATCTCAGGCAGTGGGAATATTAAAAAAAAGATTTTGAGTTCAACCAAAAAATTTTATTACAATACATAATAATTGCTGTTATCGTAATGCTGTCGGGTGAATATTTACATACGAAGTTTTCAAATATACTTAGAATCAAGTTTGCTGCTTAAGTCTTTTGTTTTGCCTATTCAGCGTTTTCATTCCAAGCACATGCGTGTACAGCAGGTCAAAAACTACTGTCGTAATAATAGTAAAGTAATTAGAATTTATATAATTTTGTTTCTTAAATGAACTTAGACATTTGCATTGAAGTTAAATTATAGCTGTTTTGTGTGAATTACATAAATTGTAAGTAAGATTTTGATTTTGGGGAAGACTGAGTCTTGATTTTAATGAACCGTTTAAGGTTTTAGATTTCCAAATTCCTCTACAACGAGTTTTTAATGAATTAAACACTTTACTCGTAAATAAAAATTTTTTGTTGGTCTTAATTTTAGTGAATGTTTTATTGCTATTTCTGCATAAATGTTCGTATTTATATTTTGGAAGGTATTAAGAGATCGCGACGCGCAGTTTGCTTTTAAAATATAAAATATATTTAAAAGCAATATAGAATGAATGGATAATTATTGTATAGGGTGATGCGTTCAGATTTTTGTATTGTATGGTAGGTTTCTCAAGTTCATTTCGATGGTATTTAATTAGGAGCCACAATTATTTCGCCTGTTGGGTTGGAATACTTTGTGTCGAGTTGTCGACTCTATACACTAATCGAAAGTGGTGTTTCGAAAAGTATCATTACTTACTTTCACAAAACTATTTCTCTTTTCTCTCTGTGGTCTCTTTCTAATATATAGAAGATAACTTCTGCAAAACATTGGGCCATATTCTTTATTTGGTTTTTGAAAACGAAATAATGCCGAATAGATTTTATTTCTTTGAAGTATCCGAAATACTGCCAAAAATAAATAAGAGGTAAAAACCGAATTTTGATTTTCATAAGACGATATGGATTAAGAACGCGATTGGATTTTCGCTCTCGTAAGCGTATGTTAAATCTTCAGGCAGGCCAAATAAATAAAATGTACGACTGGGTCGCACGAACTTGCTCCTATGTAATAGACTAGGAATTTTAAAAGCGAATGTTATTAGCGAAAACTGTTTATAAGGATAAAATAAATTTTTTAAATTCTTTTAGTAGTAAGAGACAAAAACAGAATGCTATGCAAATATGAATTTATGCAAGAACAAAAATTATAAGTCGTTTTAGTGGTTTCTTAAAAAAAAGCTTTTATATGTATAGATACCAAATTTTTAAAAGATTTTTAAGACAAAATTTTGGTACGCCAATTTAAAGTTTTTAATATTTTTCGAATAAAAAATTAAACTTACAAACAAAATATTAAGCTGTTTCTGAGATATCGAATTTTCAAAAAAAGAAAAAAAATAGATTTATTTTTTCAAAAATTCAAAAAATATTTATTGTAAAGTTTTGAAATGCAATGTGTTTCAGACTTTTTAGAACCTTCTCTATAAAAAAATTTCATTAAGATCCATTAAGATCAACAGCTTTGGCCTAGATCTGTCCAAATTAAAAAATTTATTTCGCGGAAAAAAAACGAAGCGTCACCGGTGAATACCGAAACAACGTAAATCCGGTTTCTCTAGTACCTCCTGTTTCCCATTCTGCGTTACCTTCTGAAATTAATAACTTTTTTATATATTACCAAAACATTGGTGGTCTACGAACAAAAATTAATAACCTTCGCCTCAATACAATATCATGCCAATACGAAATCCTAACATTTACTGAAACTTGGCTTACTAATAAATATCATAATTCTGAAATTTTTGATAATAATAACTATTCGGTCTTTCGCAAAGACAGATGTCTAGAAAAACAAACAAGAGGTGGCGGTGTAATGATTGCTGTTAGATCATCATTCTCCTGCTACGAAATTAATCTTCCTTCGTCATCTGCAACTTTAGCATCGTGCTTCGACATTGACCAAATCGCTGTGAGAGTTATAATCAACAATAGTTATGACTTAACTATATTCTTAAGTTATATACCACCAGGTAGTCCTCTTGAACTATATAAAATCCATATAAAAAATTGTAGTGATATTATTAAATTATTAGATAGTAATCAACATGTAATTATTCTGGGCGATTTCAACCTTGGTAATATAAACTGGGTATGGGATCCTGATGAATTATGTCTATTTGCATCTAATATTAGTAATGAATGTGAATATGAGATATCTGATTCTTTTTCGGAACTAAATCTCACTCAAATAAATAATTTTAAAAATAGTTTAAATCGTATTCTTGATCTCATATTTATCGATAGTGAAACTGTTGCTGATGTCAAAGATTGTAACTATCCTATTTTTCAAAATAGTATTCACCACCTAGCCTTAAGTGTTAAACTTAGTTTCTATGACTATTTTAAGCCGGTAATGGGAAGATTAGTCAAATATGATTTCAAAAAATCTAATTTCGGAGGAATAACTAATCATTTAAATTCGGTTTCTTGGAACAATATCGTTCTTAATTATCAGCTCTCGGATGCTTATAATTTATTGCTGGGGACAATTAAAGAAGCGATTAATTTATTTGTACCTAAAGTCGTTGTTTTTAATAATTCTAAGCCACATTGGTGGAACAAACGTTTATCAAACTTAAATAATCAAAAGAATAAGTCGTATAAATTATATCGTAATTCAGTAAATGATGTTGCACTCCGGAGTAACTATTTACGACTTCAAAAAGAATTTGATTTTTTACACAAATTTTTGTACAAGGATTATCTATATCGTACTGAATCTTGCTTAAAACAAAATAGTAAACATTTTTGGTCGTACATAAATAACAAAAAATGCTCTAATGGGATACCAAATTGCATGCAGTATTTAGGGACTACATCTACTAACTTAAATACCATATGCAACCTCTTTGCTAACTTTTTTCAATCGGTTTACTCCCCTCAATGTGTTCCTCAAAATTATTCATCAGTTATAAGTGACAATTCCATCAATATAGGCAGCTTAAACTTAAGCTGCAAAGATGATGAGTCAGCCCTCAGGGATCTCTATGATGATAGTCAACCGAGACCTGATGGCATTCCTCCAATTGTATTGAAAAACTGTGCTGTTGCTCTTTCAGGGCCATTAACTTTATTGTTCAATGTTTCTCTTGAAAAGGGCCTTTTTCTTGACGATTGGAAAATTTCCTTTATTATTCCTATCCATAAATCTGGCTCCAAACAGGATGTTTCTAATTACCGTCCTATAAGTAAATTGTCTACGATTCCCAAGATTTTCGAGAAAATTGTTTATGAAAAACTAACGTTTATTCTTAAAGAAACGATTGTGCCATCTCAGCATGGATTTATAGCCGGAAGATCCACTACGACTAACCTTGCTATTTTTTGTAACCAAATCATTAGAAATCTCGAAAATGGTTTTCAAACTGATGTAGTCTTTACGGACTTTTCGAAAGCTTTCGATAGGGTAAACCATTTTATATTATTAAAAAAGATGGAATCTATCGGCTTCCATTCAAATATTTTAAAATGGTTTGCATCCTATCTTATAGGTAGAACACAGTTTGTCCGTGTTAATGATTTATTTTCTGAAGTAATTCATGTAACCTCTGGTGTTCCTCAAGGTAGTCACTTGGGGCCCCTTCTATTCTATTCTATTAATCAATGACATTCCAACGTTTATCCAAAATGCTCTCTGCCTTATGTTTGCAGATGATATCAAAATTTTCCGTTGTATCAAATCGTTGGACGATTGTCTGTTACTTCAAAGTTACCTTGAGCGCTTATCTGAATGGTGCATTGCTAACCAGCTTTTTTTAAATGTCTTCAAATGCCAATTTTTATCCTTCTCTCGTAGTCTTAGTCCAATTAGTTTTGAATACGAAATAAATAAAACAAAACTTACTCAGCTTAGAGAAAAGAAAGACCTTGGTGTTATATTCGACTCCAAACTAAACTTCAACTCCCACATTGATTTTGTGGTTGCAAAAGCAAATATTATGCTGGGGTTTGTGGTTCGTAACTCAAAAGAGTTTAAAGATCCATTTACCCTTCGGTCATTATTTTATGCTTATGTGAGATCTTCCCTAGAATACTGCTCAGTAATTTGGAATCCTTTTTATAAAACTCACTGTTTAAGGATTGAAAGGATTCAGAAAAAATTTTCGCGAATTGTAGTTCACCGACTAAATTGGAACATTCCAATACCTCCTTATGAAACCAGATGTAAACTGCATGGACTAACACCACTTGATATTCGCCGTCGGTATTTTTCAGTGGTTTTCATACGTGATATTATTACTTCTCATATAAACTGCCCTTTACTTTTGTCCTTAGTTGATATATATGCTCCGTATAGGCAAACGCGATCTTGCATTCTATTTCATGAATCTTATCATCGTGTAAACTATGGTTTCAATGAGCCTCTAACTCGATGCATTAGAGAATCTAATATCATTTGTAATCATGTTGACTTCTTTTCCTACCAAAGTCGAGAATCTTTTAAAAAATATTTAGGTATTATATTTATTAATTAACTCCGACACTGGTGGTTTAAGTTTTAGTCTTAATTAGATATATTTATTTATGTTTCACTTTATTTCTAAAGTTATAAACCTTATTTCTGTAGTCTGTAAGATTATATTTTATTTATTAATAATATTATATTAATCTGCTTGATGAATAAATAAATAAATAAATAAATATATGGATAATGAGAAATTAAAAATTCGAAAAAATGGTTCTATGGTAGGTACAAGCTGTAATATCTTAATTTCAATTTTTTTCTATTAAATTAAAGATCATACAAATTAATTGGAAACAAAAATTTTTATCAAAATTCTAGGCGCCGTTTTCGAAAAAAATACGATTTTTTAAATTTTTTAACATTTGTTTGGTGGGTAGCTTTATTTTTAGGTAAAATAATTTTTTTTCTCACATCTTGTAGATTATATTGAGAAACTTTTATTTATCAGGTTTAAAAAAAATCTAGCATGCAGTTTTCGAAATATTGAGTTTTGAAAAAAAAAAAATTAAAAACATGGGGGACCCTCAATAACCATTTTTCGGAATTTTTTTTGTGTTTTTAGTTCTGAAATCTGTCGAACAGTTTTTGAGAAAAAAAAATATTTATAAAATTTCGAAAAAAATTCGTATGGCAGGTACCGTTATTTTTGGTCTTAAAAAAAAGAAAAAAACGTGTGGGGGGGGGAATTAAAAATGAGATCTACCAAGTTTAAAGAAAATCGGCCGAGCCGTTTAGGCTGTATAGTCGAAACGACAGACAGACAGACAGAATTGCGAGACCCACTTTTTTAGTCTTCGCTATCCTCGTAATGTCAACTTTGATCAAAATCTCGAGTTCGATTTTTTTAGGAATGCATAACTTGCCTTATAGTACCTATAAGTCGCAAGTAAAAATTTAGTGTTATTTCAAGATTTTAACGCCAATTTGAAATTATTTCACGTCACCCAAATGATATATTAGGGATCTCGACACAAAATATCACTGCACATAATTTTATATGAACCAAATACGGTTCTACACATATCAAATACACTAAAGCAATAGCGGATTGTCACACAAATCGTTCTCTAGATATTGGTTAAAACTTCGTTTGGTTTTTCCTTTATACAAAAGTCAAGAAAACAGCAATTGTCTTAATACTTTATACTTTCTTATTGACCGCTATTTTATTTAACATTCAATTAAAAAATTATGAATTATATTTAATTAAAGATTTAAGTTATCATGTGTACAAAATTTTTGGGAACGGGAGAAAAAGCAACTTAAGCATTTTTTGGCGAACGGGAGAACGTAAACAAGCAAAATTTCCGAATTGTGTACTTCCCAAAATAAAATTCGGAGATTGAATTTCATCGAAATCGAAATGAAAATCCAATCGGAATAAATCATTTGAGTGAAATGAAAATGATCGAATGATCGATTGATTGAAATGATCGAATCATTTTGGTAATAAATTGTTGGACAATTCGATCATTTTAAATGAACGATTTAGACAGCTCTAGTTTGAACTGAGCAGATACAGTGAGCCAGTACAAACTTTTTATATAAAAACAAGAAGAATAATATATTTTGACTCTAACTGCAAAAATGTTATACGAAAAATTTCTTTAAAATGTGTCTAAGAAAAATTATATTTCTATTCTTTTAAGAATACAATTTTGATTTTTTTTTCAAAAGTTCAAAAAATATATTTTCATAAAATTTTGTAAGCAATTTTATTTCAAATTCAAAGGAGCTCCTGTAAAAAATGTTGTTCAAATTCGTAAGAACCTTTAATGAGAAAGTCGAAAATAAAAAAAATGTTGGAACAAAAAAAATTTCAATTTCTTCTCCGCTTTAGCGGTTGGGGCTGTAGTTCGATGTACAGACATATTGAAGGACATGCGGAATTGCTGGACCCACTTTTGTGTGTCCTCTACCATTGGTCTGAGTCAAATAATAATAACACCAAGAATGGCACTAGACCTAGCTTATTTCCCATCGATTGTTTTGAGCAAAGCTTCAATATAATACATTGAAACATTGAAAAACGCTTTTTTACTTGTGAAAAATATATTAATGGAGGACTCGTCGGCAAAGTTAATAGCAAGATTTATGGGTAACTCAGGCTTAAAACGCATTTACCTCTTGTAAGTACCTTGGTAATTCCAATTTTTATGGTTGTGAAATTTACTGTAAGCAAGTTTTGAAAAAAAAAAAAAACAAAATAGATTGCATAGATCTCGTCAATAAATTGTGTCTTGCTGGTCATTCTTTGGAACTCTTTACCACGAAATATATAAATATATAAGAAAATCAAAATGCAACAAGGATCAAAAAGTCTTAAAATCACATTTATATTTAAATGAAATTGTAAAATATAAATTAAAATTTTGAATTTATTTTTTAATTTCTTAAAATATATTAATTTAATATTTTGTGCTTAATTTTGTAAAATTAGTTTATAACTATCCTTTAAGATATATTATATCTTACAGTTGTTATGCAACCACGAAATATAAATAAATAAATGAATAAAACGGTAATAAGAAGTGAAATTAAACTTCATAATAATACAAAATAAACTGATATTTCATGTAAGTTAAGAAAGTCAAATGTACTTGTTAGAGTCAAATAAATAAATAAATAAAAAAAAAAAGTTCAAAATCTCGAAGAAAATAAACTACAACCAGGAACTCTGTTGTCACGAAAGATTATTAATTTTCCTTATCCACGTTATCAAGTGTCTCAGAATCAATAATTGCTTTCTAGTATCTGCAGCTCTTGGAATAAATTGTGAAATTTCTTATTTGTCTACAATGTATGGTCTACAATTTGATCAGAAAAAAATGTTGACAAAAAATCATACTAACGGTAGGTACCTTTCATAGAACCGTTTTTAATATCTGAATTTCACTTTAGTGGCTTTACCGATTTGATTAAAAAGTGTTAAACAGAAGCTATGTACTTTGAAATAAAAATATTGTAACTATATACAAATATCGTGAACGATTGTTTTTTTTAAAATATGCCGTTAAATTAATATTAGCTATTAAACACTTCAGGTTGACATACCAATTTTATTTATTAGTAGTATTTCAGATAAATTTCGAAAGTAAACAATTAATGATTAATAAAACTAAAGATTTTTTAAATTCCTATTTTAGAAGCTCTTTAAGCAACTAATGAATGTCATGCATTTGAAAGTTTTTCTTTAATTACATCCAAGTAAGTATGTATGTTTGTGTATATATTAGGGCGTTTCAAAAAAAAAAAAATTATTTTTTCTCGGAACCACGCTCAAAAGTTTCGTTTGCATGCCAAAATAGGCCTCTGAAAATATGAGCCCTTAATATTAAGATTTAGGTTGTCTGTATCGCACTTTTCGATTTCCCGTAATGCGTGTGATCCAGTCGTGCATTTAATTATACATAGATATTTGCAATTCATATATTTAGCATTAATAATATTTACACTGAACAGTAAGATGTCATCTCTTATAGTACTAGAAAATTACAAATCAATATTTAGACTATTCTTTGTTATCGAATAAAAAAGAAAGGCTATTTCTAGGTAGGTTCAGGTTGACTGTACATGTTAGAAACCCAGATTAAATTTAATGCATGACTCGATCGCACGAAACTTACACTTATGAAATCAAATTAAAAGTTTTTGCCACCTTTAGTCCAAATGCGTTTCGCCCAACTGTCGTGCAAAAACGTCGCAAAAACTTTCAATTTGATTTCATCAATAGAGTCCACAAAAACATAAACAAAAACTATAAAAAAATGTTTGTTTTTAAAATTTTTGTTTCCCTTCTTCTAACACTTATGTACATGTATATATGATTTTTGTTTATTAACTTAGAAGGCTCATTATGTATGGAATAACATCATTCAAATGTCCACCGCGGATTCGCTGCGTGGAGCCCCTCCAAAACGTCCAATTTTCCAAAACTCTGTCGCATTAATCAGGATGAATTTGACAAATGGCATTGATTATTCTTTCAAGGCAGTGGTGGTTTGTGGTTTAGTGGGATATACCTGTGACTTAAGAAAACCCTCAAAGAGATGTAGGGGCAAATCGAACGATATTGGTGGCCACTTCATCTCGCTTCTGCGTTACATAACCAAGTTCGGGAATCGCAATTCGGGCCATAATAGTAATTATTCATGACCGATAAGATGTTGACGGTGTTCACCTGGTCAACGACGTTCTTAAGAAGTATGAGCAGATGACGCCACCAGCCCAATTAAAAATTAAATTTTTGATTGATCGTCCCGAATTCGATAATTTTACTTGTTGATGAACCCATTGATCCAGAAATGGGCTTCTTCACTGAATACCCACATTCATAAATCTATTTAATAAATTTTACATCTTGTTCATAGCTTTAATCCTCCATGTTAAATTAGCAAGACGCAAGACACACCTAATAAATGAAAGCTAATTTGACAGCTATTGTTTAAAAATATGGCTGCAATTAATTGCCAAAGTTTAAGAATCCCACACAGATAAAATTGGGAGTAGGTACTTACCGCTTTTTTCATCATGATGTTGATCAACAATTTCGAATTTTATTTTTTTACAAATCGAAAAGTAAAAAGTTAATAAAAGTGGTTATACCCTTGGAAAAATTGGAAAATTTCCCACCACCACTCAAATCTGAGAAAGAATTGTACCAGGCCAGAAAAGAATAATATACTCGTCCTTGATGGCACCCAATAAACGTTCTCAAGTCTATAGCTCTTGACGGGTTTAATACTTCACTTCATATAATACGGATTTTACAGTGTTTCTTAAAGCAATCCTGAAGAAAGAATTCTATCAATCGTATTTCCAAGTTTCAAATATTGTCCGTCGTTAATGCAAGCTAGGTGTTTGGAAAATTTAACTTTTGAAGAATTACAAAATATCAAACATATGTATGAAATTACATCCAACTTTAGCAATAATTGTGCTAATACAAATTGACGGAAAAAGAAGAAGTCAGAACCCACCTTTGTACGAGGATATGTTTCTGAGATTTCCAAGTTCACGTCAGTGCAAGCTAATCCCTCGCACATTGTACTCGTAAGAATATTGAAAGTTAGACAATATTTAAATTTATTTTACATTTTTTTTATTTACATGCATTCTGCCCTACAATCAAAACAACAAATTAATAATAAATAAAACCGATTTGTTTCACCTCTCTCTTTTTTAGGTCAACCTAAATGCATAACAAATCCTTTAGTTAATTAACGTACTGAAGAAATCACTCAAATGATTTTTTACAACACCCAAAATTTTAGACACTTTGCTTTTGACATTTTCAGCTGCTGCACGTCCGTCGGATGCAAGAACAGACTCTTCAAGCATTGTCTCACTCACATGTTGATTGTTGTATGTCACAGGTTCAATATGTTCGTCTTGATTGATTAAGTTGTCCTTCAATGTCTTGTAAACATACCTTCCACTACCAATTGACCTTTTTGTTCTTTGTACAGGTTCCCATTCAGGTGAAGTTTTGCTTGTACTCAAATAAGATTCTAGGTCGTCAGCTTCAGTTGGCTCATAGAAAAACTTTCTCGCCTTTTCATTACGCAGAATTGGATATGGTGTCATGGGGAATTCAGGCTTGAAAGGCAAATTCGAATTGGTTATCTTTTCGAAAGAATCCTTGTTGTTCGGTGTGGAATGCTCCTTTTGTATTTGCTCAAAATATTGGCTTTCCAGCTGATTTCGAGTGAAGTATTTGGTTTGACCCTCTATATCTGATATATCAGAAACTTCTGGCTTATTAATGGGTTTGTATTCGTAAGGCTTAGGTTGGTACTTTCCATGATCAATCGCTTCATAGAATTCAGATGGTAGTTCCTTATTGGACAGATTGGTAAGTTTTTCTTCAACGACATCTTCCCGGCTTTCATTTGTTCTATATTCTTCGCCATTAGAGTCAGTGATGTACTCGAAATGTACATCACCTACGGGCATAGCCATTTGTGCGACTGTGGTTTTAAAAATACTATCTTCATCCCGTTGTTGCTGCTTTGTAGCCATAGGTTGGCGTAGCATAGATGTCCTTCCAGTACTTTTAGGGAACATGGTGCTTATGAAATCAGTTGCTCGTCGAGAACGTTTTAGACCCCAATCTACTTTAGGAAGCAATGGGTTAGGCAGCATCGGGTTCATTACAAGAGTCTTAAGCCAATTGTGGGTATTTTCTCGCTTTTTAAGATTTTTCTCTTGTGCTGTGATTTGTGGGCTAACCTTTGGAGTTTCAGGATTTGCTCCTGGAGCCTCTTGTAAGATAAATCTCCTATGACGTGTTACTAAATTTCTATTATTTGAAGCCGATTCCTTGTTAAGAGTGTTTGAAGTGTCCCGACGACGACGATTCTTCATTTGATCAGTAAGGGAAGTCTCCAGGATGAGTTTCTTTAAAAGTCTGTCTGAAGAAGTTTGTCTTCTTTGACGATTCTCCCATTGTGTATCTTGATTTGTGAGTAGCTCAGTAAATTGGCAATCTTCATGGTTGGCAAGTGGAAGTACCCAAAAACTGACAGACATAGGTGGCATACTCATGGCAATAGGCTTGTTAGGATGCTTGATTTTAACGAAAGGATCAAGGGTAGAATTAAGTGTCAGTACATCGTTGTTCAAATACATAACTCCCTTCTTTGAAGTTAAAACGAACTGCCATACTTCAGAACCAGTAAATTTGGCAGAAGGTTTTGCTGAGATCTTGACAACATAGTCTTCAGTGTTGATACCCATGAAAGCTATTCCCCCTGATATGCCATTAGCACAATGACTGTAGACTTTTGACGAGTATGTGTATCTCTTCACGGGCTTGGCAGCAAATACTCGGTTACCCATAATCTTTTTGAACAGAGCACTTACAAAGAAACTATAAGTTGGCGATTTAACATCATCTTCGGTCAGGGGCTTGAAAACTGCGGAAAATCCAGAACTTGCTGCATCTCCCAAAGTTTGAGCCCAACGAATTGCCTCTGAGACTTCAATGTTTGTGTATCCGTTGGAGATTTGATGATTTATTGGTCCTCTGGGAGGTAAACTTAACCAAACTGGTACTTTTTTCTCCATCATGGCCTTAAGTGACACATCCTTGTCATAGATATAACCGTTAACGTTTTCCTCAACGTGATATCCAGCTGGTCTATAAATATGAAAGTTGTTATAAAAGATCGGTTTACATCAATTTTCAGCAAGAACTAACTGATTCCATCCAAAGGCTGAATTTACATCGCTTGACATATCGATATAACGCTTAGTTTCCTCAGCACTGCTTCCAGCTGTAATATCAGCACCAATCACCTTCCATTCCTTAACATACGGTCGGAATGTGTCGACCATTGTATCTAGAGTATGAAGGTCAGCAACGTAATCTGAGGCTCTCGAAGCACCGAAATCTATGAACAAACATAATTCTATTGGAATGCCTTAAAACAGCTAAGAAAACTCTTCAACTTACCTAGACCCAATTGCCATACACAGTTATCGATTCCAATGATGTTTGATATGTTCAGAACTCTCAACGCATCTATAGGATCCCAGGACTGAGGAGTATACTGAACAGGGATTACCATCGTCCAGTTCATAGCCCTTTGAATAAGCATCGTTATTATACTGATTTATGTGTTCAAGAGACAATACTCACCGAGTCCATCTATTAAATCCACTCCAGATAGTTTGTGTTGGGTTTTTAAGAGTGCTCTTAATGTCAGTTGGGAAGAAGTAATCACCAGAAAGCTTTATGTACGATGGTCCTAGTAGAGCAACCATTTCTGTTAGGGTTTTTCTAAAGGAAAAGTTAAACAAAATTCTTTAGATTCTGGATCTCTGAATGAGTATTTAACTAGTCGAACTTATTTGGTCCATCCAAAGTTCCATATAGCAACTCAGGTGCGATGGAAAAACTGACAAATTGTTCACTGACATCATGGACGGGCTTATTAACATTAACGTTAACTAAAATATCTGCAAGAACTACTGTAGCCAAAAGGAGGCAAAATATTGCTGTAACGAAGTGACCTCTCATTATTTTTATAAAATAAATATAAACGAATTAAAAACACTCGCAACAAACTCTAAAGAACTAATGATAAGCTATCGGGTTGCAACCACTTAATATATGATCTGAAAAATGCAAAACTCAACAGTCTTGTTACTGTATGAACCATGAATTCCAATTGCTCTTTTAATGCGGAACAAGAATTGCATTAAATAAAGAAGAACTTCAAGTTAGTAAATTTATCCAACGATGCACTTTTTACGTTTTCAATGGCAAGAATATTGTTAAAACATTAAATTGTTTACTATGTGGTTTATGAATTATGTTTTTTTTTATCATACATATAAGATTTGCAATGAACTATTAATGACATCCGAAATTGTATCAAGTTGAAGGCTGAAGGTTGTCTATGAAGTTGATTTAATTGAATGTTGATTTGTGAATATAAACGAATTTTTTTTAAATGTAAGGAAAAATTAGTTACATTTGGGTTTTACTTAAAAATATTTGTAATTGTCTTAAACAAATAATAAATGAAGCAGTACATTTGGTCCTAGAACTGCAAATTTAATGAAGGCACTGTGATAATTATTTTAAGGGTATTAACCACCCCTCGAGTGCGCGCAAATTATAAACAAAAACAAAAAAACTGCATACATATAATGCGGTTCACTTGAATAAAGGCAACATTTTTTTTTCAAACGGAGTGTGAAATCCCATTAATGCATGCATCATTAGAACTCTTTGGAAGAAAGGTTTCAGAATTTCTGAAGAGGATGCTGCTGTACCAATATACGCAAGTTTTAAACGTTTCCAAAAGGATTCGTGAAAGTAAGCAACGACATACGAGTAAAAGCAATTGAAGCAGCCAATGCAACAACCGATTAACTCCACTTTTTGAAATGTTGACAAAAATTAAAAATAACTATCTAAAATAAATTAGAATAAGAAAAATTTTGCAAACAGTGATAATTCCAAGATCCAACTTAGATGTCTTTTTATCTGGTTGTTGTACTTGGTGCTTTAACTGTGAAATAAGTTGAAATTGCAAATATCTGTTGAGGAAACTATTGCAAAATTATAGTTTAGTTAATTTAAGGTTAAATAGACAAATTGTTATCAAAAATGGGCTGGACATAGTTCAAAATTTAAATACATCCGAGAAAGCCATTCTTTTGGAGATGTGTACTTCCTAGCTGGCAAAATCTAGCGTAAGCTTTTTCATCGTTCCTAACAATTCTGGCATCTTCCCTGGAAGATGAAAACCGAAACTTGTTCTGCTTGTTTCTAAAAAAAATGACCTCCTCGTATCAACCAATTGCACTTACGTTATTTCCTTGCAAGGTCAAGGTACGAGTATTCGCTGATCAAACTTTAGCTCAAGAAGTATCTCGAAAACTGAAAATTTCTTAATGACTTGATCTGATGGTATATTTCACCAAAAACTGGAATGGATCTTTACAGTTTTAGAAAGTTAGATTTTTGAGTTTGATATTTCTAATGCATTTCATAGAGCAGCTTGGCAGCAGGCTTTCTTATCGAGTTCTCTTTTCGAAAATGCGTGAGTTTGGTATTAATAAAACCATTGTTTTTTGGATTCAAAATTTTTTAAAAATGATCTCTTGTATGAAACTTCTTATCTAGTTCATTGTTTTGCCGACAGCTCTACACTCAGCTTCTTATACTTGTTCTTAAATTTAATTCATTCAAATTACAACAGTATCATAAGATCAGCAGATTAAACTCCGATCTGTACAGCATTGTTAAGTGGGGTATAAATCACCGTGTGGAATTTAATGCTTCGAAAACTCAATACATGAATGGTACTTTTATCAAAGAAACAGAAAAGTTCTCAGTACTCGATATGTGTCTCATCGACGATCTTCGTTCGAATGAACAAGTTCTTAAGTAGCGGTGCAAACATCGTAAAAAAAAACATCAATGGTTCGCATCGATGTTTCCACAAAAAACATCCACACGCAACCTTATGATCAGCGTTACCGCTGGGCTTCACGAAAGTGTAACACATTTTTTTAAAAAACGTAACAAAAGCGAAAAAAAATGTAACAAATTGAAAAAAAAAAATGATTTAAATCAAAGAATGCTCTTGAACTCAATTTTTTATTTTTAATAGGAACATAAGTTTTCTTCATCACAGTTTTTAAATTCAGTACAAAACTTTACATTAAATAATATGTTAATAAATTATTATAAGTAAGACACATTTTAAGTTTTACATAAAACATGTTTAGGCAAATTAAGAGAATTGATCTTTTATTTGTTTTGCAAACATTATTGATTCAATGGTATTCAAGTGATACCTATTGGTTAAATCATTCATGTCGATTACAGAATTCGCAGAATTTTACTCCCGGTGAGTTGACTTGATTCGCATCCGCTGTAAAACTCAATTATGAAATTCGTCGGATGAACTACATTGTCGATTTCTAAAATTACCTTATCATTTATGAACTTTCGTATCGACACTGTCAGCAACAAACATTTATTCAACTGGCCTAGGCTGTGATAATAGTATCGTTTTCGATCAACGAAATCAAGCATCGTTGAGAGTGGTTAGTACGAAGATGGGGGACGGTTCAAAACCAACCGTGTGCTCTTTTTTTTTTTTTAGATTTCTTGCTCTCAGGTTGCGTTGCTATTTGTGCATTTTTTTATTAAAATTTGTTAAACAAACACTTTAGCATTCAGTATGATAAGCTTTTGACTTAAATTTTTGTACTCTCCATTGTTTATTTTCGTTTAATCAAAAATTCACTTCAGATTCGTCTCGAAATTGGTGCGAATGTAAAATGATAGAAATTGTATGGAGTGCGAATGGATTGCGAAATCTGTAATACCATATAAGTTGAACAAAATGTTAGTGGTGCAGGGATTGTTACCGACATTCGTTCAACTTTCATTCGTCGGATTCAGTAATAGCAAAAGTTTGGAAATGAATTGAAATTGTCACTTTAGCTCATTCGCCGAATTCTGTAATAGGGGTGATTTTTTATCAAATGTAGCTCTGAAAAAATACGTTCTGCTGCCGCAGAACTGTGTGGCAAACTTAATATTTTATAAACAAATTCTGTTATATTTTCAAAAAGATTTTCTTTTTGAGCATTTTGCAAAGAGCCAACATGGCCCCAAAATTTCTCAACATCTTCTGTATATTTTAAGTTTTTTTGTATTTGTAGCTTTCTGAATTCAGTACAATTTTTTTCTTTTTTTTTCAAAGTTATACAAATTTGGGAAATTAGTCAGTAAAGGTAAGATGAAACATTTTCATTTACTATTTTTTCTGGATCTACCAGTGAAATGTTTTGTAATGCAATAGTATAATAGTAATAGTTTTTAAATAATTATTTTAATTCTTTTTGCATTTTAATTAATCTTCGTCCGATTCTTCACTAGATTCACTTTCAATTTGCAGTTCATATGAAATAGAGTCTTCTCTTTGGGGCTCATGCCTGGAGGAACTAGCACCGGCATTGGGGTTTGTGTTTGATCTCACTTTTGTTCTGGTAACAAACCTTTTTAAGTGATATTTATCACTACAACAATAAAAAAAAATAGTTTTTTGTTATTGAGTTACTTACTTGTCCATTATGTGCTCATCACAAAAACAGATAAAAACAACCAAACAATGGACGAACGAACAACGCAAGCAGCGAAAAGTAATATTGTTTTTCTTTTTTAACAGCGACAAGACAAGAAAGAGAATGGACTTTGACAGACCCATATAATTTTGTTTTTTGGAATGTGGAAACTAGAATACTTTGAGGAATAGATATCTAACCATGTTTATATGCTGGATCGAGAGATCGAGTTTGAATTTGAAGTGACAGATAGCAAGATTTCGACTAAACTGTAACTGAACGAGTTCGATCGAGTCGAATGAAGGTGATTTCAACTCAATTTAGGACGTAGGTGTACAAATAGGTGGAAGTGTTGTTTAAGCGCACTTCACACTGATTAAAAAAATCATAAAGTAAATTTTTAAACAAAAAAAAAGTTTGGAGAAAAAAGTGTAACAAAAAGAAAAAAAAAGTAACATAGTAACAAATACAAACAAATTAAGAAAAGTGTAACACTTTGGTTACACTTGTAACATTGTGGCAACGCTGCTTATGATCTCTCTGCTTGGCACTGTATATAGTGGTTTATTGTAGAGCATATTCGGGCACACTCGTCGGCCGAATACCGAATATTCGGCAGCCGAACATTCGGCCAACGAAACGATGTGCTGTGTATCTATCTCCTACGTGAATTTTGACGATGCACAGCAGTTTCTGGGAATATTTTGAGGAAGTTGCTATAGACAAAATGATAAATGATTTTTTTAAAGATCTTTTCGCCAAGATCAGATGGCAGACCCTTACAAGTGGTGGTCAGCAAATACAAAACTGTTTCCCAATTTGACAACATTTGCTGAAATCTACCTCTCGTCTCCTGGTACTAGTGTATAGCAGAAGCTATAATTGATTTCGAATATAGACGTTACATAAAACGTATGCTACCAACGAATGCTAAAAAAACTGTTTTTATTCACCACAACTTACCATTATTAGATTTTAAATACTAAAATAAAAAAAATTAATAAAATACAACATTTTTTGTAAGATAAATAAATCTTTTTTTATTCTCATTTTAATAGATATTCGGTATTCGGCCGAATATTGTGAACTATTCGGAAGAATACCGAATATCAAAAAAATTAGGCCGAATAGGCCGAATGTCGAATAGTGGCCAAATATTCGCGGGATCTCTAGTTTATTGTGTCCATTACAAAAATTCATATCCATATTCAAATTGGAGTTGCATGCCTTCCAAGAGATACTAAAGTTGTAGTTAGTTGTAATTGTTTCGAAAAATTTAAAGAAATTTCTGGTAATTTTGACGGAAAACTTATGCCTGATATTAAGAAAAATGATGACTGAAAATGTTTTTCAATTTTATAACACTTGCTACGAATATTTAATCAATGGGATGCTTTAAAAAACTTGAAATCTTTAGCTGAGTAATTCATCAGAGTGTAGCTATCTTCCTGATTATGTTCGAATTTTGAGAATAGAATCAAAAGAGCACCCAGATTGTTTGTTGGTTAAAAATCATTTGGTAATTTCATTTTATTTTATTTTTTTATTTATTTATCAAGCAGAGACACAGCTCTTAAAGACTACTTAGAACAATAGTAAATTTATATAAATAATAATAAATAAAACAAAAATAAAATGTACAATTACCACTAACCACCGAAGTTTATTATTAATAACAATTTTTTTTATTATTATTATTATTATAATTTTATTGGAAGTATAATACAATTGTACTAACAATAATTTAATAAAGCGTTAGCTACCAGGGCTTTTCGCTATTTGAAAAATTCAAGTTTTAAATCAGATATTCTAAGTTAAGTTTAACTAAAATTAAGTGAACAAGTTTTATAGTATCTTTAGAAATAATTGATATAAGTTGTGTTAAGGGTTTTCCGGATGTATTTCTTGATATTCTGTCGATGTAGTCGCATTGTAGCATATGAGAGATGGTGAGGGGTGTGGTGGGCGTACAAAAGTTGCATTATGGAGGAGGTTGCTTTGAAATAACATGCTCGTGAGTAATCTTTGTATGTCCCATTCTTAGCCGAATATAATTTTTGGTCCAAGATGAAAGTAAGTCGCTGGGGTAAAGTGCTCTGTCTGCGTTTGGGTTGATCTTGGAATAGTGATGACGATACTCAAGCCAAGAGTTTTTTAAGTTAGATCTCATCGTCGCATTGCAGTGTTTTTTAAAGTCTTTGGCATTGAAAAAATAGAAACTGAGAAGGGGCTCTTTTTGGGCCTTTTTGGCTGCAAGGTCAACGAGATTGTTACCAGCGATGTCCATATGCCCTGGAACCCAGGCAATTTTAAGGTTTTTCCTTTTTTCAATAAGTTTGTCACGTATGACAAGAATTATAGAAGAATAGTTGTTGATGTTTTTGATGGCATTGATGGTTGATAAACTGTCAGTAAAAATAACTGTTTTTTTGTTTTTGGTAGATTCGATAGCTTTAAGTAGTGCAAATGCTTCGGCTGTAAAGATTGATGAGGAGTTTTGCATTAACCCTTTGGTGATGTTAATGCCGTTTTCATTGACAACTGCGAATGATGTCCCGTCTATGGTCTTTGATGCATCAGAAAATAGGAAATGCCATCCCTGTTTCTTGTATTTCTCTGATGTTTCTTGAAATAGGGATTTATATATAACTTGATTGGTGCTAGACTTGGGATAGTTGTTAAAAATTGGAACGATGGATTCGCAAGGAAAATACCAAGGTGGGTATTTGCATATATATTTTCTGGTAGTGATGATAGGTGTGTCAAGTTTAGGTGCTTGATTGATGGCATTTTGAAGTGCTGAGGGATATTTAGGTATTTTTTTCCTTCTTAATATCTTAATAGCATCGTCTTGGATTGGTGATGATGATGAGAATGGTGAGTTGATTTTTTGTAAAATTTGCCACGTGAGGAGATCGATTCTATCGAATAAGTTAGGAAGTCCGGTTTCGACTACAATGTTTTTAATCGGTGTTGTACGGAAGGCGCCAATGCTAGTTCGTATTGCTGCATGATATGGTGTAGAGATGAGATTCAAAGCTGATTTTGAACATTTTCCATAAATCGGAAGCCCATAATCAATTTTAGAAAGAATAATGGATCGAATAATTGAGATAATAGTATTAATATTGCAGTTAAATTTTTTTGAACTTAAGAGTTTTATCAAGTTAACCCTGGTAGTAAGGCAATTCTTAATATATATACAATGTTCCTTAAATCTATAATTTGAATCAAATAATAATCCTAGAATTTTTGAGCATTTTACATTTTTTATAATAATATTATTATGGGCAACCCCATCAATAGATTTTTGACATTTGTTCTTACGGCAAATATGTAAAATTTCACACTTTGCTGTTGAAATAATTGATCCTGAAAAATTACCCCAATTGGATAAATCTGAAATTAAATTTGAGAAAATTGAAGATAAATCTGTGAGGTTTTTATGTTTTGAGAACAAAATCAAATCGTCAGCATATAGGACGTGGTTGATTTCCGGGTAGATATTAACAATTTTGTTAATCTCGTTAAATGCGACAATAAATAAAACCACTGACAAGGGAGATCCTTGCGGAATACCGTTAGCTAAACAATGGATCGGTGAATGAATTGAATTAGTTCTTATACGAAATTTTCGATTTGTAAGGAATGACTTGACATAGTTTATAATTTTAGGACCGAGTTTCCAGTCAATAAGTTGTTTAAGTATTATGTGTTAACCGATCTTGTCAAAAGCTTGAGTGAAATCAATGGATAAGATTGTTGCGTGATTTTTTTCAGAGAGACTTGAAGAAATGAAAAAATCGAGATGCAGAAGTGAGTCGATTGTACTTCTACCTTTTTTAAAAGCGAATTGATTTTTATCTATTAATTTTTCTTTTTCGATAAGCCAAAATAAACGTTTAGAAATAATTTTATCTAATACTTTTGAAGGACACGGCAGTAGTGATATGGGTCGGAACCCTGCTACAGTGGAATGATCTTTGTTTGGTTTCGGTATCGGAACAATTGTTGCCACTTTCCATGCCTGAGGAATAATGCCTTTGTCTAGAATGGTATTGTAAAAGGAAAGAAGTTTTAATTTGAAAGAAATCGGAGAATTATTGAGCATCGAGTATGTGATTCTGTCGAAACCTGGTGTTTTTCCTTTCGAGGTATGTAAACAAGCTTCGAGTTCTATCAGAGAAATGGGAGTTTCGATCAATGAAGCAGAGGGAGAAGGTGTGCCAGTATACCCAAAAGGGGTTATATATTGAGTTTTTGCGTTTAAGTAATGGGGATGAAAGTTAGAGTCACTTTGAGAATTTTCCCATGTTTTTGCAAAATGAGAGTTGATTTCAATTGGATTAGTCAGGTTTGCAGTATCGGTTTTGATAAACTTAATTGTGTGGGGGGTAAAGTTACCTGAAAGACATTTTATATCAAACCACATTTTTTTTGGGGAAGAGTTGAGATTGATGCTAGATATAAATTTTTTGAAGCAATCAGATTTTTCAACTTTTGCAGCTCTCCGAAATGTAGCGTTAGCCTTACGGTATGCGATAAGATTTTGTTGGGATGGAGATTTTTTGAAGTTTTTAAATAGAGATTGTTTGTTTTGCCGTAAGTTGTGGAGATGAGGATTCCACCATGGGACAGTTTTACTATGAGGTTTGTGAGATGATTGAGGGATGCTACAGTTGGCTGCAAAGCGGATTGCTCTAGTGATATTACCAGCTTGTCTGTTAATTTCAGTGTAGGATGGTCTGACTGAGACTTGTTTTGAAAGCGTTGCTTGGAATATTTCCCATTTAGCGTAGTCTGTAAGGTATTTTGGTTGGGATGTGGGAATATGGGTATTGTTGCCCAAAAGAAGCGTTGTGAGGATTGGGAAGTGGTCACTTCCATGTAAGTCATCGGCGACCTCCCAGGTTAAGTTAGGAGCGAGATGAGGAGAGGAAAGTGTTAGGTCAATTTGGGAGAAGGTACCGTGGGTAGATAGGTGCGTTGGACGGCCATCATTTAGGATAATTAGTTTATTGTTTTGTATGAAGTTTTCGACCAACTTGCCTCGATTATTTATTGAGGGTGAACCCCAAGCGGGGTTCCAAGAATTAAAGTCTCCTGTAAGGATGATAGGAGTAGAAATATTAGAAATAATAGATTCAAGGTCAAGAGAATCAAATGTTTGGCTAGGTGGAATGTAAAGAGAAACAACTGTCAATTTAAAGGACAATTCTATTTCAACAGCAATTGCAGAAATAGAAGAGGTAATGTCGATGAATTTGTGGGGAATGTTTTTGTTTACAAGTAGACATATACCCTGTTTGGAAGTTAAGTTGGAAGGAAGGTTGTGACATGAAATTGAATAGTTTTTTGTGGAGAGATAGTTTGATTGTGTTTAAGGTGCGTTTCTTGAAGAGATATTATGCATGGGTTTATTTCTTTCATGAGGATTTGGAGATTGTGAAGGTTATTGAAATAACCTTGTAAATTCCATTGTAAAATTTTAAGATCATGGGAGGCGGTAAAAGTGCCATTATTAATCGTACATCTAGGTGTACGGGTGACACGGCGACTTTCACCTGGTGAATGATTATTCCCGCGGCCCGTGCGAGGATGCCGGCTCCCTCCAGTAAGGGGGGGGCCAGCATCAACGCCCGGGCCGCGGGTTGAGAGTAGAACATTTGTTTTATTATGAGGAATCATAATTATCAATGTTCATCGGTGAATTTGTTTGTATTAGTGATGGTATTGATGTGGATTGAGAGTAATTTTTCTGTGTAGAGTAAATAGAAAGTGATTCGTTTTTGTCAAGAGAATTTGTAGTTGATTGAGTATTTGTCTTGTTAGAAATGTGTTGCTGTGAGCTAGAAGAGTGAGTTTTGGTTGAGAGAGAATTTTGATGTTCTGTTTTTGAGTTAGAAATTGAGTTTAGTGCTATGTTAGAAGTTGATGGATTATCTTTCGACTTATTTTCTTGGGAGAGCAATACAGTGGAAGAAGAAGGAATATGAGAATTATGGATAACTTTAGGTGTTTGTACGTTGGTGAGGGAGGTGGAGGGATGGGAAGTTGGATTTATTGTATTATCTTTTTTCAATTTTGATGAGTAGAGATCGGGTGAGAAAGATGACGGAATTTGATAACGTTCTCTTTGCATACGCCTAGCTTCAGCTAGTGTACATTTGTTTTTCGTTTTAATCTCTAGTACTTCTTTATTTTGGATATATCTAGGGCAAGTTTTTGTGGATGCAGGGTGAGGGCCAGCACAGTTAACGCATTGGGTACGTGTACATTCGGTTCCGACATGAAGGGGGAAATTGCATGTGTCGCAAGAAGCGGGATTTTTGCACCATTTCATGGTATGACCAAGTCGTTGACATTGCCGGCAACGCATTGGATTAGGCACATATTCGGTAATTTTTGTTTTGTACCAACCAATTTCGATTGTCTCTGGTATTTTAAATAAGTCAAAAGAAAATAACATAAGACCTGTCGGTTTGTTGTTGTTGTCGATTTTTTTTGTAAATTTGTAAACTTCGGTCACGTGTTGACTTTTTAGTTCTGAAATAATCTCGGTTTCTGGCAAATTAATTAGGCAGGGAGCGTAGGCAATCCCTTTTGAAGTATTGAGGTTAGAGTGGAGTTTGATATTAACGGGACAGGTGGAATCTAAAGCATTGGAATTAATAAATTTATCGGCAATGTTTTGATCTTTTGTTAAGATAAGGATGGAACCGTCTCTAAGTTGGGAGATTTTTTCGTATTGGGTGCTGATGGAGTCTATTTTTTTCTTAAGGACAAAAATACTTACTGATGTTAGTGGAGTATTAGGATCTTTGGGAGTTATGTGCACAAAACGCGGATTTTTAGAGAATGAATTTTTAGGAAGGGGAGGGAAATCACTGAAAATGACACTGGACGTTTTATTTCTTTTGGGAGGAGGGGGCGGAGGGTCGGGTGGATCGGAAAGGGAACATAAATCAAGCGAACCGAAACGATTGCCCGAACGGACAGGCTTAGGAGCCATCCTTAGGAGCGAAAAGAACGAAAGAACTTATTTATGCAAAAAATAAACGGTAGATTGACGCAAAGGAAAAGGAAAAAATTAGAATATGAAGGGAAAATGAAAAAGAGAAATAGCGATTGGCAAGCGGACGCACTAGACTTTAGGAAATAGGTCTGAACGGTAGGAAGGCCAGCCGATGAGTGTGAACAATTTTTTTTTTTTTTTTTTTTTTTTTTTTTTTTTTTTTTTAAAACAGTCCCTACTTAAATATAAATTAAAATCAATAGCATTACAAACAGAATTAAAAAAGAGGAGACTTCCGCTGTGCTTTCAACATACATGGCCATGGCATCATCAACGGGGTAGGTGAAGGTACCAAGAACCTGGTTTAGACTGAAGTGGATGAAGGAGATCAATCCAGCTGATGATTTTAAAAGAAAATAAAAGTTCTTCCAAACCCTGTAAGTAAATTAGTCATGGAAGCAGAAGTAATAGTAAAATCAACCACCATTATCAGGTACAGTGTAGTATGGTTAGTTAGAACCCTAGTTAGATTTAAAAAAAAAACTAAAGTTCAAGCTTGCTTACAGTACAATCAAATAATATGTTCTTTGAATAAATATTTTTTTATGATAAAAATAATTATGATTCAATATGATGATTAAAAGGGGCAGGTTAGCTATTTTTAAAAGTGAATTATCATTGATGAAATATTTAATTATCGAATTTTTCCCTAAGAACAAAAATACGCTTTGAGTGTTTTTAACTTATATTCCACACTTTCTGCTTAATTATATCATTCCAATATGTATTCTACATGGCGTCAATGCTTATGCACTATGATATCAGTGGCAGAGTTTTTTTACTTAGCGAAGTGATTTAAAAATACATTTTTAATTTATTGTACAACATATATTTAAACTTTCAAGGAGCACATAAATAAAACATTTTAGAGAATTCCGGTAAAAACTGTCATCAACTTTGTATTTGTAAAATTTTGTTTTTATTATTATAAGAAAAATTACATAATTACAGTACTTTTTTTAAATTGTATAAAATAGTGAGTAGTGATGAAATTTTTAAAATTTTCACAATAATCAAGTATTTTGTGATTTTTACTTATTGTGACTTTTTTCATTTTCACTGTGATAATTATGGATTCGACTATCGTCCCAGTTTTCCGTTTTTAAAGAATCAATACTCTCGGATGATCTCTTGGACTTAAAACCAGAACTTCCAGAGGTTGCATTTGAACTTAAACTCCTTGATATTTTTGGATATTTAACTGTCTTAGTATTTCCTGAACATTGAATGACAAACTTAAATTCATCCAGAAATACTCTTTTGAATGTCACCTAAGGTAAAATAAGAAATTATCAGTATCAATGCACAGACATTTATTATTCACTGAAAATCATCTCAAAGATCGATAAAAAATTTCCTATATAATTAGATACCTTATTGTCTCGGGCTGTGAAGTAAATACTTAAAAGCCATTCGCAGATTCCTATGATACTTGCAAGGATACATCCAATGAACAGGACGAAAAAAACACCTCCCAGGTTTGGCATTCCTAATTCATTGGCCTGACTGCTACCATCTGTTTGCTAATAAATTATTATATTGAATAAATCGGAATTATTAATAGAACTCTAATATCTGCTTTTACAAAGACTTGACAAATTAACAATCCAAGCTGGAGAATAAAGCAAATATTAAAGCATTTTACGAGTATAAGATATGTATTAAATATAGGTACAAGTTGGTTCAGCGCTTGTAGCGACCAATAATGGAGCAGCCCATAAAGGTATTAACAAACAATTAAGTTACCTTAAGCCATTTTCAAAATAAAAGTACCCAAGCTGCTCTGGAAAACCTTGAGACATTTTTAACTTCCCATAGGGAGTTATTGTAATCGGTCCGATTTTTGCTTTTATTTTCAATATTTTCAAACAATATTCCCAGTTAATTAGAAAACAATGACTTATCTTACCGAACATGCTCCTCCTCCACGTTTTTCCTTCCACCATTTTGTTTTCATCTTTGCAAGAACACCCTGCTCTTGTAGTTCTAGGATAGCTTGGCTTAGGATATCTCTGTAGGGGCTATCTACAAAACAAAAGGATCACAACTAAAAAGTATTTGAATAGAAAGCATTAACTTAATTTACTTTTGCGCATAGCAATTCCATAACCTTTTTCATCCAGCAGGGATCCAACTTGACTTAGTGTACACTTTCGCTCAACGACGTACTCAATGGTAGTAGATTCCATGAAAAAAGCATAATTTTCTTTCTCCACACGTTCGACCCCTTCATTGTTTGTTGTAGTCATATATTCCGGGTGTTCTTTCATGAATTCATAGATTTTTTGGTAAGTAGGATAGTTTGCTTCCTATAAACGAAATAAATGTATTACTTTCTTTTCAAGTATCAAGTAGCGATCTTAGTTTATCATTTAGTTTATCTTATCTGATTGAATTTACTTGAAAAAAGGTAAAAGTACTTCCACCAAGCTTGGCACCATATTTGACATTTCCTTTTCCTGCTGCCAGATCCTCAACATTTTCAATTGGGGTACTTACAGATTCGACTGTTAAAAAAGCAGCCAAATTCGCTGTATAGGATGAAACTAGAATTATGGTGAAGAACCACCAAACTGATCCAACTACTCTTGTTGATAAACCTCTTTAAAAAAATACGTATCAGTTTATAGCGCTCGTATGGCATACTTAGAAAATATTACTTTGGAGCGATTTCCGATCCCTGTTGAAATAAGGCCCCCACTGTAAACCATAACGAATTGGCGAAGCTAAATTGATTTTTTAATTCTGTTGGCTCTTCGATACAAGGATATGGATTATCCCATTCAGCCGCAGACAATCGTCCCAGAATAAAGAGACTCACTGAAACCCCAAAATATGCCAATCCTAGCAATAGCCACACCTCTCCCGAAAACGGTAACATAAACGAGAAAAGTTTTGGCGGCTCCGTCACAGGCTTTTTGTATAAAATTGCAATACCTGTGAAGCAAATTAAATAAAATCGTTTCCGCTGACTGTTTTTGCACAAGTGGTTGTGTTGTTACCTAGATTCATGAAAGGAATGGTAAAATCGACACCACTCTCTCGATCCGACGTCATCGTAAGATCAGTAATGCCAAGGTCAGCCCTCTGCAAAGAAGATTATGAATATTTTCAATTTTCATGTAAATATTAATCAATACTGTATAATGTTGTTACTTATGATAAAATTTTTTAATGCTTGTTTCTAAGGTATAAATTAATAAATTAGAGTCACATCAGCTTGTACAGAATCTGAATCTAGTAACTTAGTTGACAAGAATAGAGCAGACCTACTACTTTATGCCGAGTCCGAAAGGCTAAGATAAGAAAGGACCTATCACGGCGAGAAATACTCTAGGGAAACTTATCACTTTGATTAAGAAAACCCTTCGGCTTGATTGTCGAACAATCTATCCACCAATCCTGACGTCTAATAAGAAGGAAAAAGATACACGAAATACCTGCGTTGAACTGCGAAATATAAATTAAAAAGAGGCTGGGTGCGACCCACACTGATAACTTCCCATTTGTGGTCTTGAAAACTTGCAATAATTACGAAGGTTGGTAGGTACATATTATATACTGAATTATAGATTTCCGTGTTTTTTAATATTATATTATAGAAATTACTTTATTATTTCGGTTCCAAACATTTTAATTGAAAAAAAATTAAAAACGAAATATTCGAATATAAAAGATATGGTTTGGTTATTGATGGAAGGGTACTTACAAAATATATCCGCTCTAAAACTAGATATATGTCAAATATAAAACATTTGTTAGAAATTGTATTATGTATAAAATTAAATAATGGCAAAGTCAATATCATTGCTCGTTCTCAAGATATTCTAGTCGAAAAACAAATACAACATTTTAGTAGATTTTTTTTTATATTTTTGTTAAAACTGTCAATTCGATACTTGTCAAAATTTAACCATATATGTTAATAATTGTATTATGTCGATACCTTCCCGTAAGAATGTACTAAGCGACACTTTTTTCGAAAATGACTTTTTGATGAGGAAATATAATATACTTATGTTAAGGGCCACGTTTTGGCCTGGGTTTCGCCAACGAACTTTCTTCGTTTTTTTTCGTTTCCTGAACAATTTTAGAAATGTCGCTTAGTATACATTCTTACGGGAAGGTATCGATGTATAAAACAACATACTTTAGAAGGCACTGTCGGTGTTTATTCCCAAGAAATTCGACTTGAAATACAATTTTAACTAGTTTTCACTAGAATTTTTAATAGTTTTTTTATTAAAAAAAAAACTATTAATTCAATATTTGTCAACATTTTACCAATTGTACAAAATTATACTATGTATAAAATAAACGGAATTAGAAGTTAATATCACTACAAGTTCTCGAGAAATTTGTGTCGAAAAACAATTTTTACCAATTTTCAAGAGAATTTTATATAGTTTTTTAGTTTTTGTAAAAAAACTGTAAACTGATTTTTTTTGAAATTTTCACCAGTTGTCAAACACATTATTTTTCGTAAAATAAAGTTATTTTGAGTTTCAAATTGTTTTCCGTTCTTAGAATATCTGGGTTATGAAATTTTTTTTTTCAGTTTTTTTTATTTAAAAAAATAACGGTATGTTCATTTTTTTCCAAAATCATACCAAATCTGTATGACCTTATAGTGAGTACACTAAATTTTATTTGAAATCAATAACATTATTTTTTCGTGAGATATTTGAAACTAACCAAAATTTTTACTTTTTTTATAAACCGTTATAGTGAAAAAACTACTCACTGAATTTTAATAAACGCCCTTTCAGCCTCTTTCGAAGTTATTATCTATTAAACAAAACTTATTTGAAGTCGATATCTTTACTCGTTCTTGAGATATCGACGACGAAAAATGGTACGAGAACGTACGGACGTACGAACGTACGCACGTACGAACGTACGAACGTACGAACGTACGAACGTACGTACACACACACACACAGACATCTCTCTAAAAATGATTGATATAGCCTCTAGGGACCTTGAAACGTCGAGAAATGTCAAAAATTCCAATTTGACAAATCGAACCGATTACAATAACTCCCTATGGGAAGTTAATAAATTTAATCTGAATGAACAAAATTTAAATAAAAGTTATTAACTTGAATTGCTTATTATTATTATTTTATTTTTGGCTATTCTTGAATATGTTGTATTAATTATATGTCTCTCTCACTCTTCTAGGTTAATTAGTTAGTAAGTTAGTTTAAGTATAGTCAGTCACACTTTGTCATTGTAAGTATCAATATCAAGTCTAATAAAGAATACTTTTACTGTGACTAGAAATTGTTATTGACTTATATACAACATGGTGTCAGATGTGCTCATTAAAATAAAAAATTAAAAAGTCTATAAATTCAACTAAAAGAAAGATTATAAGTCAAAATAAAAAATTAAAAAAAGGTTAAAAACTAAAAAAAAAAAAAAAAAAAAAAATAAAAAAAAAAAAAAAAAAAAAAAAAAATGCCACCGCCGACGCCGCCCAAGCAAGGTGCCAATGATTCGCAAGGATATATGTCGACGTTCACGCCGTCAATTTTGCCACTGGACTTGAAATCAACAAATATGCCAGTATCGTGGAAAAATTGGTATGCACATTTCCAAATATTTCTTCGTGCTTCCAGTTTAGATTCTCAGTCAGATCAAAGAAAGGTGGCTCTACTCCTTCACCACATGGGTCCAGAGTCTCTCGAGATTTTTCATTCATTTGATATGGATCTTGACACAGTCAAATTCGATGAACTTGTGGAGAGGTTAAAATCCTATTTCTTGCCAAAAGTGAACATTGCTATGGAGAGACACAAGTTTTTCACGAGGAACCAACGAATTGGAGAATCAATAGATGAATATGTTACGGCACTTAAGAATTTAAGTCTTTCCTGTGAATTTGACACGATTAGAGAAGATTTGGTAAGAGATATTTTTGTGTGCGGATTAAATAATAATTGGACCAACATAAAGGAGCGCCTCTTAAATGAAGGTAATATAAAACTTCAAAAAGCGCTTGATATTGCAAAAACGTTAGAAGTTACAAAAGACCATACAAAACAATTACAACAATGTGAGTCAAACAACACAATCAATGTCATAAAGCGGTTTCCCGCCAAGAGAAATTCTAATAGTCAGTCAAACAATTTTCGCTCTAACAACTACAGTCGCGCTCAAAATACACAAAAATCCAAACCAAATGCTCAATATAATCAAAAGCCTAACAGTTATTTATCAAATTCTACACACAAAAATTGTCCCCGCTGCGGACAACACCACCGTTACCGGTGCCCTGCAATTGGTGTAATATGTAATACATGTAAAAAACACAACCACTTTTCAAAGATGTGCCGTTTTAATGAAAAAACAAATTCTAAAAGTGTATATGTACGCAATGTAGATGCTGATGATGGAGACGTCGAAGATAATGCTTTGTTTTTGGGATCTTTAGAGCAAAGCATTACAACTCCAAAGAACATATGGATAATCTCACTGAAGACAATGGACCACGTCATCGATTGCCAAATTGATACCGGAGCACAAGCAAACGTTATGTCGCTGTACCAATTCAATCAAATACGCTGCTCTTCTGTACAGTTAACATCATCATCAACTCGGGTTATGACATTCAGTGGAGAACCTTTACCCGTCATCGGCTGTACAATGTTGGATTGTTTATACAAAGATAAACAATATTCTATTCCATTTCATATCTTGGACCTGAAGTGTCATGCAGTTCTAGGACTAAACTCATGCATTAAACTTAATTTAATAAATAAGGTAGATGAAATCCAACTTGCATGCATTAATAAATCTAATTCTAAATTTTCAGCTTATTCTAAAAATTTATTAGATATAAATTCTTCAAAAAGTGTTAGTTGCAAATCAATTTTAGAAAATTATAGTGAAGTTTTTAGTGGTCTAGGGTTATTAAAAAATAAATGTCATTTGAAACTTCAAACAAATATAACTCCAACAATCGATTGCCCGCGTAAAATTCCGTTCGCTCTTAAAGATTTGCTTAAAGAAGAATTAGACCGTATGGAACATTTAAAAGTGATACTTAAAGTCGAAGAACCTACAGAGTGGGTCAATTCAATAGTTTTGGTCAAAAAAGCAAATGGAAAATTAAGAATTTGTCTTGACCCAAGAAATTTAAACAAAGCCATTCTCAGAGCGCATTTTGTTTTTCCTAATATTGACGAGATAAAATCCAAATTAAGTGGTTCAAAATATTTCACCACGTTAGATGCAAATTCAGGATTCTGGGTTATTCCATTAGATGACGAATCTTCTAAATTGTGTACATTTATTACTCCATTTGGAAGATATCGTTTCTTGCGTCTTCCTTTTGGAATCAACGCAGCACCCGAAATCTTTCATGCTGAAATGATAAAACATTTTAGTGATATAGAAGGTGTCGAAATTTATATTGATGATTTTTTTTTGCATGCCACTACGTTAGAAGAACATAATATAATATTACAAAAAGTTTTACAAAGAGCTCGTGAGATTGGTCTAAAATTTAATAAAGAAAAATCTAAAATCTGTCTAAATGAAGTCAAGTTTATTGGCTATGTTTTTAATCAGCATGGTGTCCGTCCAGATGACTCAAAAGTCAAAGCCATTTGTGAAATGTCCCGTCCTACGTCTGTCTGTGAATTGCAAAGATTTTTAGGCATGGTTACCTATTTAGGTAGTTTTGTAAAAGACTTGTCTGTTCAAAATAGTAATCTTCGTCAACTTTTAAAGAAAGATGTAGCATGGCATTGGAATGACGCTCATGAAAAAGAATTTAACATGCTTAAAAAACTTATTTCAACTGCTCCAATTTTAACTTTTTATGACCCGAACAAAATTATAACACTCTCAGTTGATGCGTCAAAAGGTGCAGTAGGTGCAGTGATATCGCACGATAATAGCCCAATAGCTTATGCTTCAGCTACTCTGACATCGAGTCAACAAAATTATGCTCAAATTGAGAAAGAGCTATTTGCCATTCTATTTGGGTGTATCAAATTCCATCAATATGTTTATGGAAAGCGTATCATTGTTGAGACTGATCATAAGCCGCTCGTTCCATTGTTTACAAGAGCATTATATAAAGTCCCCGCCCGTCTTCAAAGATTTATGCTTCGTTTACAGTCTTATGATTTGCAGGTAGTTTACAAGCCTGGGAAATATATGTATACCGCTGACACCCTTTCCAGAGCACCATTGTCAGAAGAAACACTAACTGAGTTTGACAATGATTTAACTCTGCATTGCAATTTATTAATTTCAATGTTGTCTGTTTCACAAGAAAGGTTACAAAAAATCAAAGAAGCTAGTAATAATGACGATGTTCTTTCAAAAGTAAAAAAATACATAAAAATGGGTTGGCCTAATGATAAAAAATCTGTTATTAGAGAGTGCATGCCTTATTATAAGATCAAAGATGAGTTGCATGTGATTGATGATATTTTGTTAAAGTCAAACCGTATAGTTATTCCTTGTTCCATGAGAAATGAAGTTTTGAAACTTATTCATGAAGGACATTTAGGTATTCAAAGGTGTCAAAGCCTCGCCAAAGACATCATTTTTTGGCCAAATATTAACAATGATATTCAGAACATAGTAACCGATTGTGAACCATGCATGCGCTATCGTTCATCTCAGCCCAAGGAACCTTTACAACCACATGAAATTCAACCAATTCCCTGGTACAAAGTTGGTACAGATTTGTTTGAATTTAACAAGCAAATATATTTGCTTGTGGTTGACTATTGGTCAAAATATATAGAAATTGAAAACTTAAGCTCTGGTTATAGCAGTCAGTTCGTCGTAAATAAGCTCAAAGCTATTTTTGCCCGTCACGGTATTCCTCAAATAATGATTTCAGATAACGGTCCTCCCTTTAACTCTGAAAATTTCAAAAATTTTTGTCAAGATTGGCAAATCGAGCATATCACTTCAAGTCCTTATCTTCCACGTTCTTCTAATGGTTTAGCGGAACGCTCAATACAAACCATTAAAAAACTTTTGATAAAGTGTAAAGAATCAGGTACAGATCCGTATGTATCTTTGTTACATTATAGGACAATATCCAAAGGCAACCTTCCTTCACCCTTAGAACTTCTTATGTCGCGAAAGCTTCGAACCAAAATACCTGCAATGTCAAAAAACTATCTTCCAAAACCAGTAAACTGTAAAAAAGTCGAAAAAGAATTAAAAAATAAAAATTACAAGTCAAAGGTTCTTTATGATAAAACTTCCAAATCTCTAAAACCATTAATTGAAGGACAAAAAGTACACTATAAGAAAACTCCTATGTCGTATTGGACTCCTGGTATAATTATAAATAAATGCCAAGAGCCTAAGTCTTATATTATTGAAGATAACCAAGGTAACACTTATAGACGAAATAGGCAACACATAATGAACACAAAATCTGAAGAAACATTAAATCCAACTCCTGCTCTGAATGAGGTTGAGGAAACCTCATTCACAGAGGAAATTCTGCCTTCCTCAAGCACAACTAGGTTTGGCAGGGAAACAACTCCGCCTAAGAAATTTACATATCCCAGAGACCACATCAAATAATTGAAATTATCGAAATTGATTTGCTATAATCACTCTTGCGATTTAAATAAAATAGTAATTATTTATTTCATGTTTTAATTTTTACTTTAATAATGAAAAATATTTATAAAAATATAGCATAATATGTATGTATGTAAAAAAAAAAAAAAAAAAAAAAATTTAATTTTCATGAATATATAATAAAAAAAAAAAAAAAAAAAAAAGAACTTAAACTATAATTGAATTATAATTGAATAAATTTTGTTGAGTTTTTAAAGCTAGTTAAGTTTATTTTTCAGTTCAATTAAATATTCTTTTTATTATATTAAGTTTAAGAATAACAACAAACTGTGTAATGAATTCCTATAGTTTGTTTTTATTCTCAAAAAAGGGAGATGTTGTATTAATTATATGTCTCTCTCACTCTTCTAGGTTAATTAGTTAGTAAGTTAGTTTAAGTATAGTCAGTCACACTTTGTCATTGTAAGTATCAATATCAAGTCTAATAAAGAATACTTTTACTGTGACTAGAAATTGTTATTGACTTATATACAACAGAATACTATTTTAAATCTTTAACAACAAGAGCATTATTGTTTGTAAGGTTGTGCACATATCTTGTTTTGAAGTATTGTCAAATAGTTTTTTTTTTTTCGAGAAATACACAATACAAATATATGTATGTATGTATGTGGGCATATCCAAAAAACTTTTAATACTCAAGGTAATTGGATAAAAATCTTACTTGCATTATGTATATTGCCTTCAAATAAAATCCCTCCTTTGTTAAAGTATTGAATGTACGAGTATGTAGGTGCCTTCATGCATTAACTATAGCACATGTATACTATTGTTTTCATAGAATTAATTATAGCTGTAACTATTTTCTCAAAACCCATAACTAACGAAAAAAATAGTTGCGTTAATTATAAATTCATATCTGAACTTTTATAGGCTTAACTTTTTTATACGAGTAGACTCAGTTCCGCACGGTATTTTACTGAATAAATTAAGGAATAATTTTCTCTTTGATAGAACTGCAGTGACTCTCATTCATAATTATCTATCCGGAAGAACTGAAACAGGGTGTATTAACTCCCACATTTCAAACTTTCTTTCAACGAATGCTGGTGTCCCTCAGGGGTCTATCCTTGGACCATTGCTTTTCTGTATTTTTATTAATGATCTTCCTGAGATTCTCAAATTTGGTAAGATATTAATGTATGCTGATGATGTGCAGATATACTTAAGTTATCCAATAGGTATGGTCGAAGATGGTACTTATCGAATTAATTCTGATTTGACCAGGATTTTCCAGTAGGCCAAAGTAAATCTCTTACAACTAAACCCCAAAAAAAAGGCAAGCAATTGTCATAAACAAAAACCCGGTTGACACGTCTTATTATCCTAGCATTGAGCTTGTTAGTTCAACGCTTCCGTACGTTGATAAGGTCAAAAACTTAGGCATAATTTTCTATCAAACCTTAACTTGGGATGATCATATATCACGCGCTCTTGGAAAAACTTACGGTGCACTCAGAGTTCTTTACCTCACTGGTGGCTGCCTACCAAATAAAGTAAAATCTATCTTGGTTAAAACCCTGGTTTTACCGATCTTAACCTATGGTAGTTTAATTTTCTGTAGTGTCGACAGTGTGAGCCAAAGAAAACTAAGAGTTGCATTTAACAACGTTATACGCTTCGTTTATTCTCTTCGTCGATTTAACCATGTCTCCGACTACGCGAATGGCTTCTATGGAATATCATTTCAAAATCATCGTGACAGCAAAGTTTTATTATTTTTATTCAATTTAATGCAAAAGAAAACTCCTGCATACTTATACGAAAAACTTATTTTACCTCAGTTGCAAAGAAGCCGAGTACTTATTGTCCCATCACATACTATTTCCTTTTCTTAAAAAAAAAAAACTTCTTTGTGTATATACATATATTTTTCTTTTTCCTTTTTAAAGTAAATTTCTATATATTAATTTGTATATAAACTTGAGTGATCTTATTTAATTTAATTTAAAATTTAAAATTCAATTTAATATTATAAATATATCAATTAAAATATGTTAACCACTTTGTACTAAGTATTACTTAAAAAAACATTGGCGCAAAATTTTAAACAGCCTATTATTAAGGTATTAGTATGATACTACTTAACAATTTGCTAACTTTATAGTAGTTTACTAACTCATTCTTAATTTTAAACATTTTCTAACTAGTATCGTACTAAAAGAATTTTCTTAATGAATTGCTTGTGAACACACCTAAAACAATGACATTTCGTGTAAAAAAGTAAGTACACGAACCTTTTTTGATGTTTGCAAATGTCAAAGAGTCATATGAAGCTAGCACGATACTAAAAAAATAAAGTAGGTGTTCGATGATTTTAACTTTAATAAAAGGGTAGAGAAAGTATGATGCTATATCCGATTAAAATTTGCAAATTCGTTGTATTAACCTAATATCATACTAAAACAGCTTTAGCATCGTACTAATTCAATTAAAATTTTGCGCCATTGTGTTTTAAATATACTTATGTTATTAATAAAATAAATATCAAAAATATCAAATATTAACTATCTTAAAAACCAATATACATTAAAATAAATATTTATTGCATTTTTTAGGGATTTTTGGTTCAACGGGCTGTGCCGTCGATTATAAATGAGTAACGTGGGTATTTTATTAGTTTTTAAACTCTCTCTAAATAGAATAACTAAAGGAAAATAGTGTGCCTACAAGTAAAAAAAAAAAAATTTTTTTTCGCTAAAATAAAAAGTTTTTGGGATATGCCCATATAGCAAACAAGTATTTCCTATAAACGTTAAAAACTCTAATTGCTTAGACCATTCTGATAAACGAGCCTTAATGCTCCGTTCTATATTATAAACTAGACAATATTAACATATGTGTATATTTTTAAAAAATAGTTTATTTAATCTTATTATTTAATCTTATTTAATCTTTAAATGTTTGAACAAGATTTGCGCTTTTATATTTGTTTGAATACTCTAACTTTCGGTGAAAGCTTACTATACCAAACATCGTTACAAACAGTTCCTCTCATAGGTATACCCGTGTTTTTGAGTTGTTGAAAAGTCATTATAAAATTGCACACTTTACTTAACAATTTACTTTATGGCTTGAAATTACTCTTTCCATCAAGCATGGATGGCATTAAAATATTATTTATGTTATATCGCATTGTTTTACAAGAAAGTGTGAAAAAACAAAAAAGTCAAAAGTACGGCCGTTTCTATTTTTAGATGTACTAGGAATCTAGAATTTAATTCTAGTATGAATTTTGAATAAAATCGTTGTACGCGCCTAGGCTAGGGCTACATTATCACCTCAATGAGTTCAAAATTTCTGTTGCAATTTTCTACAAAGTCTTATCAAAGTTTTTTTAAAGAGTTTTTTATCGATAACTGTACGAATTAGAAATTGAGAAAAGTTTATGCCAACTATAAAGGATAAGATCGATTTATTCAAAAGCAAACTTCCTATCTTCTCTGAACTGAATATTTTAAATTGATAAAGTTAGCTCGATATACAGTGGACGTATGAACATGCGCAAGGACGACGACGGACGGTATAACGAAAAAAATACTTTTTTGGATTTCCACATGAGGGTTATGTTAAACCTGATCAAAACATCGAAATTTGAGAATGCTCGAAAGCCAGTAGATATATACCATTTTTAATAGTGAATAACGGTCTGGAAAATTAATTAATTAATTAAAAGGCATTAAATAATTAATGAATCTAATAAAAAATAAAATGCACGACTGGGTCGCACGAACTTGCTCCTATGTAAAAGACTAAGAATTTCAAAACTGAATGTTAGTAGAGAAACTGTTCATAAGCATAAAATTCATTTTTTAAATGACTAAAAAAACTTCTTTAGTAGTTAAAGGTAAGAATAGGATGCCATGTGATTCAAGCAAATATAGATTTATGCAAGATTAAAAATTATAAGTCCTTGTAGTGGTTTCTTAAAAAATAAGATTTTATATAAGAAAATTTAAAAACAATTTTAAGAAAAAATGTTGGTACGCCAATTTGAAGTTTTTATTATTGTATGAATAAAAATTAAATTTACAAAAAAAATATTGAGCCGTTTTCGAGACATTGAATTTTCAAAAAACAAAAAATTGATTTTTTTTTCAAAATTCAAAAAAAATATTTTTCTTAAAGTTTTGAAATGCAATGTTTTTTTAACTTTTTAGAAGCTTCCCTCTACGAAATTTCATTAAAATCCGTTGTGCTAATAATGAGAAATTCAAAATTTAAAAAAATCGTTCTATGGTAGGTACAGTCAGTAATATCTTGTTTTCAAATTTGTTTTTATTGAATTACAGATATTAAAAAATATTGGAAAGAAAAAAAAATTAAGCAAAATTCTCTGAACCGTTTTCGAGAAAAATACGATTTTCGAAAACCATTTTTTAACATTTGTATGGAAGGTACCGTTATTTTTAGGTAAAATCAATTTATTTTTCTCATATATTGTAGATTATTTTTCTAAACTTTTATATATCAAGTTTTAAAAAAATCGAGCATGGGGTTTTCGAAATATTGAGTTTTCAAAAAAAAATTTTGAAAGTTTTTTTAAAAATCCAAAAAATTTGTTTTTGAAAATTTTAATACACAATAATATTTAAACTGCTGGGAAGCTTTAGCATAAAAAAAATGATCAAAATCGGTGGTACCGTTTTTGATAAAATCAAAAACAAAAAAAATGGTCCCAAGGGGGGTACCAAAACTACTCATTTTTTTGAAAATTTTTTTCGACCATTACCTAGGTTTAACTAAATTAAATTTTTTGAATTTTTTTTAATAAAATCTGTGGGACAGTTTTTGAGAAAAAAAAATATTTATAAAATTTCGGAAAAAAATCGTATGGCAGGTACCGTTATTTTTGGCCATACAAAATCAAATCAAAAAACATCCGGGGGTAAAAAATCAAAACCCATATCTACCAAGTTTGAAGAAAATCGGCCAAGCCGTTTAGCTGTAATCGAACAGACAGACAGACAGACAGACAGACAGACAGACAGACAGACTCACTTTTTTCGTCTTCGCTATCATCGTAATGTCAACTTTGATCAAAATCTCGAGTTCGATTTTTTTTACGAATATGTACATAACTTGCCTTATAGTACCTATAAGTCGCAAGTAATAAGAAATATAGAAAGATGAGAAAAATGAGGTTCGCATAGAAATTTCATGTTTTGGAAGTGATAGAAACATTTTGTTCATCCTTTAAGGTTTTTCAATTTGTATAACAGTTCATTTTTCGATTTCTTCATTTCTTTTGTACTCCAGAACCTTAGATACTCGTATACTTACGCTTTTCATTTAATATACTTTAAATCTTACTTACACCTTCAATTATTTCTAAAATCATTCCATTCCATTTGCCTGTTACAGGATCAAGTGAGCCGTATTTATTGTCTTCTTGCAATCTAAATTTATAATTAAAACCAAGTTTACTTCCGAGTTCTGCAATAACGTCTATTCCAAATCCTTCAAATTGATCATTTCCTTCTAATTTGGCAGATGTTTCTTTGAGCATGCCATATGGATCAGTCTGCAGAAAGAAGAAAAAAAACATACTTAAATCTTTCGAATAATAATATGATGTTCTTATTTTTTCTTACCAATGCTGTGATAACAACAAAAGTTTTATTCACCAAAGAACGTTGATCAACTTCGAGTGCATGAGGAATTGGCTTCCGATTTATTACAAATCCTTGGGATGTAGACCAGGTGCCAATTTTGGAAAGTCCTGAAGAAGTCAATTCAATGATTTCAAGCTGAAAATTCGTCCGTAAGCCTTGATTATCGAACTTCAATTCACCAGTTATTCCTGATATTGAAAGCTGAAATAAGTAATTAATTTTTCTTAGACATACATTGATTTCTAATTGAAGTTGTAGTTTTACTAACATGTAAGTAAATCGTGACGTTGACGCTAAAGATACGACAATAGAAGTTTCAATTAAAAGACTGGGGCAAAGTTTTAAAGAGCCTATTATTAAGGTATTAGTAGATATAACTACCTTTGTATATTATAACCTATAGTATTATCATGAAGCGTGATTTTGTATTGCGAACGCTAGCCTGGTGGTGGCGCAAAAATTAGCGCACGCTTTTACAGTGGAGAGTAGGATAACATACAAAACAAGTAGTAAAAAAGAGAATATTTTGTTATCAAATTTAGCAGAGACAAATCTAGCAAATGCATAAGATGTCGCCACAATCTTTCGTCTTCTTGATGGTACTTTAAGGCCCATTTGCTGATACGGAACATAAATACTTATGTTCCACATAAACTCTTATGTGACAGTTTACGTAGAGGAAAAAGTAGAACACAAGCGCTTAAGTTGAACATAAATATTTAAGCTTCGTATCAGCAAATGGCCCTAAGATTTATATACAAAGATAGTACTTAACAATTTGCTTACTTTGAAGTAGTTCACTAACTCATTGTTAATTTTAGACATTTTCTAAGTAGTATCGTACCAAATCAATTTTCTTAATAAATTGCTTCAGAAGACACCTAAAACAATGACAGTTCGTGAAAAACAACTAAGTAAGCAGACCTGTTGTTGCGTTTGTAAATAGCACGATACCTTTGTATATAGTTAGAACTTAGAGTACTATCAAGAAAACGAAAGATTGTGGCGTAATCTTAAGTATAGATTTGCTAGATTTGTCTCTGCTAAATTTAATAATAAAATATTCTCTTTTCAACTAGTTGATAATACTATAGGTTATACATATATACAAAGACGGTACTAAAAAAATAAAATTAGTATTCGATGATCCTAACTTTAATAAAAGGGTTGAGAAAATATGATACTGTATTTGATTAAAATTTACAAAATCGTCATTTTAACCTAGTTTCATACTAAAACAGCTTTAACATCGTATTAATTCAACTAAAATTTTGCGCAACTATTTATGATCAGCTAAAGTAAAATTTAAAAACAGCAATATAACATGAGTAGTAATAAATAAAACTATTTAAGATTATGGCTTTAAAAGTACCTTAGAAACACAGTGATTTCATTTTCGGTGGGACTGCGAAACAAAACCATAAACGAGTGGCTTCGTTTACAAATTGTAAGGTGTTCAAAACTTTATGTAATAGGAGACAGTTTTTAGGTAAAATGTCTAAGAAATAAATAAATAAAAAAAATCGAGCTCGGGAAAAAAATTTCATTTAGTTAAAAATAGATAATGCTTGAAAAAAAATACGAAAAATTATTGTTAATGGTATCCCAATAGTAGAACCACTTTTTTGTGTTTGATTTTCTCAAAGCTGGCTTAAGCTCCCCAAAAGTTTGGATATTATTGTGTATACAAATATTGATTTTTTTTTTATTTTTAAAAATATTGGCCCAAAATTTTCATTGAATTAGTAGATACGATGCTAAAGCTGTTTTAGTATGATACTAGGTTAAAACAACGAATTTGCAAATTTTAATCGAATATAGCATCATACTGTCTCTACCCTTTTATTAAAGTTAAAATCAACGAACACCTATGTATTTTATTTTTTTAGTATCGTGCTAGCTTCATATGACTCTTTGACATTTGCAAACATCAAAAAAGGTTCGTGTACTTACTTTTTTACATTAAATGTCATTGTTTTAGGTGTGTTCAGAAGCAATTTATTAAGAAAATTCTTTTAGTACGGTACTAGTTAGAAAATGTTTAAAATTAAGAATGAGTTAGTAAACAACTATAAAGTTAGCAAATTGTTAAGTAGTATCATACTAATACCTTAATAATAGGCTGTTTAAAATTTTGCGCCATTATTTTTTTAACGGTGCCCACCATATAAATGCTAAATAATATTTTTCTCGAAAACGGCACCTTGCATTTTTATTTTCTTTCGATTAACTTCCACGCTCTATATAATAATTCAATGAAAATAAAACTGGATCGCACGTACTTACTCGTATGTAAAAGTACTTTAGAATTTAAAAATTACGTATAAATAAATAAAAAAACATGGATTTAATGAGATCAAAATGTTCAAATGGATAAATTGCCGTCAGATTTCTAGAAAATGTATGAATTTATACAAACAAAGTTTAAAAACCGTTTTATTTTTAAATTCATTTTTGTATGTAAGAAATTTCTTTAAAATTTTAAGTATGTCATAATACAGATTTAATGAAATAATTTCAAAAAATAATCGTCCACACGTTATGAAGGTATTGACTTTTCAAAGACAAAATTTGGGTATTTATTTTTTTTCAAAAAACCCAAAAAAAATTTCGAAAATTTTTGTATACAAAATTATTTTAAATTTAAGGGGACTCCTGTCAAAAAATTTTGGTTAAAATCGTTAGTTAATGAGAAAGTCGAAAATAAAAAAAAACGGTTTTATGACAGGTGCCGTAAATAACATTTTTTCCCTATTGTGTATGACCAAAATATAGACTATGCCCATAATAGCACACCTAATTATTTTTTATCAAAATCGTTAGAGCCGTTTTGAGAGAAATAAGATTTTGCAATTACGTGTGTATTGGGGGTACCGTTAGTTTTAGAGCTAAACAAAAATTAATTTCTCCTCTAGGAAATCTCCGAACACCCTTAAGTACCGAGTTTGAAGAAAATAGCTACCGTGGCTTAGGCTGTAGGGAGAAGTACAGACATACAGACGGAATTTTTGGACTTTCGTGTTATCTATCATCGTAATGTCAACTTTGATCAAAATCTCGAGTTCGATTTTTTTCCAAATGCAGAACCTGCCCTTTAGTACCTACTCGTATATCGCAAGTAAAAACTTGAAATTAAAATATAACTGTACGTGCTTCAAAACCGCATTTTTTCCAATTTTGAAATTCTCTTTATAGACCGAGAGCCCACAGCAATTTTTGGGTGTGATTGATAACAAAAAATAATTAGCATAATTAGATAGGCCTTTTATAGTTATTTATGAATGTGAACGTCTTGCATACTCTAGCGGGCGCAATAGTGCATTATAGTGCATCAAGTATGCAGTTCTTCCCAAATTCTAAAAAAATTGGGATACAAAATTTGCCATAAGTTTAAAATGAACAGCTAAGTGCCCTGATTGCAAATATCGAGGTCCAAGACGTTTTGAAGGTGACCTTCTTAGTGCAAGAAGTAGCCTATTCTTATCGCGTCTGGCAGGTAGAAGACTGTCTGTAAAACGTCAAAGCAACTGGTATTTTTCGTAAATATCGATTTTTGACCCAGTTTTTTACATTAAGGGCATTAGTATAAAACAAACCAATTTTTTAATAAAACACAATTGTTATTGTTAAAATTTAACTATTGTTGTAACGCAACTATTAACTTATAAATTTGTAATAGGAGTTTTCCGTATTACTTTTCTCTTCAGTCTGTCTGTAATACCGAAAAATGTTATTTAAGCAACCTAAAAACAAATTCTGCAAAATTATGCCATTGTTGTTTGTCACGTTCAATATCAATGCACGGGTCGTGCAGCTTGATGTAAATAACTTACTGTAAAAATATTGGTGCAGAAATGGCGTAAGCTAGCTAAATCATTTTTGTCTAAAAAAAAATTGCGTCCAGAAAAAATGTTTCATAAAATTTTAATTCATTCATAAAACGAACATTATATTGAGAATGGATACGTTACTACTAAGCTCAATGAGGAGTAAGGCAGCGAACTTTTCTGTTTTTAATATAAGATGCTTGGACAATAACAATAAACTCATTTTTTTTGAGGTACATTTTCAGTTTTCTGCCGAATCTGAATATTAAAAATAAGAGATTTGTCACTTTCTCGCAAGAGGCAGTGCCCGTGAACACAAAAGTTTTTGGATTTTAGTTTTAGGATATCCGGCGTGATACTCCACCAAGGGGTACTTTTGTTTATAAGTATAATAAGCTGTTATACATTTATACATATATTTTTATATTTTTCTTGTTTATGAGAAAATTACGAAAACTTGGATGTATGTAGCGTTGGATTTCTTATTTACCAAATAAAATATGTTAATATATACATACATCAGTCTGTATCGATGGAGTATGGAGGAGAAGGTTCAACAACGAGCTGTCCGGGCTTTACAGCGACGTTGACCTAGTCAAGAAGCTGAAAATACAACGGCTGAGATGGCACCAGCCCGTCGAATCTTCGAATCCACCCCTGATGGTCTGCGCAGCAGAGGAAGACCCCACCTCAGGTGGCGCGCACAAGTGGAGAGCGACCTCAACCAACTTGGAGTGCGTAACTGGAGGCAGCTAGCTAGGGACCGAGCTAGCTGGAGGGGCTTGTTGGTTGAGGCCTTAGTCCACCCTGGACTGTGAGCGCCATCTAAAGTAAGTAAAGTATATACATACATACTTTCCGGTTTCACGCAGACAGCAAAGCCACTACCTACTGTAATTATTTATATTTAATTAAATTTTGCATTAAATTATATATATTAAAAATTATTTTAATTAAAAACAGAACATAAATAAAAGAAATATAAATTTAAAATCTAAAAAATCTAATCTACTTTCCGGTCTCAATATTAATTCTAAAATCAAGGAATTCATTTAAAATCTTACCGATTTCATGTAATTTATCAAAGTGAAACCCTTGTCCCAGCTTTTGTCGTCGTTGCAATTTAATTGAATAGGTCGAAAATTGACATACTTGATTGTTTCCGCCAACAACTGCACACCATCATAAACCAATGCCATATTCACACTCATCGGGCAGGAAACTATGTTAATAATTAAAATGTTATAAAATACACTGCTATAAGTTTTTCTCATACCTCACCATTTTGAAAAGAGTCCTCTACATTCTCATTAAATGATTTCAGAATTTCCATTACACGCTGATTTTCTGGTGAAACTAATCGAAGACCAGTTATATTCACATCACCATGCAGGTACGGCTCCAGGTCGATAGTTTGCAAGTCAAGGTTTCCAATTACATAGCGATATGCATCATTCATGAGTCCAACTTGTTGCAACTGTGAAAAATTTCGATTGGTGGAAATATGTAGTGGTTGAAAGAGTATATCTATGACGTGAGGAGCACCTGTCTGAAGAGTTCCGGAAGGGTTTCAATGGATCCTACAACCACTATCGAAAAGTCATCGGACTTTTTCACCCTTCGCAGGACATTGCGGTAGTTACCATTTATGTCGAGCTCGTAACGACGAAGTGTAACAACTGGACCACTGGTTCCATAGAGCTGAAGTAATTCATTTACAACTGACAAATATTCACCTGAATGGAAAAACTGTCTTTGAGTTTAATTGCTTTTGAAATGCGCAAAAAATTTTGTTTTTCATACCAGTTTCATAGAGAATCGTAAACCCTCTCCAGCCGAGCATTGTAACTAGATCTCTTAGAATTACAGCCAACTGAGAAGGATGGGGGTGTAAATTGATGGTGGGCAATTGCGTGGAAAAATCCCAACGGGTATCCATAAATGGAAGTTCCTTGGCATCACAAATGCTCATGGCATGTGCTGCGGGAAATGTCGTCGATGGTCCGAAAACCGCAATTACACTTGACTGTACAATGTTTGTTAAGTTTAATTTGATAAGGCACATTACAAACATATATTAAAATACATACTCGAAGCATTTTGCAAAGCTTCTTCGATGTTTCAAAAGCATTTCCAGGAGTAATAGCAGCGCTAACGGAGGAAAGTTGAATGACTTCGTTGCCTTCATTGGCATCATCTATTGCTTTTTGAAATATTTTTTCCATGTTTGGGTTTGTGGACTCATATATTAATCCTGAAATATGAAATGGTCAGTAAAAGAGATTTATTTCCAAAAAACAGCTCAATAATTCTGCTTAACTACTGGAAAAGGACAATTGTACAAAACGCTTGAAGAGTTAAAAATGTATTTATTATTTTATTTGGGGAATGCATTCAAGAAATTTATTTTTTTTTATAATTGACTCGCGCTCAAGGGTATGTTACGAGACCCTTATAATGTTTTAAACACAGCACGGGCGAGGGAGAAATTAGGAGGGGAGAGAATGGAGGTGTCGATGAACATTTGTTTTGAATGTTTGCAAATTGAAATGGCAAGGGAAAACTGTGCCGGGTAAGTTATTCCATAATCGTGTTGTGCGACTAAAAAACGAATCTCTATATTTGACGGTACGACCAAAATTAGGCTCACGGGTGAACTGATGAGCATTCCTAGCGAAGCGGGTATCACGGGTGAATTGATAAAGGGGAGGAATGCAACTGGCTACTTCGAGTGAGCATTGCTTGTGAAAGAAGCGATAAAACAGGGAAATACATGACACATTCCGACGGTGTTCAAGAGATGGGAATGAATCCATGATATCTCTGTTTCCAATCAGTTCTAACGCTCTGTTTTGAATTCTATCCAATAAATGGAGAGAAGATTGAGCAGCGCCTGCCCAAAGGTGTGAGTTATACTCGAGTCTTGGACGTATATACGCATTATAAATGGTAGCCAGATCAGAAGGGGTGAAAAATTTCTTACATCGATAAAAAAATCCTAAGCATTTAGCAACATTCTAGGCGGTCTCGAGTATGTGATCATTCCAACGAAGATCGTCGTTAACACACAAACCGAGTACTGAGAGCTTTTCGGTTTCTTTGATGCAAGTGCCATTCAGCGACAATGGCATAAGGGGAAGCAAACTTCAACGACAATAGACAGCATTGAGTTTTCGAAGCATTAAACTCCACACGGTTTTTCTTACCCCATTTAACAATGCTGTAAAGATCGGAGTTTAATGAGCTTATCATACGATACCGTTGCAATTCCACTTCCGAAGGAGATGGACGTGAATTTGGAAACGAGTGCGAAATGCTGAGAGTAGAGTCGTCGGCAAAACAATGAAGTGGATTAGAAGTTTCAGACAAGAGATCATTTATAAAAATAAGGAAGAGAGTCGGAGACAAAACGGAGCCCTGGGGAACACCAGCATTTATTTTTTAAAGATCAGACTTAAAACCGTCCAATACAACATGTATTGAACGATCTAGAAGGTAATTTCTAATCCAACGAATAAGGGTTACGTTAATGCCAAACGCACGCATTTTCGATAAGAGCCTGGTGCCAAACTCTATCAAATGCTTAAAAATATCAAGCGCAATAATCTTACTTTCTCCAAAACAATGTAAAGATCTGTTCCACTCTTCGGTGAGATATGCCATCAGATCACCAGTGGAACGATGGCTGCGAAAGCCTTATTGCCGGTCATTAGGAAGCTTTCGATCGTCGAGATATTTCTTGAGCTGTTGATTTATCAGCGATTCCATAACCTTGGAAAGAAGGGACGTTAGTTGGATTGGTCGATAGGACGAGGGGGACGAAGGGTCACCTTTTTTAGGGACAGGCTGGACAAATGCTGTTTTCTATCTTCTAGGGGAGATTCCAGAATAGAGCGATGGAAAAGCTTACGCAATGGTTTTGCCAGCGATGAAGAACACCTCTTCAGAAGAATGGGGGTATACCATCAGGACCAGCGGATTTGTTTATATCAAGATCTCGAAGAGCTCTTGCAACTGCACGAGTGCGGAAATATAGCTGTCCCATTGAATGATTTACGTTCTCAAGTACAGGAGGGGCATTGTTGCTAACAGGCAACGTGGAGCTTGCAGCAAAATGAGCTGCAAGTACATTTGCCTTCTCTAAAGAGCTAGTTATCAGTTTGTCTTTGTAGATGAGCGTTGGAGCCGAAGATGAAGTTGAATTTTTTATGTTCTTGACAAATGACCAGAAATTTCTACTGCCTTTGGGATATTGCAGGATTTTTTGCCTTAATTTCTCTTCATGTTAATTCAAATAATCCAATACATTTTTGTTTTTTTTTCAAACATTTTTTTTTTATATTTATTATATGTTCACGCACTCAAGGAATTATGAATACCCCTATAATTTTAAACACAGTGCGAGCAATTAGGAAAGTAGGATTGGATTTGAAAGGAGATACCGATGTACATTGGTTTTGAATGTCTGCACACTGTAATGCGTTGGAAATACTATGCCGGATATAGCACCCCACATTGGTGTAGTGCAACTGAAAAAAGAATCTCTTTAGTACGCCAGAAATCGGGCTCAAGGGTAAATTGATGAGCATTCCTAGAAGTACGGGTATTAGGGTATTTACAAAAAATTATATGAAGTCATTAACAGAATTTACAAAAGTCCAAAGTAGTTCTATTTCATATGTTCATAAATAAAATCCCTGGTATTCTCCCAGTGATTCCAGTTTTATCATACTAAATCTTTATATTCTAATTGTAACGTTAACCAAAATCAACATCTCCTATCATTAACGTTAAATATTCGACCAATAAGTATATTAGGGTGTCCCTTATTTTTCAACTTAATTTTTTTCTTACGCATACCCTCTAATTTTTTCTGTTAGAGTTTATAACCATTAAAAAAAATATGGGGCTATTTAAAGTTTATTTAATGGACGCGACTTTCAATCAAAGCAATCGTTGCAATTCAAATAAATAAAACGACTTGATCTTAGTAGGCGGTAAGTTCATTTTTAGTTTTCCATTGATATAACACACTTAAAATCCTTTTCAATTGTCTAATTAAATTATGGCTTTGCAGAGAAGAAGTGAACAAAAATTTGTTATATTCGTCGGATATATTCACCATCAAATTGCAGGTGCGAAACTACCTTCAAAACGTCAAATATTAAAAGTGTTGTTTTATAACATTCGCGAAGTTAAATTAAAGGTAAGTGAAAGTGTAAACCTCGTTATTCGTGAGTGTTTAATATTTTGGGAAAAAGCCCACAAAAGCTGTTCCCAATTGCGTCAAGAAACTTATGAATCTTTATGAGCTTTGGAGAGATCTTAAAAAAAAATACAAATAAAACTCAATCCGTATTCAAACAACGAGAAGAACAATTTCAAAATGATCTTGATAATCTCTTCGACTTAGCGCATGTTGATGCCTTGGCTAAAATGAAAACAGAAGATGATAAGTTGTTTTTACTTAGTCAGAGAGAACCAGGAAGGCCAGGCTGCCTGCTAGGGATTGACAAAAAACGAATGGAAAAAGAAGAAAGGGTAAGGCAGAGAGTGCTTAACGAAGAAAATATATTACTCACAGAACCACTTCCATCCACCTCTTCTGAGTCAGCCAATTGCCTTCAATTCCAAGAAGTTGATGAAACTGATTCCAACGGATCAAATGATGAAGATGAATTCACAACATCAAGAACAGCGCAACCCCCAACTCTAAAAAAGCGAGGCAGAAAAGAGTTCATCACTACAAAATTAGTTACAGCCTTAGATAGATGCCAACTTTCTATCAGAGACTCGGTCTATATTCTTCAAGCCACAGTTGAAGCTCTTGGACTAAATGCGGATGAATTTCCAATAAACAAAAATCTTCAATACAACGTATGAGGACACAGGTAAGAAAAGAGAGAGCTGATTCTATCAAAACAGATTTTCAAAATAATATGCCTGAATTTGTTACCGTTCACTGGGATGGAAAATTGCTACCTGGGCTTAACGTAAGAAGTTCAAAAGAAGAACGACTTCCTATAGTAATAACATTTGGCAGCAAAGAACAGCTTCTTGCTATTCCAAAAATTGAAAACTCTTCAGGAAAAGAGCAGTCTGCAGCTGTCTTAAGAGCGCTTAATGATTGGAATGTTGACGATAAAGTTCAGATTATGTGCTGTGATACTACAACATCAAACACAGGTCGTTTTAATGGTGCTTGTGTCCTCTTAGAGCAAAAACTCGAGAAGGAGTTGTTACTTTTCGGTTGTCGGTAATTCGGCATCATGTTTATGAACTTGTCTTAAAGAGCGTGTTTGAAACGAAAGTTTTCCAATTAACTGTTAGCCCAGATATTTCACTTTTTAAGAAGTTTCGAGAAAACTTGAAAAATATTGATTCTTCGAAATTTCAAAATGGAAACGAAACAGTAAAGAAGCACTTCCAAGACGTAACAATAATAAATTTACTCGACTTTTATTCTGCTGAACTGAAAAAGAAATCCAAGAGAGACGACTACCGAGAACTTATTGAATTGTCTATAATATTTTTGGGAGGGAGTGCTGGAGATCTGAAGATCAGACCCCCAGGTGCAATGCATCAAGCAAGATGGATGGCAAGGGCTATTTATTCCCTCAAAATATATTTGTTACAATCACAGATAAGATTAAACAAAAAGGAGAGACAAGGCCTTGAAGACGTTTGTGTATTCATTGTCACATCATATGTTAAACCATGGCTTAAATGTAATTTGGCGGTGAAGGCACCCTATCAAGATATTAATTTTATAAAAACATTAAAAGCCTACGAACAAATAGATTTATCAATTTCCAAGGCAGCTCTAAATAAGTTTTGTCAACACTTATACTATTTAACTGAGGAAACTGTAATTTTATCTCTTTTCGATGATGATGTTGATGTGCAGACAAAAACGAAAATGGTTAACAACCTTACAAAAGAAATTTATTCTGACACCACAAAACGATATATTCCTTCACAGGATGAGATGCGGTTTTCATTATATGGTAATTGTTTTACATGTTTATATACATTTCAAGCAATTATTTTGAATATTGTTGTATAGACAATCGGGCTTAATGATCTATTTAGAACAATGCAATTAATTTAAAAAACTAATTATTTCTTTTCCCAGAAAAGATTGTCTACACAACATACGTCACATTAAATGATCAAATACCATTACATATATTTTGAATATTATTTTAGAAAAAACTCTTGATGATTTTGTAACTGCAAGGAGTAAAAATATGTTTTCCCGTCTGCAACTTAATGATAAGTTCCTTGAGTTAAGTCCCTCTACTTGGAAAAAGAACAATCTTAATATAGAAGCAAAGCAAAAAGTTCTTCAATTAAGAGCTGTCAATGATACAGCAGAAAGAGCTGTAAAGCTCGTTCAAGATTTTAACGGCCTAATCACTGCAGAAGAAGCGCAAAAACAATACCTCCTACGATGTGTACAGGAGCATAGAAAATTGTATCCTGACTGCAAGAAAGATACATTGAAGAGAAAATACCCTGAGTAAATTTAAAATTTCTAATAGTTAAAGTTATTTTCTTATTTATTAAAAAAAGTACAAAAAAATTAAACCAAACACTTAAAAATTTTCATACCCTTTTTTAAAATCTTTAAAATTAAGTCGCGTCGGGTTTCCATCAACCTAGAGGGATGAAATTTTGTACATGAATTGCTTTGAGCAACACAAAAAATATTAAGGGGTATGCGTTCCTGAAAACCAAAAATAAAAAAAAAAAGTCCATATAAGGGACACCCTAAAGTACATATTATAAGCTTTTCGAAGGCTTATAAGAACAAACCTATGATTATCCCGTTATTATTAAATTGCAAAAAATGCAACAAACAGCTTTCACTGACAGCGCACCGGTGCCACGCAAAGGTTTGGTTGAAGAGTATCTTAAGGATTGTTTTGTCGGAAAATAAATACAATCTTGTTATGTGTACTTTGGGTCAAATTATCGCCAAACAAAATAGGACATTTTGCATTTTTTTAACCGCTGCAATTTTTAAATTGAATAAATGCATACTTTTTCAAAAATGTTTATTTCAGTTGTTGCGCTTTGAAAAGTGTAGAAGTTAGATAAACATCTAGTTTTACTTTGTCGTGTTCATTTCAGGTTTATTTAAATAATATGTGGAGAAATATACTAAACAAACAATAGTAAATAATATGTATATGAATAGCTACACAAAATAAAGAAAACGAACTTTATAATACAACATTTCAGTCAAAGAACTGTGAGCGTAAAATAAATGCCAAATGCTTGTGCAAAAAAAAAGTGAAAATACCATTAAATCGTCGCGTCGTCGTCGATCGCTGAACGATTGATCGACTTATTCTCCAATTATCACACTCTTAAAGAAATGTATCTAATGTATATTTATATCTGTAAAAGAAGATATGACTAAAATTTTTTAAAACGACATACTAGAATTTTTATTTCCGTATATTTTCCGTATATATAATTAACATTAATTAAATAAGTTATTTGACAAAATGCTATATTTATGAAAATAATAAAAAAAACTCGTTCTCTCTTAGACTGGAAGGAGATTTTGAAGAAATACTTATGTTGATATATTTCTTTGGTCCGTTTAAATTATTTAACGATATTAATCAAATAAATTTAAATAACACAGGATAACATAAAAAAAAAACCAACGCAATTTCTCAATGGATTTTTTCTAACTCATTCCGCCCGGCCGGTATCGATTATGAAACTAATTGCGAATTTTTCGTGAGTAATACTTAGTAATTGATTGGTAATTAAACATTTTATAAAGATACAAACCAACGTTAGTTCCTTGTCCATCGATATTATGAATTAATATAGATATAGCAAGTACTAAAATAATTGAATACCATTCTCTTCTCCACGCCATTAGTTTTTTGAATTCGCTATCGTATAATTAACTTGACTTCCACTTTTAATGTGCAAAATACTCAGAATGTATTACTTCACAACCGCTCATTGTGTAGTTCGAAAAAAACTAAAATCCAAAAATACCGAATTTGATGGTCTTCATCAATAAGATACAGAGATTCACTGTTTCTGTGTTTATTTGAGTTTGTTTGCTCGAACTTGTCCGACGCGTATATAGTAAAATAGTGCAATGACCTGGGGGAGTCAGCGAGAGAAAATTACAGTCACCTACTCGTCAATTTTCTATTGCTATTTCCTGCACACAGAATGAAATGCATTATTTCGAAGCAGGCATTTTCTTTAGACTTTGATGAAATATCACCATCAGCATTATTACTATAATTATTTCGGTAGACAAAAATTACCTTTTTTTAGCTTTCAATGCAAAACACAGTTTTTTTTACAATTGAAAATGAATTCATTAAAAACTTGTCGAATGAATTGCTGCTTTTGTTTAAAAATAATAAACAAATTATAAAAAAAAATATCTTTTTTCGTTTCAGACAAAATATTTCAATCAAAAAAAATTAGAGAAAATTTTTCGGGCAAAATTAAGTGATGAACCAGTACTGCCAATTGAAAACATTAGTGTCCTTTAAAAAAAAAAAATTTTTGCGCTACAGTTCCCGAAGTTCCCGAAGTGTAAGTTCAATAGTAAATTACATTTTCCCAGCTACCTCGTACTGGAATGTAGCTTTTGTATTATTAACTCTGTAGTCTGTATAAAGTGGTCTTGGGCATATTTGTGTTTCCTGTATAGACCAAGTTTTGATTTGTGTAAATCGTCATATCGTCTATCGGTCTGCCGATCAAGATCTGTTATTCTGTGTGCTTAAGCAGTTAAATCAATTCTAGACTATACTTTAACGTTAAAGAGCTCGTCTAACTTTAACAGTAGCAACTCGCTACTTTATCTTTTTAAAGTATATTTTATACATATGAATTTGCGCCTTGCAATAACAAAATGAGTTTTTATTTTGTGAATTAGCAATATATAAAACTGCCCAATTGTTGGCACCCCTCAAATGATTGGCACTTACAGTTTAAATTACTCGTATTAATAACATTTAAAAGTTTTCTAATAAAATCTTTTTAAAAATATTAGCCTTAGCCTATTTCTGATGACTTGGCATCATTTCTTTTGGACTCTGAAGTTAGTAGCAATTAAAAAAACGCTGTTAAAAATTAAGTATTAAGTTCGCGCCAAATTTAATGTGAAACTTGTGAAAACCGTAAGGAAAGCGGTGACATTGTAGTGTAATTTAATAATAAATTTAAGAGGAAAACCATTGTCAAGTGCAGTTATTATAAAAAAATCAACTATAACAAAGAGGTTAGTTCTTTTTATTTTAATATTTTATTAAAAATATAGTTTTTATAAGGGGTGTCAACTATAGGAATGTAAATCCATCAAATTTCCATTTATTGCCACATGCCAATCATTGGATGAGGTGCCAATCACTGGGTTGATTGGCACTTGCCAATCTTTGGATGCCATGCTAATCATTAGCAAAAGTGCCAATCATTGGGTTGATTGGCACTGTGCCAATCTTTGGTAAATGAAAAAGTTACAGGTTTTTATAATTTTGTATCAATTTTCCTTAGGTTGATAATACACTTTTTTATCAATCAATAAAAATCTAATCTAATCTCGGCCTTAATGTAAACATAATATAACTTAAAAGACTTAAATATAATTATAAAAATAAATTACCTTTTATTTATTAAATTATATAATAGAGTTACATTATTTGTTTATTTTGTTTTTATTGGTTTTAATAAACTTTAAAAATTAAACAAAATCAATGTGCCAATCATTGGCTTGTTCAATGCCAATGATTGGAAAATGGTGCCAATCATTGGTAAAAGGACATTTTTTTAGTTTTTATTAAATATATATTAATTTAAAAAAAATTGGGTATTTAATGTTCTTCACTAAACAAAAATACAATTAAAAATTAAAACAAACAAAAAAACTGTCGTTTCTTAATTCCCATACGTTATATAAGCCGAATAAGTGGGGAGTAACCTTAAGGTGCCAATGATTGGTTGGTTTACCCTACCTCCTTCATTTCCATCTAATATAATAGCCGTGTTTTTTTGGAAAATTTATCCGTAGTACAGAAGGATTTTATATGAATGACAAATACAACATCCGCAGTAGGATCACTGCCGATACTCGAATAAACGTTATAACGTCAAATCTCTATCCGCAGCAGGATTTCACTTCTCTTTTTATCGGCAGTGATCCTATTGCCGATGTTATCGGCAGTGATCCTACTGCGGATGTTGTTATTCATATAAAATCCTACTGTACTACGAATAACTTTTCCAAAAAAACACGGCTAATGTATAAACAATCAAAATTTGTATGTAAGTATTATATAAATGTACTTTTTAGGCGAAAAATTATTTTGTTTGTAGGGGAGCGTAACGGAATCCCGTTTTGTTTTTTTTAAATCCCACAAAAAAAGTTCTAAAATACCTTCCTCTATAATATCGTTTTTTTTTTTAAATACCGCTTTTTAAAATCCCGTTCTATTATAATCCCGATTTTTAAAATCCCATCTTATACCGCTTATCCGGTTTTTTTTAGAATACGTAACTTATTGATTTTATGTTGGTTATTTTCCAGATTCTTTAAATGCTAAAGAAACTTTGCATACACCAATCCTCGCACCTACCCCAAATCCTATAGTGATCCCAAGGAGGCGGGGTAGAAACCTCACTGTTTATACGTCGTAATAATAAGAAACGGGATTATAAGAGACGGGATTTTAAAAAGTGGTATTATAAAAAGCGGGATTATAGAAACGATTCCGGAGACGGTACAATCATGAATTGTACGCAATCTACCTATGTAGAAGCAGATATCGTGACAAAAATTAAGCTCGGTAGACTCCGGTGGGCAGGGCACCTAGCTCGCATGAGCGAAGAGGAACCTGCTCGGAAAGTTCCTTGTGGTACATTCTATGGTAGACGACAGCGTGGTAGACCATGCTTGCGCTGGAGAGATGGCGTAGACCAGGACGCCCGAAGCCTTGGGGTGCGCAACTGGATGGCGTCGGCTAGAGACCGGGATAGGTGGAGAGACTTGTTGAAAGAGGCCAGGACCGGAACCCGGTTGTCGAGCCGATGATGATGATGATAGAAACAGGATTATAAAAAACCTTATTTAAAAAAACGGGATTATAAAAAGCTGGATATCGTACCCAACCCGGTTTGAAGTTGTTTGTGTTCTTCTTAATTTTTTTTGTCTAGTTGTGTTTGAGAACTTTATCTGTCAAATTTAGTATTGTTCAACGTAAATTCGCTTAACTTCTGTTGCAAAGCTCATATTAGTTAGAAAAGTTGTCTAAAGTGTTTAAAATTATGAAGAAGCTAGACGAAGTCTCCCAACTAAACGACTGTGTTAAGTAGAGCCGGTTTTATTCTTTAAACGAGCAACTTTTAAAATTTTGGCCCATGGTTTTTAATGTCGCTAGATCTTCCTTCAATACATCAAGCTAAAGTTAAAACTATGAACGAACTGCTTAGATATTCGCAGAATGAATGTGTCTTAAAGTTTATGCAGTGAAATTCCTTCCTACTTTCAATATATCTGTATGTTCTATAGGGCAAGTCTTATGCCTAGTCGTAAAAAAATCGAGCTCGAATTTTAATTCAACTGAACAGCTTATCAAAAAATCAAGTTCTACAATTCCGTCTGTCTGTCTGCTTGTTCCTCAATGTATTGCCTTCAGCAGTAGTGATATTCTCTAAATATTGAACTTATATTTTTTTGTTAGGTTATCCCCTAGAGGATAATTGAAATTTATTTGTTAGCTCTAAAAATAACAGTACATATGTACTTCCATAAAAATGATTTTTTTGTGTTCGGTTTTTCTTAGTTATCTATGGATTATGAATATCTGCTAAGGCCGTGTTACACACATTCTGTTCATTTAAAAAATAAATTAGTAGTAGGTAGTGCGCCAGTTCGTGAGAACCACTGCCTAGTGTATTATATTCTAAACCCTTCTTGGGTGGGGTACAGTTTTTGCCCTATCCGAATAAGATGAGAAGCCTTTATTGTACAACGTTCATGTGAAAATAAATGTAATAGTGTTGAACACGTGAATTAATAAAATTATAAATGAGCAAACTATTATAGAAAAGTTTCTTAGTTGTTTTACGTTCAACGCCTTTCGGAATCAACCTTTCCTTCTCAAGTTGAATTCTGTGCAATATTCTCAAATAGTTTGTAATAAATTATATTTATTTATTATAAAAAATTAAAAATGGAAAATTTGTAAACTTTTGTGTTCGTTTCTTTGTCCTTAGAATTCAGACAACGATACCTTCATTAAAATCATATATCTTAGAATAATTCTTGCCAAGAGCTGCTTTCTTGAGATAAGAATACAATTGAGTAACAAAGTGCTCTTTCGATCAGCTAAGGTGCCCCTTTATAAGTCCTGCTGGTGGAACTTGTCCGAGATGAATGAGAACACCTTAAGCTTTTTTGAGGGAAACAGCCGGGTGATTTTTCCCAGCAAGGAATGGAGGGAAGCTACAACAAAAAACTGTGTCTACGACTTGGCTGAGTTATTTAGACCAAATGAACGCGCACCAGTGATCCAGCACCGGAAATGATTTTGTTTCAATCAAAGGGACGACTCTGTGGGGAAGATTGGCGGTGGCGCATCATATGATAAACAAAAGTGAAATAGGATCTTAACAAACTTGGCTTGCGAAATAATCGATGACAAACTTCAGACTAGCCAGGCTGGCTCGAAAAACACTGCTGGTTAGCACCAACTTTTGCAAGTAAGTAAGTTATGTGTAAGTTGGAGAGTAAATCCAATAAATAATAACGTATATTTATTTGTTTTGAAGCAATTGAGTTTGCTCTATTTGGATCGGAAATGGAAAGTATTTGCTTTAAGGTGAATTATTTTTAGTTACGCTTAATTGTTATTATTCTATGACCTTAAACTATGAATATGAACTGAACAGTTAATTGTCTTAATTTTGAAAATGAATACTATGGAGATTTAGTGATGTAATAATGTTTTTTTTACCAGATCTCACGATGACGCAACTCAGTAAATGAAATTGGAGTGTCAAGAACGAATTTTTTTGAAAGAAAAAATACTCACTTCGATATCTTTTTTCTCATACATCCAGCGAAAAATATATAATGCTGAGCCCTCATCGCGTAATTTTTAAGACGATCGTCGTCCAAACGACTTTCTAACACGACGCTGTCAAAAGTTTGCTTCGTGTTAAATTTCAATCGCATCGTCCATCGTCCACAGTTTGAGAGCATCAAGTAGCAACACAATGTCATTTGGGCTGTCTGGCTGTAATCAAACTAAAGTTTTCGTTGGAAGTGAGAGAGAATCCGATGTACTCCTTATCAGGGCTGTCGTTTCATTCCTTGAGAAAGCAGTAACTTCAAGAGAAAAATAAGCAGTACGCTACAATAAAATATTTTTTTTTTTATTTTATTTTTATAAAAAAATAAGAATAGTCAAATTTATATTTATCTCATTGAAATGTTTTTTTTTTTTGTTGAAAAATATAAGTTTTTTTTTCTTCAAATTCACAATTAACAAAGAATTATACAAACAAAAACAATATTATTGAATTTTTTATATACTCGTATATATGCTTTGGATTTAAATCTATTCGATTTTTTTGAAACTAAATGCAGAAAGAAAAATTATTTTATCTTAAAATAACGGCGCCTATAGAAAAGTTAAAAAATATTTTTCGAAAATCGTATTCTTCTCGAAAACAGCCCTTAGAATGTTGATAAAACAATGTCTACGATCTACAGTTTGATAGAACAAAAATGAAATTTCTTATACAGAAGCATTCAAAAAGTTTAAGAAACATTGCATATCAAAACTAAAAAAATAAAATGCACGACTGGGTCGCACGAACTTGCTCCTATGTAATAGACTAGGAATTTTAAAAACGAATGTTATTGGAGAAAACTGTTTATAAGAATAAAATTAATTTTTTAAATTCTTTTAGTAGTAAGAGACTAAAACAGAATGCTATGCAAATATGAATTTATGCAAGAAGAAAAATTATAAGTCGTTGTAGTGGTTTCTTAAAAAAAAGCTTTTATATACAAAATTTTTAAAAGATTTTTAAGAAAAAAATTTGGTATGCCAACTTAAAGTTTCTATTATTGTACGAATAAAAACTTAACTATCAAACAAAATATTAAGCCGTTTTTGAAATATCGAAATTTCCAAATTTTTTAAATTCAAAAAAAAATATTTTTTTTTTAAGTTTTGAAATGCAATGTTTCTTAAACTTTTTACAAGCATCTCTACAAAAAATTTCTTTAAAATCCGTTACGTCGATAATGATTAATTTGAAATTTTAGAAAATGGTTCTATGGTAGGTATAAGCTGTATATCTTAATTTCCAAATTTTTTTATTAAATTAAAGATCGTTAAAATTAATTGAAAGAAAAAAATTTTTATCAAAATTCTGGGCCCAGTTTTCGAGAAAAATACGATTTTTGAAAACCATTTTTTAATATTTGTATGGTGGGTACCTTTATGTTTAGGTAAAATAAAACTTTTTTTCATACATCTTGTAGATTATGTTGAGAAACTTTTATTTATCAAGTTTAAAAAAAATCTAGCATAAAGTTTTCGAAACATTTTGTTTTGAAACAAAAATTTTGAAAATATTTTTAAAAATCCAAACAATTTTTTTTTGGAAAATTTGAATGCACAATTATATTTAAGTTTTTGAGGAGCTTAAGCAAAAAAAAATTATGAAAATCGGTGGTACCGTTTTTGAAAAAATTAAAAACAAGAAAAATGGTTCTTTGGGGGGTACCCTCAATAACCATTTTTCGGAAAAATTTTTTTCAACCATTACCTAGCTTTAAATAAATAATTTTTTTTGTATTTTTGTTTTTTTTTTAAATCTGTCGAACAGTTTTTGAGAAAAAAAAATATTTCCGAAATTTCAAAAAAATTCGTATGGTAGGTACCGATATTTTTGGTCTTAAAAAAAAAAGAAAAAACGTGTGGGGGGAAAAACTAAAAATGATATCTACCAAGTTTGAAGAAAATCGGCCAAGCCGTTTAGGCTGTAGTCGAACAAACAGACAGACAGAATTGCGAGCCCCACTTTTTTAGTCTTCGCTATCATCGTAATTTCAACTTTGATCAAAATCTCGAGTTCGATTTTTTTTTTACGAATGCATAACTTGCATTATAGTACCCACATATAAGCCGCAAGTAAAAAGAGTTTTAGAATTTGAATTTTTAATTGAAGTACTAAAAAGTGTTTTACAAAATTTTAACTACATACGTAGTATACATGAGTGGCACGTGGTAGATTTTTGGAATTTTATGAGTTTCGTTCAAGGAGTTTATTCAAGAAATGTTAAAACGGTATGAAATAGGTATGACGACAGAGACAGAAACAAAAACAAATGAAGTGAGAAGAGAATAGAATAAATGGATCCGTATGGCTAATGGCTTGTCGCTTTGGGTATGTTCGTAGAGAATGGTTTTTGAGTGCATTTAGATAAAGCTTTGAAGATTTTGTATGGAAAAGTTGAGGAGAAAAAAAAACAGTACTTCGGCTATGTTTGCAGTACGGCAGTACGGAGCTTCAAAAAGCAGTACAAATACTGTAATTACAGTACTTCGATAGCCCTGCTCCTTATGTCGATTTCCTTTACACATGAGAAATCAATTTTTGTGTGAACATTTCGAACTCTACACAGATTTTACGTTCCTCCACACCGAAAAAATCGATTTTTTACAAAGATCAAAATGTTCGAGGCCGTATTTGAAAACGGACTTACATGTGTATGAAATACGCACACCAAAAGAAAAAAATGTATACAGGATCGAAATTCCAAGTATGTGTAAAGGAAATGGACATTAGTGTCCTTCGCATTCGCATTAATTCGATAGTTTATTCGCTTTCATTATCACCGAAAAATAACAAATTGAAATGTGTCGTAACATTTCTTTTAATTAATTTAAAATACAAAAAAAAAAAACAAAACTCAAAAATTCAAAAAATCCACAAAATGTATGAGACGATTGTAAAACAGCAATCGTTCAATCGCAATCGTTAAGTCGACGATATTTGACAGTTCAACAAGTTACATGAAGCTAAAGTTGTATCGTCTTAACGACATCGTCCAGACGATTCAAGTTTTTTCAAGATTGTTTTCAAAGCTATTTCGCTTTTGCTTTCAGTGAGTAAAGCTGGCGAAAAAGTAATTAAAAAGAAGATTATGAAGTTCTTAGTGTAAATATTTTTTTTAGCTCTGTGCAGTTTGCAGAAAGACAAATCCTCTGAAGAAACTCTATTAGATTTCTGTTCTCAATTATATGTACAATAATTTAGACAAAAAATTGAATATACCTAAACCAATTCGATATGGTAAAAAAAACTGTAAAAGGCTTGTTTTCAGGAGTTCATTTTAAAATAGTTTAAATTTAACGTGAGTAATAGGACTCAAAGTGTAAAAATAGATTAAATTAGATGTGGTGTGCACAGGGGGTATAGACGTGCCACAAGATCTGTTTTAGGGCCTACACTATTCCTAACATATGTATATAAAGTCTCTTTTCAGTTTTAATTTTAAAGATGAACTTAAAGCTTTCGGTGATGATGTAGGTTATGTATACGGATGGGATCCATTTCTTCTATTTGTGAATTATTTATATAGGAAATGGCCATTTTGCACTACTTTATTTAAAAATATAAAATGTCACTTCTGCTTCTCTTAAGAAAAAAATCAATGAACATATATTTGATATTGTATTTATAACCTTGAGAAATAAACATAAAACAACAATAAAGGGTGCGTTTCATATTCCAGATCGATGTTTTTTTTATAACTTTTAAATGAATTACAATTTTATAATTAATATTTTATTGATTGATTGTATGCTCTTTACCATTGATAATGGAATATGATTTTGTCAAGTGGATGTCTTTGGCCATGGCACAAAGGCGAGTTCTTTTACGCCCATTTTCCACAACAATTTCGAAAAATTCTGTTGTAATTTCAGCAATTTCATTTGTAATGCTGTCCTTAAGCATGGAAGTTTTGGTTGGTTTGTCGATTAACACCTTTTGCTTCAAGTACTCATATAAAAAGTGGGATGTGACACCGTCTAATTAGAACTACATGTTCAGTAGGCCTCATTGATTCAGTTTGGGGACAAGAAAGTTTTTCAACATGACCAGATAGCGGTCACCCAGTACAACAAGTCTTACAGCAAAGAAATATGGCTTAATGATGCCACCGGCTTAAATGGCGCACCATACAGCAACAATTTTTCAGTCGAGCATTGTAACGAACTTTCGAGGGCTGTGGCTTGATAGACTTTTAAAATGAGTTAAACTCGAAAATGGGGGTTTTCTAGATTCCTCGAAAAGTTCATACATAACCCCAGTTTATGAATCGAGTTTAAAACAATCAATTAAAAACTATAGGCCCATTGCAGAACTTCAATGGATTCCCAAAGTTTTCGAATACTTGATTAAAATAAAAATGCATGATGCAGTTAAAGCATAGATCTATCCCTTTCAATATAGTTTTGTTACTGAGTAATACTGAGTAATACTAAATTGTCAAAAGCATTTCATAGAGTTAGTAATAAATTACTTTTGTTAAATCTTAAATCTCTTGGTATTCACTCTCAGTTGTTTAACTGGTTTAAAAGCTACTTAGTATATTCAACGCAATTAGTTCAACTTGGTCGAAGTAAATCGGAACTAATCTCAAATTACTCAGGAGTTCCTCAGGTTAGTCATCTGTATTTAGTCTTGTTTTTATACTTTTCGTTAATGACTTATATAGTTTTGATTTATACTTGCTGAAAATTGTAAGATATACAGAGCAATCAATACAATTTTGGCTTTTATGCAACAGATTTTATTTGACTATTTCAAGAACGTCTTTCAAAGAGTTTTTAATCGCAAGGATTTCGGATTTGTATTTAACTTCAGACAAGATTTCAGAAAGCATGTTGATTTATTATCGTGTCCAGAGCCAATTTGGATTTGTGTTTAAGAATTTAAAAAAAATTTAAAATTTAAAAAAAATTAAGTGTCCTTTTACAATTAAAACAATTTTTGTTAGTTTTGTGTGAAGTTCGGTCGACTTTCTATAAAAATGCGTGCAATAGAATTCAAGGTATTCTGTAAATATTAAGGAAATATTTGCTTCATAAACTTGACTGGGCCCTGCCTTTACAAACATATAATAGTGGGCGCAATAGTGCATTATAGTGCATCAAGTATGCAGTTCTTTCCAAGGTCTAAAAAATTGGGATACAAAATTTGCCATAACTTCAAAATGAAGAGCTAAGTGCCCTGATTGCAAATATCGATTTCCAAGACGTTTTGAAGGTGGCCTTCTTAGTACAAGAAGTTGTCTATTCTTATCTCGTCTGGCAGGCAGAAGGCTGTCTGTAAAACGTCTTGGACCTCGATATTTTCAATCAGGGGACTTAAATCTACATTTTGGCAGAGTTGTTATCACAATTATTTGGACTTGGAAAGAACTGCATACTTAATGCATTATGCACTATTCCTCCCACTAGAGTATGAAAGACTTTCACATTTATAAATAACTATAAAAGGCCTATCTAATTATGCTAATTATTTTTTGTTATCAATCACACCCAAAAATTGCTGTGGGCTCTTAGTCTATAATTATCGGTGTGCGTTGGAGAATTTATTACTTGATATTATGCTCATTTATTGACATTATTTATAAGACATACACCGGGTGGTTGTCTTAGACCATTTCTTAATTCTTTAATTTGGTTTCCCCTTGCTTTCTCCTGGTAACGGCTCTGGATATCATCTAAATATATGAACATGTCAGGTAAAACATTATTTAAACAAACAAATTTCATCCAAATCGCAAGAGCACAATCTTGGTAAACATAAAAATGTATATAATATCTGAATACATCATTATATCATAAGTATTTCCGAGAAAAATCAGAAAAAGGAAAGATCGGATCGGAGAAAAAAATTGTAATTTTTTTATGTATGGTAATTCTAAGCCAGAAGTTGGATTTTTTAATATTTTAAATTTCAAAATGTAATGGTAACCGAGTTAAATCTAACAGTGTCTTCGCCACAAGTTCTAACATGGTAACATGGTTCTAACATGTAAAATTGAAGAAAATCCGCTTTTTATTTTCAAAAACTATGTTTCTATCTATTTTTATTCAAAAGTTCAAGTTTATGGCAAGTGTCTTACATTTGAGTCGACCGAATTAAATGTAGTATTCATATACATATGTAGATTAATTTAATTAAAAAAAATGTGTGCAGTCGTGGGGCCGCCGCGCCGCCGCACTATGGGACCAAATGGTGCAAACCATCTCAAAAATCCATAACTTTTGCGTTTCTCAATATTTTTTTTTAAATTTTGCACACTTATACTTGTATAACCAAGAATTTAAAATATTAAAACGTTTTATATAGAAATAAATTATTTTCTTTTTTTTTTAAATAAAATAAGATAACAAATTTGTAGATTTTGTTTAATTTATATGGTCAAAATTTATTGGAGCAAGAATTGTTGCAACAATTTGGATGAAATTTGTACAGTTTTTTTCTTTTACCGGTGAAAACATCTGAAAGTAGTTTTTTTGTGAAATCTGCCCACTACCACGCCCATATTTTTGTTATTTTCTTATTTTTAGTGACCAGGAAGCCGACATTTTTGTTTGAGGTTTTTTAAACTCAAGACATCAGATGCATATTTTTTCTGCCCACTTTCCCGCCCAATTTCACGCCCCTTTTTTTTTTTTTTAATTTTCAGCTTAAAGTTCATTAAAAGCAGGCCTTTTTTTGATTAAGTTTTATATGTAGAAATTGATTTATGAAAAGTATTATTTTTTAGTAAAATCCGTGAACTGCCACGCCCCTATTTGATATATGAAAGTGTTTCACCCTTAAGACAAAAAAAAAAAACGTAATTCAAAAGTATCTTATTACTAAGTTATGTATCGATATTAATGTATGTTTAAAAGTTCTTTAGCCTCATCAAACAATTCTTTGGTATCATGTTTTGTTCTTGGTTTTTCTAGACTAGATTTATACGGATCAGATGTATATAATAACGTGTGAAGAATATCTTCGTTCGTAGCTGATCTTGAACATTTCCTTGCATTATGCAATCTAAACCTTTTATAGTCCTTGTTTCGTGCTTCCTGAGCATCTTCTGATAACTGCCCGATTGGCAAAATTGCAAAGTGTTCTATGATTTTTGAACCATGTAAAAAAATTTTGTGCACCGAAGATGGCATGTGGTACCAATTGTATTTGTTAACATATAATTGAGCTGTCGCAAGGGTATACTGGCCAAATTTTGTTTGATCAATAGGGAGTCCTGAAGACATAGTTTGTAAGATAATATAATTTTTTTTTATTAATTCTTCATCAACACCCGTTATCTCAGCAGAGCATTGGTAATTTTGAAAAAAAACCTTCTGGCTGTATTACCATCGTTGCTGTTGGAATATTAATAATATTGGAAATAACTGATAAAAACTTATAAATTTTGTGGAAACATAGTCACTTATATGATGTTTATGAAAATGTGTTGCACATGTTTAAACAGTTATTTTTTTGAATTTTTGACAAAAAATAACTTTTTTTTTTTAATTTTGAGCTAAAAGTAATAAAATAATGGTCTAAAACTTTTTGGAATACAAATTTGCCAAATTTTAATTTTTTTCATCACTTAACAATAAAGTTATAAGAATACGAATTTTTATTCTAAAAACTTATTTTTCTTTCTCATTATACGTTTTTTCTTCTTGAACAAAAATGCATGAAAATGCGAAAGTTTTTATTTTTTCTTCAAAATTTAGAATATTTTTAGAATACTAAACACCCATTAACTAAACGGAGGCAGCCGGAGCTAACAGAGAAAACATCAATTAAAAACAAAAAAAATGAAAAATATACTGCACCTTACTATTTTTTTTTATTAATTTACTGGTGAACTTAATTAAAAAAACATATAACTGTTTTGTAAAGAAGAGCGCTTGGGCTTTTCAAAAAGGTATAATACTTATACATTCTGTCCAGAAAAATACGAAATAATTGACTTCAAACTCTCACTTCTAATAATTCTAAAAAATAAAAATATCGAAATTTCATTTTTAACGGTTATTTTAGGTACCTAGAACAAAAGTAAGATACAAAAAATTTACTGTGTTTGGAAGAACCCTATTTCTAGTATATAATTCCATCATTAGATTTTTCAAATTACGAAATTCACCAAAACCATTTTTGAGATGGATTTTATCATTTTTTTCCATAGTGCGCCGCGCCGGTAGGAACGAAGTTCCTTACGTTTTTTATTCAACTACGATTGTAGGTAATTCGAAATAAAATCGGTATATTTCTTAATTTGGATTAATTGGTATAACATCTTCAATATTTTAAATTGGGGATATACATACTATGTTTATATTTATAGCTACAATAATCACTTCCAATGAAAATGTCTCTTTCTTACGGGAGGCATGGAAATCTTATAGACTGCAACTGACTCCGCAACCCTAGCAAGCCTCGAAAAGGAACCTCGTACCAGAAAATTATTTTAACTTTTATTTTATTTATTTATTGAATTATTTATTTTAATTTGATGGCACACTAATTGCTACTACGTATAAGATTTAACAATTTCAACAAAAATATATAAAACTCGTGATTGAAGAGTTAAATGATATTACTTCTGATTATGATCTTTGTTATGTTGGCTGTGATTGTGACTTCTATGGTGATCCTGATCACTAATATTATTGTGCATCTTACTGTCATCTAAATTTGCAGATGGGATCGAATCAATGGTCACTGTTGATTTTTTTGATCTTGAACCAGAGCTAGAACTGGAGCTGGAACTTCCCGATGTTTTTGGATATTTTACCGCCTTAGTATTTCCCGAACATTGCATGACAAAACGAAGTTCATCCATAAACTCAGCCTTAAATGGAACCTGTTAAAAAATACCGATGTTAGATTTGGTCAATTTATTGCTTTTTTTTGCAAAAAAATTACAAAAGGAAAGGGAATACAATGAAATGGATTTAGGTATTTGATTTCTTTTAGGTACCTTATTTTCTCGGGCTATGAAATATATACTCAAAAGCCATTCGCAAATTCCAATGCCACTAGCAAGGATACACCCAACAAACAGGACGAAGTAAACACCTCCTAAATTAGCCAATCCCAACCCTTTGGCCTCACCGCTACCATCAGTTTGCTAATGAGTGAGGTGTATTTTTTTGTGGGAAAAGGAAAAATCAAAATGGTATAAAAGCAAGATTAAATTTTTACAAGGATAAGGTACCCAAGCTGGGGAGTTTCTTAAACATCAAAAACACTTTGAAAACTAAAATATCGTCACACGAAATAAAGAAGGGACTTCTTGTTGTATTCCGAATGGAGTGCATATAATGTGGGAGCATGGTTTGTTTATTCTCTGCGAATACCATTCGAGGAATACCTTATGTTCGTCGCATCGCTCCTTTATTCCAAGAATCATTTCTAGAATTGCCACAAATACAGCAAAAAGGGATCCAACAATTAATACAAGATACACGCCACCTAAGTTTGAAATTTCTAAAGAGGTTGCACCTCCTTCGCTTTGGGTATCCTTGAATTATTTATTATAGTTTTTTTTTTTTATTATCGAGTAAAGTTTTTTTAAGAACCCTGAACGCATTCTAAATCTTACCGAACACGCTCCACCACCACGTTTCTCCTTCCACCACTTTGTCTTCAACTTTGATAAGACACCCTGTTCCTGTAGTTCCAAGACAGCCTGACTCAGAATATCTCTATATGGACTATCTAAAAAGATCTTAGGATATAGTTTGAAAAAATAAAAAAATAAAAAAATAATACTTTTGCGCATGGCAATTCCATATCCTTTCTCGTCGAGCAGTGCTCCAACTTGTGTAAGTGTACACTTTCGTTCAATAATATACTCGATTGTGGTTGACTCCATTAAGAAAGCATAATTTTCATTTTCAACTCGTTCGACTCCCTCGTTGTTGGTGGAAGTCATGTATTGAGGGTTTTCTTTCATAAATTCATACATTTTCTGATAAGTTGGATATTTCGCATCCTAAACAATAAAACAATACGAAAAGTCACTCTACTCTACGAAATGTCATGCAACGGTTTTAAAAGGTTTGTTTGCGTAAATTCATATCTGCGCGAGTAATCAGAGAGGTTTTATCAATTCAAAGGAAATATTTCTTGCTATTGAACATTTTGTCCGAAATTCATTGAAACAACTCAAAGAGCCAGATTCCTAAAATCGAGAGAGAAGAAATGAAAACGAATTTCCAAATCAACTGAATTTGATTTCACTTTCATAAGTTCGAAATCATTTCAAACTGAATTTGAGTAAATTTGAAAACATCTGTCATCTGTCACTTCTCAGTTGACAAATACAAAACTATTTTGCTTTTAAAGTTTTTTGACTGCCATTAAAATTAAGATTTTAATTTGGAGAATAAAATTTGTCCAAGTTGAATTCAACTTGAAATGACCAATGAAGAGCCATGAAAAGCCTAACTTAATTTTTTGGAAAAAATTGAAATTCCTAGTGTCATAGAATGCATCAAAATTTCACAAAAAATTCACATAACTACACACATCTGATGGAATTTAAACCACCTGCAAATCGAGAAAATCGAAATCTTGAATACCGAAATTCGCATCTTTTCTCTTTGAAAAAAAAAAAAATGAAATCGACATCGGTAATAGTGAATTGTAGAGCACCAAATTTTATTTTGTATTGATTTTAATTCCATTTCGAGTGAAGTTGAAATGTATAACCTGGCTGAAAATATAACGACCAAAAATTTGGAATGCAGAAAGATAGACAATTGTAAAGCTAGGTTCGATTAATACTTGAGTTTGATTTGTCATACATGTAAGCCTTATGCCGGTGGTCCACTATGTGCGCGATAAGTTCAACCAACTTCGTTCAACTTTTTATTCAACTCTTTCGTTGGATAAACGAATTTACAACCTCTTACACTAGTGCAGCAACTTACGTAATTCACGTTGAGCAACTAAAGTTGAACAAAATGCGTTTGGAGCACCGTACACATAATTGACCAACTTTCCCATATGTTGATTAACCTCGCACACCTAGTTGATCAACTCTTAAAACTTATTCCAGTGTTGAATAGCTGCGTACATCTAGTTGACCAACTCACTCAAATGTTGAATAACCTCGTACACTAGTTGATAAATTTGTTCGATTTTGACAGAAAAAAAAGTTTTTCGAGTTGATCAACTGCGTTTTCGATATGGTTGCTCAACCAGTTGATGAACGAGTTGATACCTTCGTACACTTAACCAAGGATCACTCGTTGGGGAACGCGTTGAACGCACTACGATAAACAAAAAACTGAAACGTCAATCCTGAAATAATTTTGACTTCAGTTCGGTACATTAGGCAATTGCATTTTCGAGGAAATTTGAGACCAAACCAATTCCCTGGCATCTCGATTTTTAAAAGAGGGGCTCTTAATGTCCCATATATTGGGCTTTTCCTCAATTGCTGAAATCAATTGCAAAATTAATTCCGTGGACCACTCTGTTTTTTTATCACCTTCCATGACGAAAAACCAAAATAAACTACAGTTTGCAAGTTGCAACAACTGCAAGTTCATGGCCACCCAATAGTTCAACCAAGTAGACAAATTTCACTGCAACCAACGCAACGCAACACAATATTACGTCAAGGAATCCCAAAGAAAATTAAAAAGTTGATCAACGCGTTGAACAAATAATGTGCAACACATTATCTTGAAAATGTTGCTCAACGTGCTGATCGAACATTTTCAAGGAGCAACACGAGCTCGTACACTACCCGTACACTTGTTGCGCAATTTGTTGAGCAACGGCCAACAACTAGATCCAACCCGTTGCTTGAACAGAATTGAAGGCACCGTACATTAGAGTTGAATGCGTTGAATTCGAAATTTGTCTAGTGGACGACCGGCATTATAGTGTACAAATTTCTGAGTATGAACTTGTCTAGCAAAGGGCTTTTAAGATGCGCACGGGCCGAATGAACCTGCTCTTATGGTTCAAACGTATTAAATTAATTTCCATGAAAATGGTTAATCAGTTATAAATACATTTTAAATAGAAAAAGTAAAAAAAACTCAAAAGCACAAAACATTTTTTTGGCACGAAACTGATATTTTCCCTTATGAGCAAATAAAAAATTAAAAAATAACATGCACGACTGGGTCGCACGAACTTGCTCCTATGTAATAGACTAGGAATTTTAAAAACGAATGTTATTAGAGAAAACTGTTCATAAGGATAAAATTAATTTTTAAATTCCTTTAGTAGTAAGAGACAAAAACAGAATGCTATCCAAATATGAATTTATGCAAGAACAAAAATTATAAGTCGTTGTAGTGGTTTCTTAAAAAAAAGCTTTTATATACAAAATAGATTTTTTTTTTCAAAAATTCAAAAAATATTTATTTTAAAGTTTTGAAATGCAACGTGTTTTAGACTTTTTAGAAGCTTCTCTATAAAAATTTAAATTAAGATCCGTTATGTGGATAATGAAAATTTCAAAATTCGAAAAAATGGTTCTATGGTAGGTACAAGCTGTAATATCTTAATTTAAAATTTTTTCTTATTAAATTAAAGATCGTAAGAATTAATTGATAGAAAAAATTTTATCAAAATTCTAGGCGCCCTTTTCGAGAAAAATACGATTTTTGAAAACCATTTTTTTAAACTTTTTAGCATTTGTATGGTAGGTACCTTTATTTTTAGGTAAAATAATTTTTTTTTCTCACGTCTTGTAGATTATATTGAGAAACTTTTATTTATCGAGTTTAAAAAAAATCTAGCATGGGGTTTTCGAAATATTGAGTTTTGAAAAAAAAAAATTTGAAGTTTTTTTTAAAAATCCAAATTTTTTTTTTGAAAATTTGAGTACACAATTCTATTTATGTTTTTGAGGAGCTTTAGCGAAAAAAAAAAACTGATCAAAATCGGTTGTACCGTTTTTGAGAAAATCAAAAATAAAAAAAATGGTTCCATCGGGGGTACCCTCAATAACCATTCTTCAGAAATTTTTTTTCAACCAATACCTAGCTTTAATTAAATAAAAATTTTTTGTGTTTTTATTTTTAAAATCTGTCGAACAGTTTTTGAGAAAAAAAAATGTTTATAAAATTTCGAAAAAAAATCGTATGGCAGGAACCGTTATTTTTGGTCTTAAAAAAAAAAAAAAAAAAACGTGTGGGGGGAAAAACTAAAAATTATATCTACTAAGTTTTAAGAAAATCGGCCGAGCCGTGTAGTCTGTAGTCGAATAGACAGACAGACAGACAGACAGACAGACAGACAGACAGACAGACGGACATACAGACAGAATTGCTAGACCCACTTTTTTAGTCTTCGCTATCATCGTAATGTCAACTCGAGTTCGATTTTTTTTACGAATGCATAACTTGCCTTATAGTACCTTTAAGTCGCAAGTAAAAAATGCATTAATGTGTGATGTTCTTAATTCAAACTGGTATTATAAATGTAGGTATGTTATCAGCAAATTCTCATGATGAAAACATGATGTTAAAAATTAAAAATTAACTACTCGTAGGTGCTTGCAGAAATACATATTATAATAACGAAGACCCATGGAAGCCAGAATGGCGAGAGTACTGCCTCATAGAAAATAAATCGCATAATATTGACATTCGGAGATAGCCTTAAGCTGCTCATAAAAAAACGTTATCAGCCCAAATTGATTCCATTAAATTTAAAATATAAGCTGTTTGCTTACTTCCAGATGAATTATATGTGCTATGTGCATGCATGCCAAGTATGGGTACACGAAGAATATGAAGATGTGGAGAAGTTACAAAGGTTTTTTATGAAGCATCTTTTTCGTTGATTGTTTTTTGAGGAATTGACAAATTCTCCAAGAGTATCTCTTGTCATGGAAAGTGCTACTCATTAGCCGTTCGGAATCGGCAGAAAATTGTAGGTCCCCTCCGTTTCTGGTTACACGCGCACCAGGAATGGTTGAGAGTTCTAAGTCACTAAGGCCTGGTTCACTCCGAGCTGTTGCACCACTAAATTTATTTAAATGTATTTTATTTTTTCAAAAATAAAATGCATTTTCCTATCCATTTAGTCAACGGAAAATATAAATTTTTACATTTTTTGGACTAAATGTACTAAACCCTAATGTTTCCAAGTTATTGTGCTGTCAAAACCTACATATGTATATACTATATTCATTGTACAAATCTTCAAATCGCGCTCCGAAATCGACTCTACTAATACGACACATAACTCACTTGGAAGAAGGTAAAGGTACTTCCACCACGTTTAGCTCCATATTTGACATTTCCTTTTCCTGCTGCAAGATCTTCTGCATTCTCAATTGGTGTGCTCAAAGACTCAACTGTCAGAAAAGCCGCCAAATTAGCAGTATATGATGAGACCAGAATCAATGTGAAGAACCACCAAAATGATGCAACAGCCCTTGTTGATGGTGCTCTAAAAAAAAATAGTGTTAATAAAAAAACATCATCATTAAATGACAATAATAAAAAGATACATTACTTCGGAGCGAGCTCAGTTCCCTGTTGTAATAAAGCTCCGATCGTAAACCATAATGAGTTCGCGAAGCTGAATTGAGTTTCCAATTCTGTTGGTTCTTCAATACAAGGGTAGGGATTATCCCATTCAGTCGGAGATATTCGTCCCAAGATAAAAAGACTCATGGAAACACCAAAATATGCCATCCCCAGAAGAAGCCAAACTTCCCCCGAAAACGGTGACATGAACGAGAACAGTTTTGGAGGCTCCTTCACTGGTTTTTTATATAAAATTGCAATGCCTGTTAAACAAATTAATTTATGATTATTCTTGGCAAACATTAAAGCACTCCCCCTCCTACCAAGATTCATAAAGGGAATGGTAAAATCAACACCACTCTCGCGATCTGATGTCATTGTTAAATCCGTGATGCCCAAGTCGGCCCGCTGCGAAGACATAATTAAATGTAATTAGGCAATATTGGAAAGTATCTACGATACCAGCGTATTGAAAATAAAATATTGATTTGTCGAGCTCGAGCGGAAAATTATTCCCATTATTGGCTTAGGGTGTCACTCGCCATATAAACATAATGGAAAAGCATTCATTTTGGCATAGTGCTGGGCAAATTATTTGCCAAACGATGTTTTTCAAATATTTGGTAATTCGATTTTTATGCTGTAGCTTCGTGTAATTATTCTATAACGAGTTCTAAATTTTTAAAGTATGTTTAACCGGTACGACTTTAAAATAACAACAATTGAACGGAAACTGCGAATTTTTGGGTGTCAGTCTTTAGCTCCCTTCCTTTTTGAGGGGTTTTAAATACATGTATGGGTTTTTAACCGAACTTCATAAAATTAATAAATATAGCATTTATCTTTTAAAATATTTGAAATTTTACTAAATAGTAGAAAAGATAAAATATGACAACATAAATTTGTACATCACTGTTCGTCAGTTCACGCATTTCATTAGACCTAAAAAATAAAGAATAAAAAATACCATAAACAAGATAAATAAACTCTCGTCTTAACTTGAGTATTTCAAGGACTTGTTGTTATAAAAAAAATAAATAGCACGCATGATTGATGAAGATTGATTATAGCGACAAAAAGTTACATAGAAGGACCTCGTGAAATTCTATAATCCAAAGTATTAAGAAGAAGAAGTTTCAACATTTATTGATGCGTATTAAATGTATTAAATTGTTCAAGGAGCAAATGCCAAAATGTTTTTAAAGAAAAAAATTACCAATTAAAAGAATGTTTTTTTTTGTAAATTCATTCAGAGGAAAAACACGAATTATATAATTTGATTTTTGTTTTTTTTTAATTGTGTGACAACTTAACTCGTGCATAATATTTAAGGGCGTGATTCTTGGGTATAATCTAAGCAAAAATCGTTTACAGTATGGACTTATCTCCACTTTTTATATCATATCGGGGATTTAAGAAAAGTCTTACTTTGATGTCCCTGAACCATGTTATGGCGCTGTTGGTACTAATGATAGAAACTTCATTGTTTTTAACAATGATCGACGGAAAAGTTGGACAAGTCTTAATGGAAACAAGTTCTTATTCTGTTTGTACAGTGTGTGGAGCAAAGCTAAAAAAATGAACTTATTAATGAAAGTGAAATCCAAACCTAAGAATCAAAACGGATTTAGGTATGGCCTATCTTGGATTCGTTGTATACTTCATACTTCTTATAATCTTTCTTTTGCTAAGTGGTCTGCAAACACTCTTGAGAATAATTAAAGCAAAGAAGATAAAAAAATACTTATTCAAATCCGTTTTCCAGCTGAATTAGGTTTATATGCAGATAAACCTCGACAAGGTACTGCCAACAGATAAACCTCGACAAGGTTCTGGTAACAGAAATGATGGCAACACTGCTTAGAATTTTTTTTTTTTAAATTCAAAGTTGTGGCAACATAACAAGAGTTGACCTAGAACTCATAAAAATATTTTATATTGTTCTCCAAATACTATCATTTGGTTCGTCCAAAAATGCTCAGAAATTTGGTAAATATGCATTTTATACTGCAGCACGCATTTATGTATGTTAAAAAATATAAATGGTATTACATGCCATCTTCGGTGAATAAAATACTGATTCACGGTGAAGCTATAATTCAGCATTTTGAAATTTTACCAATATGTCAGCTATTTGAAGATGCCCAAGAAGCAAGGATTATATAAAAATAATAAGGATGAAGCATTCTAGAACATGTTCACGAATAGCAATGTCCTTCATGGCTTATTATTGACATCAGATCCTCTTATATCAAGTATATGAAAACAAATTACATCTGAATCGAAAGAGCTTTTTGAAAAAGCTTTACAGCTACTACAGAACTAAGAATTTTTGTTATTTGCATTTGTATTTATTAATTTTAACCAATTATTTATTGATTTTTTGCAAATTTTTTATTTAAAAAACGTTTTTTCATTGCTGTAATTATTATATTTTTTTGGTTGATATAGTTTATAATACATTTATCCTAACCTAAGTAAAAAAAATAAATAAAAGCAAAATTTAATAATGAAAATCCACATATTGGCTGGCCAAAATTGATTTTTTTTAACTTTGAATAAGCTTTAAATACTAAAAACAAAATGGATTTTTAAAAAAATTTCATTCAATAATTCATTATATGTATATCAAAGATAATATGTTCTAAATTTCACTTAATTGTTCCAAGCGACATAAAAGTTACAGATTTTTGAGACGCAAAACTCCATTTGGGCCCACTGTGCGCCGCGCCGCGCCGCCGCACTGTGGTCCAAAATGACTTTTTTCGTTGCAAAAATCATAACTTTTGAACACGTAAAGCTATCTCAACAATTTTTTTTCCCTTAAAGGTAATTTCCAAGGCTATACAAATTGTGAATTTTAAGAAAATTACTTCACAGGGTGTTTCAGAATAATTGGTTGATGTAAGATTTTCTTAGAAAAAGGAGTTAACAGAATAAAGTCTGAAAGTAAACCTTTTAAAACCAGTCCTAAATTTTTAAAACTTTCTAAAAAAAAGTTTTTGACTATTCAAGTGAATTCATAACAACAGTGGATGCTTAAAGTTAACGCACCAATTTCAGAAATATTTTTTAAGGAGTATTATAAAAAAACAGTATTTTTTCATGTTGTGGGGCATCAGTTTATTCTATAAACTGTTTGACTGATATATTTTATATGAAACAGTGTAGGAAAAAAGTAAACGGACAAAAAAAAATTAAAACAAAATCAAATAGAATATAAAATTTATATTAACAAAATAAAATAGAATATCTACATTATAAATATTTGTTTACAATTAACTACTATAGATCTAATTTTCAAAAAAAAAATTCAACGGCATCGTTATCATTTTCAACAATTAATAGACCTATTAGTTCTGGGCAGTAACTCTTTTTCAGCTCTTTTTTTGATCCAACGTATCTTAAAGATGAAACAAGTGGATCTGATGATATAGCTAGCATATAAAATAAATCTTCATTTTGTCGTTTCCGTGGGACTTTGCATGTATTTGAGTATCGATATCGCTTGTAGTCTTTATTCCTTGATTTCTGTGCTTCTTCTGAGAGCTCCCCGATTGGCAAAATTTGATGTCTTATAAGTTCCCCTCCATAGTCCAAAATTTTTGTGCAGTTGGTGTCAGGAGTTTGTAGCTGTATTTGGCTTTTAAAAGATCCTAAGTGGTTTTGGTATACTCGTTGAATTTATCTACATTAATAGATTCTTTAGATGACAGCGCATTTAAAATAACTTGCAGTTTCTTTATAAGATCTTTGTCTACTCGGGTTATAGCTGACGTAACTTCTGGATTTTCAAAAAATCTTCGTGAAGTGTTTCCATCATTTGTGTTACCGAATCCTTGTTTTGGCATATCAATGATTAACCCGAGTTGTTCCCTAAATTCCTTTTGAATATCCTCTTTTCTTCTTCTTTCGGCTTCCTTCTTGTCGGTTGTCTCATCTTCTTGGTATAGTCCATAAGCTAGTTTAAGAACGAACTCCATACATCTTATTCTAGCGTGTAATGGTGAAATTCCAAATTCGTAGTTCCTCTCATCTGCTTCGGCTGAATCGTCTTCTTTTCAAACATTTATTTGTGTCCTTTTGCAAATTGGACATGACAATGTTAGTTCATTTAACACTTTCCCGTCTATCATGGTTAGAAAAAACTCATGTCGAACCATCACATTTTTTTCTTCAGCAACAGTCACTACAGTTGGCCTCAAATTTTCTATTTGGTTCCTTATATTTCTGACAGTTGTCTGAATAATATCACTTGATTCCTTTGCATATTTAAAAAGAATCGGTCTGCAAAAGTGAACTGATGACGGCTTTGGATTTTTCCAATATTCGGTTGATTCACCTTTTATACGAAGTGGAACTAGTGATGCCATGAACATGTTCGTATCAGATATTCAGATATTACCTGGCCATCTTCTGAACCTATTGTTTGCCTATATGCACTTTGTCCGGAAGATCCATCGCATCCCCATTTGCTCATCAAAGTAAGATTTGTTGGAAGTAAAAGAAGATCCTGGTTGACTAGGCTATTTAAAATCCTCTTTGCTGTATGGTCCATCAAATCTTGGAGATTCACTTCAACAGAAGTTTCTGTTACTATCAAATTTGATGGAGTTGCTTGTATTTTAGCTTCCAATAATAAATTGTAGCTCGGAAACACATCAACGTTATGGCTTCTTAATGATTTTCTCACCAAATTATATTTTTCCTTAGAAAGCCCCATATCCAAGAACAAGGCTAGCGCAGTGAGACCATCGTATTTTATTGGATCCCTTTGAGGTGTGGGAATACTCTCCTTTATCCGTTGCACTCGCAATAGGCTTGCATTAAAAACTGCTTTTGTGATATCCGCTTTTATCTTTTCGTGTTACTTTTTATATTTTATACTCAGAGCTGTGGAAACATTTTCAGTCGAAATATGGCCCGTAGTTTCCAATAGTTTCCTCCTTTTGGTATATACTGAACATGTATCTAAGGATTTCGAAGGCCTTCGTCTTGATGTACTTGGCAAGTCACTGTCTTCAATTTCATTACATGGGATTGTAAATGTTCCATTTAAAAATTCTTCATATTTTGAGAGAAATCTTGTTTTAACTCTAAAACAGTCAATCCATTTTTTTTAAATGATGCGTATAATCTTTGGAGTTTCTTTTTCGTTTCATCGTTGTCACTTATATCTTCGTATTGGTTTTAGATCAGAATTACAAATTCTTCAGAATTCGAAACATTAATAAAATGTTCAAAAATTGTTCTGTTTGAAATATTCATATTGGTATTTAATTTGCAAGCTCCACTCGTCAGTAAAGCTTATATATACCTCCATAATGTATATGCACAAGGATTATTTTACCTGTGAAATTTAAACTTAACAATATGGGGTATCGGAAGGAAATTATTATTCCTACCTGTTTTATTAGATCATAAAATAATAATCCAAAATTAAATAATTTTTTCAACTTTGTATATGGAGTAGGCAATAAAGCTATTAATCCTTTCCTTTTGGCAAGTTAATCTTTGTTTAGGTATTATTAGACTAAGATCAATAAATATTTACAATAATTTAAGTTAAGGGAAATTTATTCAAAGAGGGTCGTTAAAGTGGGCGGATTAAAAAATTTAATGTTCAATAAAGTAATCAATAGTTTGTGTACAATATTTTATATTTTTTTTTAATAATAATTGGCATTTGTATAAAAAGGGGCGTAGAAGTGGGCGGTTTTTTTTTTGTCAGAATCAAGATAGTAATAAAACGATTTTTAATTAAAAAGAAAATTTCACGTTCTCGACTATTTTAATTAATAAAATAATTGAAATTTTCCATAAGGAATTTGCTTTTAAGACCAAAAGGTCAGCACTGGGAACACGACTTTTTTTAAACAAATTACAATTTCTCTGAAGGTTGCAAATAGTTGCAGCTACAATTTTGCATTGCATTTAAGAAAAAGTTAGGGTCAATTTTCCGCGCGAACTCGCGAGTATTTTTTTGTAGCTCTATTCAAACCAAAAAAATCTGCTAAAAAAGGGTGTTTTTTGTTTTATTTATTAAAAATATTAAATATTTTTTTTTTGTTTAATTAAAATTTTGATTTACGCACAAATAATATAACTAGAACTATAGAAAATTAATATTTTACATTTAATATGCCAAAATTTCAAATACGAAAACAAAGAAGTTAGTTTTTTTCTGTTTTTTTTTTTTTTTTTTTAACTCTAGAACGAAATTGACCAACTTTGAAAAGCTCTATAAGTCAAACTAGTTAGCGGAAAATTTTTTTGTTTGCTGTTTTTGAAGCTCCGTTTATATTTCTATTAGAAATAAAAAACAAAACTTTAAAAATAAAACATCGAAATTAGTATTTTTGCCACGAAATTTTCCTTTTCGGACCACAGTGCGCCAGTAAGGACGAAGCTCTCATACCTTAGGACGGCTTAAGTATCTGGTTTATGCTAATATTGAATTTACTATAAATCAATCAAAATTGAACAGCATGATCAGATATCCCGATTAATTTTAAATAATACTTACTAAAAATTGAACATTGTTATGATTTTTTAAATTTATTTCAATGTTAATAAAATATAAATTAATAATTTATCTGTGTTTTAATGGTGTTTTTTCGCAAAAAGCTTAGAAATTCATCATTGAATTCTACCATACACCATTAAGCTTAAGCAAAGTCGTTAAGAACTGTTCTAATATGGTTAGCTAACCCAAATTTTTACACAGAATTGTAACTTATAATTTTAAACTTTCTTTGATACAGAAAATAAAATAAATAATAAATAAATAATAATTGTTATGGCTGTACAGTACAGTGTACATATATAGTGGAGTATGTATTTTAAAATGTGAATGTTCACACTTAAAAAAGCAATCGTTTCATTTGTCAGTGAGTCCTGACACTTACAATTTCCTTAAAAAAATATTTATTTATTAATTTTCCAATTTAAGTAAATAAATAGCTTTAAATTCTTTTGAAATTAATAGATCTTAAATTCCTAATAAATTGTTCGCGGCCATATTTAGGCTTGAGTTTCATTACTTTTGGCCAGCTCTCAACAGTTTCCGTAACAAGTATCTACTTAGGACATTCTCATCGTTTATATTTTGTTATTCCTGGGTATAAATATGTGCTTTCTTCTGTATGGTACTGTCATAATCTATTTAACTCTGTCGCGGAACTAAATCAAAAAATTTGCTACTGAAATACAAATCGAAGTATTCACTGACCTAGGAATTGGTTCTGTAATTTTCATCCTAGACAGCCGAGGACAGAATCATCGTGTGTTCCTCATAAGCCCCGGTCAAGTCCCTAAAAATATATTCTATATATTGAAAATAAGCACATCACGACAGAAAATTTTGAGAAAAAATCTAATTTATGTTTGTGGACTATTGTCAATTGATTGGTATATATCATAAACATAACGACAAATTGGTGATTTTAAAGAGCTCATCCATGTGACAATTTGCATGTTACACAAAATGTTGTCTTTAAATTCAAATTACGGAAACAATTGAAGAATAACACGCCTTTTCCGAAATTGAAGATTAAGTTGAAACAATAAATCGAAAAAATTACACAATTTTAAAAACTTACACCTTCGATGATTTCCATAATCATTCCATTCCATTTTCCCGTCACGGGATCAAGTGATCCATACTTGTTGTCTTCTTGCAACCTAAATGTGTAGTTAAATCCAAGTTTATTTCCTAATTCTGAAATGAGATCAATGCCAAATCCTTCGAACTGGTCATTTCCTTCGAGCTTAACAGATGTTTCCTTAAGCATGCCATATGGGTCCGACTGTAATAAAATATTAATTTTATGAAATTATAAAAATATGTATGTCAATTTGATGTTTTTTTTTTACCAAAGCTGTGATTACAACAAAGCTCCTGTTGACCAACGAACGTTGATCCACATCAAGTGTGTTCGGAAGAGGTTTGCGATTCATCACAAATCCATCACTTACCGACCAGGAACCTACGTTTGAAAGACCCGAAGGATTCAATTCAATTGTTTCCAACTGGAAATCCGTTCGAAGTCCTTGGTTGTCGAATTTGGTTTCACCAGTTATTCCTGATATTGAAAGCTGATAATTAGAAAAAAAACACGAATAAAATGGTTTCAAATGAGCTCAGTATGTATATTATCTGCTCAGAAAAAAAACGACACAACTTATCAAATTAAATTTTTGAGGTAACAACACAATTTGGTTCAAAGGAAAAACCGATAAAAAAACACAAAACTCTAACTCAGTTATTTTTAACGTATTGAGCTCTTGTGTGGTGGGGCTTAGATATTTGTATAAATTCAAAGAAATAACAAATTTTAATTTTATTTTGCTCTGTTGACAAATGTCATTTCGATATGTTCTTTTAGAACTAAAAATGCTACACTAGAAACTGGAGCGTACTTTCTTCGAAAAACTATAATAGAATATTTAGTTGGTCTTTGTCACTTTCTGAAAGCCAGTATTTTGCTGCATCCAAGAAAGTCTAAGCTAATTTGACCATTAGCCTTATACAATTATTTCAACGCCGCCCGCCCAAACTTCAAAGTTCTGACATCCAACGAGTTGGATCGAGTTAAATCGAACTGAAACATTACGTATTCGGACTCTGCTCTTAAATTTATTAAAACAAAACTTCAAAGTTAAAAACAAAAAACATTACCGACTTCATGTAGTTAATCAAAGTGTAACCCTTGTCCCAGCTACTGTCGTCATTGCAATTCAGTTGAACTGGCCTAAAGTTGATATGCTTGAAAGTTTCAGCCAATAGTTGGACACCATCATATACCAGTGCCATATTCACACTCATGGGACATGACACTAAGTAAACAATTGACAATACCTATTTAGGTTTAAATGTTTTCTAAATTTATTTTACTCACCATTTTGGAAAGGGTTCTCTACACTTTCATCAAAGGATTTCAAAATTTCAACTACACGTGGATTTTCCGGCGAAACTAATCGAAATCCCGTTATATTCGCATCACCATGCTGAAACGGTTCCAGGTCGATAGTTTGCAAGTCAAGGTTTCCAATTACATACCGATATGCATCATTCATGAGACCCACTTGCTGCAACTACAAAACATTTTAATTGGAAAGATTGTTAAGGTTTTAGTTTTTTAGTCAGTTTGTCAGATGAATAAGAATCACCTGCTTGAAAAGCTCCGGTAGGGTGTCAATGGATCCAACAATTACTATGGAAAAATCATCGGACTTTTTTATTCTCCGCAGGACATTGCGGTAGTTTCCTTGGATGTCAAGCTCGTAACGACGCAATGTAACAACTGGACCCTCTGTTCCGTAGAGCTGAAGTAATTCATTTACAATTGACAGATATTCACCTTTGTGGAAAAAAAAAACATCTTTGAGTATGATTGTTTTAGAAACACAAAAACGTCTTTTGTTTTTTTTTTGTTTATACCAGTTTCATAGAGAATCGTAAATCCTCGCCACCCAAGTGTTGTTACTATATCTCGTAGAACGACAGCTAACTGGCTTGGGTGGGGGTGTAGATTGATGGTAGGCAATTGTGTGGAAAAATCCCAGCGGGTATCCATAAATGGCATTTCCTTGGCATCGCAAATGCTCATGGCATGTGCGGCAGGCACGGTGGTGGATGGACCGAAAACCGCGATTACACTTGACTGTGGAATGCTTGATAAATTGGATTTTAACTCCCTTTTTGTGAAAAAGCACTTTGACTAAATACATACTCGGATCATTTTGCAAAGTTTCTTTGAGGTTTCAAACGCGTTTCCGGGAGTTATGGCTGCGGTGACGGCGGATAGTTTAATGTCTTGGTTGCCTTCATTGGCGTCATCAATTGCCTTTTGGAATATTTTTTCCATATCGGGATTTGTTGATTCATAAATCAGACCTTTTGGACAAAAGCAAAATTAAATAAATATTAGATACCACTTATTTTCTTTAAAATATACAAAATGTATTGTTTTTGATCGATAACAATATTGGTGTGGATAGGAGAGGAAATTGTTTGCTTACAGAAGCCGTTATCGTCAATGCAGCGAAAAAGATTCTTATAATGTAGAACAAAGCAAGAGCGATGGGTATAATTCTGATGGGAGAGAAAGTAGGTGTCGATAAACATTGGTCTTGAATGTTTGCAACTGGAAATGGCAAGGGAAAACCGTGCCGGGTTAATTATTCCATAATCGTGTTGTGCGATCAAAAAACGAATCTCTATATTTGCGGGTACTACCAAAATATGGCTCAAGGGTGAACTGATGAGCATTTCTACTGAAACGGATATCACGGGTAACCTTATTGAAAACCGGCTACTTCAAGTGAGCATTGCTTGTGAAGGTAAAGCAAGGAAAGACCTGAAACATTCCGACGGTATTTAAGAATTGGGAATGATTCCATGATAGCTCTGTTTCCTATCAGTTTTAACGCTCAGTCCTGGATTCTATATTTAATGAATGAAGTGAAGTGCGGGCTGCACTTGCCTAAAATTGTGAGTTAAACTCGAGTTTTGGACGTATAAACGGCTCATAAATTGTAGCCAGATCAGAAGAGGCGACAAATTTCTTCCATCGATATAGATATCCTAATTTATGAGCTTTTTTGGCGGTCTCAAGAAAATGGTCATTCTAACTAAGATCGTCGTCAGGGCCGGATTAACCCTCAACGGGGCCTTAGGCAACCATCAATTTGGCTCTTTTTCTCACGTCCGTTCCCTTCTTTTTTCGATTAAGAAATACAAACTTATATCTTTCATAAAAATTTTACTGTCACAATGTAATATGTAATATCAATAAAATTACTATCTACATTTTAAACATGTCGTTTTCTACATTTGTTTTCGGCAAATTTATCAATTATATCATCAATATCGATTTTGTTCAATAAATATGACTAAATGCAAAGTATACCTAACATCTCGAGTCGCTCTTGTCGCCTTGTAGCTCTTTCCGCAGCTTTGATTCTTTTTAATTGCGAGGAGGATCATTCGGCAGAACGATTTGTGATCATTAATGTTAAAAAAATCCAAAGAGCTACGAGTATTTCTGTGTTAGGAAATACATCGGCTAATTGCTCTTCTATTAGAATCTTATACAAATGACTATGAGTTTTTTGTGCATCAGTGTATTTGGAGTTCACTTAACTTTGGAATTGTTTCATTTCAATGAAGAAATCTTCCAAATTTCTAGAATAAAAATGAACTAAGTTATTTATAGCTTCGTGGAGGTCTTCATCACTTTGAGAAAAGTTGATGAGAAATGCAAATCTCTCAGAAACTTCCATATACACTTTCGCACGTCGTTTAATTTCACTGTGAAGATTTTCGATGATTTCGAGGAAACCTTTTGTCCTAAAATCATCGCGAGGCGAAAATTCTACTTCTGGAGCATTTCCATCATTAGGTTGTTTTTTTCTACGACGAGTACGTTTTACGATTTCTGTATAACCTACACCAGGTAATAATTGTTTTATTTTTTCTTCGAAATCATTGAACTTTTCGCGGAATGAAACAAAACTCTCTTCTAAATCCGTACAAAAAAGCACACGTTTGCAAATCTGCTTTTTCACTTTGCAATGACTTACTCACTGCGTGTAAAATTAAACTAGAAATTGGCACCAAGTAGTGAAAAAGTTGTTATTAAAAACCGTTGTGATTGTGTTATTGGAAAACTTACTTATAAGCAAACCCTTTTACAAGTGGAATTCAGTAGACTAATCTGTAATTATAGCGACTGAAAGACCTACTCCATTGCTGCCGGACTTGACAACAAAATTTTGCAATAAAAAAAAAAGTGTTACTAGAATTTTATGTTTGTAAGAAAATTTTAAAAGTCTTTTTCATTTTTCGAGGGCCCTCTAAAATTGGGGGCCCCAGGCAACTGCCTATTCTGCCTACTTGTTAATGCGGCCCTGATCGTCGTTGACAATCATAGCGAGTACTGGGAGCTTTTCGGTTTCTTCGATGCAATTGCCGTTCAAAGGCAATGTCATAAAGCGGTAGATACATTTTATTTCAACGACAATAGAAAACATTGAGTAAAGATCGGAGTTTAATCAGCTTCTTTCACGATACCGAATTTGAGAATGAGTATGTGAAGCTGAGGTTAGAGTTGTCGGGAAAACAATGAAGTGGATTAGAAGTATCAGACAAGAAATTATTCATAAAAATTGGGAAGACAGTCGGCGACAACATTGAGTCTTGGGGAACACCATAATTAACTTTCTGAATCAGACTTGAAACCATCCAATATTGAACGATCCAGAGTCCAAAAAATATGTGTTTTGCTGATACCAAACACACCCATTTTCGATAAGAGAGCCTGTTGCCAAAGGAGGAGGAAGGACCGCCTTGTTTAGGAACGGGCTAGATAAATGCTGTTTTCCATCTTTCATAATAGTACGAGCAATGAAAAAGCTTAAGCAATGGTTTTTCCAGCGATGAAGACCGTCTCTTCATAATAATGGGGAGTATTCCATCAGGACCAGTGGATTTATTTATATCAAGATCTCGAAGTGTTCTTGAAATTCTACCATTGAATGATTACGTGCTCAAGTATATCAATGTTACTGTCAAGCGATGTCGGAATAGCTGCACAAGAGCTAGTTATCATGTTGTCTTTGTAGACCATGCGTTGGAACCGAACCGAAGATAAAGTTGAATATTTTAGGTTCTTGACAAATTCCCAGAAATTTCTGGTGTATTTGGGACATTGTAACAATTAAAAAATCACTGATTTGTATATTTTCTGTTTGCAGTTATGTTCTGTTTATGTTATTTTGTTTGTAATTATAAGCATCACTAGACTGATTTAATTAGTCGAAACTTATATGCAATTATGCAGAATAGATTACATTTTCAATGCGGGATTAATCTTGTCGTGTGGAATAATTTCTTCTTTCTCATAGAAAGTTTGAATTGTGTAAGTATATAAATAGTACCTAAAGCTATACGTTTAAGTTTCCAAAACAATTCTATAAAGTGAACAAAATGTGTATGTATATATATACCTAACTGCCTACTTTTTCATTTGGATTATTTTTATACATTTGCAGCAGATGACTTCTGTGAATTAAAAAGTTTTATTCTTCATAACTTCTCTTTGCTCCTTTCAGCAATTAAATGAGCACTAAAAAATGCGCACCCAGACATCCTATGTAAATTGAGTCTTGGCAATGGAATAAGCACAACCAATATAGCAGGCGAGGCCAAGCGTTGAAAAAGTCTTTCGTAACAAAAAAAAAAAAAAAAAAAAAAACAATATAAAACTTTGATTATAAACTGAATGAAAATATTCACAAACAAAAATGGTGCTCTTAGATTGTGGATTGTTGTTTTCCAGTTTCAATGCATTAACTAAGGATCAAGTTAATTCGTTTATATAAATATCAAAATTAGTTATCTCATCACGACTGTTAAAAATATGTTTCAGTCGGTGGCTTCAGTGCCAATATTATGTACAAGACAACTTGTGTTTTTACATAATTTTCTTTCAATGTGTTAGGAACTATGTATATTAAACGAAATAAAAGAGGTAACCATATTTTTGTAAGCTATTTTATAGAGTTCTAAAATGTTTTTTCACAATGCGAATTGTAAAAAAGAGTTTTTTTTTTTAGAAAAGTGTTCCGAATCTGTCTGAGTATCATACTAATGCCTTAATTATAGACAGCCGTATTAATAAAAAACGCTTATTCCACCTATATTCTATGGTTTTGCTAAACCATAAAATAGGTGTTAAGCCATGGCTTAAATATTTACATTAATAAAAACAAAATGTTCCCGGAATAGTGAAATGACGTTTATCAAAAATCCTTTTAAAAAAATCTTCTACAAAAGTAAGCAATCTCTTTTTTATATTCTGTGGCTACCTAAATTGATTGTCAATTGCTTGTGTCTGACTGTGGACATTTCTATTTCTTATTCCTTCGCTAAACCACCTATTTCGGTGGTTTAACTTTATAATAATTAGTAAACGTCACTTAACACAAAATTTGTTTTATTAATGAAATTTCGCACCTAGCCCAGGACTTAACGATAAACCTACACTAAACCATCTTTATTAATATGGGTGAGACTGTTTAAAATTTTGCGCCAATATTTTTAAAACATTTTTAAAAAACAATGTTGCCGATAATAACAAATTTGAAATTTCAAAAAAATGGTTCTGTGGTAAGTATACACTGTATACTATACTATACAGTCAGTAGTATCTATCCTAATTTTCATTTTTACTTGCGACTTATAGGTACTATAAGGCAAGTTATGCATTCGTAAAAAAAATCGAACTCGAGATTTCGATCAAAGTTGTCTGTCTGTTCGACTACAGCCTAAACGACTCGGTCGATTTTCTTTAAACTTAGTACATATCATTTTTAATTTTTTCCCCCCACACGTTTTTTTTACGATTTTTTTTCGAAATTTTATAAACATTTTTTTTTCTCAAAAACTGTTGAACAGATTTTAAAAATAAAGATACAGAAAAATTTCATGTATCTAATTAAATCTAGGTATTGGTTGAAAAAAAATTTCCGAAAAATGGTTATTGAGGGTACCCCCCATGGAACCATTTTTTTTGGTTTTGATTTTCTCAAAAACGGTTCAACCGATTTTGATCATTTTTTTTTGCTAAAGCTCCCCAAAAACATAAATAGAATTGTGTACTCAAATTTTCAAAAAAAATTTTTTTTGGATTTTTAAAAAAAACTTCAAAATTTTTTTTTCAAAACTCAATATTTCGAAAACCCCATGCTAGATTTTTTTTTAAACTTGATAAATAAAAGTTTCTCAATATGATCTACAAAATGTGAAACAAAATTTTTTATTTTACCTAAAAATAAAGGTACCTACCATACAAATACTAAAAAATTAAAAAAAATGGTTTTCAAAATCGTATTTTTCTCGAAAACGGCACCTAGAATTTTGATAAAATTTTTTTCTTTCAAGTAATTTTTACGATCTTTAATTTAATAAAAAAAAATTTGAAATTAAGATATTACAGCTTGTACCTACCATAGAACCATTTTTTCGAATTTTGTATTTCTCATTATCCACATAACGGATCTTAATGAAAATTTTTATAGAGAAGCTTCTAAAAAGTCTAAAACACATTGCATTTCAAAACTTTAAAATAAATATTTTTTGAAGTTTTGAAAAAAAATCTATTTTTTTTTATTTTTTTTGAAAATTCGATATCTCCGAAACGGGTCAATATTTCTTTTCGTAAATTTAATTTTTATTCGAACAATAATAAAAACTTTAAATAAGCGTACCAAAATTTTTTCTTAAAAAGCTTTTAAAAAGTTTGTATATAAAAGCTCCTTTGAAAGAAACCACTACAAGGACTTATAATTTTTGTTCTTGCATAAATTCATATTTGCATAGCATTCTGTTACTACTAAAAGAATTTAAAAATTAATTTTATCCTTATGAACAATTTTCTCTAATAACATTCGTTTTTACAATTCCTAGTCGATTACATAGGAGCAAGTTCGTGCGACTCAGTCGTGCATTTTATTTTTTATTAAATTAAAAAAAATTATTAAATAAAAATTAATCGAAAAAACAAAATCTTTAACAAAATTCTAGGAGCCATTTACGAGAAAAATACGATTTTCGAAAACCTTTTTTAACACTTGTATGGTGCCGCTATTTTCAGCTAGAATACATTTTTTCCCACATCTTCTAGACTGTATTAAGAAACTTTTATGTATCAAGTTAAAAAAAATCGAGCATGGGGTTTCTTAAAAAAGTTTTGAGTTTTGAAGAATTGAATTTTTTTTAAATATAATGTCAAAACTTTTGAGGAGCTTTAGTTTAAGAAAATGATCAAAATCGGTTGTAACGATTGATTTGGTTCAATCATTACCTAGCTTTAACTAAATGAAATTTTCCGATTTTTTCCTTAAACTCTGTGGAACAGTTTTTGAGAAAAAAATACTTGTTCGTATAAGAAATTCGTATGGCAGGTACCGTAATTTTTGGTCTTAAAAAAAGAAGAAAAACCGTGTGGGGGAAAAAATTTAAAAATGATATACGTATACCAGTTTAAAGAAAATCGGCTTAGCCGTTTAGGCTGTAGTCGAACAGACAGATAGACAGACAGACAGAATTGCGAGACCCACTTTTTTCGCCTTCGCTATCAACTTTGATCAAAATCTCGATTTTTTATGAATGCATAACTTTTGTCTTATAGTACCTATGATTCTTAAGAAAGAAAGTGTTAAAATGCAGCAACTATACACCAAAGAGATTACACATACATGTTCAAAATTCGTAAACTGATTCACTCCCAAAAGTTAAATGCAGCTGTGAAAACTCTGTTCTTCTCTGTTCTTTGTACAGAATTCTCCTCATGTTAGTAAATTGGGTCTCTCACTCTCGGCTACAGCAGCCACATTCTCCATGAGTGTTGTACACAAGCATAGCAGTCTCACGAACTTTTTGCAAGAACTTGCATAGAGCAGGTGCGGTGGGTGCCTCATTTCGGCCAAAACTACATTTAAATAAAATGCACGACTGGGTCGCACGAACTTGCTCCTATGTAATCGACTGGGAATTTTAAAAACGAATGTTATTGAGAAAATTGTTCATAAGGATAAAATTATTTTTTAAATTCTCTTAGTAGTAACAGAATGCTATGCAAATATGAATTTATGCAAGAACAAAAATTATAAGTCCTTGTAGTGGTTTCTTTAAAAGAAGCTTTTATATACAAACTTTTTAAAAGCTTTTTAAGAAAAAATTTTGGTACGCTAATTTAAAGTTGTTATTATTGTTCGAATAAAAATTAAATTTACGAAAAGAAATATTGACCCATTTCGGAGATATCGAATTTTCAAAAAAAAGAAAAAAATAGATTTTTTTTTCAAAAATTCAAAAAATATTTATTTTAAAGTTTTGAAATGCAATGTGTTTTAGACTTTTTAGAAGCTTCTCTATAAAAATGTTCATTAAGATCCGTTATGTGGATAATGAGAAATTCAAAATTCGAAAAAATGGTTCTATGGTAGGTCCAAGCTGTAATATCTTAATTTCAAAATTTTTTTTATTAAATTAAATATCGTAAAAATTAATTGAAAAAAAAAAAAATTTTATCAAAATTCTAGGTGCCGTTTTCGAGAAAAATACGATTTTTGAAAACCATTTTTTTTAATTTTTTAGCATTTGTATGGTAGGTACCTTAATTTTTAGGTAAAATAAAAAATTTTGTTCCACATCTTGTAGATCGTATTGAGAAACTTTTATTTATCAAGTTTAAAAAAAATATAGCATGGGGTTTTCGAAATATTGAGTTTTGAAAAAAAAAATTTGAAGTTTTTTTTAAAAATCCAAAAAAATTTTTTTTGAAAATTTGAGTACATAATTCTATTTATGGTTTCGGGGAGCTTTAGCAAAAAAAAAATGATCAAAATCGGTTGAACCGTTTTTGAGAAAATCAAAAACAAAAAAAATGGTTCCATGGGGGATACCCTCAATAACCATTTTTCGGAAAATTTTTTTCAACCAATACCTAGATTTAATTAAACGAAATTTTTCTGTATCTTTATTTTTAAAATCTGTTGAACAGTTTTTGAGAAAAAAAAATGTTTATAAAATTTCGAAAAAATTCGTATGGGGGGTACCGTTATTTTTGGTCTTAAAAAAAAAAGAAAAAAACGTGTGGGGGGAAAAAATTAAAAATGATATCTACCAATTTTTAAGAAAATCGGCCGAGTCGTTTAGCCTGTAGTCGAACAGACAGACAGACAGACAGACAGACAGACAGACAGACAGAATTGCGAGACCCACTTTTTTAGTCTTCGCTATCATCGTAATGTCAACTTTGATTAAAATCTCGAGTTCGATTTTTTTTACGAATGCATAACTTGCCTTATAGTACCATAAGTCGCAAGTAAAAACGCACTGTTTGGGCTACATATCACTCATTTTGGAAATAAGCTTTCAATATTTCCCAACGTTAACGTTGTTCAAGCGTAAAGCCACTCGTTTCGTTTCGAGGATGTTTAATACTGACTTTCTGTCAAGACTTCAAGCGTGAAACAGCTGTCCGTCTCAAAATGACACATGATTTAAAAAGAAATCACTAGATGGCCCACCCTGTATATGTTTTTTCTGCATTTATCAAATTCGATTATGCACCAAGCGAATGGGAACACACTTGCTAAATTTTAAAGAAACAACTTATTGATGAAATGTACAAGAACATGTCAAAAATAAGAAAAATGTCAAATGTTTAAAAATTAACAGAATATATTTTCCACAAAAACAAAAATTTTGTTTTTATTGCAGTTAATAATTACATCTGAGGTACGAATATTTATAAAAATTGTTTGCGGCGTTTTCGAGAAATTTTGACAAAAAAAAAAAAAAACCAAAATTGTCGACGGCGACGTTCTAGATGAGGTGAAATAAAAATTACATTAGATGACATGGAAATTCTTCAAGAAAATTGTCCCATGTTTAGGGTCTAGCTCGATGTTCATTGAACATACAGACGTAGGGACGGGTAATATGATGAAAAACACTTCTTGGAGCTTCTCGTCATAATTTGTTTTGGGCGGAATTCTTGCTCTAGAGCAAAGTAGTTGATTTTTAGTATTTACTTTGACATAGTTGTGGTTTTCCTTATTACCACAGATATCAAAGCTTAGGAGTATACCTATCATCATGATATTGTTTTATTCATTTTTTGCACTAAACTAATACTTTGCAGTTAAAAGAAAGCACAAATTACGTATAATACTAAAACCACAACCCAGAGGCTCACAGATCGCAAAAGAGACTGCACCTATCACTACCCCAGTCGAACAAAGAAAGAAATTGAATTCTTCGTTTTCAATAAAAATATTGCGTAGATACATTTATATATAAAATAAATATACAAACCAACGTTTGTTTTCTGCTGTCCATCAACATGATGACGACCTATAACCGCGATTGCAATCCAAATAATAAAACGATATTCACTTTTCCACGCCATTAAAAAGAAATTTATTTTAATTTGATTAGGTATGTGATTTTTTTTATATTTTTTTTTATTTAATTGGAGTGCACAGTGTTCGAGTGCATTCCGACAACACTGCCCGTATTGCAATTCGGCGAAAAACTAAAATCCGAAAATACCGAATTTAGGGCTCTTCGTTTTCATTTGATTTATGTTGTTCTAAGCTCTTATGTTTATTTATTTTATTTTCTTGCACTTCTTCGGATTTCAAAATAGAAATAGCGTCGAAAGTACGAGTATCAACAACATTTTCTCGCTTGGTTTGCTGAATAGTGCAATTCAAGTGTTTATGAAATTAAATGCAAAGAATTATCTTCTTGAACCAACTCGTGTCCCATATAACCAATTGATCAAATTTTTATTATTCCTATATTATAAATAATCTTAAACAAATTAAAAGTAATGAATGGGTTGAAAGTGTGTATTTGATTTTAAGGAAAATGGAATGAACAACTTATTTATGCCGAAAAGAACTTAAAATAAGAATGAACTAGCTTTGAGCAAAAACATTTATTTATACGAATTTGTTGATAAAATCAATTTAAATAAAATACACAACAGGATCGCACGTACTCGCTCTTATGTAAAAGTGATTTATAATTTAAAAATTGCTCATAAATATAAAAACATGGATTAAATTAGAGAAAAATCTTCAAATGCATAAAATTGCTTGCTTACTTCTAGGAAAGTCTGAATTTATGCAAGCAAAGTTTAAAAAATCGTTTTACTATTAAATTAATTTTTTATATAAGAAATTTATTTAAAATTTTTCTAGAAACAAATTTCTGATGTCAGTTTTAAGTATTTAACAATGCAGATTTTATTTATATTATGAATACCCGTATAATGTTAAATTAAGAAAGGATTAGAAATAATTTCAAAAACTTATCGTTCATACGTTTTTAAGATATTAGGCGCGTTTTATTGGTAATCTATATCTAGCTTTATTCACTCTTCCTTGTTCCTTTCTACTTGTGGAATTAAGAATTAACTTACTCGGATGTGTTCGAAAGATCTGTATCTCGTTTTTAAGCTGGAGTTGAAATATTCATGAAAATGCAGATTGAGTTGAAATATTCATGAAAATGTAGATCGAGTTGATTTAGAGTTCTTCTCACTGTTAAATTTGATTTAAAACTTACAAAAGTGCGAAAATATATCGCATATATATATATACTGAGTATTGGAGAAAAAAAAACAAAGTACTCAATAAAGTGACATTGGCGCAATATTTTAAACAGCCTCTTATTAAGGTAGTAGTACGAGTATTATACTCGTACATACTTCTTATATATTTCCTAACTTTAAAGTAGTTTCCTAATTTTAAACATTTTTTAACTAATATCGTCTTAAGGCTGGGAGCGCACATTCAATTTTTAGTTGCACAACACTGTTTTTTATGATTATAGAAAACAGATGAATTATTTGGTTGAATGTCCGCGCAGGTGCATATAATTATATGTTACACAAAGTAGCGAACTCATTTTAGGCAATCGTTTAGTTTGTGTCAAAACACAAACTTTTTAGTTTCTTAAACCAAACAGTTGCAAAACAGCCTAGCCTAAGTCAATTTCTTTTAATAAATTGATTCTGAGCAACCTTAAAACAATAGTAGTTCGTGCAAAGAACTAAGTAAACAGACCTATTTTGACGTTTTTAAATGTTAAAGAGTCATATGAAGTTATAACAATACTAAAAAAATAAAATACATATGTAGGTGTTCTGAGAGTTTAGCTTTAATTTTTTCAGTTGTTATATAAATTCAGCATAATGCCGCAGTTATACGACATTTTTGAACAAATGCCAGTGAACTGACAAAACATATCAATCGAATTCAATATTTCAATATTCAATATTTTATGACAAAATTAGTGGCAGTAGTGTAAAGCCGGAATTATGGTATGAATTAAAGTTTTGCATTTGAAAAAAATATGTGTTCTATAAATTTCGGAGCGATCACACTTTGGAAGGCAAAGTATAACAAAAAAAATACCAACGAACACACCCTCAAGTATGCCACATATATTTTTTCGGACACCACCTAAACACCTCCTACATTTCAACATCCGAAACTCCATCTTCACTAAATAATCCATTTCAATTACTAGCTTATTTTTATTCACTAATCGTTTGTTGTTGTTTTCCATGTTAAATTTTGCGATGTAGTTTATTCACTAACCAATAAAAGACGGCTATTGATTTTTCAAAAAGAAAACACATTTAATTTTTTTTTCAAAAACCTAAAAAATATTTTTAAGATTATTTATGTACAGTATTATTTTAAATTCAAAGTAGCTCCTATGTACGAATTTTATTCAAAATCGTTAGAGTTGTTAATGAGAAAGTTGAAAATAAAAAAAATAAAATGCACGACTGGATTGCACGAACTTGCTCTTATGTAAAAGTACTTTGGATTTTAAAATACATTAAATAAATACAAAACATTTAACGAAATAAAAATGTTCAAATGCATGGAATTGCGGTCTGATTTCCAGAAAAGTATGAATTTGCGCAAATAAAGTTTAAAAATCGTTCTATTAAAGTAATTTTTTATATAACAAATTTCTTTCAATTTTTTCTAGAACAAAATTTAAGATGCCAATTTTAAGTGCTTATATATTGATTTTAGGAAATAATTTCAAAAAATAATCGTTCACACGTTTTCAAGATATTGATTTTTCAACAAATAAATTGGATTTTTTTTTAAATAAAAAAAAAATATTTTTTCGAGTATTTTTATATACAATATTATTTTAAACTAAAGGGGGCTCCTGGTGAAAATTTTTGATTAAAATCGTTAGAACCGTTAATGAGAAAGTCGAAAATCAAAAAAAACGGTTCGATGAGAGGTACCATTAATAACATTTTGCCCTAATGTAGTCCATATCCATGATATCTAGCTCAATTTTTGTTATCAAAATCGTTAGAGCCGTTTTCGAGATAAATAAGATTTTGCAATACGGGTGTATGCGGGGTACCGTTAATTTTGGAGCTAAAAAAAAACTTTCAATTTCCCCTCTAGGGAATCACCGAAGACCCTTAACTACTGGGATTGAAGAACATAGGTCTAGTCGTTTAGGCTGTAGGGAGAGGTACAGACATACAGACACACTGAAACATGTTTTTTGTTTACTAAATTTTCCTTAAAATATGCAAATTGTTAGTATTCAATAAAATGCATTTTAAAACGTAATTTAAAAATTTAATCACGTATCCGTTTTCAAGATATTAAATTTTCAAAAAATAAACTGTATTATTTTTTTTTTAAATCCAAAAACTATTTTTTCGAAAAAAACTTTGGATTATATTTTTTCGGGATTGATTAGTTGATTTGTGTATATATTTCAAGGTCTCCTGGAACGTACTAATTTTATTGACATGGTAACTTTATAATAGCAGTTGGCATAATAATAATTATTATTAGCGTTGGCCAGAAGGTCTGGATTTGATTCCCAACCATTAGAAGAATGTAATGAACCATATCTTGCGATTAAGTGACAAATCGTTCTTCGGACTCGGCCGAGAATTGTAGTCCACCATCATTCCTTCTACCACTCACACATAAATGGTTGAGATTTGTAGGTGACTAAATTAAGGTTCTGCACGAGCCGCTGACCTCTTACTTTTTATTGCAGTAATGCGATAGTAGATTCGTTCCATTAGATTCTTTGCGCTCTCAAGAATAGGAGAAGTCATAACACTATGCGCAGTATCGATAACGAATAGGATTTCTCGAATGAGCTGACAAAATATGTGTCGTTGCAGACGACGACGGGTATATATTCCACGAGGAAGTGAAATTTAAAACTTATTTTTTTTTAAATATCTTACGAAGATAATTAGAAAACAGAAATTTGATTTTCATTCTACAATTATTATCGAAATATTAATTTCAAAACAATTTTTTTTTTCACTACAGCAATATTGAACCGTTCTTGACCATAAATTTCTCTTCACTGACGACTCATTCAAATATATTACCTTAATTATTGAAAGCTGTCAGATAGCTTTAGATAGCTGAGGATATAATTCTAATAACCAACAATAAAACAGTACCCTTCTACTCTGACCCAGGGTCAGCCTACTACCGTAGCTGAACACTAATTCTACCCCTGACTTAAGTCAATATACCGCCAGATAGACAACTGGAACTGAGCAACCCCAGGACGAAAAAGTCAAACCAGCTTTAGTTTTAACTTATACTGATTGTTTTGCATCGAAACGCTTGAGCCTACATGTTTAGGCTGACGCAAGAAAATAGAACCCTTTTCCTCTTTTCTAAAAATAATTACTTAATAAAATAAACTATAAACAAACAGTGGCAACGACTACAATATCATTGCATACCTATTTCTTAAAGCCATGAAAGCATTCTTCAAGGTGATAAGTGACCCTCTTAACTAATAACAACTTGCCACCTGTCGATGAAACTGAAGAACCTATCTAGGAGCAGTTTTAATATTAAATTGAATGAATTTGTTTAGTTTAGTTTATTTATTCAATGTACATACGCCTTAAACACAGCAAGAATATAATTTTTAAAAGTTAGCGATAAATTTTAATTTTAATTTAATTTTAATTTTGGTGGGGGCAATACCCCCATTTATTTAGCTTAATACAAGCTTCATAACTTAATTTAACTTAAAACTATGAAACTTACAGCTAGGGTTGGGCTAACTTAAAACTATGATTGGATTGTGTTTCGGAGGAGGTGTTTTAGGCAGGGAGTGCTGAGGTTCGAAATCGTTTTCATTCGAATTAACCCTACGCAGCATACGCGTAATAGGTTCGTTGGAGCCATAGGAGGTACGGTGGGTAGGGAGATAGAAGAGGCGAGGATTTCTAAGGTTACGAGGGTTTGTGCTGAAAAAGATAGAGTTGTAAAGAGTTTGACAGTCAACGGAGCCTGAGAGAAGCCGATGAATGAAGAGAATCTCTGCTATATCTCTCCGTTCTTGCAGTGTATTTAGGTTAATTAGTTGAAGGCGGTTTTGGTAGGGGGGCAGAATCAAGGGATTATTCCAAGACAGACCGCGAAGGGCAAATCTTAGGAAGTGACGTTGAATGCTCTCGATTCTAGAGATGTGGATTTGTTGATATGGGGACCAAACTTGACTGGCGTACTCAAGTAGAGGACGAACAAACGTTATGTAAAGGGATCGGGTGACGTAGGGGTCGGAGAATTCTTTGGACCACCGCTTAACAAAACCAAGTGATGAGTTGGCTTTTAAAATTATATTATCGATGTGTGCCAAGAAGTTGAGCTCTCGGTCGCATAATATTCCTAGGTCGCGGATCGATTCGACAGTTGAAATGGGTTGGTTATGTAGAAGGTAAAGACGTGGAGGGGATTTTATGTGTTTGCGTGAAAAAGTGATTGATTGGCATTTCGCAATATTTAGCTCTAAGCAATTTTTAAGGCACCAGACTGAGAAACTGTCGAGATCTTGTTGGATAAGGGAAGAGTCATGTTTTGAAGAAATTATTTTGAAGATCTTAGTATCGTCAGCGTAGAGTGAGATATGGGAATGTTTGATGACGTTTTCAATATCGTTAATGGTAAGAATGAAAAGGAGAGGACCTAAGTGGCTGCCTTGTGGGACTCCGGAGGTAGCTAAGAAAGGACTAGAGAGGGCAGATCTGAAACGAACACAGTAATAACGGTTTTCTAGATAAGAAGAAATCCATTTCAAGAAATTAGGTTCAAAGCCAAAGGCGGATAATTTGAAAAGTATTAGTTTATGCGAAATTTTGTCAAAAGCTTTGCTAAAGTCAGTAAATATAGCGTCAACTTCCTTTCCGTTCTCTAAGGCAGATAGGGAATACGATACAAATTCGACAAGGTTAGTGGTTGTAGACCTACATTTAAGAAAGCCGTGTTGTCTTGGAGAGATCAGAGACTTACAGCGGAAACTTAAAATTTCGTACAAGATACTTTCAAATATTTTAGGGATATGTGAAAGTTTGGCAATGGGACGATAGTTTTTAACATCACTCTTAGGACCCTTTTTGTGTATTGGGGTTATGAAAGAGGTTTTCCATACCTGAGGAAAATCTCCTTGAGATAGCGATAAGCTGAAAATTTTAGAGAGGGGTAGAGAGAGGGCTGAAGAGCATTTTTTTTAGGAATATTGCAGGGAGGCCATCAGGACCAGGAAGAAATTCCTCATTAAGTTGATTTAGCTTATTTTCGATTAGAAATGGGTCAACGGTAAGTGGAAGAGATGGGCCTAGGGAGAAATTTGGCAAATAATCGAAATAACCAGAATCAGGTACAAAGGAGTCGTCAGTGAAAGATTGCTTGAAAAAGGTGGCAAAAAAGTTGGCAATACCGTGCGAATTATTTGAAGTTTCGGTGTTGAAGGAAAGAGAGGTAGGGTAACCATCGGATTTTCTTCTGAAGTTGACGAACTGAAAGAACGACTTAGGATTATTTATAAGGTTGGTTTGTGTTTCTATTAAGTAGCGCCGGTAAAGGGAGTTGTATAGCTCGGTAAAGTGAAGAAAGGAACCAAGGTAGTTAGAATAGTCGGTGGTTGAGTTAGTGCGAAGGAAAATTGCCCACAACTTGTTTCTCTTATTACGTAAAGAGCGAAGCTTGCGGTTATACCAAGGTGGTGAAGCGAACGATGATTTGTGGCGACAAAAGGGTACATGGAGTGAAATAGAATTGAATATTTCTGTGTAAAATATTTCTGCGGCATCTTTCACATTGAGGTTATCAAAATTGAAGGAAACTCTGTTCAGATATTCGTTAATATGAGGGAAGTTTGCTTTGTGAAAATCATAAGAGTACTTATTTGCTGGCAGTTGAGTTGGTAATGGAGAATCATGATAGAGTGAGAGAAAGAGGGGAGGATGATAATTGTCGATGGTAGTTAGGGAAAGGGGAGAGAGTGAGACTGCAGAGTTAATGGGATCGGTTGTGAAAATAAGATCTAGTTGCCTGTCCATATAGTTTGGGATACCACTAACTTGGCATAGACTTGAATCTGCTAGGTGATCTATAAATAGACATTCCTTGGCATTATTATAAAAATGAATATAAAGTTAAAAGCTACTTGAACAAACTTGAAAATTAAAATTAAATATAAAGATTATTTAAATAATTATATATTATATATTGTATATTATATATTATATATACATTATATATATAAAAATTATTAATTAATTAATAATTTAAATTTAAACAATTAAACAAAAATAATATAAATAAAATTTACTGTATTATGAAAAAAACAGAAAATAAATTATTTGTGTGCATTAAAAAAAAGATTCCTTTAGTATCACACGTATTACAAAAAAATAAAAAAAATAGAGAAAATAAAATGCACGACTGGGTCGCACGAACTTGCTCCTATGTAATAGACTAGGAATTTTAAAAACGAATGTTATTAAAGAAAACTGTTCATAAGGATAAAATGAATTTTTTAAATTCTTTTAGTAGTGATAAAAACAGAATGCAAATATGAATTTATGCAGGAACAAAAATTATAAGTCGTTGTAGTGGTTCCTTAAAAAAATAAGCTTTTATGTACCTACAAAATTTTTAAAACATTTTTAAGAAAAAATTTTGGTACGCCAACCTTAAGTTTTTATTATTGTACGAATAAAAGTCTAATTTCCAAAAAAATACTAAGCCGTTCTTGAGATATCGAATTTTTCAAAAAAAAAAATGACTTTTTTTTCTAAAAATTGAAAAAATATTTTTTCTTAAGTTTTTAAATGCAATGTTTTTTAAACTTTTTAGGAGCTTCTTTATAAAAAATTTCATTAAAATCCGTTATGTCGATAATAAGAAATTCAAAATTCGAAAAAATCGTTCTATGGTAAGTACAGTCAGTAATATCTAGATTTAAAATTTTTTTTATTAAATTATAGATCGTAAAAATTTATCAAAAGAAAAAAAAATTTAGCAAAATTCTCGGAACCGTTTTAGAGAAAAATACGATTTTCGAAAACCATTTTTTAAAATTTGTGTGGAAGGTACCGTTAGTTTTAGATAAAATAAAATTTTTTTCTCAAATCTTGTAGATTATGTTAAGAAAATTTTATTTGTCAAGTTTGAAAAAAATCGAGCTTGGGGTTTTCGAAATATTGAGTTTCAAAAAAAAAAATTTGATTTTTTTTTTAAAAATCCAAAAAATTAAAAATTGAAAATTTGAAAATGTAATAATATTTAAACTTTGGAGGAGCTTTGGCATAAAAAAAATTATTTAAATCGGTTGTACTGTTTTCGAGAAAATCAAAAACAACAAAATGGACCCAGGGGGGCTACCAAAAAAAAACAATTTTTTGTTAAATTTTTTTCAACCATTAGCTAGTTTTAACCAAATGAAATTTTTCAATTTTTTTTTTTAAATTCTGTGGGTCAGTTTTTGAGAAAAAAAAATATTTATAAAATTTCCAAAAAAAAATCGTATGGCAAGTACCGTTATTTTTGGTCTTAAAAAAAACAGAAAAAAACGTCCGGGGGGAAAAATTAAAACCCATATCTACCAAGTTTGAAGAAAATCGGCCGAGCCGTTTGGGCTGTAGTCGAACCGACAGACAGACAGAATTGCGAGACCCACTTTTTTGGTCTTCGCTATTATCGTAATGTCAACTTTGATCAAAATCTCGAGTTCGATTTTTTTTACGAATGCATAACTTGCCTTATATTACCTATAAGTCGCAAGTAAAAAGGAGAAAATGTTTTGGTTTTGAAAGTAAGAAGTTCTTGACGAACTTGTGATTCTTCTCATGCCTTGGTGGGCGATTCCACAAACGGACAATTTTGATGAAGAATTGTCGCTCGCCATTAAGAAAACCCAGGGTGTGATATTGTTTGGGGTCTGTTGTAGGAACTAAATCTAATCCGTTTTAATAAACTACAGTGGTTCTGTGAATAAATTATGTTTATTAAATAATAAAATGAGAGTTCTATAACGAATTAGGTGATCAAATAATAGATATATTATAAATGATTGAAAAACAAAGCGATATTTTTCGAGTCATATTGTTATAAAAGACATTCAACTTTCTCCTGCTGTATCACATTCACGAAGGAATCTAAGTACCGAAACTACTATTGTTTTGGCCATAATCAAGCATTTTTTTAAAGGCGTGAAATGTTGCGAGGTCCACAACATTCGAAGCCGATTATCAACCCTACCTAATACCATGTTGATGTGTGAGTCCCAAGTCAGTGTCTTGTTGAAGAGCATGCGTGCGGTTGATAAAAAATCGATCGGTGAACCGTTTAAATAAAGTATCGGAGAATTATCTAGTTATAAAGGGTTTTTTCATTATGACGATGCGTTTAGATTTAAGAGGATTGCGGACCAGTCTATTACGATCTAACCGAAAAGATATCTCCTCCAGGTCCCTGTTTATACTACGAGTGATTTTTTAAGAGCTATCGGAAATTAAAAAAAAACACATAAAATTCAGAAAAATTCATGAAATATTTATTTAAATCGATAGTACGGTCGGTACAATTAAATGTTTGAAGATTATTTCATGCAAATGTTGGCCGCGGCTGCGCCACAAATGGTCCATCTGCTTAGCCAAATTTTGGAATACTCTTTCTAACATTTCAGCCGGTATGTCACGAATAAATACTTCAATGTTGGCTTCCAGTGCCTCAATCGAAGCGGGCTTGTCGCTATAGACATGAACCTTAAAATAGCCCCACAAAAAATCGCACCCAAACATGATATAAACTTTTCATGGAACTCGCCTCTCAATTGGTGCATTGTCACGCGTGCTTTGTGGCATGTGGCACCGTCTTGTTGAAACCACATGTGATGCAAGCCAAGCTCTTCCATATTGCGCAAAAAAAAGTTTGTTATCATCGCACGGTAGCTCTCACCATTATATTATTTATATATTTATTATATTTGAAGAAATAAATATAAAATGATTCCGCCAGTCCATAATCCGCACCAAACAGTGACTTTTTCTGGATGTATTGGTAGCTCTTGCAATGCTTTTGGCTGCTCTTCACCCCAAATACGGCAGTTTTGCTTGTTCACGTATCAATCCTACCACAATTTTTCGATAAAAAAGTGGATCTTCAGCCAACTTTTCAAGAGCCCATTCACCTAAAATTCGGCGTTGTGGTACGTCGTCACACCTAAATCCTTCCGCAAAATTTTCCACGTAGTGGAGTAACAGAGGCCTTGTGAAGGGAGCACACCAGCGACCACTTAATTAATTGTTTTATATCAAGCCATACTTCGATACTTGACACTTACTTCCCAGCATATGCATTTCCTTAAGCACCAGATACCTACATAACAATCAAAATACAAATGCATTGAATTGCCTTCCACTTCAGGGTAATAAAAAGATACACAATCGTCGCTGTAGATCGAATACCTCGTAACCCAGAAAAGTCGATTTTTCAGGAGAGACAAAAAACTTATTATCAAATCAATGAGAGGCAATGAGAGACGTGTTGTTAATTATGCGCGTGGCTCTGCAATTATAGTTTTTAGGTTCACAGGATATTTGTCATTAGATCCGGAATTTTGTTCACAATATAATTGCATCATTACCTAAAAATCGTTTTTTTCTGGGTTACGAGGTATTCGATCTACAGCGACGACATTTATGTATATCCGACTCGTAGTCAATGAATAACAAAAAACATAAGTATCATATTACCCTGATGGCATGAACGGCGCAAGTAAACAAAGTGCATACACATAGAACATTAATGGGTTGCTCAGCGGTCATCGGCTTGGGCACCATAATATGTCAACTAAACATTATGCCGAGCGAACTATGCCACTTAAGATAGCTGTTCATTTACCCCTAGCCTTAGAATTATGCTGACCTGTGAATATCGATTGTAAGTGGGCCAATAATCGAAGTATGGATTTGATTTCGATAACATTAAAAAATTATGTATAAATAGCCATAGCATTTTTAAATAAAGTTGTCTTCTCTCACTGAACACCAACCTAAAAAAGATCTTTTTTTTTATTCTTTTGTGAAGCTTGCGAGCTAAAAAGAATTTGGAAAATGCTTTTGAATACAACTGAATAAAACCTCGAGTGCATTAGCCAGAGGTCAGAGCTGAGGCATTCATTGCCAAGCGATTTGTTCCTTTGTATATCCAAAACCAGTCAAACCTATCAACCAACTTTATAGCCTTTTTAGTCTACTAGACGTGAAAAATTGGGATGTCTTACTTAAAAATTTTAGTTTAGATGAAAACGGGCTTAAACTGAACCCACATGGTTTTTAGAAATATTATAAAAAATAAACGTTAATTTGACAGTTGCCCAGCTACCATGGTTTATGATAATGTTTTGAGTCACCATCCAGAGATGATATCTATTATAATTGCTGATTATTTTGAAAGAGCTTTTGAAGCATTTTCTTCAAAAAGCACTTCTTCCAGGGAAGGGTTACACTCTTCTAATAGTCAACAATACACACATCTCAATATAATAAACATAAGACGAATGTCTTAGTCCTGGCTTGGATAGTGTTCCATCAGTTGAAAATTGTGTTTAAAAAAACATGACTTATCCGTTCTTTGTTTCCTAAAATGAGCATCTCATATGGTCAAAATTTCTTTATCTTTGGAAATATTCGTACCTAACGCCAATCAATAAAAAAAGCCCCAAGAACTTAATAACAAACTATCGTCCTATCTGGTATTCCTAAATTTTTCGATTTTCTTGTCAGCGACATTTTTTTTTGTCAATCTGTGAAAATCAACAGAGTAATAATCCACAATCATTTGCTTCTACCTTACTTCAGTTTCATTTATTTATTTTTTATTTTATAGTTAAAAGCAGAACCATATATTAAGATAAACCTCTTTTAGATAACTAAGCCTTGTGATGGAATTATCTTCATGGATCGATATGTATAAATAAATGTTCTTACCAATTATTTAAAAATAAATTATATAAATAAATTAACCCAAATATTATGTACATTTATAGGTATAGTTGTATGTGTATGGACATATAGCAACAAACCAGTTCCATCCAATATTCAATTTTGAAAATGATTTGAAACTTTAACAGGTTTAATTTTAATGATTTGAAACATAAATTAATTTGAAAAATATTTATTTAAGTTTCTCTGAAAATGTTTCAGATAATCTGTGTACCTTAGTTTAAATGCCTTTGAAAATCAATCGCAAGTAGATTGTATATTTAAAAACTTTAGTAAATAGAAATTAAAAAAAAACTTAGACTTAACGATAATTTTGTTTTGTTTTTTATTTTTTATTAGATATTTGCCTATCTTTAAGATATGTAGATATTATAAAGTAATCTTCAAAGATAATAATAGCTCATATCAATTAAAAGTTAATTCTGGTGTACCTCAGGGGAGCCATCTTAGTCCTTTGCTATTTGTTTTATTTATAAATGATGTTTCTTCTATATTACAATATTAACCCATGTATGCTGATGATAAAAATATTTTAATTAATTAATTAAGTCCATTGCGGATTGTGAACAACTGCAAGAAGATATTTGTAGATCTTGGGACTGGTGTAATTATAAATATTTATGAGTGTATGACAATGTTTTTTACACAAAAACATCATTATTATTATATTTGTTTATAACTATCTGTTTACTTTGTCGCATTTGTGAAGAGTGTCTGGTTTCCTGATATTGGTATCATCTTATTTTAAAATTAGCATTTACTGGTAACAAAAGCCAACAAAATACTTGGTTTTGTCAAAATGATTTCCCATGAGTTCCGTGACCCATATGTTATCAAAATTCTCGATTTTACTTCTGTTAGGCTAATTCTTGAATATGGATGTGCCATACTACTATTGTCATTAGTACTGCCAACTCCATCTTAGGCAGCAGTCGTAAAAATCGGAACTACTGGTTTGATGATGAATGCAAGCTAGCGACTGAACGTAAGAATGTTGCGTACCGACAATCTCATAGAACGCGGGCACGCGAAGAGGAATATAAAGTGCTCAGAAGAATAGAAAAACGGCTACACAGACAAAAAAAAAATCAGCCTGGGAGAAGAACCTAATCTGTGAAATAGAAAATAGCCGAGAGCGAGGTCCGCACCAGACGCGGAAGTTCTACCAATCCGTCCGAAACATGACGCAGTACACACCACGCTGCTCATACTGCAAGGACGGAGAGGGAAATCTGATCACCGATCCTGAAAGCATACTGGAGCGATTGGAAGTGTACTTTAATGAATTGCTAAATGGTCAGCTCACTACAGAAGTGGAGGCTCCACTACTTCAAGAAGAATACCCTATGTTGCCGCCACCAAGAGGTTGAGAAGGCTATAGGCCGGCTTAAACAGAACAAATCCCCGGGAGCCGATGGCATACCAGCCGAATTATTTCATCACGGCGGGCCAGCCTTACGTCAAGCAATTCATGATATTATAGTGCACGTATGGGAGCAGGAAGCAATGCCAGAAGACTGGCGAAAAGGCATAATATGCCCCATACATAAGAAGGGAGATGTCACAACGTGCAGCAATTATAGAGGTATCACGTTGTTGAGTACCGCCTATAAGATACTCTCCTCTATCCTACAAGACCGGATAACCCCATACGCTAAAACCGTCATCGGACAATATCAGTGTGGTATGTGGTTTCATTCCAGGCAAATCAACAACTGATCAGATCTTTACCCTTAGGCAGGCGATGGAAAAATGTCTAGAATTTAACATCCCAACATACCATCTGTATATAGACTTTAAGGCCGCCTATGATAGCATAGCCAGGGTATAGAACTTTACAAAGCCATGAGAGAATTCGGCATCTCAAATAAATTGACACGACTATGTAGGTTGACCATGACCAACGTAACAAGCCAAGTAAAAATAGCCGGAATGCTATCCAGACCAATCAACATCTTTAATGGACTCCGACAAGGGGACGGTTTGGCCTGCCTCCTCTTCAACCTGGCGTTAGAGAAAGCAATCTGTGACTCTGGCACGGCAACGAGAGGGACCATTGTCAACAGGGCCAGCCAGTTACTGGCTTACACAGACGACATTGACATCACCGGAAGAACCGAACAAGCTGTACACGATTCCTTCATCCAGATCGAGCAGGCGGCACAAAATCTGGGGCTGCACATTAGTGAAGGTAAAACAAAGTACATGGTGGCGTGGGCGTAGAATGCGAGAGGAACAGTTGGTCAAACAATCAAGGTTGCGGAGCACGAATTTGAAGTGGTGCAATCCTTTAAATACCTTGGGTCAATAGTAGCAGCCGATAACAATATAGAAGAAGAAATAAGCGGGCGGCTTCTCAAATCCAACAGAGCCTACTATAGTCTGTCAAAGCTCTTCAAATCCAGAAATCTCACCATAACTTCAAAACTTCCGACCTCTTAGCTGCGTTCGAGAGAAAAGTCTTAAGGAGAATTATTGGCCCCATATGTGAGGAAGGACGATTCCGGAGACGGTACAATCATGAACTGTACGCAATCTACCTAGAAGCAGATATCGTGACAAAAATTAAGCTCGGTAGACTCCGGTGGGCAGGGCACCTAGCTCGCATGAGCGAAGAGGAACCTGCTCGGAAAGTTCTTTGTGGTACATTCTATGGTAGAGCATGCTTACGCTGGAGAGATGGCGTAGACCAGGACGCCCGAAGCCTTGGGGTGCGCAACTGGATGGCGTCGGCTAGAGACCGGGATAGGTGGAGAGACTTGTTGAAAGAGGCCAGGACCGGAACCCGATTGTCGAGCCGATGATGATGATGATACTACTCAAATCACAAAAACAGAATTCCAAGTTCCTATTCAAGGAATATTTTAAGGATTTTCTCTTCCTTTATGTACCTGGTCAGATAGAGTTCTATTACTTATAAAACACGCAAAGACTTCAGTTGATAAATCTTCGATTTTTATCTATCCACAGAGAGTATTTCATCTCAATCGTTTTTTTGTGTATTAAATTTATATTTGTAGTATTTTTAGCAGATCAAACTGCAGCGTTAACAGTCCTCTTAATCAGCTAATCTGTATTTTTAATAAATTATCTAATCTCATTGCTCCAACAATTTGAATTCTATTTGAAATTAACAAAATTCCCCTGGAATAATAATAATTTTCAGTGTTATGTGTTGTAAGTTTTCTTAGAGACGGCAATGATTGACCAATATATTGTGTTATTGTGTCTTAAAAGGCTACAACAGCATCTAACTGTCGTGCCTGGGTGCAACGCAATAGAACTCTAAGCCACACAACAAAATTTTCATTGAACGAACTATAATTACAAAGATCGAGGTTTTGCTTGCGAGAAGGTCAAGGTGGTGCAGGCCGTAATGCCCCTTGGCTAAATGATAAGTATGGTTAGTACATTGGACTGTCACGTAGAATTTTTGGGAATAAAATTACGCACAAAAAAACCTTATTGTTTCCAGGAGTATTACGTTAAGCAAGGAAGTGACATATTTTTTTAAAACTATCTTTGTCCTGAAAAAGTGCTTTTCATTTCAACCGTCCGGATTCGACAAAAGATTGTAGGTCCTCTCTAGTCCTTCCGACTAAAAAAACACACAGAGGAATGGTTGACAATTGTTATTCACTAGACCCTGAAGCTCTCGTGTAGAACCAAAAAGATGTCGCAAATTTTGCATTGTAGACGTTAAGACGTGATAAAAATCATTTTTTGGACTTTTCTTTCAAAGTTATATTTTACTGAAATCAAATCATTCATAGTTCTTCAATTGAAAAAGAACAAGTTTAGTTATTAATTTGTAAATACATACATATTCCAAACTCAATAGCATTCTGGTGACCTAAATTTCTATTTAAGTAGCCCAACTAATTCCATGGTAAGCTTAATCTTATTTCGTGCATAGATGCCCTAGGATTAATATCAAAACTATGCGACCGGAGTGTTTGCGTGACTAAAAAAGCTGTCACATCAATTCACACCTTTATAAAGCACCATAACGATAATAAGTGTAATAAAGTCATGTGATTGTCCGTTGTTAATTAATATGTAACAATTCTTTGACAGACCCTGATTTTCCCTTGTGGTATTTATATATATAGAACCGAATATTAGTAAAACAATGCCTTAGAAAGACACGTACCTATCATATCAATTATGTTTTCAAACCACCATATCTCATAATTCATCAAGTGACACTTTGTTCCTGACATTTTTGTCGAGTACCTACGCCTTAATAGGAACTGACTGTCGTGCATAACTCAATTAGCCAGAAAAGCCTCTTAAATAACGCCCATTAGAAAGTCAGTGAACTATGCAAATAAACGTTTTCCCAATTTGAGGATTCCGAGCGAAGCCACCCTTCGCTTTATTATATTTTTTTTTTGTAACTTAGAGGGGGCCAAATAATATTTTGTAAATGAATATAATAACGTTATACTGTTTCGTCTTTTCAACATCTTGATCTTGACTAAATTGACAAAAAAGTTTCGTTTGCAAAAGTTAACGGCGACGAGGACGCGAAGCTGCCGCTCTGATGCCACGCCTTACGCTTACCAAATTCAATTTAGAAGCGATGATGGAACAAAAAAGTTATTCAAACTCAAGATTTTCCTTGTTGTTGAAAAGTTTACAATTAGTGGCAATGTTGCCACTCAAGTGGAATTTCAGAATAATCTTTAATACTTTATGAGTGCTCCATATTCGAGAATTAGTAAAGTTCTAGTTAAGCCATTTAGATATTTTTGTAAGTTCAAATAAAATATAAAACAGACACCTATATTTTTAAAATTCTTTTTGATTAAATATAAAACCAAAAAATTTAGTTTTAAATTAGAACTTGTATACTAGAAGGCCTTATAATCAAGCTATTATTACGCTAGTCAATTCTTTCTTGTATTTTGCCATTATTTTCAAAATCTTTTCGTCACAATCTTTACTTGGTATTACCAGTATAGTTACAACATGAACGTCAGAAGCACTTGTAATTTATTTTCTTATGACAAAAATACTGGCATATTTTAAATTTGCAAACAAACAAAAACAATACCTTCTCTTATGACAGCATTATACAGGTGACGCAAAAGTAATGTCACAATGTGAATTGGAAACTATTTTGTTAGAAATAAATAAAATGAGATCTGGCGCCGCTACATCTGGTGATCTGGACAGCCAGTTCAAATCACCAAAACGGGACTGCACCCGGAAATTATGGTATTTGTAATCTCCATCGATGTCCGAGCTGTGTGAACCGTTGCTTCCTCTAGCTGGAACCGACAATGCTAAAAACTCTATTCAGTAGCTCGCGGAAAAAAACGCGTTTGACATCTGCCTGTACGGTTACGGTGGTTCCATCGGTGTCCTCATAAAGGGCCAGTTCGTTTTTCTTTCCAAATGCTGCATCAAGCAGTTAAATCGAGGAGATGCAATGATCTTCTTACATTCTTTATGGCTTCTCTGTGCCCAAAAAACAATACAGTTCGTTTGTTAACAAATCCACTTAAGTAGAAATGAATTTTATAGCTCAATATGATTTTGGATACGAAATCATCCTCATTTTGCAACAGGTTTCACAGAGAATCGGAACAAGTTAACCTCGTCTTTCACGTTTTTTACGGGAATATCTTCCAGACTTACATTAAAATTCGGTGCAACGAACGTCTGTGTTTGTAGATTCTCACTGAAGTTCTCAGGCGTAGCAGCCTTGTTCTCGGCCGAACGAGCAATGCGAGGCAGACACTTACCCCTAACACACACCACGAACTACTGCATCGAAGCATATTGTCGATAAGGTTTTTGGGTCGTGTGAAATGAACATGTGTCGACATAGCAGTGCGAACTCTGGGAATCGAAGTAGTATGCCGACATGGCGTGTAAAAAGGACCGAACTAGTTTGTCGACACAGTTTTTTATGATGTTATTCGTTCTTAGTTGTTAAATTTTACAATTCGGATGTAAAGGCAAAAATAAAATTCAATCTCCTTAAGCAACAATTCAATGAAGCTCTGATCAACACAAAAAAGTGGTTCTGGAGCATTACATTAAAATTCAAATATTTTTCGGTGATTTTCACTTTTCATTCAAAATTTCACAACTCTACCATTTAACAGCTGATTTTGGCATACTTCTACGTCGGCGTATTGGCGTGTAAATGCCCATACAAAAGCGAAGTACTTTTTCGATTAGGTTGATCGATGTGGCGTTTGTGAGGGGTAACTGTGTGCTCAGCTAAGCGCTGATATGCCGTTGCACGAAGAGGAATGCCACCACAAAATTCATGCTAGGTTAAATCCATAGATCAAAAATGTGTCAAATAAGCACAGTATGAAAAATTATTGGTTCCTAAGTTTTTTATCACCTCACTGTTGTCAACTAATTCTCTATTTGTCTACAACAAAGGTGTCAAATAAAATGACATTTGGCGCCATTTGGAAAAATTATGGCACATTATGACATTACTTTAGCACCACTTCTGTGTATTTTTTTATTTGTTTTATTTATTTGGAAAATTAATAGATAATTCAAATTTGAAGTATCATTTTTAATAAAGTTTTTTTTTTGCACAGGGTGTTTACTAATTCGTAAGAGATATATTGCGACATGATTCTCGAATGTTGACATTATTTTTCGGGGATTTCAAAAAAGATTTTGCTTAGGCTACCCTTACTCAGGATTTTTATTTCTAAAACACTAGCCCTTTAAGGCTTAGGGATGACCTAGGCTAGAGGCCGTTTTTGTAAAGGGTGGTCCAATTTACACGCTTACAAGGTTCAATTGACTCAAGAGCTAAAGCTTACTGACCATTTCAATCGTCGTCAATACGCCGAATGGTTGGTTGAACAAACAGAAGTAAATGGTTACTTTACAAAGAAAATCATCTTCAGCGACGAGGAACACTTCCACCTCAGTGGATTCGTTAACAAGCAGAATTGCCGCATTTGGGCAAATGAGAATGCACGGGTGATTGTTGAAAGTCGATGCATCAACAAAGAGTGGCTGTTTGGTGCGGTTTATGGCGTCATCGGTTGTACTTCTTCGAAAATGAGGTCGGCCAAGCAGTTACCGTGAATGGCGTTCGCTATCGCGAGGTGATAACGGACTTTTTGTGGAAGATATGGACCTGGACGATATGTGGTTCCAACAAAATGGTGCCACTTGGCACACCGCCAATGAAATAATGGCTCTTTTGCGCGAGGAATTCAATGGTCGTGTTATCTCACGTCGTCGTGGCGATGTTAATTGGCTGCCACGATCATGTGATTTGAAACCGTTGGACTTCTTTCTTTGGGGATATTTAAAAGAAAAAGTGTACGTCAATAAGCCAAGATCATTTCAAGAATTAAAGGATGAAATAATTCGGCACATTAACAACATTGAACCACACCTCAATCATGTCTCAGTCATTGAAAATATGATTCATCGGATAGAGGTATGCCACCGAAGCCGTGGCGAGCATTTGGCCAATATTTCGTTTCACACATAATATAGCTGTGTAAATCGTTCATTTCAAATGATCGAATCGTTCAACAATCGATTACGAAAATGATCCGATCATTTCAATCAATCGATCATACGATCATTTTCATTTCACTGAAATGATTCAATACTGTTCCTCACAAAACACTATGTTATTGTAAGCCATAAATTGCCAAATAACATCGAATGATGGCTACTTTGTACATGGAATAAAAAGTGTCAAAAAATTCAAGAAAAAGAGATTTTATTTGTTGCTTCGGAAAAGAGCAATTTTAAGGCTTTCCGCTAATAATTGGTACGAAATACTCTTTGTACATCAAAACTGAATTCGTCCTCTATTCTTTAAGTCATAAACTGTCAAATTCCATCAAAGGATTGCTACGATTTCGATGGATTAAGAAACGTCCAAAAATCCACATTAAACATACCGGATCCTGATTCATCAAATAACATCAATTCAACCCAACAATTGTTTTTGCGGCCTAGAACATCAACAACCGACCCGTTCATCATGTTCCTCAATGCCGAGTTCAACCCAGAAATTCTAGTCCACCGTCCGTTTGGCTTTCATAATCCACATTGATTGAATCGGAACAAATGGAATCGAGTAAATCATGATTAATCGAGTCAACTGATATCGAAAATCGAGACTCATTGAAATGATTGAGATTGAAAATCGAGAATCCAGAATCGAGAATCATCTAAATGTTTGAGATTGAGATCGATTAAAATGATTGATTTCGATCATCAATACTTTTCGATGATCGGATCAAGAAAATCGAATCGATCCTGATTGACACAGGTCTAACACATACTCGTAATTGTCATAGATTCTTCTAATATAATAAAAAATATTAAGATAATTCTCTGAAAACATTTTGTTTTATTTACAATTAACATCGTGCGTTTTCGTTGGACCACACTTTATTTCAATGCGAATTTTTGTTGAAAACAACTCCTTCGAGAATACTGTGTTTCAAATCATTTAAAATTTCTATTCCAATCTAATTTACAAGTTCATTCTTCCCCAGGCCAATGAAATGGTCTATTTCTTAATATCAAACGATCACCTCACTCTTCATCTTCCCATTCTTAACCTCACGACCGCATCGGGCTCGTATCATAGTTCATAGAATTAACCTAGGTCGTAGTTTGGAAGCAGGTTTTGCAAGATGTATCGTGGTATGGATAAAGATTTTTACAATGTAGTACTTTAGGAATTTTATGTCTGGAAATACGAATTTCAAAGCTAAGCATTTGTTGCCGATCGATTGATAATTTTTAATATTTTCCACTGTTATATCAATACCCGAAATTCTTCTTATACGTAGTGCCCCCGCCTCAGATCGTATAAGTATTTGAAAGAAATTCAGAAACATATTTTTATATTCTTCCTTTCTAGAAAGTCGGTAAAGGTTTCTAACTCTCAAGAGAACTCAAGAGAAAGAATCACATTGTTTTCTTGTCTTGTAAATAATTTTCGTGTGGTAAATTTTTCATTTAGGACTTAATACCCCAAAGGTATGAGAACAATGTTTTTGTTCAAATTCCAAAAACTGTCACTTAAAAGATATATCGTAGTTTTGAAATGACCTGAGAAGATCAACCATAAGCTTTGAAAAAGTTTTCGAAAACAAAATTCCTTTATGATTTGTTGTCTAAATTTAAGTTTATAATGAGAGAAAACCAATGACATAAGAAAGGCAAGAGGATGGATTTTGTATTTAAAGGTTAGTTTATAGTTTTTATACGTTTTTATTTTAATATTTGTAAAAAATAGTTGTTTATTTTTGGAATTTTAAAAAGATTGTGACTATTTTAATAAACGTGCTTCAACAATATATTTCAAGGCGCTTTTAGACGATCAGTTGTTCCTTCAGTTATCAGTTCAGTTGTCAGTTCAGTTAAAAAAGGCAGTATATTTAGACGTCAGTCCAGTGCTCGGTTGAGCTTTCATTTTACTTGTGAGCAGTCGAAAATCAGAGGAAATACATTGCGTAATTCACGATGAAAGCCTTATTGCAATGGCTATAGTTTTGTCGCTTAATAAATCACAGCAAACTAAAATTGAAATGACGACTTAACTGAAAAGTATTTGCACATCAGTTTAACTGAAAACTTATGGGAATTTCATCAGTTTCAGTTTTAGTTTCAGTCTCAGTTAAACGCTTCAGTTTTTGTATTTAAACATCAGTTTAACTGAAAGCTTAACTGATAGCTCAACTGAAACTGAAACTGAAATGATCGTCTAAAAAGGGCTTTAACTATAGTTTCTCAAATAACTGCAATTTTTGCACAGTTGGCAATAATGACACATTTAAGAAACTTTTTCTAGCATAGAGAATGGGATGAAACCTAAAATCTGCCGACTGAGCTGTATGTACACGAATATTATCCTGGCAATTGCAAAATAATGTCGCTGTCTAAATTATTTTCATGCAAAACGACGAAGCCCATACATCTTGAAACCTTTTTTTTTTGGGTAATTTGCATTTCTTGTGATATATTTTATGAACTCGTGCTTAGCTGTTAGAAAGTTTATGTTCAACGAAGGATTTAAATGGTGTTAAGTTCAGGAATTATAAAGAGATAAACGAAAGAAATTTCGTTTTGCTTTATATAAATAATCAAAGCATATACAATGTACATATGTATATGGATGGTAGATGGGTACAAAATAACACAAACATATGAAGTTAACTTTTTGAACCCAAAGATTCTTATTTTTCTAGAAAATTCAAAAGCAAGACTCCATTGTTAAGAGAAAATGTGTTGCAAAGTATGCTTTTACACAAACGCACGTTTCCAAGTAGATTTTGGGAAGTTTTTACAAAATAGCATAGAGTTGGAAACTGAACACGTATGAAAAACTTACTCGAAAAGAAATTCTTAGCAATTTTATTTGAAAGAGTTAAATTATGTTTTTTTTTAATGATTCATGAGCTAATTATTGTTTTTCAAAGAAAATAAATAATATTAAATGTTTGCGGAAGATGAATATTGGTCAAAGTCTTTTGCTTCGAAATGAGATAACATTGTAATAATTGTACTTTAGATTGTCGGCTATTTTGTTGAAGTGAAATAATAATTTTCTGGGAGACTTTGCAGGTGCAGTTTGAACCTGTTGAAATAATGAAATGTATAGCAATAAAATATCTTAAGAAACATGAATCAAACGATCTACTCGCTTCATTATTGTACTCTTATTCTTCTGCTCCATTCTTCTATTCCTCTAAAACAGCAATCTTTTCGCTATTTGGTGAAAAGGAGGTTATTATTTTTAAAAGAGAAATTGAAACAATATAATAAAACGAACAGGAACTAGGCAAAATAAATTCATAAAATAAATTGAAGGTTGTCACTTTGACTTATGAGTTTCTGACATTTCAAATTATCAGGGGCCGAATTACCGCTTCAGTGACGAGTGAGTGAGTCCCATCAGTGATCGAATGAAAATGTCAAATTGGAGTAATTTATTGCTCGATAACGTAAGCGGTAATGCCAAACTCACATAATTCAGTCACGTATTACTTGATAACTGATGCGGTAATTTGGCCCCAGGTCTGTTCCCCAGATTTAGGTTTATTTACTTTTTTTTTCAGGAACTGTCATTGTTTAGACGTGTTGAAATGCACCGTTTTTAATAAAAGGGAATTAGTATTTTACTAGTTAGTAAAACGAAAAAAAAGGATTAATATTTTCGAGGAGCTAGTAAATTACCAAATGTTCTTAACAATAAGTTGGTTTTAATTTTGCACGATATTGGGATTTCGTAAGTCACAGGTCTATGCCAATAAACTACAAGCCACCACTTCCCTGAAAGACAACATTACCAATGCCATTGGTCAAATTCATCGTGATTTATGCGCCACCCAGTGTAGCCCGGCAAAATTATATGTTTTATTGAACATACTATACTATTTACAATTTGGCTTACAACTAAGAAGATACGACATATTATGTATAAAAATTTACTTTTGTTGGCTCATAGGGGGCCTAAGTGACTTAAGTTTAATTATTTTTATATAAAACTAACATGACGAAAAAAATAAAATTTAAAAGGCCAGTTGACTGTATTTACCTCAGGTTGTTCATTCCCGGTCGTCAGTGGTGATTTTTGTGGGTTGTGGGCAGAGATGGCGTTTTAGCCGCGGTGGTAAGCTGACCCAATGTCAGCGTAGAACGAGGCTACTTCCTCGTTGTCTATGATTACGTTTTCATCCAGAGTTTCCATCACACCAAGGCACATCGGTTTGGGATGTCGTTGTTCTATGGTCATCCTTCTCGGGTGGTCCATGATGTTACTCAATAGTTTCTTCGTTGAATGAACTAGATATTTGTCCAGTGGGATTAAATTCCCTTCTGTGTAGAGATGCTCGTTCCTTTAATTTTTCTGTCGTTAACGGTCGAAGTATAGTCCAGTGCAGATCCTCAGTATCTTCCTTTCGAATACTTAAAGTTCCTTAATAGCTGTCTTCGAGATTAAAAACCATACTGGGAAGGAATAGCTGCTTGTACATTATTATTATTTTTGTCGGTTGGCTAAGACCTTAAGATGAAGGCAAAGTTGGCCTTTTTCAGAGCTCGTTGAAGTACACTCCCAGGTACTTGACGTTTGACTTTGCCGCTATGGTGCATCCGTCAGGGAGTCTCGGGACCAGATTGAAGGTCTCCTGAAGTAGACAAGTTCCGATTTAGAATTGTTGATCCAGATGGCCAAATTCTGATAGAATTGGAAAAGTCTGTTGATGTGGGTTTTTACTTTTCGGACAGCGATAAGTGGTGACATTGATGTGGCGTAGGTGAACGAGTTATCAGCTTACAGAAGGTTCTTGCATCCAATTGTAGAACGTTGGCCAGAAATCATCAAGTTGTAGAGGAAGGGGCCTAGCTTTGGGCTTTGGGTGACTTCAGCTCTGATGGTCTTCATGTTTGACTTGCAGTTATTTAGTTGGACGAAAAATTTCCTGAAAGATAGGAAAGAAAAGAGAATTTTTATTAATAGCGGAGGTACTTGCAGAAGATGAAGTTTGTGGATTAGGCCGTCTATCAACACGATAGCTTTCTCGAAAGCTTTCTCGACATCCAGAAAGCATCCGATGGTGACACGATGACTGTTGAGGGCTGTGGTGATATCGTGTTGTAATTTTGGCCGTGGATGCAAGGTTGAGTGTTTTTCTCGAAAGCCGCACTGCAAGTCAGGGATGATGAATTTTCACAGCAGAATTTCTTCAGTCTTCGGAGGATTACTTCTTCCAGTAATTTGCTAATATTGTTGAGAAGTGATATTGGTCTGTAGTTGGAAACTAAGTTGAAAGCACCTTTCTTCGGAATTGGCACAATCTTCGCTGTTTTCCACTTCTGGTGGAAGTAACAGTTGTTGATGCAGTTGTTTAAAATGATTGTTAGGAAAATCATTACTGCATGTGTCAGACTTTTCAGGATGTAGTAGGAGACACCATCTGGTCCAGCAGACTTTTTTGGCTCAGAATTGCTGATGATTCCTACAACCTCCTCTTGATTGCATAAATGTGGAATATCGGTGGGATCATTTGCTGGACAGAGCGAGAGATAAAGTACAGGAAAGTAAAAAAAAATGCGGAGGATTGATTTCAATGTGAACACCGTTTATAGCAGAAAAAAAGACTTCAAGAGTCTGATTACACCTTTTTTACTTGCGATATACATAGGTACTATAGGGCAAGTTCTGCATTTGGAAAAAAAATCGAACTCGAGATTTTGATCAAAGTTGACATTACGATGATAGCGAAGACGAAAAAAGTGAGTCCGGCAATTCCGTCTGTCTGTCTGTCTGTCTGTATGTCTGTACCTCGAACTACAGCCTAAACTACTGGAGGTATTTTCTTCAAACTCGGTACTTAAGGGTCTTCGGTGCTTCCCTAGAGGGGAAATTGAAATTTTTTTTTAGCTCTAAAACAAACAGTACCCCCCATACGCCCATAATGCATAATCTTATTTATCTCAAAAACGGCTCTAACGATTTTGATAAAAAAAATTAAGTGTGACATTATGGACATGGACTATATTTTGGTCAAAAAAAAATTGGGGGGAAATGTTATTAGCGGTACCTGTCATAGAACTGTTTTTTTGATTTTCGAATTTCTCACCAACGCACAGTGCGTCGAATGTATGGAGATGGTGGACAAAAATTTGTTTTCCAAAAAATAAGTTTTTTGAGTGTAAAATAAGTCTTGAAAATTCAAAAGAAAGACAAATTTAATGAACACAGACAATTTAAAGGTAATGTAATACTTACAAGTTGACCGTAAAGTGCCAAACAGAAAAATTAAGTTGATCATATTGTTGCGAACAGAGCTTTATACTCCTACAGCGCCATCTGTTGGGAATTACATATCTGCCTTATGAAGGAACAAAAAAAAAAGCTCTTTTCCAGCAGTTCGCATCTAAATTTCCCCTCATTCCAAACTACTAGAACATTCTATCTCCATTCCAAGCAAATAGAATATTCTAGACAAGAACCTTCGAGAACAACTGGTTTGAGTATAAAAGGGAGTGTTCGCGGTGAGCACAGGACAGTTTATTTTCGATTATGAAAGTGTGCAAAGCTGAACTATTGGATTGTGGAAAGTGTAATTAAAAAGTGGATTTAAGTTGGAATAAAAGTATTAGAGTTGATTATAAATTGAGATTTATTGTTTTGATTCGAAAAGTGTAAATAAAGAAGAATTCTAAAAGGAGTAATAAGTTTTATTTAACGAACCTAGTTAAAATATTACATTGGTGTCAGAAGTGGGATAAAACTTATTGTGCGAAAAAAAAAAAAAAAAAAAAAAAAAAAATGAGCAAGTTGCTGAAAGAGCTCAACTGTAATGAGCTGAAAAGTGAATTGGGCAAGCGAGAACTTTCTAGAGCAGGATCGAAAAATGAGCTTGTTCTGCGTTTGGCCGAATATTTGAAACAACAAAATGAAGACCCGGACATTTTCGTCTTTGAAGCTGACGCTGAGGAAGCAGACGTAAGTAAAAATGTAGATGTTTCAAATATGATTAGTCTTCTGCTTCAACGTTTCGAAGAGCAACGAAATGAACAAAAGAAAGAACAAAAGAATGTTCTCGAACGTCTCGAAGAGCAACGAAATGAACAAACCGAACGTTTCAATGAGCAGAAAAATGAACAAAAGAATATTCTCGAACGCCTTGAGAAACAGCATAGCGAACAAAAAGACCTTCTCGAAGAGCAGAAAAACATACTAGAAGGCAAGCTTGTTAACATCGAGAATAATGTATCTGCACTTGATGAACGTGTTTCATTGCTGGAGGATAAAGTCGACAACAAAATGGAGACGTTTTCAAAAGAGTTAGATAAACGTGTTTCATTGCTAGGGAATCAAGTCGACAGTAAAATGGAGACGTTTTCAAAAGAGTTAGACCGTGTTCGAAACATAAAGATTCGGGAAAGTTCTGGGGAAAGTTTGAGAAAAAAAGAGATGCAACCTCCTACCTTTGATGGACAAACTTCTTGGTCAATATACAAGAAGCAATTTGAGGCAGCCTCCACAACAAATGGCTGGGATGAGGCTGACAAGTATATAGCCTTAACTCTTGCTCTTAGAGGAGCAGCTGCTGAGTTGTTGCAAACCATACCAGCAGATAAGAGCGGCGACTTCAAGTCCTTGGTTTTGGCTATAGACAAACGCTTTGGTAACAGCCACATGAAAGAAGTCTTCAAAGTGCAACTCAATTCCAGAATTCAGAAGAGGGGCGAAACTCTACAACAACTGCAAGCGGACATTGAAAGGCTTGTTCATCTTGCATATCCAGATGTTGGAGAGGAAATTTGTAACCAGTTCGCAGTTGAGGCATTTGTTCGCGCCATTTCTGACATACATCTTCAAAGGGCCGTGCGAACTGCTGGAAAACGAACGCTTTCGGAAACATTAGCGTTTGCCTTGACAATGGAAGCAGCTGAGCAAGCTTCTCACGGAGTACATCGACTTAGAGAAGCCATCGTCGAAGAATGCTCATGCCAAAGAACTGATGTCCAAAGGAACCAACGAAACGGACTTGCAAAATGCTGAAATTGCAACAAGACCGGACATTTACAGCGTCAATGTCGATTACCACCAAGAAGAGCTTGTCAACATTGTGGACACGGAGTTTCAAACCCAGAACAAGGTAACAATAACATCAGTGTTACTTCCCGAACAGTTTCCCAACAGGGAAACGAGTAAGAACCAACTTCGAGGGGCAGAAGCTGGTTTCTGGTATCGATGGCCCCAGAAACACCATCCAGGTCTCTCAAACTAAGCGAGACAATAGAAGCCTGACTGTCGAGGCAACTTTAAATGGCAACAAACGTGTGGTCACCATCGACACCGGTGCCACAGCCTCCATTGTGCGTCAAGACCTAGTTCACCTGAATTGGCTACACAACACCAATAGTTACCGTCTAAGAACTGCCACAGGAGAAGTAGCTAGGGTTTATGGTGAAGTCCGACTTAGAATTCGAATTGCAGATCTAGAATTCTCACACAAATTTTTGGTGGCAGATATATGTGACGAATGCATCATAGGCATGGACTTCATGAAAGAACATCGAGTAATTTTGGATATTGGCAACCAGGTACTCAAATACCAGAATACAGAGATTCCAATGATCTATGGGCACCAAGGCACAACAACTCTAAGGACTGTCATCAAAGAAGACGTAATTATTCCTACTTCTTCTGAGGTATTCGTTTGGACAAAAGTAGAAGGAGAGTGTGGACGCCATCGATACCTAATGGTGGAACCAGGCCCAGATTATTCTTCCCAAAACATCATCATTGGGAAGACACTTGTGGCTCCGAAGAACAATATGGTCCCCGTACGGATACTCAACACCAAACCGTACGATGTGAAGTTAGCAAAAGGAGAAATTATCGGTAAGTGCGAATCTGTCGCAGCCATAACACGAATTGACGCTGAAACACCGAGAACGACATTAAACCCTCAGGAACTCAATAGCATCAAGGCAAAGATACTTAATTCATCTAACCTAGACCAACATCAGGTTAAAACGGCAGAAAGCCTTCTGAACGAGTATGCTGACATTTTCGCTTCACCAAACGGAAAATATGGAAGGACACAAATGGTGCAGCATCGAATAAATACAGGAGATGCAAGACCCATTCGTCAGCCCGCAAGACGTCTGCCACTGGCCAAACAAGGTGAAGCTGAGGAAATGATTACCACCATGAAGAAGGATGGTTTGATTGAGAACTCCAAGAGTCCTTGGGCGTCACCAGTGGTCCTAGTCAAAAAGAAAGACGGAAGTACACGGTTTTGTGTTGACTACCGAAGGTTGAATGACGTAACCAAGAAAGACAGCTACCCCCTGCCAAGAATTAGTGACACCTTAGATGCGATGGAAGGAGCACACTGGTTTTCAACACTGGACTTGAAAAGTGGATATTGGCAAGTTGAAATTCACCCTGAAGATCGAGAAAAGACAGCGTTCTCCACAGGTAATGGGCTGTGGCAGTTCAACGTGATGCCGTTTGGTCTTTGCAACGCTCCGGCAACATTTGAGCGTTTGATGGAGTGCGTCCTTCAAGGCCTGACGTGGAAAACTTGCCTTGTCTACTTGGATGATGTTATCGTTTATGGAAAAACATACGACCAACACTGTAAGAACCTAAAGGGTGTGTTCCAGAGACTTCGAGAGGCTAACCTTAAACTGAACCCAGAAAAATGTGCACTGTTCCAGACTGAAGTAAAGTATTTGGGACATATCATCTCGTCCCAAGGAGTCAAGACTGATCCTGAAAAAGTTGACACCGTCAAAAATTGGCCAACACCACAGGACAAACATCAACTACGAAGTTTTCTTGGTCTTGCTACTTATTACAGACGTTTTGTTAACAACTTTGCCGGAATTGCGAAGAGTTTGCATCAGCTTACGGAAAAGAACAAGCAGTTTAGATGGTCAGGTGAGTGTGAAAAAGCCTTCCAAGAACTGAAATACCGTCTATGCAATGCTCCGGTGCTGATCTATCCGACTCCAGGCAAGCCTTTTATCATCGATGCTGATGCAAGCAACGTGGGAGTCGGCGCTGTTCTGTCACAAGTGCACAATGGCGAAGAAAAGGTTGTCGCCTATTTCAGCAAAGTACTGTCAAAGACCGAAAGGAACTACTGTGTGACCAGAAGAGAACTCTTGGCACTCATCTTGGCAACGAAACACTTCCATAAATACATTTATGGACAGAAGTTTCTTCTACGAACTGATCATGGTGCTCTTAACTGGTTGTTGAACTTCAAGAACCCAGAAGGACAAGTCGCAAGGTGGATAGAAAGATTGCAGACTTACGATTACGAAATTCAACACCGAAGGGGAAAGCTGCACTCAAATGCCGACGCACTATCCCGAAGACCTTGTAAAATAGATTGCAAGCATTGCAGACGACAAGAAGAAAAGGAATCCATCAACATTCTGCGAATAAGAGCTGACCCCATTTGTGGATGGAGCAATGAAGAAATACGATCTGCTCAACAAGAAGACCCCGACATTGAACCTCTTCTCGCATGGAAGGAACATGAAGAAAAACCCGCATGGAATGACATTTCCGATAGAAGTCCAATTTTAAAGGCCTATTGGGCACAATGGGACTCACTTCATGTGCAAGAAGGTGTTCTTCGGCGAAAATGGGAGTCCGCTGATGGTAAATCCTATGTAATGCAGCTTGTGTTACCTCAATCGAAAATCAAAGAGGTTCTTCGAGAGATGCATGATGGACCTTCAGGAGGCCATTTGGGAGTCAATAAGACTTTAGAAAAAGTGAGACAACGATTCTACTGGTTGCATGCAAGAGACGACGTTGAAAAGTGGTGCCGAAATTGTGACGTTTGTGCTGCAACCAAAGGACCTGGTAGAAAACTGCAAGGAAAAATGATGCAATATAATGTCGGCTCACCGTTTGAAAGGATTGCTGTTGATGTAGCTGGCCCATTTCCGGAAACGAATGATGGAAACAAATACATTCTGGTGGTAATGGATTACTTCAGCAAATGGCCTGAGGCATACGCTATCCCGAACCAAGAAGCCAAGACCGTGGCCGACCAGATTGTGTCTAACTGGGTAAGCCGGTTCGGTGTGCCTATGGAGCTCCATTCTGACCAAGGAAGGAACTTTGAGTCGAACATATTCCAAGAGGTGTGCGCGTTCCTTGGCATTAAGAAAACGAGAACCACACCACTTCATCCCCAATCTGATGGAATGGTCGAGAGATTCAACAGGACCTTAAAAGAGCACCTCACTAAGGTCGTAGGCGACTACCAAAGAAACTGGGATAGGCACATACCACTATTTTTGATGGCCTATCGAAGTGCAGTACATAGCTCAACAGGACAAACACCATCCGAAATCCTGTTCGGAAGAAGCATACGGCTGCCTAGTGAGATAAAGTTTGGACACCCACCACAAGAGTCTCAGGAAACAGGGAATTACGTGAGTGACCTAAAAGAGAGGCTAATCGACATCCACGAAAGGACCAGGACTAGAATAAGCACTTACAGCGATCGAATGAAGACAAGGTACGACACAAGAGCAAACACGACAGGATTCCAAGTAGGAGATCGTGTATGGCTATATAATCCACATCGTCAAAAGGGATTATCGCCGAAGCTTCAACAAAACTGGGAAGGCCCTTATACTGTCGTCACGAAAATCAATGATGTCGTTTACCGAATTCAAAGAGGGTTAAGAGGAAAGCTAAAAGTTGTGCATAGCGATCGACTGCACCGATACAGTGCCGGAGCTGGTGATAGAGTTGTTCGGGACGAACAATCTTAAGAAGGGGGCAATGTTGCGAACAGAGCTTTATACTCCTACAGCGCCATCTGTTGGGAATTACATATCTGCCTTATGAAGGAACAAAAAAAAAAGCTCTTTTCCAGCAGTTCGCATCTAAATTTCCCCTCATTCCAAACTACTAGAACATTCTATCTCCATTCCAAGCAAATAGAATATTCTAGACAAGAACCTTCGAGAACAACTGGTTTGAGTATAAAAGGGAGTGTTCGCGGTGAGCACAGGACAGTTTATTTTCGATTATGAAAGTGTGCAAAGCTGAACTTTTGGATTGTGGAAAGTGTAATTAAAAAGTGGATTTAAGTTGGAATAAAAGTATTAGAGTTGATTATAAATTAAGATTTATTGTTTTGATTCGAAAAGTGTAAATAAAGAAGAATTCTAAAAGGAGTAATAAGTTTTATTTAACGAACCTAGTTAAAATATTACAATATATAAACAATAATTTTGCTATGTATAATTTATTTTAGTTTGCAAATTTAAAAATAACATAATGAACATTTTTGTTTTGTTTAATGTTTAAATAACTACATAAAATAAATTATTAATAAATACATTCTAAACTAGTGAACTTTATTTAGAATTAAAAACCATCCGAGTCTTCACTATCTGTGTTATTTTGAATTCGCGATTGTGAATTCGAATTTTCTGGAATCATTGTGTATTCTTGTATCTCTTTGTCATCTTCTTTCGATAGTTTCGAATTTGTGTTCCTATATTGTGATAAAATAGGATCAGATCTAAGCAGCAATACAGTCATTAAGTCTTCGTTTGCGAACTTTCGGGATGATTTTCTAGTGTGAGCTAGGCGGTGCTTTCGGAATTCTTTATGACTTGCTTCTAGGGCTTCTTCCGAAAGTTGACCAATGGGTATATCACAAAATGAAATTATATCCGGGCCATGAATTAAAAGCTTATGAACACTGATTGGCATATAATACCAACTATAAAGTTGAAGATAGAGATCTCTAGTTTCATCGAGCAATGCAGAAATTTTTGTACGTCAATACTAAGCCCAGAAGCCAAAACTCTTAAAATAATGGAGAACTTTTTTATAAGGCGTTCATCAACTCCAGTGATTTGTGCAGTAGTCTCTGAATCTTCAAAAAAACGTCTTGCAGTATTTCCATCATTTGTTGATCCGAATCCTGGCTTAGGCTTGTCAACGATAAGACCCATTCTAGTTTTAAATGATTCTTGAATATCTTTTTTTCTTTGAGCAAATACAATTTTATTTTCTGAGTCGCGAACTTGCCAGGTTTTGAAAGGAAGCCTGTAAGAAATGTGCAACAAACATTCAAAGCATCTTATCCAAGAGTGTAGGGTGGATATACCAAAACGAATTTTCTTCTTTTGTGGGCTTCTGGTTTTTTTTACCGTATTCATCTCTTTAGGAGATGCACCGCAAATATAGCATTTTGCTGAAGAATTTGTATTTGATAATACATTGCAAACACTCCCATCAATCATTGTAAACAACATTTTAAATGAAATGTTTACATTGAAACCGTTTTTGTTTAAACAGAGATTAGTAAGCTGACCTATAATGATTAAGTTTAAATAAATAGATTCAATATCATTTTTAATCTATTAAAGTTCATTGAAAAATTGGAATTTTAACTCTTATTTTAAACATTTACTTTAAACTTACTTGAATGATGTTGACATTAACTTTAGGTATTTTGTTTACAAAATTATATACATATTTTAAATGTGAGAATAATGCCAATTTTTTTCAGAACTTAAAGTTTTTAAAATTTAAATAAAACTGACCTATAAGTTCAATCATTTTAGACTCCTCATCTTGAACTAGCTTTTTACATTCTTTCATAAACAAAAATTTTATTGGTCTACAATAGGAAGTCGAAGAAGAACGGGGATTCTTCCATAGCTCAATACCAGTATTGTCCTCGACCAATTTTAAAGGGCAGAACGCTGTTAGAAAAAGAAATTCGTCTGTCCTTTGTGAATCAGTAAAGACTTGTTTGTACTGACTATGCCCAGAACTTCCGTCGAAGCCCCACTTGCAGATTAACGTGGCAGTTGTTTCATGCTGTATTTGGGAAATGTCTGCTATTCTTTCTCCAGTTTTATTTAAAAGCTCTTGGAGGTCAACAGATGCAGTCGTTTCTGTTGCCTCCCTCTTGTTGGGAAGCATCTGTTTTTTTTTAACTTTTTCAGCTTGTATAAGCTGGGAAAACAATCTTTGTGCAACGCATTAACAACTGACCGTAGCACTTTATACTTATTTTCTGAAAGATCTAGGTCTAAATACAATGCTAAGGCTTCTTGCGGAGTTAAACCCATTTTTTTTTCCAGCAGAATTGACTCCCTCGCCAGAAAATCTTCCGGACAGTTCCGCTGCGAACTGAAGCTCTTCAGTAGATTTTGAAACTAAAATATCCTCTACTCTACGTTTTTTTGTTTTGTGAGATGCCACTTCAAATGGTTTTTTTCGGTCTTCCGCGACTACTTCCAGGTAGATCGGTAGAAACCACACTGGCGACAGTATTTAAAATACCCGAAGAAAGAGTAAAGTCACTTTTTAACCACACTTTATGTCGATTGAAAAGTAAAGCACGGATTCGTGAGCATTGTTTCCAATACCTTTCCATATTTAAGTCAAAAAAATTGACTTTTTGGGTCAAATCACTTTTATTTGAACTGGAACAGTTGGTAATATTTAATTTATTTAATATAAAGGTTGTAACAACTTCAATTCTAGAGCTTTTAGGAAGAGAAATCCATATCTCAAAAATTTCATCATTTTTTAAGGTTTGACCTTGTCCTACCAAAAGTTAAATATTTTGAAGATTAGCAAAAATTAGCAATGAAAGTTTTTTGTTTCATAAAGTACAATAGTAGGGCAATACAATGACATAAAATATTTCGATATGTTTTGATATGTTTTTTTTAAAACTCAACTTAAATGAATTTTTCATGCCTCAAAACAGGGCTCTTTTTGATTAATTAATTTTAACATTAATTTCAGTAAAAAATAAAATATAAAATACTCATACCAGCTCTAAAGGTATGCATAATTATTATTCATAATAAAAAAAAATTGATAAAAGCCGTAATTTTTTTACACGAGATCGATTATGACACAACAAAATCGTATTATAAATTCCAACTGAAGCTAAAATTACCTTGACTGCTGATATTAAAGCCGCTAATCCACCAAACAAACAAGAACAAACGATTTAAAATAACAAATAACAGTTATTTAACATGTTCTCGTTGGACTCCAAAGCATTGTAGCTTTAAATTTCATATTTACTTTTTTTATTTTTGTCCACCCGTCAACGCACTGTGCAACGGCTCTAACGATTTTAACCAAAATTTTTATGCAGGATTCTCCTTAAGTTTAAAATAATATTGTATATAAAAATATTCGAAAAAATATTTGTGGTTTTTTTGAAAAAAATTTTTTTTTTTGAAAAATCAATATATTCAAAACCTATGAACGATTATTGCGGCATGACGGGATCAGGGAATGGAAAGCTGCCTTGTCTCAACTAAAGAACTTTCATGGATCGGGTGTCGGGTAAGTAAGTGAGTATGTATTTCTTAAAATAGCATCGTTTATAATTTTGCTTCAATCAATTTCATTACGAATCCATGGTCCTAGCTAGGTAAAAAAAATGTTTTCTAGTGAAAATTCTAACTAAGTTTTAAATGTTTAAAGGTGCTTTCCCGTAATTGGTACGGGCATCCAATTTATCAACAATAAAACTCATAAATATTTCACCGCTGCGAAAATACATGTACCCAATCGGTTTCTGGTTCCTTCGGGTATTGAGGATTGAGGACAAAATTTCTCGGAAATCCAATGATTTATTTGCCTTAACGATAAATAGTTTTCGAAATGAACCACTGAGCTGCATCGATCTGCGTTGCACACAAAGTTTTCAATTACAGCAAACATTTTCTAAACTTCTGGCCACTGAACAGGAAAACTTGAAAATAGGCACACTCAATTCCCTAACTTTTAGCGCCACACCGCACCGCACCAGAGAGTTGCCGCGTGAGCATAGAATATGACCTCCAATTACTTAGTTGCAGTCTGATGTTGATGTAGTATAATAATAAATTAATTCTAACCGGGAATTAAAAAAAAAAAAAAACTTTTAACTACGAATGCCATAATCAAAACTAGGGGTTGAAAACAGAACAAAATATTATTTTGTTCCGTTTATACATATGAGCATCCGTCACGATAAACATAGCTATGGATGCGACGCATTAGGGAAAAACTATGCTGTGCTGCTAGCTTTTAGGAATCCATTTGGGACGACGACGATGAGAAGTACGCTACATATAAAAATGTAGTTGGAACTCCTGACGTGGATCGTGATACATACTGACGTATGCGAAATCGGTTGGCGAGGGTTGTAATTATAATGTCAGAGTATGTAGTGTATGATAGTGAACGCGACAGTTGATACAATTTTGCAAGGTTGTGCAAACTTGCACTTAATTATGTTTTGTTGACTTTAGGTATGAGGACTACTGAACCAAGGAAAAACTTAATAGAGTTAGCGAAGCTTTACACTGTGTGCATTTGATGGAAAGCAAACTTTATTTTAATCTGAAAATGAATCAATTTCACAAGTCCCGTTTAACGGATTTATATTCGATTAAATTCATACAAAAGTTTTAAAATATACCTGGGTCGTATTGAAACTATCTAAAAGTGTAAAATATGGATGTTGATTTTTCGAATTATATTTTCAAATGGTTAAGTTTCTCGCACTTTTACTATCTCTTCTCCAAGGCGTAAAGTCCTCTGTAAAATGCTCATACCAAATTAATTTTATTTTGGGAGTATATAAGCTATGAATGTGTGCCAAGGTATAAGTAAGCGACAAGAAAGAAAGTATAGTTAATAGATTTAGATTAGATTAGAAAAGATTCATTTGAATTATATATAACAATTTTACCTAATAATAAAGGATAAAAAAAAATCTTAATAATGTAATAATACAATATTTTGAAATAACGTATTTTTGTTGTCAGATTGGCGTTTTGAATTCTTAATTAATTAAACTAAAACTAACATCAGCAACTACTTATTTTAAGCTATATATACATACATATATACATGTAGATATTTTCACTTTATATTTCAATTTATTTACAAATTTGAAATGATATTTAAAATGCAATACTATGCTATAAGATGTTTCAATAATTTAGTTAAATTTAATATCACACATTTTACATCAGTTCTTAAATATGGTTTTAATGATCATTTTTCATAGTTTTCAGCAAATTCATTTATTAATAAAGATCTATACCTAAGACAGTTAGTTAAAAAGTTGTATAGGGAAGAGAAATTGTTACCATTTAATTCGTTATAAAGTTCCTCAATGCACAGTGACTCTTTACTAAAACAAGCGAGTCTTGATTTATTAAACATTGGGCATCTACCAATTAGGTGATAATTATTCTCCACTTTATCCAGATTGCATATTGAATACCAACTGTATCTTTTTTGAATGTTCTAGCATTAATATTTAATAAACCACCTCTAGCTTTAAAAATTAAGCTCACCAGGTGAGGAGAGTTTTCATCAATAAAGTAAGCAATATTATAGTTCAAATGAGGATAAACATCATGAAACTGAGAGCCCTTAGCATCTGCAATGTGATAGTCATATTCTTTAACTTCTAGTGCCATCAACATACTTTTATGAACACTCCTGAAAAATGTGTTAGACAGGTCAATTTTAATATTAAACATTTGACTAAATTAAGCCAATCTAAAACTTTGTATGGACGATTGATTCATGCGCTAGTATTCGCGGTAATTTACTTCTGGGATATTCAATTCAAGTATCTTATAAATGTAGTCGAAGTCAATAGAAAGCGTTCGGAGAAACTGAGTTTTTAAACCAGTTTCCAAGTGTAACATGTAGTTGGAGGTGTTGCTGGGTAGGTTTAACATACTGTTGCGAACAGAGCTTTATACTCCTACAGCACCATCTGTTGGGAATTACATATCTGCTTTATGAAGGAACAAAACCAAAAAGCTCTTTTCCAGCAGTTCGCATCTAAATTTCTCCTTATTCCAAACTACTAGAACATTCTATCTCCATATAAATTTCCCCTCGTTCCAAGCAAATAGAATATTCTAGACAAGAACCTTCGAGAACAACTGGTTTGAGTATAAAAGGGAGTGTTCGCGGTGAGCACAAGACAGTTTATTTTCGATTATGAAAGTGTGCAAAGCTGAACTATTGGATTGTTGAAAGTGTAATTAAAGAAGTGGATTTAAGTTGGAATAAAAGTATTAGAGTTGATTATAAATTGAGATTTATTGTTTTGATTTGAAAAGTGTAAATAAAGAAGAAATTCTAAAAGGAGTAATAAGTTTTATTTAAAGAACCTTGGAAAAATATTACATTGGTGTCAGAAGTGGGATAAAACTTATTGTGCAGTGAAGTGTGCGAAAAAAAAAAAAAAAATAATAAAAATGAGCAAGTTACTAAAAGAGCTCAACTGTAATGAGCTGAAAAGTGAATTAGGCAAGCGCGAACTTTCTAGAGCAGGATCGAAAATGAGCTTGTTCTGCGTTTGGCCGAATATTTGAAACAACAAAATGAAGACCCGGACATTTTCGTCTTTGAAGCTGACGCTGAGGAAACAGACGTAAGTAAAAATGTAGATGTTTCAAATATGTTTAGTCTTCTGCTTGAGCGTCTCGAAGAGCAACGAAATGAACAAAAGAAAGAACAAGAAAATGTACAAAAGAATATTCTCGAACGCCTTGAGAAACAGCATAGCGAACAAAAAGACCTTCTCGAAGAGCAGAGAAACATGCTAGAAGGCAAGCTTGTTAACATCGAGAATAATGTATCTGCACTTGATGAACGTGTTTTATTGCTGGAGGATAAAGTCGACAACAAAATGGAGACGTTTTCAAAAGAGTTAGATGAACGTGTTTCATTGCTAGGGAATCAAGTCGACAAGAAAATGGAGACGTTTTCAAAAGAGTTAGACCGTGTTCGAAACATAAAGATTCGGGAAAGTTCTGGGGAAGCTTTGAGAAAAAAAGAGATGCAACCTCCAACCTTTGATGGACAAACTTCTTGGTCTATATACAAGAAGCAATTCGAGGCAGCTTCCACAACAAATGGCTGGGATGAGGCTGACAAGTATATAGCCTTAACTCTTGCTCTTAGAGGAGCAGCTGCTGAGTTGTTGCAAACCATACCAGCAGATAAGAGCGGCGACTTCAATTCCTTGGTTTTGGCTATAGACAAACGCTTTGGTAACAGCCACATGAAAGAAGTCTTCAAAGTGCAACTCAATTCCAGGGTTCAGAAGAGGGGCGAAACTCTACAACAACTGCAAGCGGACATTGAAAGGCTTGTTCATCTTGCATATCCAGATGTTGGAGAGGAAATTTGTAACCAGTTCGCAGTTGAGGCATTTGTTCGCGCCATTTCTGACATACATCTTCAAAGGGCCGTACGAACTGCTGGAAAACGAACGCTTTCGGAAACATTAGCATTTGCCTTGACAATGGAAGCAGCTGAGCAAGCTTCTCACGGAGTACATCGACTTAGAGAAGCCGTCGTCGAAGAATGCTCATGTCAAAGAACTGATGTCCAAAGGAACCAACGAAACGGACTTGCAAAGTGCTGGAATTGTAATAAGACTGGACATTTACAGCGTCAATGTCAGTTACCACCAAGAAGAGCTTGTCAACATTGTGGACACGGAGTTTCGAACTCAGAACAAGGTAACCATAACACCAGTGTTACTTCCCGAACAGTTTCCCAACAGGGAAACGAGTAAGAACCAACTTCGAGGGGCAGAAGCTGGTTTCTGGTATCGATGGCCCCAGAAACACCATCCAGGTCTCCCAAACTAAGCGAGACAATAGAAGTCTGACTGTCGAGGCAACATTAAATGACAACAAACGTGTGGTCACCATCGACACCGGTGCCACAGCCTCCATTGTGCGTCAAGACCTAGTTCACATGAATTGGCTACACAACACCAATAGTTACCGTCTAAGAACTGCCACAGGAGAAGCAGCTAGGGTTTATGGTGAAGTCCGACTTAGAATTCGAATTGCAGATCTAGAATTCTCACACAAATTTTTGGTGGCAGATATATGTGACGAATGCATCATAGGCATGGACTTCATGAAAGAACATCGAGTAATTTTGGATATTGGCAAACAAGTACTCAAATACCAGAATACAGAGATTCCAATGAACTATGGGCACGAAGGAACAACAACTCTAAGGACTGTCATCAAAGAAGACGTGATTATTTCAACTTCTTCTGAGGTATTCGTTTGGACGAAATTAGAAGGTGAGTGTGGACGCCATCGATACCTAATGGTGGAACCAGGCCCAGATTGTTCTTCCCAAAACGTCATCATTGGGAAGACACTTGTGGCTCCAAAGAACAATATGGTCCCCGTACGGATACTCAACACCAAACCGTACGATGTAAAGTTAGCAAAAGGAGAAGTTATCGGTAAGTGCGAAAATGTCGCAGCCATAACACGAATTGACGCTGAAACACCGAGAGTGACATTAAATACTGAGGAGCTCAATAGCATCAAGGCAAAGATACTCAATTCATCTAACCTAGACCAACATCAGGTTAAAATGGCAGAAAGCCTTCTGAACGAGTATGCTGACATTTTCGCTTCACCAAACGGAAAATATGGAAGGACACAAATGGTGCAGCATCGAATAAATACAGGAGATGCAAGACCCATTCGTCAGCCCGCAAGACGTCTGCCACTGGCCAAACAAGGTGAAGCTGAGGAAATGATTACCACCATGAAGAAGGATGGTTTGATTGAGAACTCCAAGAGTCCTTGGGCGTCACCAGTGGTCCTAGTCAAAAAGAAAGACGGAAGTACACGGTTTTGTGTTGACTACCGAAGGTTGAATGACGTAACCAAGAAAGACAGCTACCCCCTGCCAAGAATTAGTGACACCTTAGATGCGATGGAAGGAGCACACTGGTTTTCAACACTGGACTTGAAAAGTGGATATTGGCAAGTTGAAATTCACCCTGAAGATCGAGAAAAGACAGCGTTCTCCACAGGTAATGGGCTGTGGCAGTTCAACGTGATGCCGTTTGGTCTTTGCAACGCTCCGGCAACATTTGAGCGTTTGATGGAGTGCGTCCTTCAAGGCCTGACGTGGAAAACTTGCCTTGTCTACTTGGATGATGTTATCGTTTATGGAAAAACATACGACCAACACTGTAAGAACCTAAAGGGTGTGTTCCAGAGACTTCGAGAGGCTAACCTTAAACTGAACCCAGAAAAATGTGCACTGTTCCAGACTGAAGTAAAGTATTTGGGACATATCATCTCGTCCCAAGGAGTCAAGACTGATCCTGAAAAAGTTGACACCGTCAAAAATTGGCCAACACCACAGGACAAACATCAACTACGAAGTTTTCTTGGTCTTGCTACTTATTACAGACGTTTTGTTAACAACTTTGCCGGAATTGCGAAGAGTTTGCATCAGCTTACGGAAAAGAACAAGCAGTTTAGATGGTCAGGTGAGTGTGAAAAAGCCTTCCAAGAACTGAAATACCGTCTATGCAATGCTCCGGTGCTGATCTATCCGACTCCAGGCAAGCCTTTTATCATCGATGCTGATGCAAGCAACGTGGGAGTCGGCGCTGTTCTGTCACAAGTGCACAATGGCGAAGAAAAGGTTGTCGCCTATTTCAGCAAAGTACTGTCAAAGACCGAAAGGAACTACTGTGTGACCAGAAGAGAACTCTTGGCACTCATCTTGGCAACGAAACACTTCCATAAATACATTTATGGACAGAAGTTTCTTCTACGAACTGATCATGGTGCTCTTAACTGGTTGTTGAACTTCAAGAACCCAGAAGGACAAGTCGCAAGGTGGATAGAAAGATTGCAGACTTACGATTACGAAATTCAACACCGAAGGGGAAAGCTGCACTCAAATGCCGACGCACTATCCCGAAGACCTTGTAAAATAGATTGCAAGCATTGCAGACGACAAGAAGAAAAGGAATCCATCAACATTCTGCGAATAAGAGCTGACCCCATTTGTGGATGGAGCAATGAAGAAATACGATCTGCTCAACAAGAAGACCCCGACATTGAACCTCTTCTCGCATGGAAGGAACATGAAGAAAAACCCGCATGGAATGACATTTCCGATAGGAGTCCAATTTTAAAAGCCTATTGGGCACAATGGGACTCACTTCATGTGCAAGAAGGCGTTCTTAGGCGAAAATGGGAGTCCGCTGATGGTAAATCCTATGTGATGCAGCTTGTGTTACCTCAATCAAAAATTAAAGAGGTTCTTCGAGAAATGCATGATGGACCTTCAGGAGGCCATTTGGGAGTCAACAAGACGTTAGAAAAAGTGAGACAACGATTCTACTGGTTGCATGCAAGAGACGACATTGAAAAGTGGTGCCGAAATTGTGACGCTTGTGCTGCAACCAAAGGCCCTGGTAGAAAACTACAAGGAAAAATGATGCAATATAATGTTGGCTCACCGTTTGAAAGGATTGCTGTTGATGTGGCTGGCCCATTTCCGGAAACGAATGATGGAAACAAATACATTCTGGTGGTAATGGATTACTTTAGCAAATGGCCTGAGGCGTACGCTATCCCGAACCAAGAAGCCAAGACCGTGGCCGACCAGATTGTGTCTAACTGGGTAAGCAGGTTCGGTGTGCCTATGGAGCTCCATTCTGACCAAGGAAGGAACTTTGAGTCGAACATATTCCAAGAGGTGTGCGCGTTCCTTGGCATTAAGAAAACGAGAACCACACCACTTCACCCGCAATCTGATGGAATGGTCGAGAGATTCAACAGGACCTTAAAAGAGCACCTCACTAAGGTCGTAGGCGACAACCAAAGAAACTGGGATAGGCACATACCACTATTTTTGATGGCCTATCGAAGTGCAGTACATAGCTCAACAGGACAAACACCATCTGAAATCCTGTTCGGAAGAAGCATACGGCTGCCTAGTGAGATAAGGTTTGGACATCCATCACAAGAGTCTAAGGAAACAAGGGATTACGTGAGTGACCTACAAGAGAGGCTAATCGACATCCACGAAAGGACCAGGACTAGAATGAGCGCTTACAGCGATCGAATGAAGACAAGGTACGACACAAGAGCAAACACGACAGGATTCCAAGTAGGAGATCGCGTATGGCTGTATAATCCACATCGTCAAAAGGGATTGTCGCCGAAGCTTCAACAAAACTGGGAAGGCCCTTATACTGTCGTCACGAAAATCAATGATGTCGTTTACCGAATTCAAAGAGGGTTAAGAGGAAAGCTAAAAGTTGTGCATAGCGATCGACTGCACCGATACAGTGCCGAAGCTGGTGATAGAGTTGTTCGGGACGAACAATCTTAAGAAGGGGGCAATGTTGCGAACAGAGCTTTATACTCCTACAGCACCATCTGTTGGGAATTACATATCTGCTTTATGAAGGAACAAAACCAAAAAGCTCTTTTCCAGCAGTTCGCATCTAAATTTCTCCTTATTCCAAACTACTAGAACATTCTATCTCCATATAAATTTCCCCTCGTTCCAAGCAAATAGAATATTCTAGACAAGAACCTTCGAGAACAACTGGTTTGAGTATAAAAGGGAGTGTTCGCGGTGGGCACAAGACAGTTTATTTTCGATTATGAAAGTGTGCAAAGCTGAACTATTGGATTGTGGAAAGTGTAATTAAAGAAGTGGATTTAAGTTGGAATAAAAGTATTAGAGTTGATTATAAATTGAGATTTATTGTTTTGATTTGAAAAGTGTAAATAAAGAAGAAATTCTAAAAGGAGTAATAAGTTTTATTTAAAGAACCTTGGAAAAATATTACAATACGTTTGATGTAGAATCTGAACAGTTTTTCTACTTAATCAAATTTTTTTGATCCCCAAACTTGTGCACCGTATATTATAATGGATCTGACTGCGGCGTCGAAAATTTTGAGCTTATTCGAGAAACTTTTATTTGTGTGATCAATATATTTCGACCACGTTGAGATGATCGTACTTTTAGACATTGTGAGCTTTAAGTTTAAGTGTTTATTGAAAGATAGGTTATAAAGGTTATAATTGAGGGTTACCCTCTTTACTTGTAATCATTTACGTTTTCAATCCGGTCAGAACCATAATTCGATTTGAGATTGCTAGAAATGCTAGTGGTTTTGGAAAGCACAGGGGAGCAAAGAAGCATAAGACCAGTCAATGAAGATCCAGTCCCACTAACTATCCAGTACTGAAGAAGTTAAAAAAGCAATCCGCAAGCTTAAAAACAACAAATCCGAAGGCTCGGATGGCCTAATCGGCACGTACCAGTGTAGCTTCAGGCCAGGCAGATCAACGAAAGACTAAATCTTCACATTGAGGCAAATCCTGGAAAAGACCAACGAATTTCAAGTTGAGACCCAATATCTTTTCATCGACTTCAGAACCGTATATGAGAGCATAAATCGCCAAGATCTTATATTGGCGATGTCAGAACTCGGGATCCCGAAAAAACTGATCCAGTTATGCCGCATGACGTTACAAAATATGCGGTGCAATGTGCAAATGGGTAGCAGCTCGTCCGAGCTATTCCCGACATGTACAGGGTTCAGACAAAGAGATGCGCTATCATGTGATTTCTCCAACCTAGTTCTGGAGCAGATAGTGCGCAAGAGTGGTATGAGGACAAAACAAAGCCTCAGCTGTCCATCGCCTAGGACAAAACGTCACTGTTGATAGCAGTAATTTCGAGGTAGTCAAGGAGTTCACCTTCCCCGGAACAAATATCAAATTACCCTAGCGAAATGCTTCTACTTCGGTTTGGCCAAACAAATGGGTTCAAAACTCCTTTCTCGAAAGACTAAGTGCACGCTATACAAAACCCTAATTTTACCAGTCCTATTCTACGGCGCCGAGTGCTGGACGATAAGTAAAAAAGAGGAATTGATACTGGGCACTTTCTAGAGAAAAATTCTTCGGCGGATATTTGGTCCTATATGCGAAGAAGGCAAAAGGAGGAGAAGATTCAATCGTGAATTATACGAGCTGTACAAAGATGTGGATGTAGTCCAAAGAGCCAAAACACGTCGACTACACTGGCTCGGTCACATCGAGCGAAAGTACAACAACGCTCCAGCTAAGAAAATCTTCGAATCCCAGCCCTCAGTTTCGAGATGACGAGGAAGACCGAACCTCCGCTACAGTCGCGATGACTGGAGGGAGCTCGTGAGGGATCGGATAAGTAAGTAAGTAAGAAATTCTAGTACCCGTTCTGAACACCAGGATTTTGGACTTGGTCAAATATATTTTTAAACCCCATAACGTGCAGTAGCTGAATAAACAGTCTATCATTCAGAGATGATGACGAGGTCATCGGCATATTCACATTGTGTGTGTGATAACGTGATAAGTATAGTTAATATACTATTACAAATATAGGTACTTATGGAAAAATACCACTTCTTCTCCCCAAACAAAATCCCTCTCACTAATTACTTCCCCAAAATATTTATTTAACTATTTGGGGGCTTAGTTTTGAAATAGCCCGCTTGCTTATAATATCAGTGTTGTTATTCTGCATTCACAAACACAATGAGCACAAAAGCAATAATTGAAAGTAAAAAAGCGACGGTCGAAATTAGTGTTATCAAAAAAAAGAAGAAAAGAAATCGAATTCTCAAAGTGTCAAATATATGCGGTAGAACGAGGAAACTTCAATAAAAGAAATGTTGGAATTTATTCTAGGAAGAATTGAGAAACAAAATTTAAAAATCAAACATCTAAGAGAAGTCACTGTTAACAAACAATGATGGACAGAACACTTAGAATCGCAACATGGAATGCAATCCGTCTTACAACATGTAACTATACAAATTAAACATCCGAAACGCACGTTACAATAGAACAAAGACTTGATAATAAATTACCAAACTATGCACACAAACACGCTCCGCATCCAGCTCCCATATCGAGAGGACGATGGGCAATACTCACAAGAAATTCCTTTAAGCACTATGAAAAACCAAAGTTCACAATACGAAAACATGCAAGTAACTACAAAAAGAAAACGACTGTTCCAAGGAGTCCTCAAATACAACTGCGAATTGTCTGCATACTGGCCATAATACCAGACTTTATGAAATTTCGTAGCTAAAGGTATCAAACGAAATCATATATGGAAGTTTCGAAGGTAATTTCGATTTATCGTCAGAAAATACGCCAGTAATTTTGTCACTGTGTGAGGTAGAAATAATACAAAAAAGTAATATTATCTAGATCATGAATAAGAGAACAAACAGAATGGAGATGTATGTAAGTTTGAAAGTGTTTTAATTTTTTAATTTTGGTGGAGACAATACCCCCTTTAATTCGGCTTAATACGAACAAATTCTAAATCTAACTTATAAAGTTTGAGCCATCTAGTGGTTTCTTTTGAAATTTTAGGGTATTTTGACACTGACAGTTGTTTCCCGATCGAAATCTTGAAAAAAGTATCATACCTCCGCGGAACGAAATGAGTCACTTAACGCTTGAAAAACTTTCTAAAGTGAATGCTGTGTAGCCCGAACAGTGCGTTTTTCGAAAGGAAGTTTTGGTCGAAATGAAGCACCCACGGCGGCGCAGCGCCTGTGTACGCAAGTTTGTGTAATAAGTTCGTGAGAATGGAATGCTAGTGAACAACACTCATGTTCCCCTTCGTTGTACGGTGCGCAGGCGCACAGACCAGAATATGGCTGCTGTAGTGAGAGTGTGAGACTCAATTCACGAACATCAACTTGCCGTCAATCTCAACAGGTCAACATTTCACGTACTAGCCCGGGGAGAATTCTGCACAAAGGTCTCGGATTATTAATCCATTTGACTCAGCCATTGAAGGTGCACTTCGTTGTCGCTTCGCAGTTCGGGCGTAAAAGCAGTTTGAATTGGACAACGATTTTCGCCAAAAAATCATCTTTTCTGACGAGGCGCATTTTCATCTCGGCGGCTCCGTTAACAAAAAAAAAAAATTGCTACATCTGGGGCTCGGGAAACTCTCACGTTACTGTCCAGAAGCCAATGCATCCACAGAGAGTGACAGTTTGGTTCGGATTGTGGATTTTTCTTCGAAAATGAGGCTAGGAACAACGTTTCGGTCAACGGTGGGCGTTACAGATCAATGTTAACCGACTTTTTTTTTACTGAAATTGGAGACATGGATTTGAACGATCATTGCTTTATGCAGGATGACACGCCATGCCCCACAGCCCATGCCACAATCGATCTTTTGCGCACCAAATTCCCAAATCGCGTTATCAGCCATCTTGGGGATGTCAATTGGCTGCCTCGGAGCTGCGATTTGACCATTTTGGACTTTTTTTGTGGAGAACCGTGAATGACCGATGTTATGCCAACAATCCAGAAACGATTCAAGCACTTAAGGCCAATATCATCCAAGCAATCCGTGAGCTACAGAGAATTCTTTGGACCATCGTTTCAAAAAGTTTATTTTAAGATTAATCTCATCAATATGTGTGATAAAGTTGAGCCCCCTATCACATAAAACATCAAGGTCGCAAATTTTCTCAGCGGTGGACATGGATTGATATTAGAGAAGCGAGAGACGGGGAGGAGATTGAATGTGTTCTCGTGAAAAAAGTGATTGAATGACATTTGGAAATATTTAGCTCTAAGCAATTTTTCAGGCACTAGATAGATAAACTGCCAAGATAGATGAAAGTGAAAAAGACTAGAATCAAGTGTCGAAAAAAATAGTCTTCAAAATCTTCGTCAGCGTAGAGTGAGATATGGGAATATTTAATGACCATTACAATATCGTTAATAGTACTAAAATCGGTTGAGATAACGTTGACTCTCTTTCCGTTCTCTTAGCCTAAAAGGCTAAAGAACATGCGAATTCAATGAGGTTAATCGTTGTGCACCTTCTTTTGATGAATCCATGTTGTCTGAGAAAATGAGAGACTAACAACAAAAACTTAAAATTCTGTACAAAATCCTTTCAAAGAATTTGGGAATATGTGAAGGTTTAACGATTGGACTATAGTTTGTAACTTTGGGCCTTTATAATGTATTGAAATTAGGGATAAGCCGAAGATTTTCGAGAGGAGAAGAGAGAGTGTGTTTTTTAGAAATATGGCGGGGATACAATCAGTGCGGGAATATAGTCATCATTGCATTCATTTAGCTTATTTTCGATAAGAAATAGGTATAATTTAGAAATGGGTAGAGGGAGAAACCTGGTAATAATTGAAATAATAACAATCAGGTATAAAGGAGTCATCTTTTGCTTAAAAAAAAACTAACAAAAAAAAATCGCGACGGTTTGTGGTCCGTATAAAGTTTCGTTCTTGAAAAGATGGAGAGAGGTAGGGTAACCACCGAATTTTCGTTATAAAGTCTTTAATAAGATTGTTTTGTATTTGAATTAAATAGCATTGATAGAGGGAGTTGTAAAGTGAAGATAAATACTAAGATAATAATAGTAAGCAGTTGGCGATCGAGAACGAAGAAAAATTGTTCAAAACTTCTTCCTCTTGCTTCACAATGATCGTAGACTGTGAACTTACCAAGGTAGGGAAGAAGATGAAGTTTTACGTCGACAGAAGGGTAAACCAGGAGAAAAAGAATTAAATATTTTTCTTTAAAATATGTCTATCGTATTATTTACAGTTAGGTTGTCAAAATTAGAAGAAATTTGGACGATATATTAATTAATATTAGGAGAACCATCACAAAATATTAAGATTAAGAGGGGGATGAAAGTTGTCCACAGAAGTTAGAGAAATAAACAAAATTGGAATGATGACTCAGCCATTATGCGATGATTATACTGAAGAAGAACACTCTGCCAAAAAAAGAACTACAATTTCAATGGCAAACTACGATATTCCCAAGCGATGTGGCATTATTCAACCGCCTTACCAATTAACTAAAAAAAGAATCAGAGAATAACTCCAGTTAGTAAAACATGTATTGACCATATTTTTATTCGGGCTAAAAACCTTGACAGTATCTGTCCAATTGTATACTGGAATGGGAAATAACCAACCATTATCCTAGTAATCTATCGCTTTTGGATATATGTTTTTCGCAATTCTGATCGTACACATGAGCAATTAAGTACAGAAACTTTCCAAGAAATTGATTACTCGGTACTAAATGAGAGATTATTTGTTAAAATTCGGAATGATATTTATAGTTGTAAATACCCTTCAAATGCTTTTTATAAATTTATAAATAAGACAAAAAGGTTGACAGATTAAACCTTGGATCACCAAAGTTGCGATGTGTGATAAAATAAGTTCAAAAAATTGTTACTCTTCTAGGAATAAAAACAACTTTCATATAGCATGTATAAAAAACGCTTTTTTAAAAAAATATTCATAATCTAATAAATAAAAGAAAAGAAACATACTTCAATCAAAAGTTCCATGAAAATAGGTAAAACCCTAGCAGCAATGGAATATTATAAGCAACCTCTTGGGCAAAAGAAATTAAGACGCTTAAAAATTACTAATTTCTCTGAAAGTACAGTCGACTCCCTCTAAGTCGAACTTTCACGGGATATCAAAACTAGTTCGAGTTAGAGGGAGTTTTAGAAAAATTCGAGTTAGAGAGAGTTTTTTATTTAATGATTTATTGAATTAAATAACAAGTAAAATAAATAAATAAACATAAGCTTCTTGCTTTTGTCGCTCATTAATCTATAATTATGTATTAAAAAAATATTTTTTCAACTTAATTATTTAAAAAAAAATTGTAATTTTAGACATCACAGTCATCACAGTCGCCGTGTCATCAGTGATCGCCTTTAATTGCTTAAATAAGCAATTTTGAATTTCTTCTTTCATTTCAAATCCAGATTGCAATTTACCAATTGCATTTTCAATTTAATTTTTGTCTGGTATTTCAAAGTCTATTATTTCAGCTTCATCTTCTTCTTCAGCTCCATTTTCACCGTCATTAGTATCATCAGCATTTAATTCCATAATTGACGTGTTATCAGGTATTTCAGTGACTACGATGCCTTCATCGACTTCAACATAGTCCTTCCAATGTACGCCTTCAACATTATAATGAGCTTCTGTAAGCCTCTCCCAGATTATCTCGATTTTTTGGGTGTCTTCCTTGTTACATCTAAGTAAGTTAAGCGGAATATCATCTTCGTCATCCCACGTCTCAGACTTAAATTCGGCCTTTTTTAAACAATTTTCAATTATTAATGGAGTAGCGTCCCCATGCCTTTAGGATTTCGCGCACACAATCGAGAAGTTATATTTTATATTGCTCTTTTTTGGTTTCCCAAACCCTAAAGATCTTGGTGGGAAGAGTGCGATTATAGTGTACTTTCAAATTTTGTATTATACCCATGTCCATTGGCTGAATTATTGAGGTCATATTGGGGGGAAAAATACTCAAGCTTTATAAACTTTAATTTATCCTTAACTTGTTTTGGGTAAGCTGGACAGTTATGGATAATGAATAACACTTTGCGCTTTGATTTTCCAAATTTAGAATCAAGTTTCAAAAGCCAACTTGTGAAAAAGTCTGATGTCATCCAAGAACGATGGTTTGCTACATAGTCCACCGGCAAAGTTTTAATTTTATTGAAACAACGAGGATTTTTGCTTTTTCCTATAACCAAAAGCTTTAGCTTTTCCGACGACCTCTGAGACCTGTTGTTTTACTGCTTTCAAATAAAGCACAAAATGTTTTGAAGTTGGAATGGAATGGATCCAACCAACAAATGCTTTTTTTATTGCCTTGCAATTTTTTTTCTGAATATCTTTGTAGGAAGAGATTTTTGTGTTTGATAATATTGTAAATTGCGGGTATAGCAGCGCAGCACACTGACATGACGGTGACGGGCGCGGCGCAGGCGATGCAACATAGAGAATCAAAGAGTTCGAATGTGTGCTTTTAATAAGAATTACAAACAATAACGAGTTGGGATTTGAGAAATTTTTTTTTGATTTTTTTTTTCGGCAAAAGAACAAAATTCGACTTAGAGGGAAAGAAAATAGGTCAATAATCAAGAGAATGTGTTCGAGTTAGAGGGAACTTCGACTTAGAGGGAGTTCGACTTAGAGGATAGTTTTTGTATGGAAAATTGAGGGGAATGCAAAAATACGGCTAAAAAGTTCGAGTTAGAGGGAATTTCGACTTAGAGGGAGTTCAACTTAGAGGGAGTCGACTGTATTTCATTAGAAAATGATGTTAAGATCGCAAATAACTTGAGAGTTTTTTTAAGAATATAGTGAAAAGGTCAAATTCCTCTGAATAAATTGTAAGCATTCAACAAGAATCGTTACTTAAAAATGAAAATTTATCGTGTTTTTTCTTTCGCGAGGTAACTAAAGATGAATTATTTCATGCGATACATAATCTGAATTCTGAAATGTTCGTACTTATACTTTAATGAGTGATTCGATCTTTTGTTCAAATGTGGGTGTTTCTCAAGGCTGAGTCATAGGCCCATTGTTCTTCCTTATATACTAAAACTCCATTTTTAAGCTAATCAAAATGGTTACATAATATAGCCTTTTCTGATGATTTGGCTTTAAATTATGATTCACTCTTTTCTGAGGCTCAAAGATTCTTAGCATGCTATAGTTACTATATGCAGTAAACTGAATTAGAAATACATATACAAACTGTGAAACAAAGTATTTGCTATGCACTTAATAGAATATTTCGCTTACGTAGGCTAGCACCACTAAACTTAATTACATCAATGTATTATGCATTGGTCGATTCTCGTTTGGAATATGGTATCTCTTACTGAGGTGGTACATTCATTATTATCTCAAACCTGTTATCAGAGCACAAAAAAACATAATCAGAATTATGGTTTTCAAGTCTACAGGGGAGCCATCATTTCCATTGTTCAAACCTATTAAGTTATTACCACCCAATTATACGTACATAAAGTACTCAGACTGTTTAACCAGCGAGGTGGTTTTAACAATTTAACTAGAAACAATTTCACCCGTTTATTTAAAGCCTCTAATACTGTGATAGTTCCTTGAGCAGGAACAGAACATGTTGGACGATTTGCAACTAATATAGCGCCGCATATCTACAATAAACTTCTAGCCCATATGACAAATTCTTAAAAACCATCAGAATCTGTCAAAACTCAAAATCAGATGTAGAAGATTTAATTCCAATAGTTACTTAATCCAACGTTCATTACTTTCTCTCGTCTTGACTTAAAGAGACATATCAATCTGGAGTGTCATAAAAGTAAATTACTGGACTGGGAACACTATAAACATCACTATAGTTCTATTAACCCAATGAAAGTTCAGCCCAAATTTCCAACAGACATCACCAAATCCGACCTCAGAACATTCATTCGACTACGCCTTGGCCATACTGCATTCACTCATCAACACCTACTCAAAAAAGAACCTTCACCAACCTGCCCGAACTGTTCGAATTCCATAACGGTAACCCATATATTAAGCCTATGCTTCTTATCTGGACATCCCCAACTCCAAGCCCACACTATCAACTCCAATTTCATGAATCTACTAAAAGAACCGAAACAAAGCAATATTCTGAAAATTAAAGAAATTATTAACGATTTAAAAATATCTATTTAACTATTTATATATTATTCCTAGAGCCGAAAGCCTTTGCTGCTGTTTGCTCTTCCTTTTATTAATAGCAATTTTAATTGTATATTGATATATTAATAAATAAATAAATAAATACTTGCTTAATTAGTAAATATCAAATGTTTCAAAAACCCTTTTGCCTTCTGATTTTAAATCTTCCAAACTTCTCCTCTAAGTTTCTAAAAGCCTAAATATTTTTATAACAATTTTATCATTTCCAATTTGCTTTCTTAAATATTAGTTTTTTTTTGGCACGGTATTACTTATCTACATTTAATGAACTTAACTTCATTTCAAACAATAATTTTTGGCTATAGTAATATAAATATTTCAATCAATTGTTTAATGATAATTACTATACTATTGTAAGATATGTATTAAAATAATAATGAGTTTTTAATATTTTTCGAAAACGTCAACATTTAAAAGTAAAAGCAAAATGCCCACATTTTTGTCTTTTAATCAAATTTCTGAAACTATATTTTTCAAAGGGTCTACCTTCAGGAAATAATATTGATATAAGAAGTTTGAGTGAAGTTGAATTCGATAACATCCACGGTATTTTTTTAAATTCTTCCTTAAAGTTCAAATGAGTTCAGTTGTCCCTACGGAAATTCTACTTTAACTGAGTTTTCCTTTACAGCAACTCAGCATGATAGACACATAATTTCAGTAGAGTTGAAAAAAAATATTTATATTATCTCGTAATGATATTTATTCTATGCCAAACTCAATTGAGTAGTCAGTCATAATAATGAATATGACCATTGGCAAAAGCCACAGTTTCTAAATGAAAACACTTTAACATTCTCTGTTGGCAAATAAATATGTATCCACACAATTATTAGAAGTACTTCTTCTGATCATAAAGGATACTATTTCTACTTCACATTCTTATCATGGAAATTAATTTATATCATTACCAATACGAGTATCTACTAATGAAAATAATCAACTTACTAACTTAAGGCTATAGAGAATCAAATTGATAATAATACATTATCTTCAAAGAACTTTCTTCGAAACACACACATGTTGAACATCACTAAATCTCTTCCCCTTTGTCCTAACACAGGAATGCCTAATCGCTAATCCTTTCATGATCCAACAAAATGCATGAATACGATTTTAAACTCCAAGAGCAAGTTACAAATATTTTTATCTGGCGTAGAGCGTGTTGGCATTGGCATTGGCATCCGTATCTTACCGTATATTCTTTTCAATATCCACTTATGTGGTACGTGTATTTGCCAGGACTTCGTGCATAGATTTTCCAACGGAATATAAAACGTTCGAATAAGTGTAAATAAAAATCGAGCATGTATTGGATTTTCCAGAATTTAATAATGAGTAGTGAATTTTTCTTTTTCTTCTTTTTTTTTTTGTAAGGGAAACTCCGAAAAAGAGAGTTTAAACAAGCTTCGGAGTAAATATTTCAGGGAAAATGTTTCTGGGATAAAAGATGTAACTTTCTCTCGCTCTTTCTCAATGACCCTTTTGCCTTATCAAAGTTTATCGATTTTTATTAAAGCGTGCAGAATAATGTAATCAAGCACAAGGCAAATGATATAGGGAATAGGCGGGAGAAAATAGAAAACCTTTATTGTTGTTGATATTGTATAACTATTGCGCATTCACCTCTAATGTCGGATGAATCCTAAACTGTAGGTATTCCCTGATTCCCTGCATGTATTCGCTCTCCTACTACCATTATGATGATACACATATCCAAGCTGTTCGTTTCTATCCTGAGATGAGTCCCTTTTGGTTCTTGTTTATTCGGAAATAAGTTCACGGGCGATACAGACTTGAGTCTGCGTTGAAACTCATGAAATAAAATATGTAACTCCGTGATTCTTTATCAAGAGTGTTGCCAGCATTCTTTTAAAATTTCAAGGAGGAAAAAAATATTACACGTATTTAAATTTTCTAAAAATATTTTGATTTACACACTTTTGACATTTGTACAATTTTTCTTTAACTAATATATTGTTACCTCTTTAAAGGCTTACGAATAACCTTGAACCATGATAGCAAGTATGTGCAACCCATTAGTACTACCTAAGCAAATCTTTTTGCTCTTTTTATTATTATAATTTTTTATCATATTTTTTCACAAGCAATTTAGTTTGAAAATGTTAAATATGATATAATTTTTTATTTTTTTAAATGTTAACAAAACGATAAAATATATTATTATAAATAAAATACTACTTCAACAATAACGATTAGGTATATCAGAATTTTCTTTTCAGCTTATCCCATAAGTAATGTAGCAAATTTGTTGAGTTCACTAAAAAGCATATTTGGAGAGTTAGATAGGATTGAACCAAGTTTCAAATACGCATATTTTGATTTTAAATTGACCGTTCTTCATTTGGTATGGTGTTTTTACTTGCGACTTATAGGTACTATAAGGCAAGTTATGCATTCGTAAAAAAAAATCGAACTCGAGATTTTGATCAAAGTTGACATTACGATGATAGCGAAGACTAAAAAAGTGGGTCTCGCAATTCTGTCTGTCTGTCTGTCTGTCTGTTCGACTACAGGCTAAACGACTCGCCGATTTTCTTTAAACTTGGTACATATCATTTTTAATTTTTTCCCCCCACACGTTTTTTACTTTTTTTTTTTTAAGACCAAAAATAACGGTACCCCCCACACGAATTTTTTTCGAAATTTTATAAACATTTTTTTTTTTTCTCAAAAACTGTTCAACAGATTTTAAAAATAAAGATACAGAAAAATTTCATTTAATTAAATCTAGGTATTGGTTGAAAAAAATTTTCCGAAAAATGGTTATTGAGGGTAATGGAAATGGAACCATTTTTTTTTTTTGATTTTCTCAAAAACGGTTCAATCGATTTTGATTATTTTTTTTTTACTAAAGCTCCTCAAAAACATAAATAGAATTGTGTACTCAAATTTTCAAAAATTTTTTTTTGGTTTTTTAAAAAAAACTTCAAATTTTTTTTTTCAAAACTCAATATTTCGAAAACCCCATGCTAGATTCTTTTTAAACTTGATAAATAAAAGTTTCAATATGATCTACAAAATGTGAAACAAAATTTTTTATTTTACCTAAAAATAAAGGTACCTACCATACAAATGCTAAAAAATAAAAAAAAATGGTTTTCAAAAATCGTATTTTTCTCGAAAACGGCACGTAGAATTTTGATAAAATTTTTTTTCTTTCAATTAATTTTTACGATCTTTAATTTAATAAAAAAAAAAATTGAAATTAAGATATTACAGCTTGTACATACCATAGAACCATTTTTTCAAATTTTGAATTTCTCATTATCCACATAACGGATCTTAATGAAATTTTTTATAGAGAAGCTTCTAAAAAGCCTAAAACACATTGCATTTCAAAACTTTAAAATAAATATTTTTTGAATTTTTGAAAAAAAAAAATCTATTTTTTTCCTTTTTTTTTGAAAATTCGATATCTCCGAAACGGGTCAATATTTCTTTTCGTAAATTTAATTTTTATTCGAACAATAATAAAAACTTTAAATAAGCGTACCAACATTTTTTCTTAAAAAGCTTTTAAAAAGTTTGTATATAAAAGCTTCTTTTAAAGAAACCACTACAAGGACTTATAATTTTTGTTCTTGCATAAATTCATATTTGCATAGCATTCTGTTACTACTAAAAGAATTTAAAAATTAATTTTATCCTTATGAACAATTTTCTCTGATAACATTCGTTTTTAAAATTCCCAGTCGATTACATAGGAGCAAGTTCGTGCGACCCAGTCGTGCATTTTATTTCTTTCAATTTCTTTTTTTCATTATTCAAATTTTAACATTTCTGTACAAAATCCTTTAAGATGGGTGTTTTCACAAAGTTTTCACTTGATGCTAATTTGGTTAAATTTATCTGAATTTGATGATTTCGAATAAAATTCGTAAATTTCGAACGAACTTACATCGATTATTATAAATATAACGAAGTATTAAAACCAGTAACTAAGATGATAATGCTCTGAAAAATTAGTTAACACAGCGATTTAGGTACGATACATTGACTTTTACTACGAAATTTGAATGATCTCACACTGAACAAAAATCATACTATAAGTTTTAGAGTTTTCTTGGCATTAGTTTAGCTTTAAAATTCAAGTAGGTTCTCTTCAACGATTAAAGCACTATACCCTTTCACCCTATATAATTGGTATCGCCTCATAATTCTTAATTTTAATGACAAATAAGGCACTTTCCCAATTTTATAGCGGACTATTATTATTACCATTGTTCTCGGAGGGTTTTTAAAGTTGTCTTACTGAATAAAATGCATGAATCGATGAGACCTACTCGCTCCTATATGTATTCAAGCAGTTTGGAATTTTAAAAAATAGCATTCATAAAATGGGTGTAATTATTGTAATTCAAAAAAGTTCGTATGCCGATTTTAAAGTATTTAATATAAGGTACATTCCTAAAAGGGAGTTTCTACTACAAGAATTAATTTTTGAATGTTTAAAAACCAAGAAAGTCAGGTCAAGAATGGTATAGTTGATACAACAATTTTCTGGTTGGTAAATACAATGAAAAATGCAAAATTGTTTTCTCAAGTGTAAATTCATTGTGTAAACTGTTTTTATTTGCATTATTCACTTTCAAAAATGGAATTGTTTAATTTAAGAAAAATTCATGATCAGGTATTCGAGATATTGAATTTTCAATAGATAAAACTTTTTTTTAAACTTTATCTCAGTAGTTCGTGTGCCGAAAACAAAATAAAATAAAATGCAATACTAGATCGGTAGTACATATTCTTATAAACAAGGATGTTGAATTTAAAAAAAATATAGATATACATATGTAAAAAATAAAGTGCACGACTGGATCGCACGAACTTGCTCTTATGTAAAAGTACTTTGGAATTTAAAATACATTTTATAAACATAAATCATGGATTCAATGATATAAAAATGTTCAAATGCATGGAATTGCCGTCTGATTTCCGGTAAAGTATGAATTAACGTAAATTAATTTTTTATATAACAAATTTCTTTAAAATCTTTTAAGAACAAAATTTGGGATGCCAATTTTAAGTGCTTGGTAATATAGATTTTAGAAAATAATTTCAAAAAATAATCGTTCACACGTTTCCAAGATAAATATATATATACTTAAGGGGGCTCCTGGTGAACATTTTTGGTTAAGATCGTTAGAACCATTAATGCGAAAGTCGAAAATTAAACAAAACGGTTCTATGACAAGTACATATCATTAATAACATTTTGCCCCAAATTTTTTTTTTTTTACAAAAATGTATTCCATGTCCTTGTCCATATTTTCCCACTAGGGAATCACCTAAGACGCTTAACTACTGGGATTGAAGAGCATAGGTCTAGTTGGTTAGGCTGTTGGGAGAGGTACAGACATGCAGACACATTGAAACATGTTTTTTGTGTACTTAATTTTCCTATAATTTTGTATACAAAAAAATTGATAAACAAATTCTTAGTATATTCAATAAAATACATTTTATAACGTAATTTAAATATTTATTTGTGTATCCGTTTTCAAGATATTGAATTTTCGAAAAAAAATTTGTATTGTTTTTATTTTTTTAAATCAATAAAAATCTGCATAAAAATGTTGGTAAAAATCGCTAGAGCCGTTGATGAGAAATTCGAAAATAAAAAAAAAAAGACGTTCTATGACAGGTACCGTTAATATCATTTCCCCCAAACATTTTTTTTTTAATGTAGTTCATATCCATAATATCACATCTAATTTTTTTTTATCAAATAGTTAGAGTCATTTTTGAGATAAATAAGAGTATGCATTACGGGTGTATGGAAGGTACCGTTAGTTTTGGAGCTAAAAAAAAATTTTAATTTCCCCTCTAGGGAATCACAGAAGACCCTTAACTACCGAGATTGAAGAAAATAGGTCCAATAGGGGAAAAAAGGAAGAAAAAAAACCTAAACGGGGAAAATATAATCTTATCAAAAACAGTCTTTCAAAATTTACAAATCTAAACAACCAATTAGAAAATATAAAAAAAACAACATGTTCTAAAAGACAGCGCATGCAACTTCTTATTAATTCTTTTGACATTTTATAACTGATGTACTATGTACATGTAATGTACATATAACAAATGAAAGAGCATACAAAAGAGAAAAGAAACTTAAACTGTCAAACGGATGACGGACAACGTTGCTTGTCTACATGGTGATGATTCCGTGATGATATTTTTTGGCAATTCATGAATTACTAATACACATTTTAGTAAATTAACACAAAAAACAATACTACTAAATCAACTATCATTTATTTAAAAATAATCAAAAAACATTTATAAATTAAACTCTTGAAAAAGTCGCGAAAATCGACGAAACGTTGGGAAAGATGAAATAATTTGTTTTTATTTGCATCTAAAACAATTTGACCAAAAAAGCCCACTTTAACATCATAATTAAAGAATATATTTTTCGTTTTTGTGATTTAGTTTTTAGTCCTGAAGACTTTTGTTATGTTTATTTTTTATTTTTGTTATTTTTCATGGATTATAATAATTTTTAAAAAAATAAATAGTTTATAAAAAAATAAAAAAAAAATTATGAAAAACAATTAAAAACTCGTTTTTTTCTTCGGGGAAAAAAAGGGGATTTAAAAGAAAAAAAAGGGGAAACAGAAAGGTTTTGGTGCCAAAAAAAGGGGATTTTTTGTTTGAAAACCTGGAAACACTGCTGAGGCTTGCCTGTATTCTGTACGTAACTCAATTTTGACCTATCACCTGATGGGTCAGTATTCCATTAAGCATGCGATATATCGCAAGTAAAAAAGCATGTAATAAGTGCAAAATGCTCAAATGCATCAATCTGATTAGTCAAACTATGTTATTTATTTGCCGTAGGCGTAGGTATTGTAAAGAAAAAAACGAAAATTTAGTTTTACAATATTTATTACTAATAATGTGATACACTAGGTCTTACCTCGGTGAGGGTTAGTAGAGATAGAGAAAGAAAAAAGAGTATGAGAAATGGGTTATAGGAAAAGGCATGGCGAATATCCGCTGAGTAAGTGCCCCCTAGAACAATAGAGTAAAAACATAGTTTTATGTTTAAGGGGGTGTTTATATTCTGTTTTCACGTAGACATATGTAAAGAAAAGATTCAAATAATGTCAACTCAAAAAATATAATGCCGTCTGACAACTGGAACAATAATTTAGTTTACAAGATTACACATATTTATTTTTATCAAAATCGTTGAAGCCGTGTTCAAGTTAAATGAGTTTTTTAATAATGGTTGTATGGGCGGTACCGTAAGTCTTAGAAACCGCTATAGAAACATCTAGGACTCTTAAATACGAAGCTAAGGTTGTATAGTATAGGTCCAGATATACGGACATACGGGGAAAAAGGGGACTTACGTTCTTCGTGTACTATATCATCCCTAGAGTAGCTATACATTTTCATAAAATTAATTTTTATTTTTAATTTTATGAAATGTGTACTCTGGTAGCTGCGCGGAACGACTTTTATATAAATTGGTACAAAATTAAAAAAAAAAGATCATTATCTCAAAAAAAAGTCAAAACTCTAACAACCTTATTTATTATTTTTCACTAATACTGGGTTCAGCCTCGGAATAGTTCAGGCGCGGATCCAGGATTTCGTTCAGGGGGGGGGGGGGGGGCAATTTTCGTGATATTTTGCTTAACTTAAAAAAATGGTCCATTTCTCTGCATTTCTGTCTTAAAATATTAAAAAGGTATAAACATAATCGAATATAAAAATAACAAATTATTTAATTGAATTAAGGAAAGCATGTGCAGGTACATAATATATTTATGTTGGTCGTATGTAAATAACTATTAAATAGTAAATCAAACATCTTCGTTTACATTACTTTAGCCTCTTTCAATAATGCTCTGTATGCATGTCTTAAAGTATTAAATAGGAACTCGTACGTATTAAAAAAAATTAATTAAATTAATTAATTTAAATGAAGGAATTATAGTGTTGTACATGATATACATAGTTCTTAATTACTTAATTCTAATATTTTTGTGTGGTCTGTTTTTGAAAATGGTTTTTTAACATTTGTATGGTAGGTACCTTTATTTTTAGGTAAAATAAAACTTTTTTCATACATCTTGTTGATTATGTTGAAAAACTTTTATTTTTTAAGCTTAAGAAAAGTATAGCATAAGGTTCTCGAAATTTTTTTTTTTTTTTTGAAAATTTGAATACACAATTCTATTTAAGTTTTTTGGGAGCTTACGCAAACAAAAAATGATCAAAATCAGTCATACAGTTTTTGAGAAAATAAAAAACAAAAAAATGGTTCTTAGGGGGGTACCAATTATAACCATTTTTCGGAAAATTTTTTTCAACTAGTACCTAGCTTTAGCTAAATGAATTTTTTTTGTATCTTTTTTTTTTAAATCTGTAGAACAGTTTTTGAGAAAAAAAATTTACAAAATTTCGAAAAAAATTCGTATGGCAGGTACTGTTATTTTTGGTCTTAAAAAAAAGAAGAAAAAACGTGTGGGGGGCGGGGTAAATTAAAAATGATAAATGTTTAGGCTGTAGTCGAACCGACAGAAAGACAGAATTCCGAGACCCACTTTTTTAGTCTTCGCTATCATCGTAATGTTAACTTTGATCAAAATCTCGAGTTCGATTTTTTTATGAATGCATAACTTGCCGCACGAACTTGCTTCCATGTAATAGGAATTTTAAAAACGAATGTTATTAGAAAAAACTGTTCATAGGGATAAAATTATCATCATTTTTTAAATTCTCTTAGTAGATAGTAAGACAAAAACAGAATGCTATGCAAATATGAATTTATGCCAGAACAAAAATTATACATACATAAGTCGTTGTAGTGGTTTCTTAATAAAATAAGGTTTTATATATAAAATTTTTAAAATATTTAAAAAAAAATAGTACGTCAACATAAGGTTTTTATTACTGTATGAATGAAAATTAAATTTAAAAAAAAAAATATTTACCCATTTTTGAGATATCGAATTTTCCAAAAAAAAAAATGATTTTTTTCAAAAATTCAAAAAATATTTGTTTTTTTTTTTTAAGTTTTGAAATGCAATGTTTCTCAAAGCTTTTAGAAGCATCTCTATAAAAAATTTCATTAAAATCCATTATGTCGATAATGAGAAATTCAAAATTTTCAAAAATCGTTCTATAGACCTTAAAAATTAATCGAAAGACTACAAATTTAAGCGAAATTCTCGCAACCGTTTTTGAGAAAAATACGATTTTCGAAAACCATTTTTTAACATTTTTATGGAGGGTACTGTTATTTTTAAGTAAAATAATTTTTTTTCTCATATCTTGTAGACTATTTTAAGAAACTTTTATTTATTAAGTTTAAGAAAATCGAGCATGGAGTTTTCGAAATATTGAGTTTTCCAAAAATTGTTTTGAAATTTTTTTTTTGAAAATTTGAATACACAATAGTATTGAAACTGCTGGGGAGCCTTAACATTGAAAAATTATCAACATCGGTTGTACCGTTTTTGAGAAAATCAAAAACAAAAAAATTGGTTCCAAGGGGGTACCAAAAATAATAATTTTTTTGATTTTTTTTTCATTCATTACCTAGGTTTAACTAAATGAAATCTTATGAATTTTTTTTTTAATCTGAAGGACAGTTTTTGATAAAAAAAAATATTTATAAAATTTCGAAAAAAATCGTATGGCAGGTACCGTTATTTATGGTCTTAAAAAATCAAATCAAAAAACATCCAGGAAAAAAAATAAAACCCATATCTACCAAGTTTAAAGAAAATCGGCCTAGCCGTTGGGGCTGTAGTCGAACCGACAGACAGACAGAATTGCGAGACTCACTTTTTTGGACTTCGCTATTATCGTAATGTCAACTTTGATCAAAATCTCAAGTTCAATTTTTTTTTCGGAATGCATAACCTGCCTTATAGTACCTATAAGTCGCAAGTAAAAAGAAAAAAGTGTTATGGTTTTTATAATTGTGAAACGAAGAACTGCCCAGGGGAGGGAGAATTGCACCCATTGCCCTCCCCCTGTATCCGCGCCTGGAATAGTTAAACCAAGCCGAAGCACTTACTTCGAGTTTACGCCACGTCAAACAGATCCTTATTTAATATATATTTTCTTAGCCGTATATTAGCTACGCCTTGCTTATGTCAAATATACTGTGAATATACTGGGAAAAAAAGTGACAAATCTAAAACTCTGGTTATTATACACCTAAATCAAACCCCAGCTGATTTCCATTATTATTCATTTTATTATCATTGTATGCATATTGGAAATTGGATACATTTAAAATTGGATTGTATAAAGTTCAAATCCAATAAATGAATGTACCAACGAAACCACATTGCGTTCCCAATACCGTACAACTGTTAGAGCTTTCGGAAAATATAAATAATTTATTATTGCAAAATATCTATCCTTTTTTTCTTAGTAAGAAACGAAAAAAAAATTGCTTACACTCCTTTTTGTAAATTTCACAAGATGTCATCTCAAAATGACATTTAGAAAATAAAACGGCCTTAAACCTCCTATAAACCAGTTTTAGCTTATTCCACCGCTATTCCTCGTGCATTTTCATTATAAATAAGGTTTTCAGGTTTAGAGCCGTTGTAAAGTCGAAGTAACTTTACTCCGTCGCTAAAACGAGTTAGTAAATAAGGCTGTAAGACTATTATAATATTTTGCCAAAAATAAAAAACGCAATTTCACTCTTTCACATATAATAAATTTATTTAAAATTATTTCAGTAATTTTTCAGGAAATTTGAAAAAAAAAAGAAACAAATTTGTTGTATGATATTAACTTGTTTTTTAATGAAGGTAGGGTAGCCAGATATGCTTAGATGAAACTAGTACTGGAGTTTCAAAAACCCGGACTTCCCGGACAAATGAGGATAGAAAAAAGAGTACAAAACAAGGACAGAATAAACACATTTATATTGTAAGAGGAAACAAAAAATTGTATTAACATTTAAATAAAAATAAATATTTAGTTTAAAAATCACATTTTTAAGTTATCATCAAGCTTCTTCAAAATAGATTTAATTTTAAGTGGAACAAAATCGTTATCGATTCGCTCGTAAATATTATTGACAATATTTTGTAAAATTTCAACGGTTTCAATAATAGAAATGTCTTGTTTTTCAAGTTTTTGAATATTGACGTTGAATGTTGACATGAGAGAATGAACCAAAAATAAATACGCCTCGCTTAAGTCGTCTTTAAAAAATGTTTGCAATATTTTAGGCGGATTCTCGTACATAAGTATAAGAAAGGCTTATATTCATTTTCAAGAAATTCAGAAAAATCTCGAAGTCTCTCCGTTCTGACTGTGTAGATAGAGAAATAGTTGTATATTTTTACAATTATGATATCAGCGTCAACTGGTAAAGTATCACATCCATGGTAGATCGCATTGACTAATGTGGTGGACATCCTATACCTATCATGTTTTGGTTGACTAAAGATTTTAACTTCAAATAGACATTGTTCGAACCTTTCCTTTGTCTTCCACCAAAATTGGTATTGCAATAATTGTCAGCGCAAAATCCACTTACTTTTGATAATAAGTTATTTTGTGTAAAAGCTTTAACAATAAGTTGGGCATTTGTTCTATAATTTCTTTTCTCATATATTGGATCTGTTCACTTAATTTTAAAGGGCCTCGGTTCATTTTTGAATAACCATTTAATTATAAGTAGCATAAAAGTAAATAGATACACAATAAGTAAAAGGAGTACAATCCCGGACAATTATCAAAAACTATCCCGGACCTCCCCCACACAGTAAAAAAAGAGTACATGTCCGGGAAAATACGGACGGATGGCAACCCTAAATGAAGGTAAAACGAACAATAAATTGTAGGTCTATCAATATCATTGAAATGATCTATCCCAAGTTTTATAATTTTAATTTTATTTAAATTGGTATTATGGCCTAAATTGGTGTTATGGCCTATAAAAATAAGCAAGCCCCTTACTGGGGTCCAAGTTGGATTCACTTTTCTGTTTATTTTAGATTGGTGAAATTGGGATTTGAATCAGTGCCTATACCGTTTTTTTATGGGCCACATTTAAATATTTTAATTTTAAAACGGTCCGATAATAACGCTACGAGTATTCATAATATATTGTTCTATAAATATTTTTTATTAAATAATAATTCAATGATATTACAAGATGTTTTCAAAATGAATCAATGTTGTCATTACTAAATCGAGTATCACTTTTCGTAATAAAATTTATTGCAGTACAAGAAAAACTATGGAATCTGGCATTTCTCTTACACTGTAATCGCAATATCACTGCCACTGACAGTGACATACGACTCAGAAGAACAACATACAAATTACAAAAGATACACATATTCGAGAGTTTTTTGTCCGATATCCAAGACGAATGATGATGAAGATGATGATGATGTATAATGCAGGAAGAAGAAGTGTATAAATACGCGCTGAAAAAGTACACTTTTTCTCTCTATAAACAAAATTTCAATTTCAAATTAAATTTCCTATCAGAACATGCGTACAAAGTTGCCTAAAAAAAAAGTTTTTACTTACATGGAGAAGTACAATTTCTGAGATTCAGATACATTCATTGGTGTTTTCGGAGTAACAAAAATCCAGATACCAACTAGCCTCAAAGCAATCGAGAAAACAGTTCGGGGTGGACAGTTCACGACAAGAGTTGCTTCAAGATACATTATAAAGTGTGATAATCTGTTAGTGTATTTGTACCGAAAAGCAAAAAGATACATTTTTATCGCGCAAAAAAAAAACTTTAAACTGAATCCAAATCCGACGGAATCTTAAATCGTATTCCGCGAAATGAGTTCTTCCGAAATAATTGAGCTAAATGTTGGCGGCGTTCATTACTCTTCAACTCTTGCAACGCTCACAAATGAAAAATCTTCCCTACTATGCGAGATGTTTAGTAATCCCGACAGTTTAACCAAGGATAGCAAAGGTCGAGTATTTTTGGACCGCGACGGAGTCCTATTCCGCTATATTCTAGACTATTTGCGGGACAAGGAACTTAATTTGCCAGAAGGATTTCGGGAAAAGATTCGCCTCCATAAAGAGGCTGAATACTATAAGTTGAATGGACTTCTTGAGTGCATGAAGTCCGAATTGGACTTAAAACCAAGTGGAAGCATAACAATTGGCTACCGTGGAAGCTTCCAATTTGGCAAGGACGGTCTGGCAGATGTGAAATTCCGTAAGCTGTCCCGCATCCTAGTTTGTGGTAGAGTAGCACAATGCCGTGATGTTTTCGGCGATACTTTGAATGAATCCCGAGATCCCGATCACGGTGGACCAGACCGCTACACATCACGATTCTTCCTGAAGCACTGCTTCATCGAACAGGCCTTTGATATGTTGCATGAGCAAGGTTTTCGATTGGCTGGAAGCTGCGGTTCCGGAACAGCTGGATCTATTGCGGAACCCAAGCCCGGTGTTGATGCTGAAGAAAACCGATGGAACCATTATAATGAATTTGTTTTTGTTCGTGATTAAGAAAGGATATGTTCCATTTACAGAAAGTTTTATAGTCTGACCTCCATGGAGAGTCTTCACAAAATAATGAAAGTAGTCCAAGATTTGTGAGTGATGTGTTTTTTTTCTTTAAGGCAGCGCACAACGCATTTCAGATTAAAAAACTTGATGTTCATAAACATTAACAGATACTATAATAATATCTAATAGATAAACATCTGGAGTACCCTCAGTTGAAATAAAATAAAAATATATTTACAGTGAAAAGGAATTAGAAAAATTATATTTTAATTTGTCATTAAATGTGCCATTCAAAATTGTGGATTTTAAAAAAAATATATCTTTAGGGAAAAGTTTTGTCTGTCAAGTGAATATCCGGAGGGATTATTTCCAGTGAAAAATCCTATTGCACATTCAACTAACGCAAATTATGTGTTATAACGGTAAGCAAAGAGCAATTGCAAACTATTATTTAAAAAAATAAAACTGGTAGTATTCTCGATGATGTTAATCAACCTAATAGCAGAAGTAAATGAAAAAAAAAAAAATAGATAATAAACTTAAATGTCAGAGCATGTACGTATAAAATAGTAGAGTTCCAAATATCCATATTTAAATAAAATATGTATGTTTTTGTGTCGATGACACTCAATGTGTATACAAAAATACAATAAACTTGTGAAAGATGATGAAGATAGACTTAGAAATTTATTGTGAATTCAAAATATTTTCGAAAGCATATAAATAAGCCGAACTTAACAGTTAACCTATCTACCAAGACCTATACCCACCGATAAACAAAATTTTTCACCTGCCAAGATACTTTCTATGAAATGTTCATCAATTTTTTAATTCTTAAGTTTCTAACATATAACCGAAATTTTTTTATTCAAAAACAGGCATCATACAATTTTATACAACAATAGAATGTTCTCTTAAACTGTTTTAAGGAAAATGTATCCACAGCTTAAAAGAATATACACAGTATTCCTATATTCCAACGAAGTTGGACGATGAAATCGTTTCTTGAAGTCCTTAGCTTAGAAGGAATTTAGATATAGCGGATCGTAAAACCTTTCAAACGGTCATTTTATGTTTCCACAGATTTTACGCAGCATTTCTATTATTTTAATAATAGAAACTTAATAAGAAGTAGGTACTCTAAATTCCTAAGATCCCTTTTCAAAATTTAATCATTATTCAACAAATTCATAATTTCCTTGTATCTCATATCATTATTGAAAAGAACTAGCCTAAACGGGTAAGCCACTTGGTTTCATTTTTCGTACAAATCAGTTTATTTGAGTTCATCTCGCACGGGTACCTACCATACAATTACAGTAAAGTCTCAGAATGATGAACACACATAAAATACAGATTCGTTCATACTTACGAGTTATTCATTTTTTTGAGCATACAAATTTTGCTGAAGAGGAGTTATTTATGTATAAACATAATTATAAATACAAATTTTGAATATAAGAAGAGACAAATTTATTTTATTTGTTTTAATGTAAAAAAAATGAATATAATACGAAGAACTAAGAACATAAAAAAGAGAAAAAATGAGTCGAAAATAAAGCGTTTATCTTTTTGAATACCCAAACTTCAACCCGATCGTCTTTTGGAACAATGTAATGGTAAAAATATTTCGTTCATCTTTTCGAACTTGGGTCGTTCATCTTTCCAAGACTGTACTATATATTTATTCCTTTGAATATTATCAAAATACAGTGTCTTGCATTAGTATAACCGCACCTATAAAAATGCGTTTTGTAGAAAATTAAAATGGGAATGACACCTTAGTATTTTTTTTATTGAATGGCATCACTAATCAAGTAAATTGAGAAGAAAACAAAAGTTCCGTTATTTTCTCTTCTAGTGTTTAAAAACTAAAATAAGATTTTTATGTATTGCAAAAGAATAACCGCATTTTCATTTTTATTTTTTTTTTATTTTAAGTACATTTTTTAGGAAAAACTAGTAAGGGATCTTGCTACCCCTATTTTCAATCAAGCTAAAAATTCTTTTTGGCATACCGTTGATAAGGTTTTTTAATATGAATTCGTCAATAAAGTTACATTCCTTCACAATTGCTTCTCGCAGCTCAGCAACACTGAATAATTGCCTATTATGGGCATACATTTTGCCTGTCTAAGTTCCCCAAAGGTTTTAAATAGGGTTACAAATTACAATCAGGAGAACGTGCCGGCCACTCCATAAAATTTATGTTATTGTATTCGAAACACTCCAAACTTTGACGACTAACGTGAATTGGGGCATTATCTTGCTGAAAGACATGCCGAACTCGACGAAATCGTCTCAAGTAGGGTACCAAATTATCCTGAAGCACATGGGTGTAAGCTGAACTGTTCATCTTAGTAGAGGTGAAGGCAAGGGAAACCTTACCACGGTCGCAGAAGGCCCCCCCAAACCATACAACTGCCACCGCAAAAGTTCCTTTTGAAAAAAAATTTTTCCTTTCTCAGATCGTGCCAATATCCGTTAAAAATATCTGGCCCATCAAGATTAAACTTTTTTTCGTCACTGAAAATAATCTAAAAGAAAAACATTCATTAGATTATGCCATTTAGAACAACAAGAGTTAAGTGTAAATTAATGGAATGTTACTTATGGTTTTTCAATTCCGGTTCATGTTTTGACAGGCAAATTCTAACCTTTTTTGTTTGTAAATTGTTGTCAGATTTGGAGCTGGCACCATTTTGCACCGAACAATCACTTCACTGCTTTTTAAGGCACGAAAAACCGTTGAAACCGAAACTCCTAACCCCAATTCGTCACGAACTTCCGGCAAAGAATGCACCGAATCGGATGCAGCATTGATTAAAGGTCTCTTATCTTGACATGTCAGCTTCTACGGACGCCCGGGTTTTATTTTTGTCCCATAAAATTCTGGATCTTGTAAAAAATTTCGGACGACAGGATCGGATCTTACTGAATGAAGCTTCAGAGAGGTTTGCATTGTGAGGTTATACTTTTGCAATACATAAAAATCTGCTTTTAATTTTTAAACACCAGAAGAGTAAATAACGGAACTTTTTTTTCTTCTCAATTTACTTGATTAGTGATGCCATTCAATAAAAAAAATACTAAGGTGTCATTCCAATTTTAATTTTCTACAAAATGCAGTTTTACAGGTGCGGTTATATTTATGCAAGACACAGTATTTGCTTTGTGCCAGTGATGTTATTGTAATAAGTAAGACTGTGTTTTTGATTTTCTGTGAAAGATTCTTCTAATGAAAATATGGTCAAAATGTTTGTGATACAATTGGGTTATTTCTAAATAATATAATTATGGCTCGAAAAATTTTGTGTGATGTTCTGTTTTGCAAAAAGATACTTCTAACAAGTATAAATAATATTGCATTCCTTATTCTTAGGAACTTGTTTCCTTTATAAGCAAAACAAAATTAAAGAAGAAATAAATGTTCTTATCGTCACACTTAGGCAGACAACACCATAGTCTATTATTTTATTTTGTATTCTTTTATTTTATATATTAAAAACTAAAATTGTAATTAATTTGAAGTAAAATAAAAATAGAAATCTAATCTTCACATTTTTCAAAAATGTTCTTGTGAAAAATATGGCTTCTTTGAAGCAGCAGAATCAAAAGAATTTAAGAATGAATTACATTTTCTAGTTGAGGTAATTGACGTTTAAGCCTCGCGGTTAAAACATTAGTCTGTTTTTTACAATTCTTTTGTAATAACGGGATAACACTGTTTTTTATTTATGTTCGATCGGTGATTCTTCAACTCCTGATCCCTCTATTTCAAAACTCAGTGTGAGCTTTATTTTCAAATTAAAAAACAAAAGGAAAAGACATATTAATGAACATTTAAATCATCATTTAAAAACATATCATATTTAAACATACATTTATTTTATATGTCGCCAAAAGAAAAAGAAGAGCTCCATGTTATATGCCTGAAATGTTAACTACAATTTTTTTTAAATATATTTTAATAGGAATTCTGATCCATTCCCAATGAGCATAAAATTGAACATTGACTATATTAATATAATATAATAAATTAAAGCAAAAACTGAATAGTTTAGCGGTACCTGGTGAATTAAAAATGCATAAGATTAAAGAAGACACATTTGTAGAAAGTGAATTTGTTCGCTTCTTTTTCACTACTAGATTTGTACCGATTCCACATATAAAATGTATGGTAATACGAGTATATTAAAACTCAAATTGAAGATATTTCAAAACCTCCAAGCTTTTTCTGTCAAATTTGCTCCTTTATTACATACTTATCAATTCAAAATTGCACTAAATGATGGAAAAATATCTTCCGAAAAATATATCGGTACATATCAGAAGATCCTTAGCCATTTTACGACTAAATATTATTATACAATTAATCTAAAATAAACGAGTAATTCAGTTAGTATCGTATCGAAGATTTAACAAAACTAAGAAAGCGAATTCATAATTCTGTTATCTCAATATTTAAAAGCAAAATTTTGTCAGAATTTTAAAAATCTACAACTGAAAACAAGTGTTTCTGTACTGGGTAAATTAGACAGAAGTTAGGTACGGAATTCAAAATAAGAGTAACCATTTTTCTATCGGTCCCAAAGTCTTCTCTAGTAGTTCTTTAACCCCTTGTTATCCTCATATTACATGGCTGACTTGCCAATTTTTTATCCAGCTACCCTTTGCTACAAAAATGGTAATATTTGGCACAAGAACACCAAAAACATTTTTAGTGGAAAGATATTCACTCATTTTGGTAACGTTACTTAGAATCTCCAAAATGTAGAGGATTCATGTCCACTGTACATCAAGCTTGAGCCTAACAGGTGGGCCCATTTGCTTGAAACTCGTTACTGATCATTTTCTTATGAAATTCCTCATCTGGAAAGGCAACTGTCATGTAACCATTTTTTTTATTTTTCAAATTCTTCTATCATTTGATTTTGCCAAAAATTGTATATAATGCAAAAAGCATTTTCAACATCTTTTTGAGAAAATTTTCTTAAGTTTGGATTATTCTCGAATACTCGTATCTCGTTAAGGGTACAACCTATTTTGTTTCAATTTCGCTAAATGGTACTTAATCAAATAAATAATCTTGCAATTCTCGATTAAAAAAAATCGGATGAGGAATTAATTTCTTAGTACCTACTTATGACTTTTTCACAATTTCTAATAGCAATCAGAAAGAACTATTAACTGAATACTTAATGATTTCAATTCATATACAGCATTGCACGGAAACGGAAACAGAAATTTCATGTCATCAAGTCGAGCATATTTTTTTTAATTTTTTTTTTTTAATTTTTCATATTTATATCGAATTTCTTTTGATATTTTTCCTCATCAAAAATGTGTTTTGTTATAAGTTCTTGAGTGGGCTTCAAGTCAATTTAAATTTTTAACAAAGCTGCAACGTTTCCAATGTGTTTACACCCTTTTTCAGGTTTATTTAAAATTATTAGTAAATAATATATTTGCTTAGAACTTAAAAGAACATTACCTGCAACCGAATTCGTTTTTATATTATATTAAAAAGCTCTATTAAAAATAAACAATGCCATTAAGGCTTAAGCCCATTCAAGAACATATTATTTTTAAGAAAAAGGTCAGCAAATAAGAAAACAAAAAAATGTTTTTTTGGTATCACTTCAAAATTATTTTCTGATTTTAAAAACCTTAAACTTTTATTTGTCTGTGCATAATTTTATGAGGGCTAAGATCTCCTCAACATAACTGTGATGCTTTTTTTTGGTAAGACGTAATATTAATATTGATATTGGTAAGACGGAATATTCGGAACTAAGACTAAAAGTCTTAAAAAAGATAATCGTATACCATTCTGTTTTTCAGAGATTTTTTAACAAAAAATATAGGCTATCATTTTTATAGCTTTGTAAAGGGTTTTCCAATAAGAGGTGTTATTTTGAATAGCCCGCTATTTCGGTAGCTGTCACTTTTGAAGCTGTCATTTTTTGACATTTGACAAGTAGAAACTACGCTATTAATAAAAATGGAACAATACACGCTTCAACAACGCACTGAAATTATTAAAATTGTGTCCTTGAAATGCATGAAAATGAACCGGAATTTCATCGAAAAATCATCTTGACTGATGAGGCCCATTTCCACCTCGGAGGCTACGTCAACAAGTAAAACTGTCGCATCTGGGGCTCGGAAAACCCAAGAGTTATTGTTGAAAAGCCTCTCCATCCTCAACGCGTGACTGTTTGGTGCGGTTTATGGTCCCGCGGGGTCATTGGACCTTACTTTTTCGAAAATGAGGCTGGAGCAACAGTTACGGTCAATGGATTGCGCTATCGAGAGATGGTTAATGATTTTTTATGGCCTGAATTGGATGGTATTGATCTGGACAACGTTTACTTTCAACAAGACGGCGCTACGTGCCACACAAGCAATGAAACCATCGATCTTTTACGGGAAAAGTTTCCGGACCGTGTTATCTCTCGAAGAGGTGATCACAATTGGCCACCGAGATCTTGTGATTTAACACCTTGCGACTTCTTCCTTTGGGGCCACGTGAAAGATAAGGTCTACGCCAACAGCCCAGCGTCGATTCAAGACCTCAAAGATGAAATTCGTGAGGCTATCGAGGACATAGGGCAGCCACTTTGCGATTTGGTTATGGAAAATTTCATGAAAAGGATATGGTACTGTAAGCGTGGTCTTGGCGGCCATTTGGCTAATAGTGTGTTCCATTATTAACGGCATACCTTTCTCTTTATAATGAAATAAACATCCGATCATTTATCTCCAAAAATGCCATTTTTCTTTGAATATCAAAATAACACCTCTTATTGGAAAACCCTTTAGATATATGTTTGTTAGTTCGTTTGCTTTTAAATTCTTGAAAAAGGCGTTTCAAAAAAATATCAACCATTCAATTTGAATTTCAAAAATTCATTATACGAGTATATACCATATTGTGTATATATTTTTGAAAACAAACACAAATTCAAAACATGTGTTCTAGCCTTTCAAAATTTGATCGTCTATTAATATTATTTTCGGTGTTCTTAATATGTAACATCTGAAGTAACATTTTTTTATTACGAGTATATCAGATTGTAAAATTGTAACATTTTTATAATCACGACAATGTCCTTCTTCTATGCAATGTAATGTAGTTTTTTGTGTTTATGCCATTATATATAGATATTAAATTATATATGTATGTATAAATATAACTCAATTTTCCTTAAGTGTAGTGCTAAAGAAGAAACATTTTTCAGGTACTTTTTGTTGAAAAAAGCCCCTATTTTTGTTAGTTATCAATGACATCTTAAAAAGTTTCTGTTAGTTAAAAAATAATACAATTTTTAATTACTATTTTATACATAGTATATAACCAGATATTTTTTAATAATTTTCACACACGAGCGTTTAGGTAGATAAGGTAAGGAGGATTTAATAAAACACAAGTCAATGCACATTGAGTAAGCAAAGGGGGTATACGAGGGGGAAAATCGTGAAGGTTTTGCCCACATTCCACATTTTAGTAGTGTGGGAGTGGGGCTAAAAAAATAGAACCCCTTACTTGATATAGAAGACACCCGAAGTTAGGCGCGAAGATAAACTCTGTTGGGGTTTGTTCGTAGACTACAGTCAAAATAAAATTTCATCGCTTGCGACACACCTCCGGTAAAACAATGACGTAAGTGCTAAAATGTTGATTCAAAGAAAAACACATTTGAAATTTTTTGAATCGTTTTATTAAAAAACAAAAAAAGCCAATTTACACTTAAGCATTTGTTTGTGATTGACTTGTTTCACCTACGAGATTCAAAATACATCTGACTGATACGAGTATGTCACTGATTTTCCATTTTTTTCCAATGAAATAACTAGAATTTTTGATGCTTTTGACATACTTAACTCAGAAAACCAATTTTTTGCACTTACGTTGCTGTTTTACTGGAGGTGCGACATGTAATATATGAGTCTTCGGTTATAATTTTCACAAAATAAGTAAAAACAGTCTCATTTTTTGAAAGCAATATTATGAAACTTTGTCAGGATTAGTATATGTGTGTGAATATGAATATTTTTGAGTAAGGCTTAAAGACAAAATGATGATGATCATAGCTAGACAAATAAATGTTTGAGGGGGGCAATCCAACTGCATATTTCAGTTAAACACTTTTAATAGAAAAAGCGATAAAACCATCAAAGTTTTCAATCTGATAACCTTCCTATTTCGGATCTAAAAAATGCTCAAAGAGTTGTTATTTTATTTTAGTATTCTTTTTCCATTTATATTAAAATTATTCAGACGAAAAATTATATTGTTCATATATAGATATACATAAAGTACATACATATATAACAAAATTTTCAATTTAATGAAAATTAGTTTTTTTTTTATTATTTTAATAAAATTTACAAACTCTGAGGTTAGCAATAGAATACGAGTAGATACAATATCTGCCAAATGTCCGACTCTTCCTACAAATAATCATATTTTCGTGCCATGTGCTGCTGTGTTGCAGAAAATAAACGTCGTATATGATTGTTTTTTTTTTTTGACATTCCTTAAATAATGCCACATTTAGCTCTGACACCCATCATTTTTTATCTTACTCGAAGTCCTAATGTTCAAAGAAAATTTCCATTAAATAGGAAAAAAATCTTTTATTTTACCTTTGTCAAAGTGCAAAGACAAGTCTTATGGGAAAAAAAAGGAAAATCGAAAACAATTCCCACATGTAACTAATTCGAAAGAGCCATCCTTTTAACTTTACCAATTTAACTTTATGATATCATTTTGATTCCCCAGAGATATTTTTATATTTTTGATACCATCAGAGACATACCAAATGTGACCTTAACTTAACTTCTGCAAAAAAGGAAAAAAATTGACATTTGAGTACGTATATACCTTAAGTTGTAAAGAGATCTGTGTTCTGTTAAATGGTTTGGTTTTAAAACTTCTCAAGTCGATGGGAATGTTAAATGAAGCCTTAAACCTTATCAAATTTGCTGTTCGTAATGTGTGTATCCACGCTGAATCCCAATTTATTGTATGCCAATTGATTGGTCGAGAGTTTAAATACTTTACCATTTTATATTTATAAATTGGCAATGACATTTTTGAGTATTTTAGAAATGATTATATTTTATTGATATAACCTAGACTTTATATTATAAGTGAACAAATTTTTCTTATTGAGTTTTTTGAATACTCGCTAGTAATACAGATCAAAAGTATTAACGAATTTCTAAAACTTTTTATTCACACAAATTTAAAGTCTATGTCTTTCTCTCCGCAAGTTTATTGTATTATTGAAAAACAAAATATATACATTAAAATAAATAAGACTTTCTTTTGAAATGTATACTATTACAATCGAAATAACCACCACACACTGAAACTAAGAAATTTAAACAAATTGAAAAACAAAATTGACATAAACAATCTTATAGAACAGATCAAATCATCTCTAGTATAAAATTAGCTTATATAAATTAACTTAAAACAACAACAACAAAAACAAAAACACCAAATGAAAACTTTTTGAAATATTTAAAAAATAAACAACATGAACAAAACACATATTTTTATGTTTAAATTTAAGTAAATAAGACAAAGATAATTTAAAATTTTTATTTATCAAAAAAAACACAAAAAGTGAATAAAGAACACAAAATATAAAACAAGCCAATAAGCATCTCTTCCTGTTATTTATAATAATTTATTTAAAAGCAAAAAAAAAAGAATTAAAATATAAAATGAAAAAATATATACATTATATACATTAAAATATAGTATATACATAATTCCATTGTGTATTGATCGTGAAACTGAAAAAAAAAAATAAGAAATATATTAATAAAACTCTAACTATTATATAGATATACATTGTTTAATTAAGTTTAAAAAATGAGAAATAAAAATATAAACAAAATCAAAGGACAAATAAAAAAGTGTGTTTAATTTTCTACAAATATAATAGTAATTATTTCAGGTTCAGATTATTGCTATAAGAGTAAGTACAAGGTGTTTTGATTTATGTTTTGGTTTGGGAAGACTATTTTCTGAAATGAAAAATCAAAAATGGTGCTAGCGCAGAGGTAAGAACAAAATTTCCACACACATTTTCTTCAAAAACTTGGGATAACTGAAGTATTTCACAATCATATTGTTCTTTTTGGCATTCTATAAGCAATCAAATGTATGAGTTTTGGGAATACAGTGAGAAGAAAAATGGATTTACTTATAAAATAAAGTGCAAGAGTGCTTTGGAATTTAAAAATTGCTTAATATATGTATAAACATGGATTCAATTAGAGGAAAATGTTAAAATACATAAAATTCCTGGATGATTTCTAGAAAAGTCTGAATTTATGCAAACAAACTTTAAGAAAACGTTTTATTATTAAATACGTTTTTTATGTAAGAAATTTTCTTAAATCTTTTATAAAAAAAATGGGGCGTCAATTTTAAGTATTAAATAATAAGGATATTCATGCAACGATATAATTTCCCATTTTTTAATAAATTTCCCAATTTTTTCTGAGGTTTATACGGGTTTTCCTCGCGTACATGAATACCCTTAATATACATTTAAGTAAATAATTTCAAGAATTAATCGTTAGCTCGTTTTCAAGACATTGATTTTTCAAACAAAAAAAAAAATATTTAAAATACTAAGGAGGTTCTATATAAAAATTTTGGTCAAAATCGTTAGAGCCGTAAATGAGAAAATCGAAATATAAACACCATTCTATGACAGTGACAGGTACCGTTAATAACTACATATATAATTGTATACAGGGTGATTGGCATAAGGTGTGACAAAAAGCTAGGGCGTGTAGGTTGGACTTAGACAAGAAAAAAATCGTATGGGAGGGGGGTCTATTTCCCCCCGTTTAGGCGGGAGGGGCAATTTAAGAAAAAAATCACTTAAAACAGAAAAAAAATTATTAAAAAATAACGGTGATACCTATAGAGTAATGCTATAGCATTTTGAAAAGCCAGAAATACATTCTTTAATTTTGTTTTTAAATAAAGTTGTTCGAGTAAATAGTTTTTGAAAAATTAATTTTCAAAATCAAAATTTTGAAAAAAAAAATGAATTTTTTTTTTTTAAACAATTTTTTTTTCAAAATTTTACGTAATTAAGTATTATTTTTGTATTCAATATTCAATGCTCTTTTTAATTTTTGATTAAACACAAAAAACCGGATGTCAAAATGTTTTGTAGTTTTTGAGAAAATCAAAAATAACAAAAACTACTTTTGTTCTAAGAAAAGCCTTTTATTTTAGTTTTTACGTTTTTGGATTCTTATGTAGGTGAATTTACGATTGAAAGGATTAACTTTCTTTTTACTATTCTTTTAATTATCGTCTTATAAGCATACAATAATGTGACAAAGTACTGGATTAACCATATTTCACACATTTTTTCATTGAGAACACCTGCGTGAGAGCATTGGTTTAAAATTGACCTGCCACTTTTTTATTATGGTGGGGTCGGCTTGGCTTAGGTGCATTTACGAAAGAAAGGATTAACTTTAAATAAACAGTAATTATGTATTTTATCTAAATATGCATGTATTTATTATTTAAATTGATTTCAAGATTCAGGAACATTTTTGTTCTTATTTCGCAATTGCATTTTTCTGTCACTAGTTAGGGCGTGTAACGCTGCATTATTTAAAAAACATTCGCAGATCAATATTAATCCAATGCTCTCACGCAGGTGTTCTCAATGAAAAAATGTGTGAAATATGGTTAATCCAGTACTTTGTCACATTATTGTATGCTTATAAGACGATAATTAAAAGAATAGTAAAAAGAAAGTTAATCCTTTCAATCGTAAATTCACCTACATAAGAATCCAAAAACGTAAAAACTAAAATAAAAGGCTTTTCTTAGAACAAAAGTAGTTTTTGTTATTTTTGATTTTCTCAAAAACTACAAAACATTTTGACATCCGGTTTTTTGTGTTTGATCAAAATTTAAAAAGAGCATTGAATATTGAATACAAAAATAATACTTAATTACGTAAAATTTTGAAAAAAAATTGTTTAAAAAAAAAATTTCATTTTTTTTTTTCAAAATTTTAATTTTGAAAATTAATTTTTCAAAAACTATTCACTCGCACAACTTTGTTTAAAAACAAAATTAAAGAATGTATTTCTGGCTTTTCAAAATGCCATAGCATTACTCTGTAGGTATCACCGTTATTTTCTAATAATTTTTTTTCTGTTTTAAGTGATTTTTTTCTTAAATTGCCCCTCCCGCCTAAACGGGGGGAAATAGACCCCCCCCTCCCATACGATTTTTTTCTTGTCTAAGTCCAACCTACACGCCCTAGCATTTTGTCACACCTTATGCCAATCAGCCTGTATATAGATATTAGGTATAATAGTTGTAGCGGGTAAAAAAAAAATAAGCTTTAATACAAAATTTTTAAAACATTTTTAAGAACAAATTTTGCAACGCTTACTTTAAATTTGTATTACTCAACGAATAAAAAACAAAATAGAGAAAGAAATTTTATCAAAGTTCTAAAAACTTCTAATTGAGCAAGAGATTTTTGAAATATAGAGTTTAAAATAAAATGAAATTTTTTTCTAAATCCAACAATTTTTTTGGAAATTTGGATATAATACTGTCTTTGCCTTAGGGGAGAAAAATGATCAAAATTCGTTGTATAGTTTTGGAGAAATTCAAAAACCATTTTCGGTTATTTTTTTCAACCATTAGGCCTACTCGTAACTACGAGTAAATGAAATTCAGCACAGTTTTTGAGAAGAAAAAATGTTTTCTAAAATTTCGAAAAAAAAAAATCCGGTACTTTTGGTCTTAAAAAAAATAAGCGTGTTAGGGGAAACATTTTAAAATGCTATCTACCAAGTTTAAAGAAAACCTGACGAGTCTCTTGGGCTGTCTTAAATAGACAGACAGAATTGTGAGGACCACTTTTTTTCGTTTTTCCAATCATCGGCATCGTTATGTTGCATCTGATCAAAATCCCTAGTATATCTCGCAAGTAAAAACATTTGAAAGTAATTGCTTTACTGCTGTTAAAACTAAAATAACTTATGCAAAAGTAAAACATTTTTATTAATACTGAAATTCAGTTTCCGGGCACTTCATTCCAATGCCAGTAAAGTTTTAAATCATATTTATTATTGAAAGTTTTTGTTTTTATTTATTTATTAAATAATTAACAATTCTTTGCGATATTTTCAAAAAATCTGGCTTTAATCGGACCAATTGTAAACGGTCATATAATTGGTAAAATATGCTTTTATGGATGTTCCAGTAACAGGCCACCATTAAATATGAACATTTCACATCCACTTTTTAAGTTTCATCTATTAAGATTTTAAGTATTGCCTTAAGTAAAAATGTATCATAAAAATCAATTCACTTTTAATACCCCTTTAACTAATGGCGCAAAATTAAAGTCACCTCCTATTAAGAAGGTATTAGTTTTCTATCAAATAATATACATTTTGAAAACTTTCTACAACTAGCTTAACCCTTAAGTCCTACCCTAAGGTGTACACTTTTTTAATTTGGGAACAGAAGTAAACAGATAACAGAATTAAAACAAAAATCTGGGTAAAAGTTGATTGTTTACAAAGTGAACGAAGAAAAGGTATTCGACAAAAAAAAAGAAGAGAAATGAGTTATTTTATTTCATAGCCAACTTTTGTCCATGTTGGTGAAGCGAGATAGGGAGCAGAATTGGAGTCAGGAAGGAAACGAAATTTTGAGGTAATTGGTGCAGGAACACATTGCAGTTACAAGTATGTTGGACCAAGACAACAATACCAAAATGGATGAACAAGCATACAATTTTCGGCAAAACAAGCCAAAACTGCTTCCAAAAAGCCATTAAAGCAACGCCGACGGGTAATAAAGTGGTTGTACCAAATACCGATCTAACTGATCTGTTAGTACAAGAACCTTTTCGATTATAATGGCCGAACATTACTGAATCTAAAATTTTAGACGGCCGCTTAAAATGTACGTGGGTGAGTGGCATTAGGAAACCTGACAATTCTATAAAATGTTTGCCTTGCTTAGTTAGATTTATCGACTTTAGAACAAAATTTTGACTGATTGAGGTATAAGAAAGCTATTTTTTTGGAAATATTTTGGATTATTTTTTCGACTGTTGCCTGTAATTTTCATGCAAGACTACTGAAATTGGAAGAATACAGAATTATATAAAATTAACATAATATACCTAGCGACCTTCGAATTCGGAGTTTTTATATATTTTTGGCCTTCAAAAAGCTTATGATCATCAACATTCAACACTATCTAAATCTTCAAAAAAATCACTTAGAAAACACTTTAGAGTTTTATGCAACGGACAGGTACTTTGGCTCCATTGAACTGCATATTAAACGATAAAAGGTACTTTTTGCTAATATTTTAGATACCACATAAGACGTTCCAAAAACTGGAAGGATATTGCATTGATTTGTCTAAATGTAGAGGACAAGGCTAAGAATGACCAAAAGATATGTCTAGTGAGAGTTACAAGTCCATATAGAACAGCATGCCCCAAATTCCGATTATGTTCATTGTGCAAAGCATGTTACAGAAGTATCAATATATTTACATATTTTGGAAAAAGTGCTGGTCAATGTTAAGGAATGAATCATCTGGAAAATTAAAAAGCTATGTCTTACTGGATAGTCTTCGGTAAGAGTAGGTATTGTTCGCAATATTGTAAAAAAGACAATGAACGTATTATACTCGTATCAGTTAAATTTTGTTTCGAGAAAAAAAAAAGACGAACGTGTGTCAATTTTATTGTGCTTTTCGCATTTTTGTTTTTCCTATTTAAAATCCTAAGCCAAGGCCAAATAATGAACATAATGAGTTACAAAGAGTAAGCACATATATTCGTTTTGAACAAACTGAAAAACTCAAAATTCATTGAAAGATTGGAGAGTCCAGACCCGTTTTTTAAAGAAAAAGAAGATAAATAACGAAGCGCTTTTGTGATGAATTACCTACCAGAAGATGCAAAAATCTTAGGACCAAAATCGTACTGTAAAGTGAATGTGTTTTATTGCTGCTTATTGTGATTACTCAAATCATATAGATTGAAAATAAATGAAGAAACAGGAAAACTGATTGATATACATTAAAAAAAAACATGTCGTTGATCTATGCGAACCTTTTTAAAATCCAAAATTGAGAAAGTTCATTCCTGTATAAATCATAAGTCTTGCTTCTACTTTCCTGGAAGCTATCACTGGATGCTTTATATTTTAGAAGCTTCAAGCAATTAAAAGAACATTTTCCAAGCTAAAACTAATTAAAAACTATCTCCGAAATTCTATTGGGCTAGATCGGTTATGGGGCTTATGATTTTTAGATATTCTTACCTAGAGTGAGCACTCTCCGACGCTCTTTCTCATATTCATCAATAACATTTAGTCTGAAACTTCTAATCCATTTGATAGTTTTGCTGAAGGCAGTACTCTCAGCTTTTTATGTTCGTTTCGAAATGCGTGTGCTTGTTCTTCGGATGTGGATATAAAAAGGCAGCGTATGATAAGCAATTTTGACTTCGATGGTATTGTCATATGGGGAACCATAAACTGTGTAAAATTTAATGCTTCAAAAGTCTTCTGTCGCGCAACCCACCCACCATGCCGCTATCCATGAGCGGCACTTGGATTGCGGAAACTGAACAGCTCTCAGTTTTAGGTATGTTCATCATAGACCACATTGTGTAGAATGATGACGTTGCAAGACATTTTTCACCACTTCTAAACTGTTTGTAGTCTATTTCGACAGGTACTCCAATAACTCACTCGAGTCTCTTGAATGGAATCCAAAAAAGAGTTTTAAAAATGATAGGTGATAGAAGTGTAACAGAAACATTTAAATCTCTGAAGCACCATCGCATTGTTTTTTGTCTTTCATTTTTTACAGTAATTTTTTAAAGAAGTTTTCTGTGTGCCAGTTGCATTCCTCCCCTTGAGTAATTGAACTGTATTACTAGCGCTGCAGAGAATGCCCATCAGTTTACCATTGAGCTTAACTTCGGACGTACGATTAAATTCAGAGATTCGTTCTTTACCCTTATGATATGAAAAGGATCATTACGAATACTCATTAGAGACCCTCTCAAAATAAAGGTAGAACCTACACTTGTGGATTGGAATTTTCGATCATATCTACACCGCATTGCAAACTTGTATGATATCTATTAATACTTTACTCATTTCTTTCATGTTCATATGCAGAGCATGTATAATAAAGAATAAATTTGTTGGTGCAACAGCTAGAAGAGAACTAGAACCTAGTGACTTACAACTCTCAACCGTTCCTGGAGATAATGGAGGTGACCTTCAATTTTCTGCCGATTCCAAACGGCTTATGAGCAGCACTTTTCATGACAAGGGATACTCTTATTAGATTTGGCAATTCCTCGTAAGAGGCAAACCCCCGAAAATCTTTTTTGCAGCGGCTGAAAGTCGAACCCAAGACCTCCTGCATGACAGTCGAACGCACTAACCATTATGCGAAGGTTACTACTGATCATGTAGAGTGACAAAACAAATCTGACCGAGACTAAGTGTTTTTTATCAGTTCACAGATTGAACATTAGATATGTAAGAATTATTTTTGAACTCTGCCTTAATGATGTTTGAAGAAAATATTTGGATAACCAAGAAACGAATATTAATTTATATTTGTCTCTCCTTCTCTTTTCCAATTAACTTACGTACATAAAAAACATAAAGAAAAAATTGCTCGTTGAAAAGCTTGAAAGGCTAAGATGAAAGCACTTTTTATTATTAAAGACAATCTTGTAGGATTTGTCATTTACTCGCAAGATGCATTACATCCGTGCCTGGATACGGGAATGGAACCCAGATCTCGAATTTCTTAAAATGATAGAAGGTCCAACTTTAAAATTAGGAGTTTATTACGATGCTTAAGCTCTTCAATATAAAATAGATCCTGACCTTTGACAGTATATGAAAGTCTTTTAATACATCAGCATTAGTGTCAGTACCAACATAGCAAAATCCTACCCTATGCCTAGAAAAGAACGGTTGTTTTCACAACAACAACATACAACAACACATCTGTTTTTAAGCCGAAAGCACCCTTTATAGATATTAATTATTAGAAATCCTGCCTCCAATGAAAATTCTCTAGATATGACATGCCTTTTGTTCTTCAAAAAAAAAGCAACTTTTAATAACTCTTAATGTTCGCTCTATGGGTATTAACAATAAGAATGCGATAGTTGTATGGGTAAGGGTGTCTATGACAATATAAGCACAAGAGTAGGAACTCAGAACCCATTTATTATACATTCAGAGATATCAACTTTAAGCATCGTCATCATCACTTTATTACCTTTACGACAACACTCTTGTTGGTTAAAATAAAACAAGGGAGTGCAGGACTAATAAAAGACAAATAGCTCGACGACTTTTCCCGACAACAACTCTACTACTATATCTACGATGCTGATGATGCTTGGAGGAAGCTTCAAAGAATGGATACCATTGCTATATCTATACTCTTAAAAACGATACTTTCAATAACACGGAGAAAAGTCATTTGTTCGTCCTGTTTTCAGGATAATGTTGGGGTGCACGTATGTCAGATGGGGAATATTTTTATGGGTAGCTGTAGAGATAGATAGCATTCCCGGGATGCCGTGATGAGGTGGCGAAAAACTGGCATTGTCCTTACTTTGTGAGTAAAATAGTGCACCTCAGGTTCGAATAACCTTTAAATAGAGACTGTTCGATATTCTTTATATTGAGTTGAATTTGTTTGGAGTCCTGTAGAAAACTCTCTTAGAAAAGACTAAGAGAAAACTAAAACGTAAACAAAACCCTAATCAAGAACTTATTGGGACAGGTTGTAGCTCACTCAATACATTGACTTCTTCTAAGTGGCTACATGTTACCAAATTCAATGTGAATACGCTTCCGGATGATCTTATAAATCATATCTCAGCCCGTTCTAATATTCCTTCTAATGCCTTTAAGTGTTTTAAACTAATAAAAAAGGGCATTTCTCCATCAGATATTAAATACATAAATTTCAAACTCAAGTGTTCCTTCAGACTGCTTTGACCAGCTCATGAGCGATGCTTCGTTATGGCCTTGGGGTGTTAAAGTGAAGCCATTTATAAATTATCCAAAAAACGACAGAGCTCCTCTGTCAATCAATATAACTTAACATCGTATGCTGCCGAAAGAGATGAAAATATCGAGAATGTCGCTGCTGTTGCTGATGGATTGCCAAATTCTTCATCAAGTAGATTTGAAAATTTATCATTTTATTATCAAAATGTTGGTGGGTTAAGAACCAAATTAGATCATATTTTTGTTTCATTTTCTTCATTTACGTATGATATTATTATATTGACTGAAACTTGGTTAACTGAAAATCATTTAAGTACTGAATATTTTCCTAACTATTATAATGTATTTAGAAAAGATAGATCCTATATAATTTCAGGGATGGAAAGAGGTGGAGGTGTATTGATTGCGATTCGTGCCTCACTAGCATGCAGTCTTATAAGTTTGGAATCAAACTCTTCCAACTCTGACCTGGATATTGATCAACTTTTAGTCAGTGTTAAAGTAAGCAAATTCGACATTTATAATGCCCATTTAAACAATCTTAAGCCAATTTTGGAAAATCTTAGGAGTTTTCAACATATTCTCTTTGCGGGTGACTTTAACCTTTGTAACATTGAATGGACATTGGACTTAGAAGACAAGTATTTAATTCCTTTTAATATTACAACTGAAATTGAATCCCTTGTTATTGACTTCCTTGGTCAATTTAATTTAATTCAAATCAATAACCAACGTAATGATCTAAACCGTTTACTTGATCTCGTTTTTGTAGATGTATTTTCCCGGTCATTGAAAATTATATCCATCATATTGCAATTGATGGAAATTTTTGTTTTTATCACTATATAAAGAATGTATTATTCAATCAAAAAACTATTTACGATTTTCGAAATGCTAACTATGATGCAATGGTTGACTATTTGTTGTCTATTTCATGGCCAAGTGTTCTTTGTTCTTCAAACTTGGAAAACACTTATTCTGCTTTTACTAGTGTTTTCAAAGGTGCAATTGAATTATATGTACCTAAGAAACATTTGATAATTAATTCTAGTCCAGCCTGGTATAATAAGAGGTTGAATAATCTTAAAAATAAAAAAAATAAAGCATACAAATTATATAAAACCGATATAGAGAATATGGAACTGCGCATAAATTACTTTCATCGCCAACGTGAGTTCGATTTTTTAAACAAATTTTTGTATAAAAACTACCTTTTATCGGTTGAGAGTGATCTAAAATCTAATAGTAAGCACTTTTGGAAGTTTATAAGCTCAAAACGTAATTCAAATGGAATACCAAGTTGCATGAAGTACCTGGGCTCAACGTCTAGTGAGGTGCCTAAAATCTGCAATTTTTTTGCGAACTATTTTCAATCGGTGTATTCATTAGATGCTCCTTCCATCCAGGAGATGCCCAGTGTTGGTAGAGTTGTTGACATTGGTTCGATTGTTCTTAGCTCCATGGAGATAGAAGAGGCTTTATATGGATTGGATGGAAGCAAAAGCGAGGGGCCTGATGGAATTCCTGCTATACTTTTAAAAAAGTGCGCAATTGCGATAGCTGAACCACTTTCAATCATTTTTAATCTTTCTCTTGCCAATGGCCAATTTTTGGATGGCTGGAAAATTTCTTTTTTGTCTCCCATTTTTAAATCGGGGTCAAGGCAGGAAGTAACAAATTACAGACCAATTTGTAAAATTTCAGCTATACCAAAAATATTTGAGAAACTAGTTTGTAATAGACTATCCGATTTGTTTCGGAACCATATATCAGTATATCAACATGGTTTTGTAGCAGGTAAATCAACAGCTACAAACTTAGCTTTAATGACTAACGTCATCATATCAAATATGGAAAAGAGGTACCAAACCGATATTATTTTTACAGATTTTGCTAAGGCATTTGATAGAATAAACCATCATGTTTTATTTCATAAATTAAGTTCCTTAGGTATCCATTCTAATCTTCTGAAGTGGTTAGAATCTTATTTGACGGATAGAATTCAAATCGTTAAAATCGATAATTCATTCTCAAACAACATTTCTGTTCCGTCTGGAGTCCCACAAGGAAGTCATTTGGGACCACTATTATTTTTGCTATTTGTCAATGACATTCCAGAAATATTTGTGGATTCAGATTGCCTTCTTTTTGCGGATGACCTTAAACTCTTTCGGGAGATTAGCTGTGAGTCGGATTGCTTCCTCCTCTTATTAGATCTGGGGAGACTTGACTGTTGGTGCCAACGGAATTATCTTCTCCTTAACATTTCTAAATGTCAAGTTTTATCGTGTTTCAGGAATTATAATCCAATTTTGTTTGATTACAACATCAAAAACATTTGTCTAGAGCGTGTGAGAACGAAGAAAGATTTAGGAATTATTTTAGATACGAACTTGTTATTCTTACCACACTATGACTATATGATTAACAAAGCTAATCAAATTCTCGGTTTTATCAAAAGAAATACTAGAGAATTCTGAAATGAACCTTTATTTGCCACAGAGGCGACTTTGTTGCTTTATTTTTGGGACGGTGGCATGCTTGTCTCGGCTCAGCTAAGCTCGTCGGACGGGGGAGTTCTTGTCTCAACTAAAACAACTTCGGCTCAACTTCACTATTGTTCATGCCATTGTTAATAGAAAAAAATAGAAAAAGAAAGTAAACTAATAAAAAAATAAAAAAATCAGACGGACAATTGATCGGACGATGAAAAGGAAAAAAAAAAAGGAAATGAAATGAAAAGATGCATACTCACTCACCTTTGCCACTGCCTTGGAGAAAGGACGTATAATTCTGAATGTTACACATCCTTAAAGTTGGATAGAAACACAACTATTACAACCTAAACTATAACTAACCTATGACCTAGTAAGTAAAACTAACCCCCCATCTAATTCTAAATTACTTAAACCTAATTTGTTTCCCACCTAGCTTATCAAGAGCATAACATCCTCAATCCATCATCTCTCCAAGACAATGGTTCGCTCTAATCAGTAAGGTTTTACCTGATGTTGTTGGTACAGCTTGGCCATCCCTCCCATATGTCTGAGACACATCCTTCGCTAACTTCCTTGGCCTGAGTTATGGAAGATAGCCCCTAAATTGCTTTTCAGCTATGTGAACTTATCGTCTAACCATGTCCTGTTATGATAGTTACCTTTTTAGACGGCCTGACACGTCTCTTCACACATCACACGCTTTAGATTCAACAATGCATCATCTTGATGTATTTCAACTACCAACTTCTTATTAAATTATAAAAATCGGATTTCATTCAATTTCAAAAAAATCTTAAAATCCTTATTTAACAAATCTCTTATAGAGCAAAAGAAAAATCTAAATTTTCTGAATACAAAAATGAAAATTAAAATTGAAAGGCAAATCAAAAAAAAAGAGGAACCGATATCTGTCTTTAAAAGTAAAAGTATACGTTGGGGATTTGCTTTGTTCATCCCAGGACAAATTCTACATGTATTTATGACTACTTACGGTTTTTTTTTTTTTAACTCGTCCCTCGACGTCCTGCCGGCAGCACAAATCAGGAACTGGAGAATTACCTAGTTGTTACTAAAATATTAGTTTCCGCGGCAATTTGAAACACACTCTTTAAAAACAGATTGGATTTTACACAGTGTTGAATTAATTCGAAAAGAAATTTACGTTATTTAATAAAAAAATGAAATTTAATTTTTGAGTAAAATTAATAAGTATAAAAAAAAAATTTATTCTTGATTAGGGATTTCACTTTATTTTTAGTCTTGGGTTCCAGTTTTATCTCTCTTCTTCTTCTTGTGTTCAAGATCCTCCAAATATATATGTATATATATATATATATATCAATACGTAGGGGCCTTTGCGATATGTCTATCTTATGTTCTTTAATTATTAGAATTTTCACCACTCCTGATTGTTAGGATAATAAACTCTTCAATACAATAGTGTCTGGTTTTGCACATAGGTATCCTCTTCAATAGGTTTGATTTTGGACAGAGTACCTTGGACCTTATGGGGGCAGAAGCACTTATTGAGATCACTGTAGGTGCGGAGCGCCTCTGATATATGTCTTTTTTTTCTTTATTGTTCTTGTATTGTTCGTTTGTTCTTATAATTAATATTTATAATTTTCTTTTTTGTTTTGTATTTATAATCGGAAATTCTTTTTTTCCTTTTTTTTTGTGAAATTTTGAACTTTATTTCAAAAAAAAATGAATAATTTTATACTGGTAAAAAAAACTTTCAAAAAGAATTATCCTCGAACTTCACTCTATGAAAATCGCAAGTCATCTCTCATCCCTTTGTCTTTTTTTTTCTTTTTCTGTGACGACCCCTTATGTATTTCATACTTCTTTGTTTTAACCAGGTAAATAAGTCTATAACTGCAAAGGTAGGTATTTTAATCAAATATCATTAACGTTTTATTAATTTTTTTCTTCTGTCTCATTTCCTCTTCTACGCTTTTTATGTAAAATTAGCATTCACTACTATTGTCTAAGTATAGCTTTTAACAAAATTATACTACTAATCTATTTCTATCTTATATCTAATATCACAGTATTGTTTTGAATCACATTTCTACCTTTATTCATTTTTGCAACTACCCTTGGACTTATTACCTTTTTGTTTTTTTTTCCTTTTATAATTTTTTTTGAAAGTAACCGACATTGAGTTTAATGTTTCCTGAAATTTTAATATACTCCTAAAAAAATCTATTACTTGTATGATTTATTTCACCAATTCATATTATATTTCTTTTAATGAATTCGCCGCAAAAGATATAGTGTCGTCGCAAAGATGTTAACATTTTCTTACTCTTTTAAGAGTGAGATAAAACTATTATAATCTTATGTCAAAGTTGTTTGTGCAAAGAAAGTGTAAAATTCATAAGAACGTGGAAGTGACTGGACAGGCTTTTGGTAAGTTTTATTATTTTATTTGATTTATATATAAAAAGAAATTTTATAAATGCTTTCTTTTCACTTTTTTTTTTTTATAATTGGGTGATTCCGCTGTAGACGATTTTTGACACCAATTTTTGAATTACAATATTTTTTACTTTTTTTGATAAATATTCAAAGTAGAAATACTATATTTAATAATAAAAACAAAAACTGAGACCTAAGTTATAGAGAACATTTTTGTTTGCGCTTGCCAACATTATCATACGAAGAGTCGGTACGAACTGCAATTATTACAACTGGTAACATACGCTCAAAATAGCTATTTCCGCCAGTTTTAAGTTATGCTTTACTCAATAGACGTATGAAGCAACACCCCATTTAATCGTTTGCATAAAAACATGTACGAATTTGTTGTTATATTTTTAGCATTATTGATTGCAAATAGCCATTGTAAGTTTGTTGCACCCGCGATATAAAAGATATAAAAGTTTACTTTTTTTGGCAGAAATGAAGTGCTAGCGTTTTGAAACTTTCTAAAAGTAAGAAGAAAACAAAACTAAAATTAAATCAGTCGTTATTAGGAATATATTGTACGTTGAACGACAAAAAACGTTGATTTAAATTGGTTGCACCCGCGATCCCAATATTAAGATCGCGGGTGCAACTTATTGACTACTAACATTTTAACGTGATTTATTGTATTTTATTGATAAAATATGCTTTGAATAATAATTTCTTGTGTTCACCTTTTTTTTTTAACTATTTAATATAATATTTTGTTCTTTTTTATATAAAAATATATTGTTTATTGGAAGTGAAACAAGAAAAAGAGACTGCTTTACAGAAAATTGACAAAAAATTAACAAATATGCTGAGCTTCATGCAGAAAAAGGACGTAGAAATTTAATGTGGAGAGATGAATTGAAAGAGAAAATGAAGGCAGATACAAATTTTGAAATTCTGACCAGAATCAGACAAAACGAAAAAATGCAGGCAACACAAAAAAAGGCAGGCACTCATTACATCAGTCCCTGTAGACTGAAAAAGTCGCACAAGTGAAACGTAATCGCCCAAGGAGTCCCACTAACGTAGTTGAAGTGTTAAAAAATGTATTTAAAAAAAAAACTGGTTCCACCAAAGCAATGTCTAAAAAACTGAAGGATGTCAGATGATTTCTATAAAAGGGATAATATTAGCAGACAAGTGCCGGGTATAAAAGATGTGAAATCGATTAAGTCGGAAGTAAAGAATCGAGAAGAATACAATGACCATGAGCATTTGTGAAGTTAAGTTTTCGATGTTTTTATTGAGTCAGAAGACGAAGCATTAAATTCTAAATCTCCAACAGGGTCTTTTGAGCCCCCTATATTACCAGTAGATCCATGCTCTAAAATACCGTTCTGTTTTTACAGCAGCAGTATTTCCAAAAGTTGTTTCCGCAGGTTTGTACCTTCTTGCACCAGGAAGGCTGCAATATCACAATATCGTTATGTGGGGTTATCCTTAACCGATATCGATGAAGATGGAGTACTTCTGACAAACATATATGTATTTTCGAAAAAATATTGAAGTATTTGAAAAAAGAAAATTATAATTAATAGAGAAGGGTACTGACTTGTTACATATGTGCCTTACTTTATATTTTTTCCAATTTTTTAAATCAGTTTATTAATTTAAGTTAGACGCGTTGCACCCGCGATAATTTGATGTTGCACCCGCGATTGATTTAAAAGTTAATATTTCGTTGCTTACTTTTGTTTTGTATCTTTATTTTTATTTATTTAGTTAATTGAATCAACGTCGTTCAATATATGTAAGAATAACATGATAAATGTTTCACAATTAACAGAATTTGTGTTTTTTGTACTATGATCTAGAAAAGTCGGGCCGATTCTGTTGCACCCGCGATCGCACATTGAAACCATTCTTCTGCCAAATTATTTATTATATTTTAGAATTCTAAATGGATTAAATATAAATAGGTGAAAATGTATCCCTTCAAGTAATAATGTCATTAAATATTTTACTTATTTTATTATTAAATGTACTTCAAATGAGTCTAAATGTTGCACCCGCTATAATGGAATCGCCCAATTACAGACCTTGCTGATCAATTTACCTCTAAGGTGCCTAAAAAGGTAAGTATGCGGAATTTATCATCAAGTAGGTAGATGTAAACAAATATTTTCAGTCTCAGCCGCCATAGCTGAGGCTGGGGTAAAAGTTTATATTTCATATATTTTTTTTTTTTTATAGTTTAATTATATTGATTAATCTATTTTTTTCTTTTTTTCAGTAGCTGAAGAATAGATATAGCTACATATGCATGTATGGATAGGTATGATGATATCATGAGCATGTGTCCTTGATACTTGGATTCATATCCAACACGAGTCCTATTGATCTTGGATAGAGTGAAAAGGTGTGCATGATCACCTTTCACTAATTACGTATTATGGGTAACAAAAATGTAGTATGCCTAGTTTTTTTTTTTTTTTCATATTTATTTCTTTTTACATATTATGTTACGAGTAGATGACTAGATTAGCATGTTAGTTATAAGTAGATATTTAAGTTTTATTATGAATGAACTATTCAGCCACGTTACAGTATCGACGATTGTGACGGAATGGTCGTGAGGTCAGAAGCTTCGTAAAAAAATTTGTGGCTGAGGTTGTGCAATAGTGCATTTTGCTTGCATATCTAACGTGTGGCAAGAGCCCCGCCCTGAACTATCATGCCTCTATCAACTTAGCCGGGCATTTTCCTTAGTAAAAGGATTTATAGTGACGTTGTTAGATCTATTATTTTTCTCTTGATTTGTCCATGTTTAACATGAAGAAAACAAACTATGTGTAGATATCACAGATGGAAAGCTTAAAACTATTATCACAGAAATTCAATTTATTGCATATTATGTTGCATTTTATGAATGCTCTTAAAACTATATTGCACATTAAACTTTTTGAAACATGAAGACCTGTCTGTTCGGCACTTTGTGATCTGAGTGTTGTCATGTAAATAAATAAATATCTCTAAATAAATAAATAAAAAAATAAATAAATCTCTAACTAACAAAAAATCTAAAATAGGCTCATATCACAGTATTATATCACAAATTTTATCACAGTAGTATATTGCGACAGGTTATCACAGAGGATATGCATTAGCAGTGGCATTCGTCACTTCCTTTGATGTCTACGTGTGGAGATCCTTTGCATGGAAAATTCCAACCTTTTCTCCTCTGAGATTTCCTATCTCATATAAAGAGTTTCCGATAGTTTTTAATATAATAGACTTCAGAAATTTAGGGCCTAATTTTGCATTATAGCAATCTGCTAAGCTACTTTGTTTAAAGTTTCGTCTAAAAACTAATTGTCCTACGCTGTATTGTATATCCCTACTTCGAGTGTTATAAACTTTTTCTGTTTTTTGGTGAGCTAATTTTAGGTTCTCAAAAATTTTCTTCCTTATCAATTCTAACTTATCGCCTTTATTGTTTACTCTAATACTACTATCTTTTAAGGCATCTAATTTTCTCAGAAGTTCATATGATCCTCCATGTTGGACCATTTGCGAACCAAACACAGCGTAGTATGGTTCGAAACCTATAGAATCATGGATCACACTTCTTAGAAAAAAGGCCGCATTACTTGCATGTACATCCCAATTTCTTTGATCGCTCTCTAGATATGATCTAATTTTAGCTAAAACAGAGCGATTTACTCGTTCCGATGCATTCGCTTGTGGGGAGTAAAAAGCGGTTCGGGTGTGTTTAACACCGTATCTCTTCAGAAAGCTCGCGAACAGTTCCGAAGTAAATTGTTTCCCATTGTCCGAGTGTATGTATTCTGGTACGCCGAAAATATGAAATATATTCTCTTCCAGATACTTCACTATTTCAGCTGAGGTAGCTTTTCTTATCGGTTTTAAGAAGACAAATTTACTGAAATGATCCAAACATATAAATATGTGAGTGTGTCCGGCTTTTGTTCTAGGATATGGCCCTAAAAAATCTATGTATAACCTTTGAAAAGGTTTTTCTGTTATCACCTGGTTTCCCATCGGTGGTCGTGAAATAACATTCAACGGCTTATTACACTTACACACGTCACATGAACTCACATATTCTTTTACATCAATAGTCATATTTGGCCAAAAATACCTTTGTCGTAGCTTCGCTAAAGTCTTATGAATCCCACCATGTCCTGCTGCTGGGGAATCATGTGCCGCCTCCAAGAGGCTCCTATGCAACTCCTTCGGAACCCAGAGTTTCCAAGCTCTGTCTTCCTGTAGTTCGTTGCCAGTCCTCATGTCTGTCCGTTTATAAACAAAACCTTCTGAAACACATACATCAGGGAGACGGTCTTTGTTTTCGGTTACCGTTTTCTTCAGTTCCTCATACTCCTGTGAACAGAAATATGGGGAACTGAGATCAACTTCCTGTATTTCTTTATCGGGATTGAGCTCGTCCATATGTATACGCGAGAGAGTATCAGGGACTATATTGAGGATACCTTTCCTATGTTCGATCGTGAAATCAAAACCTTGCAGTTTAAAACTCCACCTGGCCAAACGTCCAGATAGATCCTTTTGGGTCATTAACCACTTTAAACTGGCATGATCTGTAATGATAGTGAATGGTAATCCCTCAATATATGCCCTAAACTTCTTTACCGACAGAACGGCCGCCAAGCATTCAAGTTCAGTCACTGTATAATTCCTTTGTGCGGAATTCAGCTTCTGGGACATGAATGCTATGGGCCGTTCGTTCCCCTCGGTATCTTTCTGAAAAAGCACACTCCCTACACCGGAAGTCGAAGCATCGCACTGAATGTAAAAGTGTTTCGAGAAGTCTGGGTTCGTAAGTATTGGTGCAGTTATCAACATGTTTTTAAGTTCATTAAAGGCTTTGATTGCTTCGTTTGTCATTGAGAATGATTTACCTTTTTTCAAACAGTCTGTCATGGGGGCAGTTATAGTTGCAAAATTAGGTATAAATCGTCTGTACCACCCCGTCATCCCCAGGAACCGACGAAGTTGCTTAGGAGTCCCTGGAATTGGAAAATCTTTGACAGCAGAGACCTTTTCAGGGTCCGTTCTCAGACACCCATCACCGATGAAATAACCAAGATACTTTATCTCCTTAAAACAGAATTTGCTCTTCTCCACGTTGATAGTGAGACCAGCTTCACATAAACTCTTAGCCACTTCTTCCAGAGCCTTAATGTGAGTTCCAAAATCTGGAGAACAGATCAAGAGGTCATCCAGGTAGACAAAGACATTCTCTCTCATACGAGTGGGAATGACCTTGTCCATCAGCTTGCACATTCTCTGAGCGGCATTGCACAGGCCGAACGGCATGACTGTGAACTGGTACAATGGCCGCCCAGGGACTGTGAAAGCCGTCTTCTCCCTTGACCTGGTCTCCAGTGGAATCTGCCAGAAAGCATCTTTAAGGTCGATGCTTGATATAAAGTGGGTATTTTGAAGGCGACTAATAATGCCTTCTATATGCGGAAGAGGGTATGCGAATTTCTTGGTAGCTGCATTCACTTTGCGTGAATCCAAGCAAAGCCTGTTTTTTCCAGGTTTCCTCACCAGCACCACTGGAGAACTGTAAGCACTGTTACTTTCTTCAATCACTCCTAGTGCGAGCATTCGGTCAAGTTCCGCATACATGAGCTTTTGTACTACAGGTGAGATTGGGTAGTGTCGTTGCTTGATGGGAATGCTTTCGTCTTCCATCTCAATGACGTGTTCTTCTAGACTTGTTTTTCCCAATCCCAACACTGCGAATGACGGAAAAAGTAGTTTGACCCGCTCTAATTCTGCAGCTTGTGCTGGTGAGAGTTGCCTTACGGGATCTAGATTTTGTCCTCCCATCGGCGATGTAGTGTCAAGAGAACAGACGATGTGGGGGGCTACATTGAAGAATCTCCAAAAGTCTACTCCCAAATATAACTTTTGTTGTAAGCCCGGTACAACATACAACTCCATTTCTTGAATATTCTTTCCCCATGAAACCTTTGTTTTGAATCTACCTATTATTTCTTGACTATTTCCGTCAGCTGTCCTTATACCTATATTCATCTTTGTAATTTCTATGTTGTGATTTTCTATAAAATCGATTGCACTGCTCCCTAAACAACTCACAGATGCTCCGCTATCCAATAAACCGAGCATCTCTTCACCATCGATGTATACTTTAGTATATGGCCTATTATCATCTGTGTTTGTTATAATCGATGACTCTATCCTATTCTTATGAAATCTTTTTATTGCACACTTTTCCCTTAATTTTAAAATTTTCCTATAATTTTTTGATTTTTTTGTAGTTTGTAATAACTCTTCACCGAAAATTCGTTTTCTTGCATTTTGGTAGTCGATTAGTCTTTGGTGGAGAGTTTTTTTAGGACTTGTGTCAGGTCTTATTTTATTCGTTTCATTTTCATTTCTTTTCAAAATATTTACTTTTCCGAGAGGCTCGGATTTCCGGGAAGTGGACTTTTCGTCGGTAGTTGATTCCCGGACGCACTCCCGACTTGAACTTTTCCCAAACATGAGGCACATTTGAAAGATATACTTCCTTGTCCACAACTAAAACATGTCATAGCATGAAAGCTCGAAGGGCAAGTTGATTTATTTATATCTGCTTCTTTCAAATGTCCATTTCCACCTAAATGTCTTTTATCTTTTTCTAATTGTTTTTGTAGACCTATTACTTTCTTGTCATAACTAAAATTCCCTTTATTTTGCTGAATTGCAGCTATATCATATTCATCGTCATCTATGACGTAAGAAATATCTTCTCTTACCAAATCATTTTCCTGTCTTTCATGCTTCCTATAGTCTACCTCACTTACGTTTTTTCGAAACCTAACCTCTCTAGTTGCTATGTGAATTTCAGCTCGCCTACACTGTTCTCTTAATTCGTGAATTGAATTTATTGAACTGCTGAAGATGAGATTTGCAACTCTATCTTTAATGTTAGGCATTAAGATTCCTATAAGATCTTGTTCACTTGGTCGGTTTCGCATTTGCAAGAATAAGGCTCTAATATCGCTGTAAAATTCATCAAAATTTTCATTGGGAAGTTGTCTCCTATCCATTATTTGACGTAGAATTTCAGGATCCTTTCTTCTATTTTTAAATTGGTTTAGTAGCTCAGATTTTAAATCAAAATAATTGAGCATTACGTCTCCTGCATTTTCTTCAAGGTACTGCCAATACCATATCTGGGCAGCCCCTGATAACAAATGATGAAAGTTAGCAAACAGGTCTTCATTGCTCAGTGCACACTGTCTCTGAAGTGTTTCAACTCTAAAAATAAAACTTTCAACAAGCATAGACTTACATGTCCCATCAAATTTGATTCCCCATTTGTGTACATCTATCCGTCTAGAATCCCTAAAACTTTGAGTGTCTACATTTCTTGGTAATCTCGAATTAGAAGTATGGGTTAATGTTGGTAAGGTTTGAGGGATAACTGGGTCTGGCGCCATAGGTCTAGATCGAAATATGTTTTCCGATTGTTTGGCTTGAGGTGGAAAACCATTTTGTATGGAAGCGCCTTCAAGTTCACTTATTTTTTTATTAACTTCTTTGAGTTTGTTTTCCATAGAAACGAACATTCTCGTCATACCATCATGGAACATATTCAAAGTTCTATCATTACATTCATGAATAGCTACTGACACTGCGGTCTCTATCTTATTGGAGATACTTTCTTCGGTAACTCGTCTAATAAAATCTGAATTTGTTTCATATGGTTGGCGATTTCTATTTCGTTGAGAATTGCGTTCTAGAGGTTCCGTATTCACTTCAGAAACTCTTCGAATGAAATCCATGTTGGAATCAACTTGTTTACGTGTTTGTTCACGCTGAGTATTTCGATCAAGAGCTTCCATATCAGTGCGAATGGTTCTTTCTTCAATCTGAATTAAACGGATCTGATCGAGAATATCATATTCATCTTCTGTGCCGTGAAGGCTACTATTCTCGTTGACCTCCTCAATAGTTGGCCGACGAAGAGTAAATTCTCTCACTGACTCACTTTGAATTCTACCTCTAGGTAGAGGCACATCGGAGCCATATGCTCCTGGTGGGTTGTCATCTAGTGACCTAGTCAGAGCATTGTCGTTCAGAGTGGACATTGCACTGGGGTTATCACCGGGTATAGATGCTCTGTCTTCAGCCTGTCCCAAAAGATTCCTTAGAGGATACCTAGTGCTTGTTCTCGGTAAGGTGTTTTTAGGAATAGCTCCTCTGCTTCTACCTACCATGATTGTAAATTTAAAATACTAGTATGTATAATATAATAATTCTATATCAAAAAAAAACTTTTATCTCAAAAAAAAAAATTCAAAAATCTGTTTGTTTGAATGAAATGTAAATGGATAAAAAGAATTGATTTCAAATATTTGTATAAAAAAAGAAAAATATATGGAATTCAAAAATATATTGTTAGAGAAAGAGTGCAAAAATTAAATTCAAAAAAATGTATCTCTAAGGATAATAAAAAAATAAAAAAATGAATTCTTTATATCACTATTCACTATTTAAAACTTTTGTCTCCTCCAAAAACTCAAAAGTAAAAGAAAAACTTTAAAAATTCATAAAATATTTCCAAAAAAAAGGAAAAACGAAAAATTTATAAATTTTCTTTAAGTAATTTCAAATTCAAAACTAACCAAATTCAAAATTGATACCTAAAGTAAAAAAAAGGAAAGGTAAATAATAAAAAAAAACTAAAAGAGAGGACTAAAATTAAAGATTAATCCCAAAATCGATCTCAAGTAAACAAAAGAAACCAAAAATCTCAAAAAAATGTTTTATTCAATCTTGAGGTAATTTATCTTTTTTTTTTTTTTTTTTTTGTTAATTTCAATTTATGTAATTTTTTTTCTTTTTGTAGAAGTGGCCAAATATGGTTTTGCGGTGATGTGTGAAGATCCTATGCCAGGTATCCTTATCTACTAAGGAACCTAATGTCAGTGTGTCCTGTCTGTCGAGTCTGTCTTTTCATAGCTGGAACCTTTCTGATCAGAGCGAGTGTTGATGCATAACCTTTCTTTCCTGCCACTACTTGCAACGGTTGAATAACCCTGATAGGAGGCTGGCCTGATTTTCCAGTTACGCATCAACACGGACGAGTTTTCAAGACCAAAGCTCACGCCTCTCTGGAAACTAGACTGTGCCTTATTTTCCAGGACAGCGCGATGCATATGGCCCTTCATACTCGTCCCACTCCTGCATCTATATCAGTCCTCAAATTTCCTCACGGAAATACTGGTTCTATAGACCTATATTTCGGGCAGAGATTTTCAGACTCATGGTAATGAGGCAAGAGTATAGACGGCTTGTGAGTATGTTTTAATTTGATAGAAAAGTAAAAATTTTTAAGATGGTGTAAGGACTATTGTAAAAAAAATTCGTTGGGCGCCATTGAAATGAACCTTTATTTGCCACAGAGGTGACTTTGTTGCTTTATTTTTGGGACGGTGGCATGCTTGTCTCGGCTCAGCTAAGCTCGTCGGACGGGGGAGTTCTTGTCTCAACTAAAACAACTTCGGCTCAACTTCACTATTGTTCATGCCATTGTTAATAGAAAAAAATAGAAAAAGAAAGTAAACTAATAAAAAAATAAAAAAATCAGACGGACAATTGATCGGACGATGAAAAGGAAAAAAAAAAAGGAAATGAAAAGATGCATACTCACTCACCTTTGCCACTGCCTTGGAGAAAGGACGTATAATTCTGAATGTTACACATCCTTAAAGTTGGATAGAAACACAACTATTACAACCTAAACTATAACTAACCTATGACCTAGTAAGTAAAACTAACCCCCCATCTAATTCTAAATTACTTAAACCTAATTTGTTTCCCACCTAGCTTATCAAGAGCATAACATCCTCAATCCATCATCTCTCCAAGACAATGGTTCGCTCTAATCAGTAAGGTTTTACCTGATGTTGTTGGTACAGCTTGGCCATCCCTCCCATATGTCTGAGACACATCCTTCGCTAACTTCCTTGGCCTGAGTTATGGAAGATAGCCCCTAAATTGCTTTTCAGCTATGTGAACTTATCGTCTAACCATGTCCTGTTATGATAGTTACCTTTTTAGACGGCCTGACACGTCTCTTCACACATCACACGCTTTAGATTCAACAATGCATCATCTTGATGTATTTCAACTACCAACTTCTTATTAAATTATAAAAATCGGATTTCATTCAATTTCAAAAAAATCTTAAAATCCTTATTTAACAAATCTCTTATAGAGCAAAAGAAAAATCTAAATTTTCTGAATACAAAAATGAAAATTAAAATTGAAAGGCAAATCAAAAAAAAAGAGGAACCGATATCTGTCTTTAAAAGTAAAAGTATACGTTGGGGATTTGCTTTGTTCATCCCAGGACAAATTCTACATGTATTTATGACTACTTACGGTTTTTTTTTTTAACTCGTCCCTCGACGTCCTGCCGGCAGCACAAATCAGGAACTGGAGAATTACCTAGTTGTTACTAAAATATTAGTTTCCGCGGCAATTTGAAACACACTCTTTAAAAACAGATTGGATTTTACACAGTGTTGAATTAATTCGAAAAGAAATTTACGTTATTTAATAAAAAAATGAAATTTAATTTTTGAGTAAAATTAATAAGTATAAAAAAAAAATTTATTCTTGATTAGGGATTTCACTTTATTTTTAGTCTTGGGTTCCAGTTTTATCTCTCTTCTTCTTCTTGTGTTCAAGATCCTCCAAATATATATGTATATATATATATATATATCAATACGTAGGGGCCTTTGCGATATGTCTATCTTATGTTCTTTAATTATTAGAATTTTCACCACTCCTGATTGTTAGGATAATAAACTCTTCAATACAATAGTGTCTGGTTTTGCACATAGGTATCCTCTTCAATAGGTTTGATTTTGGACAGAGTACCTTGGACCTTATGGTGGCAGAAGCACTTATTAAGACCACTGTAGGTGCGGAGCGCCTCTGATATGTCTTTTCTTTTTTTTTGTATTGTTCGTTTGTTCTTATAATTAATATTTATATATTTTTTTTTTTTTTGTATTTATAATCGGAATTTATTTTTTGTGAAATTTTAAACTTTATTTCAAAGGTAAGGTCTGTTTTGGAATACTGCTGCATAATTTGGAATCCCTATTACAATAATTCCTTAGATAGAATAGAAAAAGTACAGAGGAATTTCACAAGATACGCTTTCTTTAAGTTGAATTGGAGGATTCCGAGGCCATCCTATAATAGTAGAAAGTAGATGCTTATTATTTGGTATGCAATCTCTTAAAGATCGTAGGATATACTTTTCGGTGATGTTCATCAGAGACGTTATTACTTATCATATTAATTGTCCTCCGTTGTTTGCATTAGTTACAGGGGGAATTACACCATCAAGGAGTACACGTTGTCGATTTTTAATCTATGAACAGTTTCATCGGAGCAATTATGGCCGAAACGAGCCTATATCCCGTTGCATCAGGGAAGCTAATTTTTTCTGTAATAGACTTGATTTTTTTCGATTTGCTCGAGAGACATCTTTAAATCCCTCGCATTAAATATAATTTCAGCTTCTTTTACTAATAGCACTTAAATTTGTATTCATTTATTCAAATCTTTTAACTATGTACATATGTATGTTATTATATTGTATGATTGTACTTTTAGTTGTATATATCCACCAACGTTTAAATATGTCAATTATCTTAGTCTAAGAGAATTTATATTCGAATAGATGAAATAAACTAAAACTAAAAAAAAAAAATTAAATTGTTACGGTAAAATTTGCCGTAGGTAGTAGGTCATAAATTATAGCAAATATCTTTGCACAGGTTTTCCAGGGTTTCTATACTGGTTTTATGTTGAAAAAAATGTAGTTCCTTTTCAGTTTTCAGAAAATTTCATTTAAGACCTTGTATGGGGATATGAGGTGGCTGAATGCACCCATTTAATTGCCTTCCACTGAAAAGTCATACCAGAGTTCGGCGCATTCGTTGAGGATTACTGTGCATAAAGCTGGGTGTAAAGTGCGATTACGAGAAGACTGATGGGTTTCAACACTTCTTTACTGTGATTTAATCAAGCAAGAGGTGCGAAAAATATTAGTAAGAATTTTTTTTGAAAGCAAAAAAAGGAATTTTATTTCGAATATCAAGGAAAAATTGAGGACTCTTAAGTTGGAGAAAATCAGGAAAACTTTGGTGGAGTATTTTGCTGCAGAGAAGTGGCAGTTAGCTCGAGTACTGGAGAGGTGGTAACAAAGATAAGTATAGTGGTAACAAAATCATAATTTATTGTTTTCATTGTCGTGTCGATAATTTTGTTTAAAAATTCATTTTCGTATTATCGTTCGTTTTTGCGATCAAACATTTCAGATATTGCGAAACGCGTGACCCGTTTCTAAACACCGTTTGTGCTTTCGGGACCGAGAGTTAACGGTCCATCTTATAAATTTCATTTTCTTTTGTTCTGATTGTTTAAAAGATCTTGAGTTTACTTTTAATAATCAAAAAGTAAAGTTCGCGAATTAAAATTGTAACACACAGTATTGCCTATTTTTGCTATCGATTTAGTAAGATTATAATTATCTCAAAACTAGCATTACACCAAATTTCAACTCTTTAGCGATTCCTGATATAAAGGACTTCAAAAAAAGTTAAACAAAATATCTAGAACTGACTCACTCACTGACAGATCATCAAAATTATGAAGCCGAGATCGTAGAATCTTGTAATTTCGCACAACAGTAGGTCCTGTGGTGCATCCAACGAACAAGAATTCCTCTGTTACTCCACTACGTGGAATTAGGTGTGAAGCCTTTCAAAATACAGCTGGTGCAAGAATTGAGGCCGAACGACCTACCACAACACCGAATTTTTGGTGAATGGATTCTTGAAAAGTTGGCCGAAGATCCACTTTTTAATCGAAAAATTGTGTCCAGCGACGAAGCTCATTTACGGCAAAACTGCCGTATTTGGAGTGAAGAGCAGAACTACCAATGCATCCAGAAAAAGTCACTATTTGGTGCGGATTATGGGCTGGCGGAATCATTGGGTCGTATTTCTTCAAAGATGATCCGAATCGCAACGTTACTGTGAATTACGAGAGCTACCGTATGATGATAACAAACTTTTTTTGCGCAAAATGGAAGAGCTTCACTTGCATGGTATGTGGTTTCAACAAGACGGTGCCACATGCCACACAGCACTCGTAACAATGGAACAATTGAGAGGCGAGTTCGCTGAACAGTTTATTTCAAGTTTGGGGCCGGTCAATTTGCCACCTAGATCGTGCGATTTAACGCCTCTAGACTATTTTTTGTGGGGCTATATTAAGGCTCATAGAGTTAAGCCCCCTGATTGAAAATATCGAGGTCCAAGACGTTTTACAGACAGCCTTCTGTCTGCCAGACGCGATAAAAATAGGCTACTTCTTGCGCTAAGAAGGCCACCTTCAAAACGTCTTGGACCTCGATATTTGCGATCAGGGAACTTAGCTCTTCATTTTGAAGATATGGCAAATTTTGTATCCCAATTTCTTAGACTTTGGAAAGAACTGCATACTTGATGCAATATAATGCACTATTGCGCCCACTAGAGTATGCAAGACATTCACATTCATAAATAACTATAAAAGGCCTATCTAATTATGCTAATTATTTTTTGTTATCAATCACACCCAAAAATTGCTGTGGGCTCTCGGTCTATAAGAACTCAGAAACTTGATCAGAAATATACTTGGGAGCTATTAGAGAATCAAATAAACTAATTTTACACTTTACATTTTTATTTTGAATTTTTTAATTGAATTGCAATCGAAAAAATTGTTAATTTTGCATTTCGCTTTCTTATTTTAGTTTTTTATTTTCAGAATTAAATTGCTTTAATTTTCCAACGGAAAATGAAATGGGATACCTTTTGAATTTATATATAACTTATATGAACAATTAACAAAGGTGAAGTTTTCAACATAGTAATATATGTGCATGTACATGGCTTCATACATTTTTCTACGAGAAATTAATGAGATACTTTTTCACTGCCCGACGAAAAATTTACGTAATTTGATTATGCTGGGCAATGGACCTTTGTTTTCCTATTTACTATTAGGGGAGCCGGTCGAATTGGCGGCGTAACCGATGCGCCCGTCGTGAATGGTGATCGCTTACTAGAAATAATCAGTTGACAAAACTTTAAGCTTTTGCATTCGTAAAAACAAATCGAACTCGAGTTTTTAATCAATCTTAAGACTACACTCAAAAAATTTCATGTGTAAATAGTACTAATTCATGCGTGCATTCTACGAATTTTATTCGTGGTTTTCAGCCACGAATAGTATTCGTAGAATGGACGTTTATTAGTACATTTTACTAATATTTTATTAGTATTCGTAGAAAAACATACGTATATTGTACGAATACTATTGGTACAATGTACGAATATCATCGTAATATTAACGAATGCCCTTGTAATTCATTCGTATATTGTACAGCTCCATTCGTATATTCTACGAATATCATAGTAATATTTACTAATGCCCTTGTAATTCATTCGTATATTGTATCTACAAACATTATAGTAGAACTTATCATAAATAAATATATACTCCGAAATTTCCTAAAATATTCATTATAAGAAATAATAACAAAAACTAATGTATTGTTTAAGTTAAAAAATAATTATATAATTCATGTTTTTTTAATTTTATAATTTAATTTTTAATTACAACTGAAGTTAAAAAAAACTAAAATGTATCTTATAAATTAATTAATTCATAAATATAATTAACAACCAAAATTATATTTCCAAACTGCTTGTTATCAAAGGGCCACTGAAAATAAATTTAACATTTAACATTAAAAATCTTCCGAAAAACATTTGTACTTACATTAATTTTTATTTTGTAAAAAATTCCCACATATGAATGCTCTGCTGCTTCAGGATCCTGTATGTAAAATATAAAATAAGCTTTATTTGTATATAAGAATATGTAAGTCTAGGTACTCACCTCGTCCTTTCGAAAAAAAGTCTGGTTCCCAAGATTTGTATCTTAAAGATACACCGTACGAAAAAAAAGTATCACGCGTCCATTACTTTGCAATATTGCAATCTGTAATAACACGTTTCAACGTGTTGACGAATGGAATACATTTAATTTTTAGAGCTGAACACATATTATTTTTTGTACTCATGATTATTAAATAATACTAATGCACTTCATGAAAGTACGAAGTTATTAGTACATTCTACGCATAATTCGTACAGTCTACCTACGAATGAATTCTGTCTACTAATATTAGTTTTACTTAGTAAATAGTACGAATTTTTTAGTAAATACTACGAATGAAAAAGATTAAAGTACGAAGTCATTCGTACGAGAAATTAACGAATGTTATTAGTTATATGTACACAATAATTCGTACAATGTACTCCAAAAAATTGTTAACTTCTTGTTTACGAATAAAATTAGTGCATTAAACGAATAGATTCGTGCATTCTACCACAGTTATTAGTAAAACTTTACAAATGCATTCGTAGATATTTCACTGTACAAATACTTCGTATATTTTACGAATATTAGTACAATGCACGAATATTTTTTTCACGAATGCCATTCGTAGCCATTTTACTAATAAATTTTTTGAGTGTAAGCCACGCAATCCATTATACATTTATGTAAATCTGTTTACCATTAAAACCTCGGCCAAATTCTCGGAAGCGATTTTCTTTAAATGCAGGGGGAAATTGACTTTTTTTTGTTTCAGAAACAACAGCACCTGCCACAAAACTGTGAAAAAAACTTGTTAAATCATTCACCCTTATTGCGCAGTTTAACTATGAACCGAATGACTGTTGAAAGAATTTATGAATTGAATTTATCAAGTGAATACCTTCAAAATATTTTAACTGTTGTGAATGGGAATGTCCGCCTGACAGATGTTTATTTTTTTTTGAGGAACCTACAAAGAAAATGATTTATAAGAAAATCAATGAAATTAAGAATAAAATTATTTTGACCAAAAAAACGCCACGTAAAAGAAAATAAATTAAAAACAAAAATATTTTCGTCATGGTTTATTTGGTCAAAAGTTTGGTTTTCGAGTAATGATATGCGATCTTCTTCTTCCTGAAGTTTTTTCATCCTGGGATTTTTTTTCCACATACATATATGATACGAATTCAGCATTTATTTCATTTTGAATAGCCCAATCTTTATTTTTCTTCCTGCCAGTATAAGTATTGCCCGTTCACTCAGCTAGGACTGATCTTTGCATAGCTGCCTAGTATTTAGAAAACCCTTTTCAATCATATTTCTTCTTTGGTTTGGGTAATTTAATAAAAATTTTCTCACAATGTTATTAATCCATAATCAATGAGTATAATCTAACAATTGCTTGGAAAACTCAGCGGCCGATCAATTATATTGTAATTGGACTCATATTAATCTGATTTTTTTTTTTCATATCTCCAAAATAAGAAGATTTCAAGTAGATATGCATTGAATTCATCTGCTGGAGTAAATCGTGGAATTACTGACAATGTTTGACAAGAATCACCGGCCACTAATATTAAGTACCACCTTTGTATATAAAACTTATATAGTACTATCAAGAAGGCGAAAGATTGTGGAAGGCTAGGGACTGCAATTGCTAGATTTGTCTTTGCTAAATTTAATAATAAAATAACATCTTTTTTACTACTTGTTTTGTAAGTTATCCTACTCCCCACTGTAAAAGCATGCGCTAATTTCTGCGCCACCACCAGGCTAGCGTTCGTAATACAAAATCACGCTCCATGATAATACTATAGGTTATATATACAAAGGTACCACCAAACTCGAAGATCTTTCAATGTTCTATTCAAAGCTTCCAATAACTTGTTATGAACCATTCTGCAGTCATCCAATAATACATATTACATTGTTGTAATACGTCTGCCATTTCAGAGTTCTTTGGAATGCTACATGTGGGTGTTGCATTAGTTTGAATCTTCAATGGTAAAATGGGTTCAGAATGTGCAGTCCGACCAGCTTCCAATGATGTAGCCGAAATTCCAGATGAAGCGAGTGCCAAATCTTTTTTGTTTTAAGACCGAATACATGCTTAAAACAGTAAAATTAAATTATGTAGTGACAAAAACATCAATCTATAAGTCGTATTTTCGAACTTTGCTTTTGATAATTTGTGTGTTGGAAAGACATTCGTTTTTATGTCTATAAAAGCCTGCTTCAAAAGAATTCCATTCTAACAAGAAAAATCAAATGCGCAGTATAGCTAAACCCGAGATATAAAAAGCAAGCAAACGAAACAACAATTCATTTTTATAATGTAAAGAATATGAAAAATGTGCCATGATTTGTTGAATAAATTGGTAATCAAAAACCAAAAACATATTTAAGAATCAATTTCCAAATCAGTCTGCAGTTTTCACCATGTAACCGGCGGCGGCGGCAGCGCCGCCGCACAGTGGAACGTCTAGTACAAAATTCCGGACATTGGGTGATTTTTTGTTTTCATTCTTGGAAATATTTTTTGTTTGATATGCTAGAAAATTAACGCCTCTTTTATATATAAAACAGTTTTTTTATGTACACTTTTTAATTTTCAAATAATAGGGACTCAAAGATGCAGTATTTTTAAAACAAAAAAAAAGGAATTTCAACGCATTTTTGTAACTTGTTTTTCTCAGACCGTTTTTATGTTTTCATTTCGAACTAAATTTTGTATGCATGCAATTGGTTCACTTAAGCTTAACAATTATAAAAATTATTGAAACAAAGTTGTTTTAGCCTTAAGAAAAAAACTGTTTTTGTGAGTATTTTTAAAAAATCCTAATTTCAGGTTTGAAGATGATTTTAAAAAAAAGCTCAAAAATGCTCGGGTTTTGGGTAGTCTTAAATGAATTTTGAACTTATTTGGAGTCATATTTTCAAAAAATTGAATCCGACCGCATCCGACCCCGCTCCCTGTAGGGTTCTTAAAAATCTCCCCTAAAGCTGAGAACGCTTAAATAAAATGTAAGTTTATTAACTGCAGAAGCGGGTAGGGGCATCTTTGCATTATAAATACAGTAAAACCCGCTTAAGAGAAACCCGCTTAAGAAAAAAACCCGCTTACCTGCAACACTTTTTTCACCCCAAGTATTTTCCGACCGATTTCCCTTAAAACACTCCGGTTAAGTGAAACTCGCTTAAGTGAAAAACCCGGATAACTGGAACATATTTTCAGTTAATTTTTAATATTTTTCAATACAAAAAACTCGCTTAAGTGAAAAAAAAAATTGAATCGAACAGAACAAAAATTTGCTAGTCTTCGTTTTTCAATAAATTATTTTTGTGTAATTTAATCGTTGTTTTATTTAACTTCTTTCAAGGCAAGTCCAAAAGATAAAAACAATATTGTTTCTAGCATTAAATCTACGCTTAATGGAATTTTTAAATCCGCTTAAGTGAAATTTTTTTTTCACTTATCCGAACTCCGCTTAAGTGAAATTATTTTTTACTTAAACGGGGTTCGCTTAAGTGAAAAACCCGCTTAAGTGAAAGAAAGACTGTGACATTTTGCAGTTTCTCTTAAGCGGGTTTTACTGTAATAATAACTAACATTAAGAAATCTAAAAATATGAAATAGTGCATACACTGACATGAAAGAACTAAATCTTATTTGCTATGGTTAGAGAGATTTTTTCTTTAGGTTATCATTGTATGGCTCTCATGCTAACGGTTATTTTTTCTCTCTTCATTAAAAAAAAGTTATCATGTGATTTTATATAATGAATGCCTTTTTTGGTTGTTTTTTCTTAACAAAGCTATCGTCTAGTACATAAATAATTTTGGAGCCTTCTACTAAGTGAAAATCGTTGTGTTTACTTACGAAGATTTTTTCAACATTTTTAAGGCTAACGGGCGTGACTTAAGTGACTATAAATTTTGTCATTCAAACAGCGACAGTAAATTCTGAAGAAAAAAATTGGACTTGTTTGAATTTTTTCGCAAGTTTTGTTTGAAGCTGGAAAATAGATTTGTAGAAAGCAGTTGCAAAAAAATTTAATTTGAAAACGGTATAAAACGTGGCTTGAAACGGAATTCAACACATTAACCTTTATAAAAGAACCACGCCCACAAACCGCTTACAACACTAATGAACAGTTTGAAAACTTCAGTGAGCTACAAAACAGGCGTAAAACTCAAGCTTTACGTCGAAGTACAGGGAGCACTACCTTTATTTTTGCAGAAAAAATGAATCTGAAAGGTGAAGTTAAGCTTGATGCTTCAAAAGTAATAGATTTTTTGATGAAAAGGCAAAAGGCATTTTGTTTGTACATATATTAACTAGAACAATGGGTATTCAATATAAATAACTCAAATTAAATTGTGGACTATGCCTCGAAATACATATTCAGAAAAAAGTGCAAAAATGCACATCAAACTTGTAATATGAATTAAGAGCAATAAATATTAATTGTTTTTCCTCCATAAAATTAATTTTATTTGCCCTATAAAATTTGGCAAATTCTTAGTTTCAGGGGTAATATTAATTTTTTTTTGGAAAATTGCATATTTTTTCAGATTTTTTGAAATAAAGTATGAAACTATAATTTTTCAAGTGCAAAATAGTGAAAACCGTTTCAAAATCCATCCATTATTTCGAAAGTTACAACCCGATGACCACTTTTTCATGTTTTCGTTCCACTGTGCGCCGCATCCGAATTTTTATACTGGCTTTATTTCGTCCATTTTTGTAACACAAATCCACGCAATATTCATATATTTTGTAAAAAAAAAAAAAAAAAAAAAGAATTTTGTTATATTTTCAAGCAGTTATATTTCTCTAAGCAAAGCTTTAATTGAATAAAAGTAGGGTTGGACTTTTTTCTTCATGTGAATATTCTTTATTCGTTTATTATTTTTGTATAATAGTTAAGCTATCTAAGCTTCATAAGCTAACTTTTGTGAAATCGTTATGATATTTTATATTCTGTTTTGCAGCTACATACATACATACCTATATTTGTATATCAAATATCTAAATATGAAAAGATAAAAATCTGATAACCATGATAGAATTTAGTGAAGAATTTTCCGTTTATTGATGTACCTATACATATAACTCTCTAACTCTCTAATTTATCCAATGCTTGTTCTGTTACAAACTAAGCTATTACTAATCATAAATTCCTCCACAATATTTGCATCAATAATGTGTTTTCTGGAAGCCTGAAAAGTAATAAGTTACTCAAATTCCTTCATAAACCAACAAAATCACGCAACTGTGAAATTCTAATCTCAACGGAGATAAAACTTTGGTAGAAAAAGTTTTCTTGTTTGGTTTAACTATACGCCTTTATAGTTAACTTGTAATATCAAATCTTATAAATTCCAAACTATAAAGATAAACCACATGAGAAAATAGTTTCCTAAATTAAAAAAAAAACTGATTATAGTTGCACAACTGAGGGTATGTGGGATAAATCCCAAAGTAAAACTCTTAATGGATACGTTGAATACCTGTTAGAGGGAAAAATTAATACTTTTCCAAGTATTAAAGTGACAGTTAGGGCAGAAACTTTTTTATTTGAAGAACGCAAAAGCCTTGCGAACAAAGCAAATATTCATGCTATCAATTTATACTCATTTACACACTCTTTTCAAAATTTAAAAAATGATGCCCTGTAAGTCCCAAATCCCGTATATTAAAATCTCCATTACCTTCAATAAAAAGTTTAATGCAGCTTGTTAGTAGCTTCGTTTTCTTAGACAAATCACATTAAGTTCTGAGGTTCGAGACCCTTCTGACTACTGGGAGTGGAAATTTGTAGGGGTTATGATTATAAAACAATTTATGAGCACAAAAGGTTTCTTCTTCTTTGCACTTATCTATACTTACTTTATTTTCATCCATAAGATGTAATTAATTTTATCTAGGACGCAGCCAACCATTTGTTCGGATATTTTTTTTTATATTCTTTGTTCATGAGGTGGAGGTGGAGTGGAAAATTAGAAGATATGTATGTGTACGGAGGATGGCTAAATGAAGTATATTGTCCTTCTGCCTGATTGCTTTCCATATGCTTTATATAGACAAGGACAGGACTCCTTTTAGAATTCGTAAGCCGAATATTATTATGGCCAACAGATGATACATAAGTCGTTGATTTGGTTTTCACACAGATTTAATGAAATCCTTTGAGGAGTTGTTGACAACATTGGGGGTGTATAATAATTCCTGAACAATTAAGTAAGTGTGAATAGGTGACACGCATTGTCCAAAAGTTAATTAGTAGAAGATACATTTGTTTTCTATTCATGGTCTATATCGAATGTCCAAAATCCAGAAAATATGAAACAGTAACGATTTTATGCTAAACATACATTATAATATTCACATTTGTATGTAGGTACGCACATGAAATAATAAAATTTTTATAATTTCATCAAATGTTCAAACTTTTAAAATGCTGATGAAACTTTTGCTTCTCTATAAACGAATTTAATTTCCTTGATTTAAATTTTTAAAATATCAAATATATAATCGAAGTCTAGTATAATTATGTATTCATAATTCCTATTTGAATTTTAAAATTTATTTGGTAAATCATTGCATAAATCATTCACCGCCTTTATTTAAAAAAATGTACTCGGTATTCGCTATTTATCAGTGGCCACAAACCATAATCGGTTAAGTCGGTTTTTAAAGGCTTTTTGAGAAAGTAGTTTTAAGTTTCATTCTTTTTTTTTCGGGAATTTTTGGTAAATACGTCACCGTTAAAATGTCTTCCAGATTTAAATGGAAGCTTCTCTTTTTTTCTGTTTTTAAAATTTTGAAAAAAAACTCATCTTTTACCAGAGAATTTATATAGGACTCTTGATTGTATCTTTTGGCCATCGAACTGCGTTCAAAGCAAATTTCGTATCACCTTCAACAACTCGTTTCCAAGAAAATTTTGATTTTAATAACAATCGGCGATCTTCATGTCAATTACTTCAATCAAATTTCCAACGCTGTTTACGAATTGATACCAATCTATTAGCGTTTCAATTTGGATATATGTATGTAAGTTTTTTTTTATACATTCAATAAGCGGCTGGTCGTTGTAGCATTTCATGTGCGTATGTCCTGATCCAAGGACAATAGAAGAGCTCTTTTGTTAAGAACATGAAACAGGCCACATGAAACATTTTGCGTTATTGGACCCTTAATCGTGGACCGTTAAATTAAGATCATAGTGTACTCACGTTTTAGCTTCCGGTTGGCTGCATTCACCAAGGTGTCCATTTTGTATCCTCTCATAGCGGACCAGTAACGATCAATTTTTTCAATATCTATGTATGTATATTTTCTCGCTGCAGTTACTTCTACAATATTATCAAACGGCTTGCAAGCTTTAACCTTAACAGTCTTTTCGCTGACTGATTGATATGATTGGCTACTTTGTCGAAGTTCAATACGAACCCTTTTATAATTCACATGCGCTCAAGGATATATTGAGATACCCTTATAATGTTAAACACAGCAATGACGATGGGGAAATTATAGGGGGGAGAAAAAGAAAGTGTCGATGTACATTGGTCTTGAATGTTTGCAAATTGAAATTTCAAGGGAAAACCGTGCCGGGTAAATTATTCCATAATCGTGTTGTGCGATTAGAAAACGAATATTTGTTTGTGACGTTACGACCAAAATTAGGCTCGAGGATGAACTGCTGAGCATTTCTAGAGAAGCCCATATCAAGGGTGAACTCATTTAGTGACGAATGTAAGTGGCTACTTCGGTTGAGCATTGCTTGTGAAAGAAACGATAAAACAACGACGTTGTTCAAGAGATGGGAATGATAGCTCTGTTTTGTTTTCTATCAGTTTTAAAGCTCTGTTCTAGATTCTATTCAATAAATGAAGAGCTGCAAAGATGTGAGTTATACTCGAGTTTTGTATGTAGCAAGATCAGAAGGGGTAAACAATTTCTAACGTCAGCATTTAGCAGCGTTTTTGGTGGTCTGGAGAAAGTGGTCATTCCAACGAAGATCGTCGTTGACACTCATTCCGAAACGGTTTCTTATACTCCATTTTACTATGTTGTAAAAATGTATAGATCTGTTCCACGCGTCGGTAAGATATGCTAACAGACCACCAGTATAACGATTGCTGCGAAACCCGTATTGCCGGCCATTCAATAGCTTTCGATCTTCGAAATATTTGTTGAGCTGATGATCGGTAGGAGGACTGGGAGGAAGGGTCGCCTTTTTTAGGAACAGACTGGACAAATGCTGTTTTGCATCTTCTAAGGAAGATTCTAGAACAGTATGCGCAATGGAAAAGCTTACGCAATGGATTTATCATCGATGAAGAACATTTCTTCAGAAAAATAGGGGCATTTACAATCTGGACCAGCGGATTTGCTTATATAAATATCTCGAAAGGCTCTTGCAACTGTACAAGTGCGGAAATATAACTGTACCATTTAATGATTTATGTTCTCAAGTTCAAGAGAGACAATGTTGCTAACACGTAACGTAGAGCTAGCAGCAGCAATTACATTTGCCTTATCTGAAGAGCTAGTTATAGGGTTGTCGTTGTAGATGAGTGTTGGAACCGAAGATGAAGTTAAATATTTTGCGTTCTTGACAAATGACCAGAAATTCCTACTGCCTTGGTTGGATTTTTTACCTTAATTTCTGGCCATGTAAGAATTTGGTTCTTTTTATAGCAGCGTTGCATTTGTTTCTGACCTGTGTATGCTTTTTCTGATTTTCCTCAGTTGGAAAATAACTTCTCCCAACATAATAGTTTATTTACTTTTCTTTTGGTTTTATACTTTCTATTCTGTTTGGAATAAAAAAACGCATCCCAAACAATCAGTTATCTGATCATAACATAACGCCACTATCGTGCAAATATAATGACCACTTTAAGATTTGAAAAAAGTTATTCACGTGTGATATTCGTCTTCAACTGGATGGAAGGGACCTGAAAAATTGGCTGATATTACGCAATCGTGCGAATTGCCAAATGAGAGTTTACCCTTATGGTATACTTATCAGGGTGAGAAGTAAGAAACAAGTCGAGAGTGTGGGCATTTTACGCAGCATCCTCTAATATTCGAGTGGGCTCATCTACAAACTGAGTAAGTTTGTGCATCTCAGCAAAGATCTCAATATATCCTCGTTCGAATGTTGTCTGTTCTGAATAGCGGGTCAAACTTGAATTGCGTTTGTTGAAGTCACCCGCAATAACGTTTACATAGTGACGGGACAGTACATGGAAACAATTCGGGAAATGGAATCAGACAGCGCATCAAACTCAATAAGAGTTAAATTACTGTCAAGATTTGGAATCCCATAAACGAAACAATAATGGATGATGTGCTTGTGGACAGTAACTATGAGCCACATGAAGCTTAACTTTGTATTAGAATAATGTCCGTATTTAGGAAGGGTTTGGCAAGCAACATCATACATCTAATTATATTATAAGGCAGTGATGGCGAAAGAGTAATGGCATTTAGTTATAGAAAGGCAGGCGAAATTTTGAAACCTGGGGTGGAATCGCGTAAGATGATAGTTGATTATCAATTTGTTGATTGTCGTTTTGACCATCGCTCTCTCTATAATTCTTAATTGATGTGATAGAGACAGCTATAGTCAAAAACGACAATCAACGAATTGATAGTCAACTATCACCTTACGCGATTCCACCCCTGTATTTCACCTAGTGTCAAAACAACTGGCCCATATCTAACAGAATGGGTGTACAAGTCGAAGACATTTTCTTAGCCCACGAATATTTGAAAACACAACACAAAAATACTTGCTATACTAACTGTTCAGGAATGCAGCGTTAAATTATTTTCATCCTAAATTATTATTTACTATTTTTAAATTGTTAAATTAATTATTTCTTGAAAACTTAATCTATTTTGAAATTAAATTTAAATATTTTGTAAAATTGCCAAACACAGTCAAATAATACCCTATGTATTATTAACAATTGGTTTTCAACTTATGCTAATCTTTTAATCTTCTAAGCCGCTATTTCATTATGTACTTGTTTGGACAATTAGATGATTTGTTTTTGGAAGATTAAGCATCATACGATGGTGTAATGTATTATTCCATGGTGCAATGGAATATTCGGTCTTTTTTGCAAGCAACCACCATCGAGTACAGTCCACATTTTGTTTGAATTACTTAGTCTTGATCTAATAAAAATTGAAATAAATTCATTTGTTATAACGTTGTGAACATTTTGAATTTCATTTAAGTTTGATTTCGTTTGGAAATTTTTATTGCGGATCAAAGTTGGTCCTTTCGCGAAGCCGGATATTTTTGTAAATTTAATATTTAAATAGATTCAAATAAATTTAAATTGCCTTTTGAATTTATATACGGTGGTTGCTTGGACTTTTGGACTACTTGGAGCTGCAGATATTTTGGGTATTTTGGTATACCTAAAGGTAAAATTGTATCGCTTTTTGAAAATATTTTGCTGTTTGCTGGATTTGCTGTTTTGCTGGTGTTGCTGTTTGTTAGGCTTTTGGAGTGCTGTTGGGGATAGTTTGCTGCTGTTTTCTAAAAGACATTCGTGGTTAAAAGTGCATAGTGCATTTGTGGAACGTACTTTATAATTTTGTTGCTCTCACGTGTTCGCTTTATACGGTTGGGTTTTAATATTAATTGAAACAATCATGCATACTCTAAGACAGGCGCGTGGACATTTAAAGGGTTCGATAACGCGTGCGCATGCGTTTATCTTAGAAGTATCCGACGACGATATAGATAATTTAGAAACACGGTTAGAACGGTTAGAGGAAACGTGGAAGGATTTTTGCGCTAACCATAATGAGTTTTTTCAATATTCCGAGGAAGAGGGATACGGTGATCCCGAAATCGATTTTGTAGCCACGGAGAAAAAATATCTCGATGCGAAAAGTGCATTTGTGAAAGCGATTCGAAAGAACACTCCTTCATCTCCTCCGCTTCCTCCTCCGCGTGGTCAAGCAAATGGTGATTCTTCGGATTTCTTAAGCAATCCATTCACGATTTCCGCTGCGAAACCATCGAGCGAAATTGAGTTGCCAAAGTTTAAAATAACTCCCTTCGGTGGCGATTACCGCGAATGGCCTGAATTTCGGGACATGTTCCTAGGAAGCATCGGTTGCAAGGAAAAACTTCCGGGTGCTCAGAAAATGCGTTATTTAAAATCGTTTTTAACTGATGAAGCTGCAAAACTTTTAAACGGTATCGAGATAGCGGATTGCAATTATGAGCAAGCATGGGAAAAGCTTAAGCGTCGGTATAATAAGCCGTTATACATTATAAACGCGCATATTGAAAGTTTTATGAAGATGCCAACGGTGGTTGTCGCGGACAGTGGACATTTGCGTCGGTTAGCTGATAAATCAGATGAAATTATCCGTGGTTTGAAGGCTCTGAAATCTGAAAGCAGAGATCCTTGGCTGATTTATCTCTTGCTAAGTAAAACCGACATCGAAACGCGGAAGGCTTGGGCTCTTCATAACAACAATTCGGAAAAAGCGACCGTGCAAGAACTAATCGACTTTTTGGAAAAAAGATGTGATGCTTTAGAAGCATGCTCGTCCAAATCTAGTGATTTGAAAAATCGTGGCAATAAACAAATAACGCGTTCGGGTAATTCTTCGAACAATATAAAAAGCTTTGCCGTTTCGAATTCCGTGTGCCCTATGTGCAAAGGAAACCATGTGCTACCGCAATGTTCTCAATTTCTTGCCCTACCCATTACCTCTCGTCGTAGTTATGCTAGGGATCATAAACTCTGCTACAATTGTTTAGGAAGCAACCATTCATCGTCGAGATGCCGTTCAAAAACTCGTTGCCCACACTGTCGCATTCGTCATCATGTTCTTGTGCATTTGGATTCTCCTGCACCAGGTTCTGAAACTAACAATTTGTCTACAGAAACTTCCTCGCCATCTCAAGGTTCCTCGTTATCGATTGTTAGCAATCACATTCAAAATGAAATTCGTCCCTCCGGTATTTTGCCTACTGTTGTTGTCCAAGTTGCAGATACCGTTGGTAACAAACATCTTTGTCGCGTTCTGCTCGATACGGGGTCCCAAGCTTCTTTTGTAACTGAAGGTTTGGTGAAAAGGTTACATCTTCGTCGTCGTCACGCTCGTGTTCCTATTTCTGGAATCTCTTCGCTGGAAGCTGGTGTTACACAGGGCGTCGTAACCCTTAATCTTAAATCTTGCTTTGATTCAATTGAAATGGATGTCGAAGCCTTCATTTTGAATCAAATAACTTCAAAAATTCCTCTTTTGCCTCTTGATTTTGATAAATCCTTACTGTTGAATGATTTGAGATTGGCCGATCCAGGTTTCAACGTCCCAGGTCCTATTGATATTTTGCTAGGATCAGATAAGGCCTGGAGTACTTTGCTTGATGGTCGTCGCACTGATAACAACGGTAACTTAATTGCCCACAATACCATTTTTGGATGGGTTATAACCGGTAAATCTCCGATCAAGGAAATTGTTTCCTTGCCTGTAGGGATTGTGCAGGATGTTGATGTTCTTCTGAAATCATTTTGGGAAATTGAAGAACTTCCTCACAATACCTATTCGTTGAATTCTGGTGATTTTGCAGACGCTCATTTTTGTAAGACTTTCTCTCGTGCGCCTGATAACAAATATATTGTGGAGTTGCCTTTCCGTCAAAAGGATGTTACTTTTAGTAACACTCTCGCTGGAGCATTGTCTAGGTTGTTTGCTATGGAACGTCGCTTCTCTCACCAGGAAAATCTTCGCTCGGAGTATTGTCGTTTTATGAAGGCGTACCAGGAGTTGGGGCACATGCAGCGTATTCCAGAAAACGAGATTGAACCTACTTCTGGGCAGACTTTCTATTTGCCTCATCACGCGGTGGTAACAAACAAAATTCGGGTCGTTTTCGACGGGTCTCATAAGGATGGAAGTGGTACCAGCTTGAATGAGATGCTACATGTAGGAACTCCACTCCAGCGTAATTTGATAAACGTTTGTTTGCGGTTTAGAGTTCATAAATTTGTTTTTTGTGCTGATATTGTCAAGATGTTTCGCCAAATTTGGGTTGACAAGAAACATCGTGATTTTCAACGTATTGTGTGGCGAGAAAATCCTGATGAACCTGTTGGACACTATCGGCTGTGTACAGTCACCTACGGTACTTCACCTGCTCCATTTTTGTCGATGCGAGTTTTGAAACAACTTGCCCTAGATTACGCACATCAGTTCCCTATTGCCTCGCATTCTATATTACATGATTTTTATGTTGATGATATCATGACAGGCTCAGATTCCGTATCAGGTATTTTAGAATTGAAAGCAGAGTTGATCGAGTTGTTATCCTGTGGGGGTTTGCAGTTGAGTAAATGGAGTTCAAATTGTTGGCCAGTTTTACAGAGATTGGATTGTGAACCAACAGTTTCTCTTGACTTGGATGGCGCTGACAATTGCACAAAGGTTCTCGGACTAGTATGGAATCCTCATCGTGACATCTTCACCTTCAAAATATCTTTAGAGAAAAAATCGCCGTTGTCGCCCACTAAGCGAATGTTGTTGTCAGAGATTTCGAAAATCTTTGACCCTCTGGGTTTCCTGGCTCCTGCCACAATTTTGTTTAAAATGCTGTTCCAAGAATTATGGGTACATGAAGCGAAGATCGGATGGGATGATCCACTGCCACGTGAAATAGCTGACAAATGGATTTCCTACCGAAAGGATTTGCTCTTCTTTGAAAAGGTTGAAATTTTGAGAAGGTTTACGTTAAATTCGAAGCATTTTGATCTGATAGGATTCGCAGATGCTTCCGAGAAGGCGTATTCGGCGGTCGTCTATGTTCGCAGTTTGTCGGAGAATGGAGAGATAGAGGTTCAACTTGTTGGTGCTAAAACTCGCGTCGCGCCTGTGAAGCAGTTAACAATTCCCCGTCTTGAACTTTGTGGCGCTCTTCTGTTGAGTCGTTTGGTGAAATTAGTTCGCTCTTCTTTAGATATCAAACCCTCTCAAACCTTTGTTTTTTGCGATTCTCAAATTGTGTTAGCTTGGCTTTCCTCTCCTCCTCGTCGATGGAATACTTTCATTGCCAATCGTACAGCTGAAATTCTTGATGCGTTGCCTCGCTCTGAATGGAACTATATTCGCTCTGAGGAAAATCCAGCTGATTGCGCATCGAGAGGAGTCGAGCCTAGCAAGTTATTGCAGTTGGAAATCTGGTGGAAAGGTTCTGATTGGCTGTCCATGGATTTTGATTCTTGGCCAATTTTAGCGGAAAGAGTGGAATTAGAAGAAGTGCCTGAAGGGAGAAAGCAACCCGTTGTTGCCAATGTAATGTGTGCTCAAGAAAGACTTATCGAAAAACTAGGTAGACGAATCTCTTCTTGGTTCCAAGTCATAAGAATTGTCGCTGTTTTTGTTCGCCGTGCTAGGCTTTATGCAAAGCAGAAATGTCTATTATGGGCTCAAGAGGAGTTTTCCCAGGAAATACAATCCTTGAAAACCAAAAATTGTGTCTCTAGTCGTTCTAAACTGTCGTCTTTGTCACCGTTTCTGGATGATGTTGGGCTGCTTCGCGTCGGGGGAAGAATTTCCAATGCAGTTGATGTTTGTTTCAGTCTCAAACACCCCATAATTTTGCCGAAAGGTCATCCGGTCTCTAGGTTGGTTATAGAGGACGCTCACCATAAATTCCTTCATGCAGGTGTATCGGAACTTTTTTCCTTGGTACGGCAGGAGTTTTGGATTTTCGGAAGCAGAAACCATATTAGAAAAGTTGTTCGAGAATGCTTGGGTTGTTTTCGGCAACGTCAAGCCACGTCATCACAACTCATGGGAAACTTGCCTTCTTCTAGGCTATCACCATCCTTTGCCTTCGACCGAACGGGATGTGACTATGCTGGACCGATAACTTTGCGACTCGCTAAAGGCAGAAATCCAAAGTTCGTAAAAGGATACTTCGCATTGTTTGTTTGTATGGCGACAAAGGCGTTGCACTTGGAAGTCGTCAGTGACCTGTCTACCGATGCCTTCATAGCAGCATTGAAGCGGTTCATATCTAGGAGAGGAAAATGCAGCGTCATCTACTCGGATAATGGTACCAATTTCCAGGGAGCTGCGAGAACTTTGTGTGAATGGGTTGAGTTGGTACGATCCAAGAAACACAACCATCTTGTGTCGGCAACATTGGCAGCCGAAGGCATCAAATGGGAGTTTATCCCTCCGCATAGCCCTCATTTTGGGGGCCTTTGGGAAGCGGGGGTCAAAAATGTCAAACAGCATCTCCGGCGAGTGATAGGAAACAATATTTTGACTTTTGAGGAAATGTCTACTTTGCTTTCCCAAATTGAGGCATTATTAAATTCAAGGCCTCTTTGTGCTATTTCTGATACAGACTTGAACCCATTAACACCGTCTCATTTCCTTATAGGTAGACCATATACGGCGATACCGGAGCCCAGCTGCCTTGAGATACCACTAAATAGACTTGGAAGGTGGCAACTCATACAAAATATGATGCAAGGTTTTTGGCGTCGATGGCACTATGAGTACCTAACTTCACTTCAAGAGCGCTCTAAATGGCAAAAGAGGACCCCAAATATTAAAGTTGGTGACCTAGTAGTCATTAAGGAGCTCAATATGCCCCCATCCAGATGGGCTCTAGGACGAGTCGAAATCCTTCATCCCGGTGAGGATGATCTGGTTCGTGTAGTATCCGTTCGCACCAAAAATGGAATATTCAAGCGCCCAATAACGAAGCTGGCTATTCTACCTTGTTCCTGAAATTCTTTCAGGGGGGCCGGCGTGTTCAGGAATGCAGCGTTAAATTATTTTCATCCTAAATTATTATTTACTATTTTTAAATTGTTAAATTAATTATTTCTTGAAAACTTAATCTATTTTGAAATTAAATTTAAATATTTTGTAAAATTGCCAAACACAGTCAAATAATACCCTATGTATTATTAACAATTGGTTTTCAACTTATGCTAATCTTTTAATCTTCTAAGCCGCTATTTCATTATGTACTTGTTTGGACCATTAGATGATTTGTTTTTGGAAGATTAAGCATCATACGATGGTGTAATGTATTATTCCATGGTGCAATGGAATATTCGGTCTTTTTTGCAAGCAACCACCATCGAGTACAGTCCACATTTTGTTTGAATTACTTAGTCTTGATCTAATAAAAATTGAAATAAATTCATTTGTTATAACGTTGTGAACATTTTGCATTTCATTTAAGTTTGATTTCGTTTGGAAATTTTTATTGCGGATCACTAACCATATCAAAAATCACACACAATTTTGTCTTCTGACGTTAAAGTGAATTTCAAGGGTAATCATAAGAATAAAAAAGAAAAATTAATCCGTCTTATGTTAATTTCTTTTTTGATAATTTGGCTAAGGTTCCTTTATTTTAAAATGCTTATTTCGTCTCAATTTACTTCGTTTTTTACTTGCGTTTTATAGGTACTATAAGGCAAGTGCATTTTGATCAAAATTGACATTACGATAATAGCGAAGACCAAAAAAGTAGGTCTGACAATTCTGTCTGTCTGTCTATCTTTTCGACTACAGCCTAAACGGCTAGGCCGATTTTTTTAAACTTTGTAGATGTCATTTTTAATTTGTTCCCCCTACACACCTTTTTCTTTTTCTTTTTAAGACCAAAAATAACAGTACCTGTCATACGATTTTTTTTCGAAATTTTATAACCATTTTTTTTCCTCAAAAACTGTCCAAAAAAAATTCATAAAATTTCATTTAGTTACAGCTAGGTAATGGTTGAAAAAAAATTCCAAAAAATTGTTATTTTTGGTAGCCCCCTGGAACCAATTTTTTTTGTTTTTGATTTTCTCGAAAACGGTACAACCGATTTAAATTATTTTTCTTATGCTAAAGCTCCTTCAAAGTTTAAATATTATTACATATTCAAATTTTCATTTTTTTATTTTTTGGATTTTTAAAAATAGTTTCAAATTTTTTTTTTTTTTTTGAAAACTCAATATTTCGAAAACCCCATGCTCGACTTTTCTTAAACTTGATAAATAAAAGTTTCTTAGAATAATAAAATTTTGTTTTACCTAAAACTTACGGTACCTTCCATACAAATGTTAAAAAATGGTTTTCGAAAACGGCTCCGAGAATTTTGCTTAAATTGTTTTTCTTTCGATTAATTTTTACGATCTATAATTTAATAAAAAAAATTAAATCAAGATATTAGGTACTGACTGTATCTACCATAGAACGATTTTTTGGAATTATGAATTTCTAATTATCGGCATTATCGGCCTAACGGGTTTTAATGATTTTTTGTGTAGAGAAGCTTCTAAAAAGTTTAAAAACCATTGCGTTTTAAAACTTTAAAAAAAATATTTTTTGAATTTTTGCAAAAAAAAATCTATTTTTTTTGGAAAATTCGATATCTCAAAAACGGCTCAATATTTTTTTTTGTAAATTTAATTTTTATTCGAACAACAATAAAAACTTTAAATTGGTGTATCAAATATTTTCTAAAAAGCTTATTTTCTTAAGAAACCACTACAAGGACCTATAATTTTTGTGTGTTTTGCATAAACTAATAGTTGATTGAATCATCTGGCTTCATGTTTTTAGCACCAACTACGAACGGAGTTGTTTTAGGCTAGGACTGCACATGCGATTTATTGTCGAGGCGATTAAAAAGTCGTAGTCGCTACAAATTATTGTCATGCACGCATTTGTGATTTTTTTGAACGCGATTATTTAATCGCAAAAAATAAAACAAACTACTTTTTATGTGAGTGCACGCATTTGCTACAAATAAGTAGCGACAAAAAATCGCTTGAAAAAGTAGAACTTGTTTCATTTTTATAATCGCTACGATTTTTAAGTCACATGTGCGTGCATTCATATTTAACGCTATGTGTCTTATTCATTGCGGCTAAGAAATCGTGGATTAAAAATCGCAAGTGCGTGCATGCCCATTTCTCTTTGCGACTACGATTTTTAAGTCGTAGTAATTTAAATCGCAAGTGTGTGCATATCCAGCACCGGCCCCAGCTAAATTAGAGCCTTGCGAAAGCTTCATCATTGGCGCCCTTCATTTGTGGTGATTGGCGGAAGAAATTATTTCTTCATTACTCAAGGGGTACTCTTCCCAATGGGTTTTTTCAACTATGTATCCCCAAGAGGCCTATTCCTAGATAATACTTAAATAAATATCTAATTAAAATTAATATGATTTTTATTAAAAACTAAGAAATCAAAAATATATCACAAAAATAATAATAATAAACTACGTTATTTGACGAAATGGAGATGGCTGATTGCTGATTGCACGTTATGAATTATTCTTTTGATCGCATTTCTACGCAACAGTTTTTAGTAGCTTCCACAACTAGAACGCTGTTCGATAAATTAACAGGCGGACTTTGTAAATACTAGTTACTAGTTATATTATTTTTTCTAAAATATCAAACTAGACTAATATGCAACATTTAAACTTGAAACTAAAATTTTTTACTTACTATTTCTACTTCGAAAATTTTGGTTTTACAGCGATTTCTTGGCCAATTTACTGCGATCTGCGATTTATGAAGTCCGAACCCTGGTGTCAAACTATATGGCGACATGGCGTTAAGTAGTTTAGACAATGACTGTAATCGAAGAGGTTATTTGGTGTGAGAGGCGATAGTCACAAGCAAAATATGAATAAAGATTTGCAGTAGATTGTGTGTGGACACTACGTAGTGAACGGTCAAATGTAAACAAGTTCCAATAGCTTAAGGAAAACTTTTGTAGTATGCTGTATAAGTTGAGTTAGATCGATCTCTTAATTTTCCAACCCTAGACGTTGGCGCCCTTATGCACCGCACACATTGCACATACGACTGCGGCGGCCCTGCTCTTGGGTCCTCTGTCCCGTTCACGTAGTCAGTCGTCAGAAAAACCCCCATTTTGCAATTTCTTATTAGCCAACCATTTACTTGCATTCGACTTTCTCAAAAACGGTTAAATGGATTTTAATCAATTTTTGTATGGTTAAGCTCCTTAAAAGTTTGAATAATATTCAGTATTAATTTTTTTTTTGGATTTTTAAACAAATTGAAATTTTCTTTATTGCGATAAAATATTCTCTAATAGCATTCATTTTTAAAATTCTAATTCTTTTACATATTTTTTATTCTTTGTGTATAAGTATGTTAATACAAATTATATAATGTATGTGTTTGGTGTTCTTATTTAGATACCGTATTTTGTTATTTTTTAATATAATATTTTTCCGATAAAATACTTAACAAAACTTTAGCCATATCAAATTAATCTTCCAAAATACTTACCCCCTTATTACAGCTGGCGAGTCGAACAAATAAACATGTGAGTGTGAGAAATTAGTATTACGGTTGGCGAATCAAGAACCTTTGTTCGACTTAAATGTCATATATTATTTGATATTTTTAATAAACAATCAAATTTCGAACTCCAATTGTAAAGTTCGCCAACCGTAGTATGTCGAATGTGCATGTTCGCACGAACTTGCTCCTATGTAATAGAATATGAATTTTAAAAACGAATGTTATTGGAGAAAACTGTTTATAAGGATAAAATTAATTTTTTTTATTCATTTAGTTATAAGAGACAAAAACCGAATGCTATGCAAATATGAATTTATGCAAGAACAAAAAATTATAAGTTGATGTAGTGGTTTCTTAAAAAACGCTTTTATATAGGTACAAAATTTTTAAGAAAAAAATTTGGTATGCCAACTTTAAGTTTTTATTACTGTTCAAATGAAAATTAAATTTCCAAAAAAAATATTGAGCCGTTTTTAAAATATCGAATTTTCCAAAAAAAACTAAACTTTTTAGAAGCATCTCTGCAAAAAATTTCATTAATATCCGTTACGTCGATAATGAGTAATTCGAAATTTTGAAAAATTGTTCATGGTAGGTACAAGCTGTAATATCTTAATTTCAATTTTTTTTTATTAAATTAAAGATCGTTAAAATAATTGAAAGAAAAAAAAATTTATCAAAATTCTAGGCGCCGTTTTCGAGAAAAATACGATTTTTGAAAACCATTTTTTGACATTTTTTAACATTTGCATGGTGGGTAGCTTTATTTTTAGGTAAAATAAAACTTTTTTTCATACATCTTGTAGATTATGTCGAGAAACTTTTACTTATCAAGTTTAAAAAAAAATCTAGCATGGGGTTTTCGAAATATTGAGTTTTGAAAAAAAAAAGTTTTGAAATTTTTTTAAAAATCCAAAGAAATTTTTTTTGAAAATTTGAATACACAATTCTATTTAAATTTTTGGGGAGCTTAAGCAAAAAAAATGATCAAAATCGGTTGAACCGTTTTTGAGAAAATCAAAAACAAAAAAAATGGTTCCATGGGGGTACCCTCAATAACCATTTTTCGGAAAATTTTTTTCAACCAATAGCTAGATTTAATTAAATGAAATTTTTCTGTATCTTTATTTTTAAAATCTGTTGAATAGTTTTTGAGAAAAAAAAAATGTTTATAAAATTTCGAAACAAATTCGTATGGGGGGTACCGTTATTTTTGGTCTTAAAAAAAAACGTGTGGGGGGAAAAAATTAAAAATGATATGTACCAAGTTTAAAAAAAAACGGCAGAGTCGTTTAGCCTGTAGTCGAACAGACAAACAGACAGACAGACAGAATTGCGAGACCCACTTTTTTAGTCTTCGCTATCATCGTAATGTCAACTTTGATCAAAATCTCGAGTTCGATTTGTTTTACGAATGCATAACTTGCCTTATAGTACCTATAAGTCGCAAGTAAAAATCTCACCTCGAACGTTCGATTCGCAAACCGTAATAGGGGGGTTAAACTGACTTCCGCAAGAAAGTATACTCACGACTGAAACTCACGTACCTGTATGTATAGAAACATAGATATATGTAATTAGAAAAAAATGTGCAAATGTAAAATTACTAAATTAGCTGGAATTCGAAATAAATAATATACACACGAAATCAGAAATATCGTAAATGGAGATTTAATAATATAGTTTTTTTTACAAACACATTTTTATATACAAAATTTCTCTTTAAAATAAAAAAAAAAATCGTGTGCTTATTTCAATTTAATAATAGATATGTGTATATTTAAATACATACATGATTTCAAAAAAAAAAAAAACAATGGCTTACCCGTTTTTAAGATATTGAATTTTCAAAAAATGTTTATAGGTACATAAAATATTATTTCAAAATCAAATATCTTCCTGTGTAAACATTTTAATCGTAATCGTAATCGTTAGAACAGTTAATGAAAAAATCAAGACAAGTTTTTCTGATACGTTTTGTTTTATATTCTATATTTAAATTATGTAGCTAAAATTTTGTTAATAATTAAAATATTTTTTGTATAATGCGCGGCACTTTTTTCTAAACATTAGAAAATTACTCTACTCTTTACCTTACAAATTGCGTTTCGTGTTACCTTTGTATATAAAACTTTTAGTACTCTCATGAAGACGAACGATTGGGTCGGCATTTTAAGCTTAATCTTAATAATAAAATATTCTCTTTTTTACTACTTGTTTTGTATTCCTTATCCTAGAGACGGACGAGACGGTGAAAATAAGAAAAATATAAATGAAAATGGAGATAGGTATGCACATTTGACAGTTCAGTGCTCAAGTTTGTATCATAAATAAATCGAAGAACTCTGGTCAAACTCTGCTCAGAGCTTACTTGACATGCTCAAGGTCAGCTGAGTACTCTGCTCAAAGTTAAAAAAGAAAAACGCCTATGTATTGCTGTAAATGCTACTCCCTTTGCATTACAAAATATATTTAGGTACCTACTTTCAGTGCGTTTTCACATCCCAACATTCTGTCGTTGGTTGGTAATATTGGTGTTCGACGTGCAACCAAATTGGAATAGTAAAAAAATTAACGTGCCTTGATTAGTCGATTAATTGTTAAGAATTATCATTTGTTTTCGGGTTATTTTTATAACGTTTTTTCTTAAATTATTTATTTGACCAAAATGAAAAACATGCCTAGAATAATATACTCGTGATTTTTTTTTGTATCAAAATCGTTTGAACCGTTTTGACATAACATATTAAGATTTTTCAGAATTTGAAGAAAATAGGTTCAGTGATTAAGGGCTTAGGTCGAGCCACATATGTACATACATGCAGACAGAGGTAATTACGGGACTCACATTTTGCGTGTCCTCTTTCACAGTAATGTCAACTTCGAGTTCGATTTTGACTTTCAAATACAAAAATTGCAAAATTGTCTAATTTATCATCGCAAGTAAAATGATTCGATATCTCAAACACGACTTGTTTCATTTACAGTTCGAAAATGACCGACCACATTTTTTAAATGTGTACCCTTTAATGAGAGTATTTTATTCCTCATTGGAAAAAAACAAAATATGAAAACAAAAATACCTACCTCCTTAATGCAATAAACAAAGTCAAGTTATAAGAGCCAACCCAAGAAGCCATTTTTTTTACATTTAGACAAATTATCCGTAAATAAATTAAGCATAAGGAAGGATACCAGTTACGTTTTTTTTTTGTTTTTGCTAAAATGCCATCCCTGTTTAATAGTGGCATGTGCGCCACCTAATCCCAACCCTCATTTATTTAAACTTGTAAATGCCTCTAATGAAAAATAACTACCATTCCTTAACCCGCAAAGAAAAATATCCATCATACCTCAACTTTGAAAAAAGGGCCTTTTCTTTTTTCCATTCTTTGCTGTTCCTTTGATGGTTGTGTGTTGTCCCGTTTTTCAAAGGACAAGTGGCACTGAACAAAAACTGACTAACATTGTGTGATGATTATTTTTGTTTGAGTTTGATGTGCCCTTGACTGTGCTAACGCAACAAACGTGAAGGTGTTGAATACGTGCTTCAAATAGTTAACAAACTGAAATTAGAAAAAAACTTTGGAAATTACAAACGGACGTGTACCAGCATCGCCCGCTGTTAGCTTTTGTTAAATAGGTCTAATGCGAAGAAAGAAATCTAACGCCCCGTTTATGTACATATTTGCAGAATAGAAAGAAATTAAACGATTTTGGTTTATTATTCCTGTCCTGACAAAGAGTAAAGTAACCGAATGTACATAGAAAAGGGTGACTTATAGGGACTTCGCTTTGCGGGTTCTAGGAGTAGGGCGTATTTTTTTAAACGGTAGAAAAGAATTTAAAGGCTCAAAATCAAAAGTAATTATTTGTAATTATTTGTCGGCATTGTAGGAGATGTACCTATATGTTTGATATCAATCTTGATTAGGACATTATATGGGGATAAGAATTTGCATCCATTGCGCTTCCCCGGAGCAAATGGTAAACGTAGAGAGGGATAGGAAACAGAGCTGAGTAGTTGAAAAAAAAAACACTTTATTGATCTATTTATAGGTGGGTTATCGGAAAAGAGGCCTGATCTTACCCAAGTGTCCATTTTGAAACCATCTGTAAGAACCGAAATATGAAATACATAGGTTATAACCGGATACCTTTCCAGAACCACTTTTTTGAGAAAAGCTGTTAGGGCCACTAAACTGAAATCTTTATCAATGAAGTTCGTTTAATATGGTCGGCTCATTTCTAATTAACTGCACTGACATACGAGTAGAATTCACCATTTGAGTGCTAGAGCATTCTTGGCCGGTAACTTCTTCGTTAATTGATAGAGTGGGGCTTAAAAAATCAAACATATATAAACGAACATATGTATGTTTCTGAAACCAAAAGTCAAAAGTCTTCTTCAACTTCTACTTCTTCTTTTCAAGCTCATGCAAACGCTGATTAAACATCAATTCAAGAACTGTCTTCAAAAACGAAACCATGGCGGCTTTCGTTACAATATATATACACATATCTCGCCGAAAAGTGGAATCAATCTTAACATCACCTAGGAGAAGTTCAAACTCTCTTATATAACATTTCTGTTTTACTTATTGTCGATGTTGGATTAGTAAATACAGACAATTCAATCGAAGATATTTTGGATGGTTTCCAGTCTTAAATTCACAAAATAATAATTGTTGCAGTACCTTAAGACTAGGTTTTGTCTCTGGCATACTATTTCTTATCTCTTTATAGACATCTTGACCGAATCTTTTTACAGACTAAATTTATCCATCCCCCTCAAATTCATATTCAGGTTCACTATACTATTTCTTAAATATAAGGCTAGAACGGTAGCATATGATGAGCTCTTTAAACAGGAAACAGCATTGTTAAATAGGGTATCAGAATGCTTCCAAAGCTGTTTGCAGCCGTTAAAACTAAATATTTAATGTTCACCAAACATTAAACGTGAATGGTACATTAAGGAATTTTCAATACTTGAATTTTGCATTAATGAACTTTTTCTGTGAGATGATACTCGTATATTTGATATTGGTAGTGTTTTTGCTCTTGGATAGAACACAGCTCTTGTTTTTGGTCTGGTGCACCTTAATTATTCTTAAGCCCAATTGGATATAGGTAGGGGAAAATAAAGATTTAAAGTTGTTAAGTGAAAGATCAATTTCGAAAGCATTTATTTCGTTGGAGCAAAATTGAGATGTTGGTTTTTTAAATAGCCCTCTAGTAAAATATCCAGTTGTATCAGAAAGGCTCAATAGAACACCCTTGAGCCTATCTTTGGAAGAACCTTTAAGTACAGATATTATTTCTTTGGTCATACAACACTACTGTCAAATTCCTCACATTACTCGGTTGTTTTTATTCCATTTCAATATCCAGAGATAAAAGGCAAATTCCTATTTAAATCCTCCCCTTAGCTTAATTAAAATAACATATTCTGAAGGATACTCATAACACCTTCAAAGTGTGTCAATTATATATATGTACAAAAAAAATAATCGATGAAATCGATACAAAATAAAATTTAAATAGAAGGGATGTGAGCCCCTTGTTTAAAGATTCATATGAACTTCTTTCCGATTTAATTTTTCTTTTTATTCAAATATCCCATATTTTCATCACTTGAGTTTTTTTTATGAATATCAGATTGATTTTGTAAATTTCACAGTTAAATTTTTTTGCTGAATCCAATTCTCTTATTCTTATTTCCAGGTCTCAACGCAATTCAAGAAAGTTAAATTCCTATATGAAATAAAACTGATTAGCCTTCAATTTAAAAAATTAGATTAAATACTCCTGGAAGAAAACATTTAAAATAATATCAACAGGGTTTCACGACATGAAAGGAAATACTTATACTTACACATCCCCCCCCACTAAATTAAAAAAATAACAATAATAAAGTGCTTGGTTAAAGAATGCTTTCATAATTCTCTCCTTATGCTAATATTATGGAAAAGAGCCCCATCATTCTTTAGACCAGAAAGAAAATTAAATCGATTTTAAGATAAAAAGGAATGTATGCTCCCTTTTCTTGTTCAAATAAATTTTCTGCCGTTAGTCCTCATTCAAAAATAAAACATGTAAATATCGAAAACTGGCATAAATACATCCCCCGTGCCGTAGGTTAAATTTAAGGTATGTATGTATGTATGTCTATTTACAAATCTCCTTAAATGTCAAGTGATAAAGCATAAACAAAAGGAACAAAGATTTATTTATCTTCATACACACATATTTTTCTTGCAAAAGTCCTTGCGGGGGATTTATTGTTTCCTATTCAGAAGCTTTATGATTGCGGTTAAGCTTCTTTAGAAAAAAAAAAAAATATTTCTATAAAACAAAAACCCCCAGCATTATTTTTTAACAAAAAAAACTATTGCAGAAGCATTTTATTTCCTTTTCATTTTTTTTTGTGAATTAATCAGAGAATAAAAGGGTTTTTCTTTTATTTCCTTAAGCTCTTGTTTTTACTTTCCTGATCCGTAAAAAATATTTAGGTATACATTTGTTTGTTAGATGTAGGCATTAGCAATGAATTAAATCATAAGTCTCTCTGAATTAACCTAGAACTTGAATTAGTTTTTTATTTTATTTTGGTTCGGAACTACATATACCGAATTGTTATTTGGTGTGTTTGTAAGAGAATTAATAGATTTCCGGAAAAAAAAAACAAATCGAAATCAACTAAACCGGAAATTATTTATTTGTACACAACAATTAATTTATATGAATTTCTCTCAGTAAAGAGTTTATATATATGATTGTATATGAAAGGGAAAAGTATTGGGTGCGGAAAAAATTTATTTAACCTTAGTGTAGACAGCATACTTATAATACATATTACGAAACACAGCAAAAAATTAATCGCACAGAGAACAGCTACATCAATATAAAAAATAAACAAAAATGGACTACTGCTTATTGCAACGCACAGACTTGCTCTTGTAATTTAAGACTTTAACCGACATAAAGTTTTGATTTGTCAATAAAACTCTTTTAACAGAAATGTTAAAAGTACTAGAAAAAAATTATTCTTATATTATTTCTAGTACTATTTTTGTATACAAAACTGTACTATTAAGAAGACGAACGATTGTGGCGGCGCGCATCTTAAGCATAGGGACAGTACTTGATATATTTGTCTCTGGTAAATTTAATAATAATATATTCTCTTTTTAACTACTTGTTTTGTGTCTTATTCTACTCTCCACTGTAAAATCTAGCACTAATTTCAGCGCCACCACCAGGCGAGTTGGCAATACAAAATCACGCTCCATGATAATACTAAAGGTTATATCGTCACCTGATTGCAAGAACTAGGTAACTCAATTTTTTTAGTTTTGAGATATCGACAAAAACGTTTTTTTTATTACTTGAGTAGGCTTTTTTTTTAAAGTACTCTTATCAATATAATAAACAAAAATTTTTTTTTTTTGGTAGGAGTTTTTGCTAAGAGTAAAATGGCGAAATATTGGAAAGTAAATTGTTGTTTTTTCTTGAATTATAAAATTATTAGCTAAACAATAGGCAGTTACCTACTTCTTGCACCAATAACTTTCAATTCCTAGAAAATTATCTATTATCTACTTGTCATAATTTTGTTTGTCCCTCTACTAACGAACAAATTCAAAAACAAACAATTTACTATTATCTAAGTTTTATTTACTTTATAATTTCTAAATAATTTTACATTTTTCATAATTTTGTTTGGATACATCTTTATTCTTTTCATAAGTTTATTTCAAAATTAAACAATAAAATTTTATAATTATACGTTTAGCTATATGTATGTAGTATATACAAATAAGTATTTTAATGCCACTTGTTGGTGACTTGTCAAAATTCGAAGTGACAACCACAATTTATTTCTCCCAAAGAAGTATAATGTAACTATACTCTGTCCAACAAAAATTGTCAGTACAGGAAAGATAGGACGTTTGTCTCTCATTCTGGTTGCATTGCCATGCATAAGTGTGTCGCCTTCTAAAGCTCTCGCAGGGATTCCGTAGTTTACATTATAAATCGCCGCAAATGAGAGTAAAAAACGCGTAGGGCTACCGTCTGCCGATTCAAAACGACTGAAAACAATATTCAATTTACCTTTTCCCACAACGCCAAGAGGTAAGATAATAGGCGCTTTTTTTTTAAGTTCAAAAGCAATACGACAACACTCAACATACTCATCTTCTTAAAATGTGTTCTCAAAAGCTTCAAATCCCAAAAGCTCCTTAATAGAAACCACTGAAAAAGCTCCTTGCTTGCAATTGAGAATGATAATGGTAACTCTGTTTTGATGTAGATAAAGAGCGCACGATCGTATTGAGTTTTGAGTGACACTTGACAGCTTGACACTCTTGACAGTATCTCATCAGCAGTGGGATACGACGGTTGTGTTGGGGTGTACAACTTTTTGCAAAGAATTACAACAACAATTCCTTAAGAAAAGTCAGTGGCTTGCTCTTTTTTTAGTGGTATTTTTCCTAACGCATTGTAGTGAAGGTGCATCAGGCGCCACTGCTTTAGAAAAAGCTCTCCCATAAGGCCTGTACTGACAATTGAACCGCTGAGAAGAAAAAGGAAAACATTCCACTAATCATAGTTTTTGGGAAATCGAAAAAAACTGTTTATTTCTGAAACTGAAAGTTATTCTTCAAAACATTCTGAAGGACAAATGTAAAGCTAGTAAAGAAGAGTAACATACCAAACAATTGAAATTAAAAACTTTAAGCTATGGCTTTATAATTCCTGTTAAAGTGAGTGGAATGTTTTCCTTTTTCCACTAATTGAAAAAAAAATCAAATAAATTATTTTAAATTAAGTTTTTTTATTCAAATAATATAAATAATGGGCTCAAAACATTTTATTTCTTAAATATTAAATAATTCTGCAAAATGAAACTAAAACAATATTTTAATAATAATTCAAGGGAATAAAAATAAACAGAAATAAAATGCACGACTGGATCGCACGAACTCGCTTTTATGTTAAAGTACTTTGGAATTTAAAATACATTTTATAAATATAAAACATGGATTTAATGAGATAAAAATGTTCAATTGTATGGAATTGCAATCCTTTTAATAATTAAGTAATTTTTTATATAACAAAATTCCTTAAAATTTTTCGAGAACAAAATTTGGGATGCCAAGTTTTAAGTATTTAGTGGTATAGATTTTAGAAATAGTTTCAAAAAATAATCGTTCAGACGTTTTAAAGATATTGGTTTTAAAAAAAAAAAAAACTGGGAATTTTTTTTTTTAATTCCAAAACAAATTTTTTCGAATATTTTTATATACAATATTATTTTAAACTTAAGGGGCCTCCTGCTGAAAATTTTTGGTTAAAATCGTTAAAGCCGTTGATGAGAAAGGCATAAAATCAAAAAACCGTTCTATGATAGGTACCGTTAATAACATTTTACCCCAAAAAGAAAAGGAAAAAGGAAAATATTCCTGGAATCTTTTCCTTTTTCCACTCAATGATATTTTATAATCGCATTTAAAAAATAGGTTTAAACAGAATTTTTTCGTTTTTAGGCTTATAATGTGCGCTATAAAAATAGTTACGCTTTTGCATCATTACTTCAATTTCCCATTTTTGTGGAATGTTTTCCTTTTTCTTCTCAGCGGTTCAATTTTTGTTGGACAGAGTATAGTACTTGTAATTCTGGTGAAATTGAAATCCCACGGCATGTAATTCGGTTTTGGATTTTCAGGTTTTCAACCAAGAACCGAACTGTTGACTTGTCAAACTTATGCCGTTAGTAAAATTTTCCATCGTCCATCAGCTCTTCAAAAGGATTTGCTGATGACTTAAAACATCGCACTTTTCTGCACAAAGCTGAGTCCTCAAACATATCGAAATCTTCGTCTTCCGAAAACATTTTATATTATTTTATTTACTTTTGAAAACAATTAGCTCATGAATCAGAAAAAAAAAAAAACAATTTAACTCTTTCAAATAAAATTATCAAGAAATTTTGTACGAGCAAAATGACAGAAGTCATATGAATTTAGCAAATTACGAAAAGTTAAAGTAGTGAGTTTGTGATTTTAACTTTAGTAAAATGTTACTAAATAGTTATATGTTAAAATCGTTTAAAATAAGCACAGTCCTTAGTAATTTACTAAAATGACTTTAACATATTACTTATGTCGTTTTTATTTGGCAATCCGGAAGCCTTCCGGACTCTTCTGAAAGTGTTCAATTGGGAAAAAATGACAGTTCTGATTCTGAAAAGAAGAGAAATTTGCTTCTGGATTTGAAATCAGTTGTTGGCTGAATTATCTACACTACATTTTCTACATGATTTACTACGTTTATATGAGGTGTTAAACCCGAGCTTAAAGCTCGCTTCGAACCTTTATATACCTGTTTTGAGTTGAAATGAGCTTCGTTCGACTCGATCCCAATCGCTCAGCGGTGTCGAGTGGAAATGTGGGTCGAAAATCCGACCCTAATCCAACTCGATCTTTCGATACTTCATATAAACGTAGTATTTAACTACGCCTAGTTTATTGAAGAAACTACATGCCTAAATTACTACAATTTTTTACGTCTGCTACATATGTATGTAGTTAATTCATAAAAAATCAATATAATAAAGAAACAAAAAAACAATTTTGCACTTTTATGATCTAATGAAGGTTTGTAAAAAAAAGTTTCATTTACCATAAGGATGAAGAATTGTAGGAATAACTGAACGTTTAATTTAAAAATTCAAATTTCAAATGCATAACTGACAGTTAATTGACAGCAATGCTACAATTTCTTACATTAACTACAAATAACTACATAAACTACGTAGCAGACGTAACAAATGTAGTTATTTCTAAAAAGTGACAATTCGGCCAACCCTGCTTTCAAAAACATTTTTCTTGATTTTGATCATGATGTTTCACATATACAATCAAACAAAACTTCAGAATCATCAGAAGCAAACAAAAGTGTTCAATTGGGATTCCGGATCGGAGAGAGATTCCGGATTGCCAAATAAAAACGACATTAATCGTTTAAAATTTTGCGCCATTGTCTTTAACATGTAAGGGGAACATGCACATGCACATCCCAAAAACAAATTTATTTAAATTCTGACCCCCACAACGATCGCTAAAGCACCTCACTTCATCGACGCTTTCTGGGAGGGACTAAAAGTATCAGAAAAGAAGAAAAGGGCATTATTCGTTGGATCACTCGGGCAGAGCAGAACCTGCTGAAAATCAAAGTTAAAGCTTATTATTTTTGAGTTACTTTCTGCTGCCTCCTCCTTGTCATTTTTTTCGCATTGCGGGTATCTTCTTTCGTCTTTAAATGTGCCTATTTTATTCATTATTTTTAATTTTCAATACTTTTTATTGTTGCGGTGTTTTAAGATTTTCTTTATTATTTCTTAATTGCAACTTTTCCAAAACTCTAAACTAAAACCATCTTGTTTCAGAGTAGATTCTCAGTCATGCTCGTTGAATACTCAAAAAATATTACTTGAATATTGAATTCCCATTGAGAACTCACTCAACAAATTCTTGCCACAAGTAGATGTCAGATATCTACTTCTTGCACTGAAAATGGTGGTGTTATTTTAGTTATATCTAGTTTTGTCAGTACTTAATTCAAAAGGGTAGGGGGGGAATTTCAGCTGAACATTAATTTAATTAAATGATCATTACTCTAAGGTACCTAAAGGCGATGCTAAGTCAAAAATGTCAAAAATTGAGTTACCTAGTTCTTGCAATCAGGTGACGATATATACAAAGGTACGAGGGCGGGTCAATAAGTACGTGACTTTTGGAATAAAACACAGATTTTTTGATAAAAAAAATAATTTTATTTTTCAACGTAGTCTCCCTTGAGCTCTAGATATACACTTTGTCCAACGCTTCTCCAATTTTTTTATCCCTTCCAAAAAAAATGATTTGTCGAGGTCCTCAAAATAGGCCTTTGTTTGCGAGATGACTTCATCATTGGAGTCAAATATTTTTCCACCAAGCCATTTCTTCAGGTTTGGGAACAAGAAGTAGTCGCTCGGAGCCAAATCTGGAGAATAGGGTGGATGAGGGAGCAATTCATAGCCCAATTCATGGATTTTTGCCATGGCAACTGCACATGTGTGCACCCTTGCATTGTCTTGGTGGAAAAGAACTTTTTTCTTAGCCAAATGAGGTCGGTTTTTTTCAAATCGTCATTGAATCGGTCCAATAAGTTGGCATAATATTCCCCATTGATTGTTCTTCCCTTTTGAAGGTAGTCAATGTGGATTATCCCGCGTGCATCCCAAAAAACAGTCGCCATAACTTTATTGGCTGACAAACCCACCTTGGCCTTCTTTGGCGCCGATTCACCCTTAGAAACCAACTGTTTTGACTGTTTTTGGATCCATGTTTCGTCCACGGTTACAAAACTATCACATTTTATAATAAAAAAAGAAGCTGGGTGCGACGCACACTGATAACTTCCCATTTGCTTAAAACAAAAACTATTAATTCAATATTTGTCAACATTTTACCAATTGTACAGAATTATATATAAATAAATAAATTTGGTGGTGCAACAGCTCGAAGTGAACCAGGACCTAGTGACTTACAACTCTCAACCATTCCTGTGTGCGTGTTACCAGGAACGGAGGGGACCTACAATTTTCTGCCGATTCCGAACGGCTAATGAGCAGCACTTTCCATGACAAGAGATACTCTTGGAGAATTTGTCAATTTCTCGCAAGAGGCAGTACACCCCCGAAAAAAAATTTTGCAGCGGCTGAGAATCGAACTCGAGACCTTCCGCATGACAGTCCAACGCACTAACCATTATGCCAAGGGGTACTACAAGAATTATACTATGAATAAAATAAACTAAATTAGAAGTCAATATCACTACGCTCTCGAGAAATTTGAGTCGAAAAACAATTTTTACCAATTTTCAATAGAATCTTATATAGTTTTTTATTTTTTGTAAAAAAACTGTAAACCGATTTTTTTTTTGAAATTTTCACCAGTTGTCAAACACATTATTTTTTACTTTTTTTTAAACCGTTATAGTGAAAAAACTACTCACTGAATTTTAATAAACGCCCTTTCAGCCTCTTTCGAAGTTATTATCTATTAAACAAAATTTATTTGGAGTCGATATCTTTACTCGTTCTTGAGATATCGACGACGAAAAATGGTACCAGAACGTACGAACGTACGAACGTACGAACGTACGAACGTACGAACGTACGAACATACGTACACACACACACAGACATCTCTCTAAAAATGATTGATATAGTCTCTAGGGAACTTGAAACGTCGAGAAATGTCAAAAATTCCAATTTGACAAATCGCACCGATTACAATAACTCCCTATGGGAAGTTAAAAAATTAAATTTGATGGTGTTACAGCTCAAAGAGAACCAAAACAAATAGTGATAGTGACCTACACCTCTCAACCATTCCTGTATGCGTGTTACCAGGAATGTAGGGAGCTGCAATTTTCTACCGATTTCGATAAGCTAAAGAGCAGCACTTTTCATTGCAAAAGACACTCTTAGAATATTTGTCAATTCTTCGCAAGAGGCAGTTCACCCCTGCATCCAAATCATTTTACCAAAGTGTACAACTGATTCCACATTGTTATGGGAAAGTATTTCTGGTTTAAACTTTATACAATTTAATTCGTTGTAAAATTTTGGAATTCAAAATTATTTGAATAATTTAGAAGTACCTAACCCTATAATACACTGAAGCAAAATTGGTCCAGTTTTTTACGTAATATTCGATTTGAAGGTGCGGCAAAACCCTATCATTGTAATGTTAAGTTTATTAAGGAAATTTTTATTTAAAATGTGAATAACTTTCGCATTAACAGAACGGTTGTTATATTTTGTACATCCAAATAAAGTTTGAATTTTTTTTTTCTTAAAATTTAATTTTATTTTTTTAATTCTTTTTTTTTATAATAAGAGCAGATCTAGGAATTTTTAACTTTTTGGAACCCGATTTTTTGGATATTTGCCTATTTTTTATGCGGAGAAGAGCTTTCCTGAATATCATTTTCGTTGTACTTCTGTGTTTTTTGTGTCTTTTCTTGAAACTGAAAATTGTCAGTTGATGTAGTTATTGGCACTCTTGAAAGTATACATATATAATTATTGGCACTGCCAATAATTGAAACCCCATAGAATGAATAATTGGCACCTCCATGCCAATAATTGAACCCCTACTTTTTTGCGGAACCAATTATTGAATCCCCTTTTTCTTAAAATTTAACAATTTGCTTAACGAAAAATTGTTAAAAACGTTAACTTTGATTTATTTTTAAAACAAAAACTTTAATTTTTTATTAAATAAACCATAAAATAATCAAAAACGAACGCTTACCAAATTCTCTTTCCTTAGCGGGAATACTCAATTTTTCAAAACACTAAAATGCTTTTACTTTTGCATTTACTCGTATAAAAACGAACTGAAGAGGAAATTAATCAAAACAAAAACACAGAATTATGGGGAATTAGCTAGATACTGTTTAAGAAAAAACAAAACATTTAATAGCTCGGGTCACTAGATTTTATAAAAACCATCTTTGACTGAAGGGGTGCCAACTGCCAATAGTTGGTCCAAAATAAGGGGGTGCCAATAATTGTATCCGTTACGCTATACTTGGCCTATATAAAGCAAGCAAAAATGCACAATGATATAATAAACTAGAAAGTACGACACTGATTTAATTTCATTTATTTCATTGTGACATATGTAATTAATGAACCAATCAAATTCACACAGTCACTCGTAAAGTTTTATAAAAAAAAATGTGTAGGTACTTCATTTATTATGACGACAAAATTAATGACTTCTTCCGGAATTAAAGCTTTCAGATAGAAGCACGATAGATCCGGTAAAGTTTTGTTAACACACCTCACACTAACGCTGATGGGAGCTCCCTTATTTCGAATTTCTAAAGAGTATGGGTTATTTACGTAACATGACAGGATTATCGCGATAGCAAAATATCAATTACGAATGTTTACTTGAAAAATAGAGCTGATAACTTACTGTTACTGTTTATCAAATTGCTTATAATCGTTACGACTCACGATAAGAAGCCATTTTCTATCGCTTAATGAAGATGCATTAGAAAAGAAAATAGTTTGTTGGCATTGAAAGATGTAAGCTTGAATCTATAACTACACACCTACGCCAATAATTTATTATAGTTAACATTGTTTGTTTTTAGACTCACCTTTTTGGATTGTATTAAATTTATCCATGAAAATAAAGGAAAAGAGAAACTTAAAGGCCAAGAAAATTGCACGTATTTTTATTTTTAGTCAAAAAATAATGAACCAGTAAAACAGGTGAATCTAGTTTTTGGCTGATTCTATGAAAACCAACCCCCAACTAAAATATGAGCTCTAATTAAAAAAAATGCTATAAATTATCAAATGTTTTAAATGGTTCCTTTCTTCGTGACCTTTTCTTTAAAAAAAAATGTTTGTCCTTAAGGAAAAAATTGTTAATGTTTTAATTCCAAAGCGGGTATATTATTCATTAAGTTCGTTATTACTCATTTTCCAGTCAGAATTACTTACCCAGTATATATTCAAAAAAACTTCAGCACAGAAAACCCCATATTTTCAATTTTATCATTTTCGATTTGACACCCATTAACTTATTTCAAAACCTAGGTTCAGAACACGTTTAAGTATAATGTGATATATTCAGCAGTAAGTCCAATCTGACCTGATGACCCAGTTGATTAATGAAGTGATATACTAAGCCTAACACATCGGTACAAACATTATATATTTTATTAATAGAATAACGAAATTAGTGTTAATTTGATAATTTGAGGAAGTGAAAAAATTATTGTGATCTACCGTGCGATAAAATTTTATTGAATTTTAACTTTATGTTGACCTCGAATTTATAGTTCAAGGTCTATTCAAACTCGTAATAGATGTCTAAATAAATAAACTAAATCCTTCACCTTTGCAACCAATTTTAAGACTTTTTGTTTCAAGGACTGAATTTTACGTTACAGTTAAATCTATACAAGATATTAACTGTTATACTTTGTTCAACAAAAATTGTCAGTACAGGGAAGATAGGACGTTTGCCTCTCACTCTGGTTTCATTAGCTTGCATAAGTGTGTCGCCTGATCCCCCCTATCTACGCCACTGCTTCTTAATAAAATCCACTGAATAAGCTCCTTGCTTGTAATTGAGAATGATAATGGTAACTCTGTTTTGATGTATATAACAAGCGCACGATCGTATTGCCTTGACAGTATCCCTCCCTTCAGCAGTGGGATACAACGGTCGCGTCGGGGTATACAACTTTTTGCCAAGAATTACAACAACAATTCTTTAAGGAAAGTCATCAGTGGCTTGCTCTTTTTTAAGTGGCATTTTTCCCAACGTAGTGTAGTGAGGGTGCATCAGGCAACACTGCCTTGAAAAAAGCTCTCCCATAAGGCCTGTACTGAAAATTTTTGTTGAACAGAGTATAGTTTGTTATCTTTTTTTAGACTTAAGAAACTCATTGACATTTAAGTGAGGAACAATTTATTTTACAAAGGTATTTATCAATCGTTTAAAAAATGCCTACACTTTTAGGAAAATGTGTTATTATAATTTAACTTATTATATTCTGTTGATGCGTAAGACTATTTTGCAATCACATCTGTTACATTTTAATGCTTTCTTTCATTGTTCTCGAGACATAGTATATCCCCGAAGAGAATAAATAAAACTCGGGCTGATAAGGAAATAACTCTACCTATTTATTTATTTTTACTTGCGACTTATAAGTACTATAACACAAGTAAGCATTCGTAAAAAAATTGAACTCGAGGTTTTTATCGAAGTTGACATTACTATGATAGCGAAGACGAAAAAAATGAGTGTCCCGATTCTGTCTGTTCGACTACAGCCTAAGCGGGTCCGCCGATTTTCAGTAAATTTTGAAGACAGCATTTTCAATTTTTTCCTCCCACACATTTTTTTTTATTAATTTTGAAGAACAAAAATAACGGTACCTGCTATAAGATTTTTTTGAAATTTTAAAAATAATGGCGTAAAATTTTAAACAGCTTCGTACTAAGAAATTAGTAGGTGTGTTCTATTCACTGCTGCATATCTAGCGCTGCAAAATTTCCCTCGGCAAATAACAACAATTTCATTGCTGGCGAAAAAGAAGTCAGTAAAAAAATGGCTGCTGTGCTGGTGATAGAACTTTAAATTATTGAAACGAAGATGGCGCTATGCAGTCAATGCTAGTATTATTTTGTTTCGCGAATGTTGGCAATTGCTAATATTTGGAAGTTATGTGACATTTCACATTTGTATTTGGGATTAGGAATTTGGCAGTGGCGTAGCGTAGGGGGGGCGAGGGGGCGGTCCGACCCGGGCGGCAGGCCTAGGGGGGCGGCAAAATGTCGCCGGTGATGCGGGTAGAGTAGAAATCATATGTTTCATGACAGATCGTTTGACAAGCCAACAAACAACAATGATGTAAATTTGAAATTTGCCACCCTATCTGTGGTTCGTCGTTGACCGCTTTCGTGAATTCGTAGACGGTGAGTAGGGCCGTAAGAGTGCATTCCGTATTGTCGCGCTGATCGCGAAACTAAAACAAAACTTTCCGAAACTCTCGCGAAACTGAAAGGGAGTGTTCCGAAACATATGATATGCATATGCGAGATATGATAAGATAACTAGGATTCGACGGAAACGTTATTCTAGTCTCAGCCAGCTCAATGTTTTTGCTCCCTCCCGCATCACAGAAAGTTATTTCGATTGTGTTGTTTATAGTTTAAATACTGTTGAATCTTCTAAAACTAAGCACTTAGTACTTCACTCAACCTTTGAACTAGTTTTTGAAAATGAAAAGAGTTAAAGGAAGCGGCGCGGAATACCGCAAGAAAAAGGCTAAGAAAGAAGCAGACGCGAAGACGCGAAATATTTCAGTTCTAGTTCTGGTTCAAAAGCTACGTTAACGTCTTCGGCGGCATCCAGCAGCAGCGGAAGTGATTCCAATGTAAGTAAGATTCCTCCATCTACAATCGTGAGTGGCCTAGAATTGTCCTCCGGCCAATATTCATGGGAATGCATAACTTATTTTACGGGCAGAAGAAGATGTGCCTGCCGTCGAAGTTGGAAGTCGTTCTGGTCCCACCACAGAGCAGGGTCAAGACGAAGTCGACTCACCAGAAGTATCTCAAGGATCTAGTCACAATCCTGCAGAAAAAGTGAACCTCGTGAAGCTGTAAAGACACTTAAAAATAAGTTTGTGGAAGTTCTTGAGGTACTGGAAGAATTGACGGATCGGTAGCCAGTCTTCTTCTGACAGTCATGCAGTCATTCAACTTCCTCACTTTTCTTAGCTTTTGAGCTGCAGAGCTACCTGTAGAAGATGACGCACAGATTTAACTGCAGCAATGTGGACTGAGTGTGGATAAGTGTGCTCAGAAACTCTGTGTTTTAAAAGCTCTCCTGGTGGAGAGCAGAGACCGTTTCGTCCAAGGCGCAATTGACTTTTCTAAGACTTTTTGGAAAAAACTCGGAATCGATCTCAAAACGAGTACAATTCGCAGGAAAAAACGCAGGCATGGAGATGAATCCGCAAATGCAGCTTTGTCTCACGAGCCTCATTCGTAAGGCTCGTAAAATCCGTTTATGAAACCGCTAATTCTATTTTACTTTCAATAAAAGATACTTCATTGCCTGTAAAATGATGTCTCGAAATTTAATTTTAATTTAGTATTGAATGGGGGCGGCAAAATGGGTCTTCCGCCCCGGGCGCCGAGATGGTCCGCTACGCCACTGGAATTTGGTAATGGAGAAAAGGTAGATAAATAAAATTGGCTATTTTTTTGAATATTTCAAATAAAAAAAAAAACTTTTTAACTATAAAGATCAAAGCGTTGGAGCCACGACGAAACAAAAGCATTGCTGCATTTTTGCACCTCTCAACAACTTGAGTTTGAAGTCAGCAGGAAGAGGCGGCTTGCTTACGAGAATGTTGTGGAAGACCTTATTTCAGCCGGCTTTGTAGGTCTTAATAAATTGGTGATACCAATAAAATAAAGAATCATCGGAGCATTGATTTCAATATTTGAGCTCCACTCGAAGATGACTTTTAAAATACTATGCAGGTCCAAAAGAAAAAAAAATATATTTTCTTAAGAAAACAAGAAATGCATATAATCTTTTACCTCTATTGTTTCTCTGTTCATTTTATTTGTATTATTTTGAAATATTTCGTAATTCAATTCAATAATTCGTTTGTTTACTTCACTTCTTGTTTCCCAAATACATACATGTTTTGACATTTTCTATAGTAAAGGCCAACATTGAAATATAAATAGAAATTGACATAATGGAGTGAGTGAGATCGTTTTATTCGCACTTGAATGCTGCGCTGGCTATGCAGCAATGAATAAAACACACCTAGTATAAAACTACTTAACAATTTGCTAACTTTTTAGTAGATTACTAACTCTTTCTTAATTTTAAACATTTTCTAACTAGTATCGTACTAAGGCTATTTTTTTAAATAAATTGCTTCTGAACACACCTAAAGTAATGCCAGTTCATGCAAGAAACTAAGGAAACAGACCTGTTTTGATGTTTGTAAATTTCAAAGAGTCATATGAAGTTAGCACGACACTAAAAAAATAAAATAGGTTTTCGATGGTTTTAACTTTAATAAAAGGGTAGAGAAAGTATTATGCTATTTTCGATCAAAATTTACATAAATCGTCGTTTTAACCTAGTTTCATACTAAAATAGCTCTAACATCTTCCTAATTGAACTAAAATTTTGCGCCAATATTTTTTTTTTTTGAAAAAACTGTCCCACAGATTTAAAAAAAATCAAAAAAATTCATTTAGTTAAAGCTAGGTAATGGTTGAAAAATAAATTCGGAAAAATTGTTATTAATGGCCCCTTCCCAAGTAACAATTTTAGTTTGTTCTTAGTATTTTAAGCGCTTCGGAGCTTTTCGAATTGAATTGGCTTAATAATATAATACATGCTTTATTAGTAGGTACTTCTAGAGCTACTGTTCAAATCATTTGAAGCAAATTTCTTGAGTTTGAAAGCTCTTTTTCGAGACATTCCAAATATAGTTTCGACTTTAGAAAAACTAACTAAATGATATTGTTTTTGTAACATTAGAATAGAATCACATTGTTTATTTTAGTTAAAATGAAAACCAAATATTTTTTTTTTTAAGAAAAGTATTTTTATTCATTTACTTTAGCAATTATTTTAGTACTTTGTACAACCTCCCTTGTTTTGAATTACGTTAAAAATGCGGTATTTTAATGAATCATACAAAAATTTCAATAGGTCAAGGGAAATACTATGTCCCAGGCCACTTTAATACCTTCAATAAGCTCCTCTTTGTTAGTGTACTGCTTTCCACCTTCATACACCTTCCGTGGCAACCAACCTCATATAAATATTCAAATCTGGTAAGTTGGGTGGCAGGAAAATTGTTCAATATTTTGGTCTTGTAATCAAGTTTATATTATTCTAGCTGTGTGAATCGGCGCATTGTCCTGCTGGAAAATAATCGGCGCTGGTCCCAAAATATCCTGGAACTGATTAACAGCCATTTCCAGTACAGTTTTGTAATATGGTGCTGTCATTTCACAAAAACCAAATCGATAGTTCCATAATATGAAATGGCGCCCCATACGATTACCCTTCCCGCGCGGATGTGGTGACTGTTCAAAAACAATTTTTCTTTTCTCAAATCATGGTAGTACTACATGGTTGTATCCGTCGGGCCCATCGAGGTTGAATTTCTTTTCTTCAGAAAATATCACTTTCCGCTAATCGTGTGACTGCTGCCATCAGTCAAGCCAAGCCATGTGTGATCTTGCAAAACTCAGCTGTTGCTGCTGTTGTTTTTGCGCTTTGTTAAATGGCGGTTTTTTTAGCTTTAGGCGCTTCAGGTCTCCGGGACTCATAATTAATCTACTTATTGTCATTCGGCTTACTTCTACCCAAGCCTTTTGTTTAATCTTGCTTAGGAAATAGGTCGAATTGGAAGCTAACCTAATAATTATCCGTTTTTCTCGACTTGAAAGTAGCAGTACGGTCTTTGTATTTTTGTCCATAAAATATTGGATTTCTGAAATAACTGTTAACTACTTTTGGACTTCATGGTAAGCCTTTAGTTTAGCAATTCTGTGGTGTTTGGTAGAAACATAATAACTCCATAAAATAATTTGCATCCTTACATTCACTTTTTATCGAGCTCGAACTTAAACGGGTAAACCGATTTTCTCAAAATTTGGAACATAATTTTTCAAAGAATATTTAAAATTTGTTTCCAAATTTGAAGAAAATTCGTCAACCCGTTTCAGCCATGTAAAGTGAACGTAAAAACGTAAATTATTTTATGGGCTTATCATGTTTGTACCAAACACCACAGAATTTCAGTCGCATTTAAAGATTTTTTTCTACACATTTATACTAATTCAACAGATCATAAGCACAACAAATAAACCGATTATCACTACCGTTAGTTAAAACCAGGTCAAAAAATCCCGTTAGCTTAAAAAAAATGTTAAAAGCTCTTTTAATCTAAGAAACGTTTGCTCTTACATTGTCACCCAATGCATATTTCCTTGGGTACACATCAAAGAGTTACTAAAACAGTTAGTTTAAAAAATAAAATGCACGACTGGATCGCACAAACTTGCTCTTATGTAAAAGTACTTTGGAATTTAAGATACATTTTATAAATATAAAACATGGATTTAATGAGATAATTATGTTCAAATGCATAAAATTGCCGTCTGGTTTCCGGAAAAGTATGAATTTATGCAAATAAACCTTAAAAAATCGTTTTATTTTTAAATAAATTTTTTATATAAGAAATTTCTCTAAAATTTTTCAAGAAAAAAATGTGGGATGCGAATTTTAAGTATTTAATAATATTGGTTTTAGGAAATAATTTCAAAAAATAATCGTTCATAGGTTTTGAAGATATTGATTTAAAATTTTTTTTTTTTTTTTAAAACCCAATAAATATTTTTTCGAATATTTTTATATACAATATTAGTTTAAACTTAAGGGGACTCCTGCTAAAAATTTTGGGTTAAAATCCATAGAGTCGTTAATGAGAAAGTCGAAAATCAAAAACACGGGTCTATGGCAGGTACCCCTAATAACATTTTGCCCCAAAATTTTTTTTGACCAAAATGTATCCATGTCCATAATATCACACTTAATTTTTTTTTATCAAAATCGTTAGAGCCGTTTTCGAGATAAATAAGATTTTGCATTACGGGTGTTTGGGGGGTACCCTTAGTTTTGGAGCTAAAAAAAAAATTTCAATTTCTACTCTAGGGAATCACCGAAGACCCTTAACTACCGAGATTGAAAGAAATAGGTCCAAGGGTTTAGGCTGTAGTGAGAGGTACAGACATACAGACACACTGAAACATGTTTTTTGTGTACATACTAAATTTTCCTTAATTTTTTTATAAAAAAAATTGATATGCAAATTGTTAGTATTTAATAAAATACATTTTAAAACGTAATTTAAAAATTTAATCGTGTATCTGTTTTCAAGATATTGAATTTTCAAAAAAAAAATTGTATTATTTTTTTAAAAATCCAAAAACTATTTCTTCGAAAAAATTTTTAGTTTATATTTTTTCAAATGCAAAGCAGCTCCTTCATAAAAATTTTGGTTAAAATCGTTAGAGCCGTTGGTGAGAAATTCGAAAATCAAAAAAACCGTTCCATGACAGGTACCCCTAATAACATTTCCCCTCAAATTTTTTTTAGACCAAAATATAGTCCATGTCCATAATATCACACTTAATTTTTTTTATCGAAATCGTTAGAGCCGTTTTCGAGATAAATAAGATTTTGCATTACGGGTGTATGGGGGGTACCCTTAGTTTTGGAGCTAAAAAAAAATTTCAATTTCTCCTCTAGGGAACCACCGAAGACCCTTAACTACCAAGTTTGAAGAAAATATCTCCGATAGTTGGCTGTAGTTCGAGGTACAGACATACAGACATACAGACATACAGACAGACAGACGGAATTGTCGGACCCACTTTTTTCGTCTTCGCTATCATCGTAATGTCAACTTTGATCACAATCTCGAGTTCGATTTTTTTCCAAATGCAGAACTTGCCCTATAGTACCTATATCGCAAGTAAAAACAATATGTGAGGCTATCCAATTGTTACGGACTGCACAGGCGCCTGCGTCAACAATTTTCTAAGACATCAGTACCTTAAGTTCTTTTTGTTGGGAACATTTTTCATATTTCATTTGTGTAATTTTCCATAAAGCCAGTTAGTTAATGAGGAAAAAAGTGGTTTTCGTCATGACGTTCGAGGTTCTTTTTTTTTTTTGTTTTTTCGTCCAGATAAACATCGAAAAATATATGTACTAAACGGCTGAGCCGATTCGGTTTAAATTTAAGAAAAAGCATTCTTAGGCGGTTCCATAAAGTAGACAATCGAATTTTTTACTAGCTCCCAACTCAAAAACTACTTTAAGGACATTCATTAAATATAGTATAATGGGTGGTATGCAGAAAGCTTTATCTGAGAAAAGAATTATTCTTCATACGAAAGCTAGCAATTGCTAAAAAAAGCGAGATTTGAGACTGAGATAAAGCTTTCTGCATACCACCCAATATCTAAGACAGTTGCAATAAATCTGCTCACCAGGCTTTTAACAAGAAATTCGCATCATGAATTTGACTCTACACACAACAACTTAACATATTATTATGTAGTGTTTATTAAAGGAAACATTATTTTTATAAACAAAAATATCAAATAAGAAAGAAAATTTTGTACTACTTTTCCATGTTGTCGCACATTCCTTTTAGTTGCATTATCGTAATTCAATATTTGCATGCCAGTCCCTGGGTTGGCACGACTGGATATCACCGGTGCCGTAAAAGAGAGATCAAATACAAAACTGGAGCATGCACACCACACGTCGATACTTACAACGGATTTTGTGAATTCAAGCATTATGGAAGTACTCGTCCAAAATGACACTACCCCGCCAGGCACTACCATTGTTACACATGGTACTGATCCTGGACCGAGCAGCAATGCTCGGGTCAGAGCTAGACGGATTCCGGGGGCTAGCAAAGTAATGCCGCAGATTATACAAAATCTGAGAGTTGCGAGTTGGAACGTTGGCAGTATGACAGGTCGAAGCTTCGAGTTGGAAGAGATGATGAAAAGAAGGCGAGTGGACATCTTATGTGTTCAAGAAACAAAATGGCGAAACACGGGAAACAGGGCCCGTTTCTTGGATACGAGGACAAAAAAACTATAAGATGTTCTACTATGGAACGGAAAAGGGTAAAAACGGAATCGGAATCATCCTTGCAAAACATCTATTAGGCAGCGTATTGACCATTTCGAAATCCAGCGACCGTTTGATGTCCCTTAAATTGGTGATTAAAGGAAAGTTGTGGAATATTGTCACTGCATATGCTCCCCAAATTGGATGTGAGCAGGTACAAAAAGATGCATTTTGGCTAGACTTTCACAATCTACTTAAAGACATCCCAAAGGAAGAGTTTTTGTTCGTGGGCGGAGATTTGAACGGACATGTCGGGAAGACAAACGAAGACTATGAAGATTGCCATGGAGGCCTCGGATACGGCACCAGGAACCCTCCTGGTGAAGACATCCTGAGCATGTGCAAAACATACGGTCTTATCGTGCTAAATACCATGTTCGTCAAACAAAGCCGACACCTGGTCACTTACAGCAGTGGTGGAAATGAAACCCAGATTGATTACCATTTGGTATCTAGTTTCATGAAACCCCGGGTAAAAGATTGCAAAGTGATACTAGGAGAAGCGATCGCCCACCAACACCGTCTCCTACTGACAGAATTTTTTATGGAGACAGTGAACGACAACAAACATACAAAAACTTTTGGGAAGATCAAATGGTATAATCTGGATAAGGAAAAAGGCGAAGCTTTTATTTCGAATATGCAAAACGTTCTGTATAACAACACCGATATAGTTCGAAATGAAGAGAGTACAGCACAAAGTATGTGGGATCTCCTACAGAGAACTTGCAAAGAAAAAGCCAAAACACTGTTAGGGGTTTCAAAAGGACACAACCAACAAGGCAAAGAAACATGGTGGTGGAATGATGAAGCTAAATCAGTTATAAGTAAAAAGAAAATGGCTTTCAAGGCTTGGTCGAAGTGCCCCTCTAATAATACAGAGCAAAAGTCACGCCTCGAAGTGGAATATAGAAACTGCAAGAAAGAAGCGAAGAAGAAGTGCGCCCAAATTCAAGCAAAGAATACAGAAAACCTGTATCGGGAGCTGGATGAAATTTCTACCCCGACAGCTGGTGCTATTCAAGAGCTACGGCAAAACACGAATAAGGGCGCAACTATCTTCAAAATAGCCGCTCAAAGAAGAAGAAATGCCCAGGAGATTTGTTCGCCAAAGTTCATTAACAATGCTCAAGGCCAACTACTTGTGGAAGACAACGAAATTCTTCACAGGTGGCGACAGTATTGTGACGGACTTCTAAACGAACAATTTCCAAGGCTATACTTTCCAATAGCTTCACCTAACTTAAGCGAAGTATCCGACGTCAAATCAGTCGAAGAAGTTAGTGAGGCGGTAAAATACTCCAAAAAGGGAAAAGCTGTTGGCCCAGACGAAATACCCTCAGAGTTTTGGAAAAAGATGGGAGACATCGGGTTTAGATGGCTCATGATTCTTGTCTCCAAACTTATACGAGGTGATCGCATGCCTAATCAATGGAGGGAAAGTTACCTTCTTCCAATTTATAAAGGAAAGGGTGATACTCGAAGCTGTGATAATTACCGTTCGATTAAGCTGATGTCACACACCATGAAGATCGTTGAGCGAGTCTTGGGTAGCCGACTGCGAAAAATAATTAGGCTATCTGATGACCAGTGCGGGTTTGTCGGGGGTAAGTCAACCACGGATGCAATCCAGAGTATAAGAATAATTATGGAAAAACATCGGGATTCTTTGGAGGATTTGCATGTCGTATTGGTTGATTTTGAAAAAGCATTCGATCGGCAACCACGAGATCTAATATGGGTGGCCCTCAGGCAACGAGGAGTTCCAGAAACCTATGTGCGGATAATTATGGACATGTATGATGGAGCAGTTACTAAAGTAAGATGCGCAGCTGGAGTCACCGAAGAATTCGAAATCACAGTAGGTGTACACCAGGGAAGTGTCTTGAGTCCCCTGCTCTTTATTACAGTTCTTGATTACCTGCTTGAAGGCAAAGTGACGGATCCAAAAGTACATCAGTTATTCTTTGCTGACGATGGAGCCATCATAAGTGAAGACCCGATATCCCTACAACGAGCACTTGACGTATGGGTGGATGTTCTAGAAGGAAGTGGGTACCGCATAAGCGCGAAAAAGACAGAATACCTATGCTGCCCATTTTCTGATCCACACAGGCCTATTCCAGACATTTATTTGAATGGAGTAGTGCTTCCCAAGTGTGAAAAGTTTAAATATCTGGGGTCTATGATAAATAACGAAGCTACTTGTGATGACGATATCAATCATCGCGTAAGCGTAGGGTGGATGAAGTGGCGGGAAAATTCTGCTATCTTCTGTGACCGAAAAATGCCCCCTAAGCTGAAAGGAAAGCTCTACACTTCAGTTGTGCGTCCAGCACTCACATACGGTTCACAATGTAGGACAATGTACAAAAAGTATGAGAGTAAGCTAACGGCAGCTGAGATGAAGATGCTTCGTATGACAGCAGGAGTTACAAAGCTTGATCGAATTAGAAGTACGAAGATCCGAGGAAGCCTTCATGTTAAGAATACCATTTCCCAAAAAATTGAACACGACCGACTCAGTTGGTATTGCCATGTTCAAAGGAGAGATCCTGAGAACCCCGTCAAAAAGGCAATATCATACAACGTTCCAATTCGGAATAAAAAGAAAGGTAGGCCTAAACACTCCTGGTACAAACAAATGCAAAAACACCAGCATTCAGTTGGCCTCAGAAATGGAACAATACAAAACCGGGAGGCTTGCCGCCGATTTCTGAGGTCAACCCGGCGAACCCCACAGGCGGATCACTAGTGTGAAGCAGATACGTGGGAGAGTTATGATCCCCTCGACATCGATATCATAACAGCGCCGAAGAAAAGGAAGAAGAAGATCGTAATTCAATATTTAATTTGTCGTTCCAATTAAATAGTGCCAAGTCTTTCTGTTGAGATGCGCGATAAATAAAATATATTCCATGTTAATTTATTATTACATTTATTAAACAGTATAAAAAACAAACTAATTGAAAGAAAGAAAAATTTAGAAAAAGTAATAAATTTATTAAATAACAAAGCTACATGATGAAAATATGATTGTGATATTGAAAGTAGTTAAAGCAAGGTAGTTTTTGTATTCATAACACTTTCTTTTAAAAAAACATCTTTTTCGAAATTTAAGTTGTTAACACCATCAAAAACGAAACATTTAATTAAAATAAACCAACTTTCATTTTCTCCGTTACGCCCCGCCGTTTCTGGATTTTTTGCAATTGAGTTTATTACTTTTACAGGTTTGAATCCTTTGAATTATTGGCATTCAAAAAATGAAATCAGTTTTTTCTCCAAAAACATTTAAGTACATTAAAAATATTCAGTTTCCACATGTTCAAAGAAAGAGAGATACAAAAATCAAGTCAGCATAATTTACCAAATTATTCATCTATTCAAATAATTTTTTTTAACAGAAATGAAAATGAAGATTCGGAACCATTACGTTCTCTATTTTTCATTTTATATGAAAAGAAACCCTACTTAAGTGGAACCACAAAACTAAAGACTAAAAGCATTTTGGAAAATGGGGGTAGGTAAGGGTTGGCATTGTGTAGAGAATTTCAAATGATTTTTCTTTAAGTAGTAGGAGTACATTCGTGGAGCATTCAAGGAATCCATCCAATACGACAGTAGAAATTAAAAAAACTTGAAAAAAAAAAAAAAATGAAATTAAATTGAGCTTGAAAAAAATAGTGTTCCACTTCATTTATTGAAAATCAAATATTTAAAAGCTAGAAGCACAAAAATGTTTGGGGATCTCATTAAATTTTACAACATTTCAAGGATTCTACTAGCTAAAATACAATAAACTGCTGTGTCTTTTTTCGACTCAAATTATTTTAATAAACTCGCTTAGGTACCTCAGTTTTGGCGTGGTAGATAAAAGTTTAGTTTGACCTTAAGTTATTTGATTTCTGGTCAATTTTGATCAATAAGTTACACAAATACACTCCCAAGTGCACTTAAATCACTCTCTACAATATGAAGAAGTGACTAACTGAATTTGAAAAAATAATGTACTCCAATGTAATACCTTGGATATGAATTGAATTGGCGGTAAATCGTCCATTTATAAAAATATTCAAGAAATGTACAGGTGTCGTAAGGCGTTTGTACAAAGCTTAATTTAGTTTGAGGGTTTCATAAAAAAAAATAAAAAAATAGAACTACCCACAGCACTGTAGTTATTGTTCAATTGAAAACAGAACAAGGATAAAATACTCGTATAAAAGTGGCTTTTTGAATTCTGTGTAGGTACTGTGATGAAAATTTCAAAATATGTATATACATATATCTCTGAATTTGTAAAGTATATTCAGTTTAAGAAAAAAAAAAATTAAGGACTTGCCAACAGAAAGAGGGTCACGTTGTCAAGAATTCGTATGAATTAACTTGAGGTTTTATACCTCACTATGACTTTGACTCTTCTGCTGGTTTTGAACTATTGAATTTAAATTGCGCTAGCAAAAATGAAAATTGTATTAAAATTTCAGAATTTCATTTGATTAACTCAATTTAATCAAATACGAGTAGAAAGTAGAATTTCACTTTTTGGTTATTGTGACTTTTTAATATAAAATAAATGTTCTATCTTTAGTCTTTAGATTAAAAAAAAAAAAATAGTAAATTTGGTGGTGCAACAGCTCGAAGAGAATCAGGATCTAGTGACTTTTATCTCAACCATTCATGTATGCGTCTTACCAAAAATGGATGGGAACGGCTAATGAGCAGCACTTTTTATGACAGGATATACTCAAAGAGGATTTGTGAATTCCTCGCAAGAGGCTGTACGCCCGAACGCAAGACCTTCTGCATGACAGTCCAACGTACTTACCATTATGCAAAGGGGTACTACTTTAGATTTTAGCTCACACAAATTAACATTTTTGATTCAAACGACCTCGCTCGGGATCAACAATTTCTCCCCTTAAACAGTTTTACGATTATACTCGTTCTTCATGGAATACTTATCAGTTTACTGTTACGTATAGAGATTCTTTATTTAGTCACACTAATCGAATCTATTTTTCCTACAAAATATGATATTCAGAACTTCAAAACCCATTTGCATGGATATCTCCTCTTCAATTCTTCATATTTTGTTTGCCGTTGCAATGTGTTCGATTCAAGGATAGCACGATTATTATGAAAAATCCATTTGTTTGATAAAAATCGGAAACTAATTCGAATTTGAAAAATTTTGTTAAATAGCTTTTTGTTAAAAATAAATGCTTCTATGAACATCACTGATTCCAAAACAAAAAACATACAAAATTGTAGGCAGGAATAAAGTCTGATAAAAACTTTTATAAAATTTACACAGAAAAGTTTAACTAACAAAAATGTTCTGAGCAAAAATGATCCTATAATATATGCCCCAACAAAATAGGAGGTAAACAAAATTAGTTTTTAAATTATTTTATATTTTATCAACTAATATCACAACTTAAGTTTGTTTTTTAAATCGCTACGCGTTTTTAATTTCAATTAAAAATCCGCCTGAAGATGGAAACATAATTTCCGAAACGCGTAGCGATTTAAAAAACAAACTTAAGTTGTGATATTAGTTGATAAAATATAAAATAATTTAAAAACTAATTTTGTTTATTTTATTTTTTTCATATATATAAATATACACGCAACTTGGTGACCAAAAATACCACAATGAAAATAGGAGGATTTCAAAAGTTGTTTGGATAAGAACCTGGTAGAGATTTACGCATTTAAACATTATAATTTGCTCAGAAAAATCCAGTTTTACTCGTGAGTCTCCTTTTATTTTGCATTGGTTCTACATGGTAAGTTTTTAATTGTTTACAAAGAAAGTGGGCTCAGAATTTGTGCGTGTCTGTTTGTCCATCTCTATCTATCCGGAGCTACAGACCAGTTGTTCTGGTCGATTAACATAATTCCTGTTGTTAGCCCTGTTTTACTTTATTATATATCAATTTTAGGTTCAAAAAGTGGAATTCACTGATTTCTAAGAAATTTTAAACACTATGGAATAGATTTAAAGCAAATTTTAAAAATGGATTTTTTTTTAATTTTGTTTTTAATAAAAATAAATAAATATTTAATAATCTTTAACTGTAATTGTTTAAATCTAAAGTTGGATATACATATGTACATAAAACAAGTTTTGGAAAAAACGGTTACACGGTTTTACCTAAGTTTTTACTTAACTGGATGAATGTTCATAACCATAAACTTCATTTTCTAAATGACTAAAACAACTTATTAAGTAGTTGGAACTAAAAACAGGATACCATGTGATTTCTCTTTCAAATATTGTTTTATATTTTTTTTTATTTATTTAATTTGTATTATTGTGCGAATAAGATTTAAATTTTAAAAATAAATATGAACTCATATTTGAGATATAGAATTAAAAAAAAAATATTTTATTTTAAAAATTCTTAAGTTTTCAAATGCAATGTTTTTTTTTAAGATTTTAAGGAGCTTCTCTATAAATTTGTCTTAGTAATATCTGTTATGCCGATAATGGTAGGTACAGTCGGTAATATCTAAATGTCAAATTTTTATTTAATGAAGTTATAGATCGAAAACAAAACATATTCGGCAGAAAAAAAATTTATCAAAATTCTAGTTGCCGTTTTAGAGAAAAATACGATTTTCGAAAACAAATTTTTAACATTTTTATGGTGGGTTCCATTATTTTTAGATAAAATAGAAATCTTGTACTCACATCTTGTACATTATATTAAAAAACTTTTAATTGTCAAGTTTTGAAAAAATCGAGCTTGGAGTTGTAGAAATTTTGAGATGTGAATTTTATTTCGAAAATTTGAATACACAATACTATCCAAACTTTTGGGGTGCCTTAGCATAAAAGAATGTTCAAAATGGATTGAAAAAATCAAAACCAAAAAAATGATCCTAAGAGGGGTACCGTTAATAACCACTTTTCGAAATTTCGTTTTAACCATTTAATTTAATGAAATTTTATGATTTTTTATTAATCTGTAGAACAAGTGTTCAAAAAATTTGCGTGGCAGGTAACGTTATTTTTGGTCTTAAAAAAATAGAAAGAGAAAGTGTGGGGATAAAAATTTAAAAATGCTATTTACCAAACTTAAAGAAAATCGAACAGTCAGACTGAATTGCGTGACCCGCTTTTTTTCACCTTCACTATCATCGTAATGTCAAGTCTGATCAAAATCTCTAGTTCGATTTTTACTTTCGACTTATAGGCGCTATAAGGCAAGTTATGCATACGAAAAAAAAAGAACTCGAGATTTTGATCAAAGTTGACATTATTTATTTATTTATTTATCAATTGATTCAAGATCTGCTGATTACAAACATAAAAAATTTATCTTACATTTTACATAACAATAAAAAAAATACCTTACAATTATATACATAGATGTATTTAATTTGACAAATAATACATAATCAAATACAATGGTTTAACAATTTTTTGAAGACATCTCTACTAACAGAAACATCAATATTACTGCACATTTCATTGAAATATTTTAAAGAGCGTGTTATCGGTTCATTCAATCCGTAATTAGTCCTATGATGAGGAACGTAAAAATAAACGTTTTTAATACGTAACGGTCGACTGGGCACATAAAAAGGAATCAGAGAAAGTAGTTCGATAGAAGTTATTTTATTATCTAAAATATCTTTTATAAATAGAACGCATTGAATTTGCCTCCGACTTTTAAGCGGTTTAATGTCAATCAGTAGACATCTCGAATTATAGGTAGGTATGGGACCCATCCAATTAAATTTTCTTAAAGCAAATCTCGTGAATCTTTTTTGAATTTTTTCAATCCGATTTATGCTATTTTCATAGCATGGTGACCAGATTACACAACAATATTCCAAGATTGGAAGGACTAGAGACATAAATAAAGTTTTTAGTGTATATACATCTTGGAAATCATTTGAATTTCGTTTAAGAAAGCCTAGTAATGAATTTCCCTTAGAAACAACGTAATCAATGTGTGACCGAAAATCCATTCTTGAATCAATATAAACTCCTAGATCTTTGATACAGTCCACTCTTAGAATTTTATAATCATTAAAACAATAATCAAAATTTATGATTGACGTGGATCTTGCTATACTTAATATTTTACATTTTGCATTGTTTAGTTGAAGATGGTTATAATTACACCAATTTAAAAAATTGTTTATGTCTTCCTGTATGAGAAAACTATCCTCAATCGAAGAAATTGGAAAAAACACTTTGACATCGTCTGCGTACATTAAACAACTACAAAATTTCAAGACAGAAGGTAAATCGTTGATAAAAATGATAAATAACAGTGGTCCCAAGTGACTTCCTTGTGGGAGACCTGAGATAACATTAATAGGGTTTGATACACAATTTTCAATTTTAACTATTTGTTTTCTACCTGTTAAATATGATCTCAACCATTTTAAAAATGATGAATTTAAACCTAGTTTATCTAGCTTCTGTAAAATAAGACCATGATGGACACGGTCGAACGCTTTTATGAAATCTGTGTATAGAATATCAATTTGCTTGCCATTTTCCATTTGGTTGCAGCAAAAGTTGGTAAAAAGACTTAAATTTGTGCTAGTCGATTTACCCTTTAAAAACCCATGTTGACACGGAGACAAAGAATTAGCGAGTGAAAAATAAAGTTTTTGAGTTATGACTTTTTCAAGCAGTTTTGGTATAACAGAAAGTTTCGAGATAGGTCTGTAATTACTGACCAAATGTTTAAGTCCATTTTTGAAAATTGGATCAATAAAAGATATCTTCCATTCACCAAGAAAAACTCCTTCTTCTATGGATTTATTAAAAATGCGAGTGATCACATAACTCAATGATTTTGCACAACTTGATAATAGCAGCGGAGATATTAAATCGTATCCTGCTTTTTTAGTTGTATCAATATGAAGCAAACTCTCCAGAATCTCCTTTTCGGAAAAATCATTTAAACGAAAATCAGTTATGGGATTTAAGCAGCAGTAGTATTCATTAATATTTGGAATTTCATCGCTATTGTAGGATGTTTGGAAGAACTTTGCGAAGAGATTACAAGATTGTTCTGTGTCATTAGATATTATATCTTCAAATTCCATATTTTGTGGAAAAGATGAGAATTTCCGTTTAGAATTCAAGAAAACCCAAAAAGATTTTGAGTTTCTTTTTATGTTCATTTCTGTTTTGATTATATGCTGTTTATATAAGAATTTATTTAGAAAATCGAATTCTCTTCTTAACTGCCGAAAAATAGCATGATCATTGGGACATTGTTTTGATTTATAACGCTTAAAGGCCTTATTTTTAGCATTTTCCAAATTTTTTAATCTTCTATTAAACCATGGTAATTTGAATTTTTGTTTATTTTTGAAGATGGGAACAAAACGCTTCATTCCATCAAACAAATTATTTTTAAATTTAGAATACATAGCTTCTAAAGACAAGTCCTTCAATAAATCCTCCCAGCCGAACGAACTATAAAAATTATTTAATGAAACGTAATCAGCAGCAGCAAAATTATAATTTACAATATCATTACGACATGGTGATATAAGAGAAAAGTTATAATATTCAAAAAATAAACAAATAGCTTTATGGTGAACAGAATTATTTAAAAGGGGAAAATCAGATAATGTTAGAGAATATTTTAAGTCATTATTAATGAATATTAAATCAAGAATTCTATGCAAATCATTTTTGATATTGTTAATCTGAAAAAGACCCAAAGAAGAAAATGAATCAACAACTAACATTTCCGTATCCTTATTTGCATTAAAAGGAACTAAAATTTGATCGTCTTCAATATAACACCAATCAACATCACCAATATTAAAGTCACCAAGAATACAGGGAAATTGGTTAGTTTTTAATTCATTTACAATAAATTGGGCATTATTTATGTGTTTGCTATATAAATCAATAGTACTACTAGGACGAATATAGCTTACAATAAAAAATATATCATGAATTTCAGCAGAATCTTTTGGACTGACACAGACACATAGTTGTTCGATCTCATCGGCATCATTAAGGAGACTTTTTTGAGTACTATTTAAAGTTGTTCGTACAGCAATAAGTACACCACCACCTCGATCCCATCCAGTCGTAGACGAACGATCTTTACGGTATACGTTGTAAGATGAGTCAAAAAGCTCTGATGACAAAAAATGTGGATTCAACCATGTTTCGACAATGACTAAAACATCGAATTCATGCAGAGATGATGATAAGAAAAGCTGATTTGTCTTTGTTCGCAAACCTCCAGCATTTTGATAATAAATTCGAATGTTTTTTCGTTTTTCTCTAGGCTCAGTAGCATTTAGGGATTTGCCTTTGAGCTGTCGTCCGGTTTTGGAAAATTTTTAAACTTCTTTATTTGAACGTTTAATGGCCAAATTGACGGATCCAAAGCTTTACTAAAATAGTTTATAGGTATTCCCAGCTTGAAATTTACAAAACGATACAAAGAAGTGTTGGCATCTTTTTTTATAAGTCTCGTGCATGAAAAATAACTCTTAGGGATATTTAGCTTCATGCTTACATAATCGATGACATTTTCTTCGGTGACTGTACATTTTAAACGAGAAATATGAAGGAATTTTAAACGAGGAACAGATTCAAGAGTTAATTCTCCTTCGTAAGCTGTAGAAGTACCAAACAATTTTTGGGTAGTATGTTTGTACTCTATATTAGTAGTAGCACTAGAACTAGTACTTTTGCCGGCACTGGCAACACCAATATCGTGAACATTTTCCTCAGCGCGCTCAGCAACAACATCAGAGAATAAATTTGGCTTACCTCTCTCTTCAGCAACAGCTGCATTTTCACCATCAACAACAACAACACCAGCATCATTATGACGAACAACAACACCATCATCAGAAGCAACAATAACTACTTCGGCAGACGCAGACGTCTTAGTTTGAGCATCAGGTTCATCATCATCATTTCTTAATTTTATTGTATTCTCCACATTGTTATTCATCGAGGGTACACTTTCATCATTTCTGTCAGAGAAAACGGATAGAGATGATGACAGTTCCTTTGTAATAGGTGTGATTGAATTCCCTTTCGATGTCGAGGCTAGCAAATTTAAAGCAAGATCATCACTCTGCAAAGAGTTAGAATTGCTTTTAATTTTTGCTACGGATTTATTTACCAAACCCGATTTTTTAGTTTTAGGTAGAATTTTATTTGCATTAGATTGAACTGCTGGTGACGAGGAGGATAAGTGCAAAGGTGAAGAAATAGATAACCGAGATGAAGTGGGATTTATTTTCTCTTTCATTAGAGCAGATTGTTTGTTGTTTTTGTTTGGGTCACTTGTCAAAGACAATGGTTTAGCTTGAGAGCGAGTAACACGCACTGGTTTACCAAGATTATCGAAATCACTTTTATGCTCAACAAAGAACCGATGCAATGATTTTATTGTAGGTATGCAACCCAAAAATGAAATGTTTATGCATGAACCGCACTTCCAGAAAATTTGTTTATTTGATTCGATTGCGGACCTTTCCAATTCGTTTAGATTAGTGCATTTGAAATGAAAACCAGAATGGCAAACCCCGCAGGTAATTAAATCATTTTTAGATGTTAAGAAAAAACAGTCGGAACATTGAATATTCATAATGAAAAGAAAAAAGAAAGAGCTATCACTATCAAGAGCAACTATCACTCAAGAGCAACTTTCACTGACGATGAGAGCGAAGAATAAACAATTTGGTCTCGCAATTCTGACTGCCTATCTGTCTGTCTGTCTGCCTAGCGGCTCGGCCGATTTTCCTTAAACTTGGTAGATAATATTTTTAAATTTTCCCTCCCATACATTTATTTCTTTTTTTTTAAGACCGAAAATAACGGTGCCTGCCATTCGATTTTTTTTTTCGAAATTTTATAAATATTTTTTTTCTCAAAAACTGTCTCATAGATTAAAAAAAAAATAAAAAAATTTCATTTAGTTAAAGCTAGGAAATGGTTTAAAAAAAAATTCAAAAAATCTTTGTTTTTGGATTTTAATAATTTTTTTTATGCTAAAGCTCTCCATCAGTTTAAATATTATTGGATATTAAAATTTTCTAACAAAATTTTTTTGGATTTAAAAAAAAAAACAAATTTTTTTTTCAAAACTCAATATGTCAACTCGATTTTTTTAAAACTTTCTTTTCATTAATTTTTACGATCTATAATAAAATAAAAAAAAATGAAATCAAGATATTAGTGACTATATCTACCATAGAACCATTTTTTTTCAAATTTAAATTTCTCATTATCAAAATAACGGATTTTAATGATTTTTTTATAGACAAACTTCTAAAAAGTTTGAAAAACATTGTATTTCAAAACTTAAAAAAAATATTTTTTGAATTTAAAAAAAAATAACTTTTTTTTTGGGAAAAGGCGATGTATCAGAAACGGCTTAGTAGTTTTTTTTGTAAATTCAATTTTTTTTCGAGAAATAATAAAAATTTTAAATTGGCGTACTTAACATTTTTCTTCTTTTTTTAAAATTTTGTATATAAAAGCTTAGTTTTTTAAGAAACCAGTACAGACTTATAATTTTTGTCCTGGTATAAGCTAGTATTTGCTTGAATCACATGGTATCCTGTTTTTAACTCCTACTACTACTGTTTTAGTTTATTAAAAATTAATTTTATGTTTATGAACAGTTTTTCTCTAATAACATTCATTTTTGAAATTCTTAGTCTATTACATAAGAGCAAGTTCGTGCGACCCATTCGTGCATTTTATTTGTCTTAAATATTGAGGAATGAATTGAATTTAATTTCGTGGAGCAAAGCATCACATATAGTATTTTTTAATTGATACTTATACTACTATCGATAAATTATAGACTAAGAGCCCACAGCAATTTTTGGGTGTGATTGATAACAAAAAATAATTAGCTTAATTAGATAGGCCTTTTATAGTTATTTACAAATGTGAAAGCCTTGCATACTCTAGTGGGCGCAATAGTGCATTATAGTGCATACTTGATGCACTATAATGCACTATTGCGCCCACTAGAGTATGCAAGACATTCACATTTGTAAATAACTACTAAAGGCCTAACTAATCATGCTAATTATTTTTTGTTATCAATCACACCCAAAAATTGCTGTGGGCTCTCGGTCTATTACTTGAAATAATCAAAAGTGCTAAGTTTCTTCTCTGATATTTACTTTCTGTTTCAGGTATCAATATTGAACTTAAGATTTCAAGCAAACTTGACATTATGATGATAGAGAAAACGAAAAAAGAACATTAGTCCCGAATTTCCTTCAACCTCCACATTTGAATTTCCTTGCGTAGACCTATAGCTTACACCGCTGAGGGGATTTTCTTGAAACTTTTAACCGAATGGTCTTCAGTATTCTCTAAAGGAGAAATTGAATATGTTTTTAGTTCTAGAAACATTGGCTGGTTAAGAAAAAAATTGTTTATATCATATCGACTTTAACGATATTTATATTGGAGCAGTCCGTTTTAAAAAAAAATGTACGTCGTGTTAACGGTAATGCCATTCCTCCTCAAATAATAGAAAACATAAAAATAAGAAACAAATATAGAGCTTTATGGACAAGAATTCTGGGCGATTCCATTATAGCGGGTGCAACATTTAGACTCATTTGAAGTACATTTAATAATAAAATAAGCAAAATATTTAATGACATTATTACTTGAAAGGATACATTTTCACCTATTTATATTTAAACCATTTAGAATTCTAAAATATAATAAATAATTTGGCAGAAGAATGGTTTTAAAGTGCGATCGCGGGTGCAACAGAATCGGCCCGACTTTTCTAGATCATAGTACAAAAACCACAAATTCTGTTAATTGTGAAACATTTATCATGCTATTCTTACATATATTGAACGACGTTGATTCAATTAACTAAATAAATAAAAATAAAGATAGAAAACAAAAGTAAGCAATGAAATATTAACTTTTAAATCAATCGCGGGTGCAACATCAAATTATCGCGGGTTCAACGCGTCTAACTTAAATTAGTAAACTGTTTTAAAAAACTGGAAAAATATAAAATAAGGCACATATGTAACAAGTCAGTACCTTTCTCTATTAATTAAAATTTTATTTTTTTCAAATACTTCAATATTTTTTCGAAAATACATATATGTATGTTAGAAGTACTCCATCTTCATTGATATGGTTAAGGATAACCTCACATAACGATATTGTGATATTGCAGCCTACCTGGTGCAAGAAGGTACAAACCTGAGGGAATAACTTTTGGAAATACTGCTGCTGTAAAAACAGAACGGTATTTTAGAGCATGGATCTACTGGTAATATAGGGGGCTCAAAACACCCTGTTGGAGATTTAGAATTTAATGCTTCGTCTTCTGACTCAATAAAAACATCGAAAACTTAACTTCACGAATGCTCATGGTCAATGGTCATTGTACTCTTCTCGATTCTTAACTTCCGACTTAATCGATTTCACATCTTTTATACCCGGCACTTGTCTGCTAATATTATCCCTTTTATAGAAATCACCTGTCATCCTTCAGTTTTTTAGGCATTGCTTTGGTGGAATCAGTTTTTTTTTTAAAACATTTTTTACCACTTCAACTACGTTAGTGGGACTTCTTGGGCGATTACGTTTAACTTGTGCGACTTTTTCAGTCTACAGGGACTGATGTAATGAGTGCCTGCCTTTTTTTGTGTTGCCTGCATTTTTTCATTTTGTCTGATTCTGGTCGGAATTTTAAAATTTGTATCTGCCTTCATTTTCCCTTTCAATACATCTCTCCACATTAAATTTCTACGTCCTTTTTCTGCATGAAGCTCAGCATATTTGTTAATTTTTTGTCAATTTTCTATAATGCAGTCTCTTTTTCTTGTTTCACTTCCATTTAACCATATATTTTTATATAAAAAAGAACAAAATATTATATTAAATAGTTAAAAAAAAACGTGAACAGCAGAAATTATTATTACAAACATATTTTATCAATAAAATACAATAAATCACGTTATAATGTTAGTAGTCAATAAGTTGCACCCGCGATCTTAATATTGGGATCGCGGGTGCAACCAATTTAAATCAACGTTTTTTGTCATTCAACGTACAATATATTCCTAATAACGACTGATTTAATTTTAGTTTAGTTTTCTTCTTACTTTTAGAAAGTTTTAAAACGCTAGCACTTTATTTCTGCCAAAAAAGTAAACTTTTATATCTTTTTTATCGCGGGTGCAACAAACTTACAATGGCTATTTGCAATCAATAATGCTAAAAATATAATAACAAATTCGTACATGTTTTTATGCAAACGATTAAATGGCATGTTGCTTCATACGTCTATTGAGTAAAGCATAACTTAAAACTGTCAGAAATAGCTATTTTGAGCGTATGTTACCAGTTGTAATAATTGCAGTTCGTACCGACTCTTCGTATGATAATGTTGCCAAGCGCAAACAAAAATGTTCTCTATAACTTAGGTCTCAGTTTTTGTTTTTATTATTAAATATAGTATTTCTACTTTGAATATTTATCAAAAAAAGTAAAAAATATTGTAATTCAAAAATTGGTGTCAAAAATCGTCTACAGCGGAATCACCCTTCTACTACTCGGAAATGAAAATTTTTAAGGAGATTAAATCATCGATTGCCCGCTTTAGAAACCAAACATGGAACCATAAGTTGCAAGGTTTAGATAAAGGAAGTAAAACGTTTTGAAACTTAGTAAAAATTATTAAAAAGAAAAAGGTCCATATTCCGGCTTTCAAGACAGGAAACACAGTGTTACTTTCTAATGAAGTATAAGCAAGCGCTTTTGCTCATGAATTTTGTGGTAACCATTCAGTTTCAAGTAACATAAGTAGTAACAATAGTATAGAAAACCATTGAATCTATACATGCACTTAACAGAAGTATCATTGATATTACGGATGACATAGTATCGGGTTTTTCAATAAGAGCGCTACAATGAAATTCTTTATTCCTGTGAAAGTACGTTCGATGCCATTATGTATGGAACTAGATTTCTTTTGCATGGCCACCATGGGCACGCTTGCAGAAGTCCAGACGCTGAACCCAATTTTCGACGGTTTTCAAATTCGCCACAACGACGGCGACGTCACAGAGATGCCCAACGCTTGAGAGCGACGTGTGAGAGACACATTTGGGCTTTCTGCAACTGAAGGCTCAGCGGCAGCAATATTCTCGACACAACGGGCACTTCTTTGTCTCACTGGTACGGGAACATTTTGTACTGTGCCTGTGAATTCAAATTTTTCCACTAGACGCTCAATTGTTGATCTGCTAGGACGATTATGACGACCACAAATTGGACGTAGCGCTCTTAACGTTGAGGCCACTGACTCCGAATTTCGGTAGTAAATTTCAATAATTTCGACTCGTTGTTGGCTCGTATATCTTTCCATCATGAAATGGCAAATCTTACTGAAGAGAAATGTCAAAAGAGGGGCAAGAAATATGGCGTCGTTTGCTGTCCCTGTCGCTCTACTTTTGTAGCGTTCCTGTTGAAAAACCCTTTATCTATTCAAGATTTAGCTGTTATCCTAAGAGGCCTTAAAAATGGTAAGTCTCCTGGATTTGATGGAATCAAAAATATATTTTTAAAAATCTTCCGAAAATATGTATATTATTTTTTAAAAAGCTACTCAATGGATGTTTCAAAGTGGGTAATTTCCCAAAATGGCTAAAATAATCCCCATCGCAAAACCGGGCAAAAATGGTAACTTGCCATCCATTTATAGGCCAATAAGTTTATTATGCTCGTTAAGTAAGTGCTTAGAAAACAATAATTAAAAATAAATTATTGCAGCATATTATTCAATTTGACATCTTGCCACAAGAGCAGTTTGGTTTCAGGAGTAATCACAGCACAGTTCACCTAGTGGTTAGGATAACCTAAGACATTAAAGGTGTGTCTTGATGTTAAAAAAGCATTCGACTCTGTTTGGCATGAAGGGGTGATTCACAAATTCCTTGTTTTGAATCTTCCACCATACCTAGTTAAAATAATTTCATGCTTTCTTACAAAGCGAACTTTCAAAGTTGCTGCTAATAATTGGTGATTTAATTGAAATTATTGCAGGTGTACCCCAAGGATATGTACTTGGCCCTTTTTTGTATATTATATACACACATGATTTTTCTAAACCCCATAGATGTAAAACTGCAGTTTTCGCGGATGATACGTGTATTTACTGATCAAATTCAATTGGTTTCTTCATTGAAACAAATTTGCAATCTGCTCTGAATTTGGTTCAATCGTATTGCGATGATTGGAAAATAAAATTAAACGCTTCTAAGACTCAGGCTCTCTTTTTTACTAGAAAAAAAAGCCTCTTTCTTGCCAAGTAATCAGCTTCAGTTGAATGGGGTTCAGGCAGAATGGAAATCAAGTGTCAGGTATCTTGGGGTACACCTGGACAAAAAACATTGACATTTGTTCTGCATATTCATTAGACATTAAATAAATTAAATGTGGCGATAAAAATTCTATATCCTTTTATTAATCGTAAATCAAAATTGAGTGATGCAATAAAATTGACAATATTTAAAACAATATTCCAAAGCATAATGCTTTTATGGTTCACCTGGCTGGGGAATGTGTGTTGAAAGCCATATTAGTATGTTGCAAATAATGCAATATAAAATATTAAAAATGATGCCTCATCTCCCTTGGCACTATTCTACCGAAGATCTTTACACAGAAGCGAAAATCGAGAAAGTTTCAACTCGTATCACAAAATTATATGAACGTTACATTGTATCATGCAGTTGTTCCGATAATAACTTAATATTAAACTTAAAACTTAAGCTGTTGAAGATTTTGTATGTTTATTTATTTAACTTTGTATTTATGCTATATTTATATTGTTTTCTATAATATATTGAATCACTTGTTTTTATTTATTTATTTATTTTTGTAACTATTTGTATGTTATTTATTCATTAATTGTTTATATATACATTAAAATATTTATATATAATTTATATATTAATTTTTATTTTTTATTTTATTTTTTTATTTATTTTTTATTAATTTATTTGTTTATTTATTAATAGGCTTGTTTTGTTGAGCTTCTTAATATACACATTAAGAAATGTTACACATTAAGCTTATTTTGCACATGTAAATACCACAACAACAAGTTAACAGCACATTCTCTCCTCAGTAATTTTAATGTAATATTTCTTAATGTGTACATTAAGAATCTCAACAAAACACTCCTAATATTTATTTATTTATTTAGTTATTTATTTATCTGTTTATTTTTTGATTTATTTATTTATTTTTTTATTATTTATTGATTCATATGCTATATGTTTTATTTTTATTCTACTATTTATTTAGTAATTACTATTGTAATTATTATTTGTTTTTTTTTTTTTATTTATTTTGTTAATTTATTAATATTTATATACATTCTGTGATAGGACAAATTATACTTAGTTATTTATTTCTCTTTATCATTTATTAAAATGAAAATGTAGTCATCATCTTAAGTTGTCGATCAATCGCCTCAACTTCTTTCTCCCTACATTGAAAATGTATTTTTGTTTTTACAATTAAATGAAGGTTTTGTAGTAGCTTTTCCTTCAAAAATACTCAAATCTGTGATATTCTATTGAATAAATGTTATATAAGTTTTCAGTACTAAGGTAGAAAATTACCGTTTCTCTGTAAATTGTGCAATCTAGTTTTTTTAAGAAAAGAAAAATAAATACAGTTACAAAAAAGATTCTAAAAAACGATATTTGTAAAAAAAGTTATATTCATGCACTATATAAGTTCAATGTACCTGCCATAGAAGTAGTACCCCTTGTCATAATGGTTAGTGCTTTGGACTGTCATGCGGAAGGTCTCGAGTTCGATTCTCAGCCGCTGCAAGAAATTTTTTTTTCATGGGTGTACTGTACTGCCTCTTGCGAGGAATTGACAAATTCTCCAAGAGTATCTCTTGTCATGAAAAGTGCTGCTCATTAGCCATTCGGAATCGGCAGAAAATTGTATGTCCCTTCCGTTCCTGGTAACACGCACACAGGAATGGTTGAGTAAGTCACTAGGTGCTGGTTCACTTCGAGCTGTTGCACCACCAAATTTATTTATTTATTTTACCTGCCATAGAAATGTTTTTTTGTTTTCATTTTAGACTTTCTTATTGACGGCTGAACCTATGTCAATTAAAATTTTTTCACAGAAATTCTTTTAATCTTGAAATGAATTAAAATTTTCAAAAAAAAATTCAATATTTTTTTGGAATTGAAACAAATCGTTTACGATAACTTATTATTTTTCGAAAATTCAATACCTGGAAAACGAGTCCATTTATTGCTTTAAATATTTTCTTTTTTTAAAATTTAATATAAATGGAATGGAATGAGATTGAAGGATTTTTATATAAAGCGGTCACTCGGGCGTATACTTATCTTTTTACGATTTAATAATATAATATTTACAGATTATAAATATTTTTTCATATTTAATTTTTTAATATCTTAAATGTATTTTAAATTTCATGATTCATGATTAATATTAACTGAATAATAATTTTTGATGAGTGGGCGTTTTATCCCCTGTAGTATTTATTGTTGTTCTTCTCGTAAAAGGCTGCGTTGTCGTTATGGATGTTGTCTTCAAATTGATCGTCAGTGATGGCTCGGGTGTATAGATGCACTTCTGTGTTGGGACGATCTTCTAGGTTCCTGACAATTTTTGCGGAGAGCTGCAGCAAATACTTGTCCAGTGGTATTAACTTTGCTTCTTCGTACAGATTCCTTGTTGGTATATATTTCTTGGTCAGTGGGTTACGGTATAGTCCAGTTGTCCAGTGCAAATGCGGAGCATCTTTCATACTTTTTTCTAAAAAAAAAAAATATTTTATGAGACATACCTTTGTAATATTTTGAAAACATTTATATATTTATATTGTAATTATTGTGACTGGCGATAACATTATACATACGAGTATATCAATATGTTAGAACCAGTCTTTTAGTTTTAAGTTTCCAAAATATATTGTCTAATAATAAAACATATTTCAAAACATGAAAAAAAAATACTCACATATAAATTTGTTTTACTATATAATTGTATCTATAAATAACAAAAGTAATTAGATGTTTACAACAACACCATATCCCTTTTGGTAAATACAAACGCTGAAATGGACTGAAAGTAAATGTCCATTCTTAGTGATCTAATCGTTCATCTAATAGTAGAGGTTAAACTATGAGATATGTAATGATTGTTTTTAAGACAAAATTAGTTCTTAAGAATTGTACGAATTATTCAGCAATGAAATCATTTAATTAAAGATTAAGATGTTTGATTTATTAATTATTTTCTTGTACTCGAAAACCTATTCTATGTTATAAAATACTGTTAACAACTTCCATCGAATATATAATTATGGCTAATTCATCATCCTCACCTAAAGTTTTCTTATACTTTTGTGTGCGTACTTTCTGTAGGTTGTATAACTTCTACCTACAAGGCCCTTTATTATCACTGAGTTTTGTCGTTTCCAATTATGCATTATTTCTCATTTTTCGATATAAGCATTCTGTTTTATAAAACTGGGAGCTCTTACATAATTATAATCATTTGACAATGCCATGCATTTTAACAGAAAACACTTGATACAATATAACATATAATCTAATTACTTTGTTTTCTCGGAAATCAATGAAATTTTGTGAGTAGAATTTTCCACAGACATTTTTCTGAACAGAAACCACAAACGTCCAAACATAATCTATCCGAGATAATTCAAATCGATTGCTAAATTTAACATACTCGTACAAGGCTAAATAGTATCAAATAATTCTTAAGTATTCTTTTTAACCTACCACATTTTAAAAGCAGATTAAATAGTATAAAGTAATGTATCCCAAACTCATCCGAATTTTCCTGAATATTTTTTTTTAATTTGCACACACTCAAGGGGTCTTGACTACCCTTATTATGTTAATAGGAGATGTCGATGCTTATATGCCTTGATACGCGTATTAAAAACTTAAAAAATAAAAGGAACAAAGCTTGGGTAAAATATCCGTATAATATAACTAGAACTGGCGATGATTACAGAACTTTCTTAATTCTAAAACAATTTTTCACTGATTATTCTAACACTCTACATATATGACGATTAGATTTGTAAAATAGAACATGGTATTAAATCTAATCCAGATAGTTTCTGGAATTTCGTTAATAGTAAAAGAAAAACGTGTGGCTATCCGAATTCGATGTCAAATAATTCGTCAACTAGTCATGATCCAAAGGTTATTGCAAACATGTTTGCTAACCAATTCAAAGAAGCATTTGAGGAATCATTCCTCTTCTTTTTCTTCTTCTTTTGACAGTTTTACTCATTTAAACGTAATTAGTTTTGAAATAAGTGAAGATACAGTCGCTCAACATAATTATATTAAATCTCGATGAGTGCTTTATTACAGGCCCCGATGGTGTTCCATCTTATATATTATATTATATATTCTCTTCAATGCATCTTTAAAAAGTTAAATTTTTTCTTTTATCTGGAAAAGTTCATTTATTATTTCTATACATAAAAAAGGCCCAAAGGATGAAATAATGAACTATAGACCCATTGCTAAACTATCTGTGATACCGAAACTATTTGAGTCAATTGTGAGTAATGTTCTTTCTTTTCATTGTAGTTCTATTATTTGTGATAGCCAGCATGGCTTTGTCAACAAAAAGATCCACTGTTACTAATTTATTTAACTTCGTGTCCTTTTGTCTAGATGTTTTTGAAAAACACGGGCAAGTTGATTGTGTATTTACTGACTTTAGTAAAGCATTTGACAAGTTATGTCACAATGCACTAATTTTAAAATTATACCATCTAGGATCATTGTATATATATCTTATAGTATTATCAATTGACGTGATTTTATGTTAGAGTCCCTAGCCTGTGATGTCGCTGAAATCAACAAAATTTGTCAGTGGAGAGTAGGATAAGAAAGATAGAAACAAGTAGTATGAAAGAGAGATTTTATTATTTTCATTTTTCAACGAAAGACAGAGTAAGGGAGATTTCCGAGAGGTGGAAATGAAAAAAAATTCTTTTTTGACCTTTTTCTGTTGGAATATATTTTCTTGTTCGTATGTTTTTGTGAGTATGTATGGAGGTAGATATATTTTTTGCTTGAACTTCTTTGGCTGAATACATTTTCTTGTTTGTATGGTGTTTGTAGGTATTGAAAAAAAGAGATATGCCTATCATTTGATTTGAAATTTTCAATTCTGGTGAAAAATCAAATAATTACTAGGTTGATATCTAAAACGAGAACTATCAACCAATGCTACAAAGATACAGTGTGTTCTAGAAAGCATAATAATTGCAATGACAAACTTTATAAAAAGTATATTGGCGATAAATTTTATGGAAATTAGTACCTAATTAAACTGTTTTAATTTTGAATAAATATCTGCCATAAATTTTTTTTTTTCAAATCTTAGAAAATATTTTTTTTTCTCTAGAATGTTTTTTTTTTATTTTCGTAGGTATTTATTTACGGCGGATTGATGAAAAAAATGTCGAGGATGAAAAAAAATGAAAATTTATACTAGTTTCAGGGCTTTAAATGTTCATGTAAACGCACTTATTCACGTTATAATAAATTGTTTATAACTTTTTTACAAGCGATCGAATGAAGTTTTTATATTAGATATAGGTATTCTTATATTTTTATATTATGTTCTTTCATAATCTACACAAAAAAACACGACAAGGTCGCATGAACTTGCTCCTATGTAATAGACTAGGAATTTTTAAAATGAATGTTATTAGAGAAAACTGTTCATAAGCATAAGATTTATTTTTTAAATGAATAAAACAATTCCTTTAGCAGTTGCAGCTAAAAACAGGATGCCATATGTTTTAAGCAAAAATTAGTTTATGTAAGAACAAAATTATAATTCCTTGTAGTGGTTTCAAAAAAATAAGCTTTTATATACAAAAACATGTTTAAGAAAAAATTTTGGAAGCCCAATTTAATGTGTTTATCAATGTACGAATAAAAATTAAATTTCCAAAAAAGAAATATTGATCCGTTTTTGAAATATCGAATTTAAAAAAAAAAAATTTTTTTTAATTCAAAAATATATTTTTTTTTTTAAGTTTTTAAATGAAATGAAATGTTTTTTAAACTTTTTAGAAGTTTGTCTATACAAAATTTCATTGAAATCCGTTATGCCGATAATGAGAAATTCAAAATTCAAAAAAATCGTTCTACGGTATGTACAGTCAGTAATATCTTGATTTGGGCGATTCCGCTATAGACGATTTTCGACACCAATTTTTAAACTACAATATTTTTTACTTTTTTTTGATAAATATTCAAAGTAGAAATACTATATTTAATTTAATTTAATTTAATTTATTGCACCCGCTATAATGGAATCGCCCATTCCAAATTATTTTTTTAAATTAAATTATAGATCGTAAGAATTAATTGAAAGGAAACAATTTTAGCAAAATTTTCGGAACTTTTTTAGAGAAAAATGCGATTTTCGATAACCATTTTTTAGCATTTGTATGGAGGATACCCTTATTTTTTAGGTAAAATACATTTTTTTCTCATATCTTGTGGATTACATTAAGAAAATTTTATTTTTCAAATTAAAAAAAAAAATCGAGAATGAGGTTTTCGAAATTATGTATTGAGTTTCAAAAAAAAAAATTTTGAAAATTCTTAAAAAAATCTCAAAAATTATTGTTTGAAAATTTAAAGTCATAATAATATTCAAATCACAGAAAAATCCGTCGTACTGTTTTTAAGAAGATCAAAAACAAAAAAAAAATGTTCCAAAAATATGTAACAATTTCTTGCAATTTTTTTTTCAACTGGCACTGCAACTTATTCAAAAAATCGGGAAAATTATTTGCAAGAAAATATTTTGATATGGCATAATATGTCTAAATAGTAAACAAAAATACAGTGCAACCCTAATATAACGTACCTAAATATAACGACTTACTCGATTTAACAAATTCTTCGAAATCCCCTTAAATTGTCCATAAGAGTTAATGTAAAATATACCTTTACATTGCGAACATTTTTTGCGAACAACATCTTTATAACGAATTTTCAACTATCAAGAAAAAGGATAAACGCCTTCAACTAAAGAATTTTCTCAACCCAAACCTTTATATAAAGTTCCCACCAATGTATGACCCTTAATCTCATAGTATGTGATTCATGTCGCTACAGGTTTCGACACGCTTTTGTTCGTAAAACAATCATTGTTGTTTGATGGAAAGTAATGCAAATACTGCTGCTCGTCACTTTTACCTCTTATACCTCTTTATAACTAATTTTAGACCAATCTAACCTCAACATAACAAACCTCAGTTCAACGAATTACTTGATATAACGAATATTTACTTGTTCCCTTCCGATTTGTTATATCGAGGTTGAACTGTATACATGTATTCAGAAATCCACAAAAAACCTTTAAAATTTGCAGAGAAAAAATCAGACAGAAAGTCATGGTTGCCAAATTGATTATTTTCAATGCATTATGATTCGAATCATTTGTTCCATATAATTTTGAGATTTTGATTAATTTTTTATATTTTCTCAAAATGTGTCCCTTTACTTGCCCAAAACTAATAATTTCAATTTATTTAACCAAAAACTAACGCCGCTACCCACCATACAAATGTTAAAAACTGGTTTTCGAAAATTGTATTATTCTCGAAAACGGCATCTAGAATTTTAATAACATTTTTTTCTTTCGATTAATTCTTGCGATCTATAATTTAATACAAAAAAATTGAAATTAAGATATTACTGTCTGTACCTACCATAGAACATTTTTAGATTTTAATGAAATTTTGTATAGAGAAGATTTTAAAAAGTTTGAAAAATATTGCATTTCAAAACTTAAAAAAAAAATATTTTTTGAATGTTTGAAAAATACCATTTTTTTTGGAAAATTCGACATCGCAAAAACGGTTCAATGTTTTATTTATGTTAATTCTTACAATAATAGAAGCTTTAAGTTGGCGTACTAAATTTTTTCTTAATTCATATTTGCATAGCTTTCTTTTTTATCTCTTACTACTTAAGGAGTTTAAAAAAAAAATAATTTTATGCTTATGAATAGTTTTCTCTAACAAAATTGGTTTTTAAAATTCCTATTCTATTACATTCTATTACATAGAAGCAAGTTCCTGCGACCCAGTTGTGCATTTTATTATTTAAAAAAATATAAGCCAGTAAGTGCAACAAACTCTGTTATTCTAACTGCCTATATTTCTATTAGTTTCGTAAATCGAGTTTGTACTGTTTATCCTAATAATGAACTGTACACATATTCATATATATTTTATTTTATTTACAAGTATTTAAGGTAAAATAAGTAAAATAAGGCTAACCAAAACATAAAAAACTTTCTTTTATTCTATATGCCATGATTACATTTTATATTTATATTTATTTGTTTGTGGCAACCATGGTCACAGATTTATATTTTTCCATACAAATATATTTTCCCTATCCTCACAAAACGTCACATATATGTATGTACATCCATGAATATAATTTTCTCGTTCTGTTATTATTCCTATTTTTTCTTTCAGCGCACATTCTCAACACAATTTATTTTTTTTCATTCTTCCATTATCTCTACACCCATATTTTGAAGTCTCCAAAATTTAGCAGAGACACATTTTAGCAAATGCGGTCCGTAGCCTGAAGATGCCGCCACAATCTTTTGACTTCTCGATATTACTATAAGATATATATACAATGCTAGGATTTAACAACAATTTTATAAATTGGATTTCTTCATACTTAAAAAATCGTCGTTATTCTATCTTGTTTCGTAATGAAAGTTCAATTCAATTTGTTGTCAATTCTGGCGTCCCTCAGCGCAGTCACTTAGGTCCTATTTTATTTGTTTTATTTATTAATGAGTTAGTTTCAAACTTAAAAAACTCGTTTGTCCTTGTTTATACTGATGACATTAAGCTTTTCAAAAGTATAAAATCCTCCTCTGACTGTTTATTACTACAAGAAAACTTAACAATATTTAGGGAATGGTGCAATAAAAACCGACTTGTTTTAAATGTTGACAAATGTAAAACCATAAGTTTTACACGTAAAAAATTTCCGTTTTTGTACAACTATACGTTTGATTCTTGTCCGTTGTAAGGTTTCTATGCTTTCTGACTTAGGTATTATTCAAGATCCCAAATCAGCATTTAATGATCATTTAAATTATATAATTAAAAAAGCCAATAGGGTTCTTGGATTTATTAAAAAGATTGGGTCGTGATTTTCAGGACCCTTATGTTCTTAAACTTCTATTTATTTAGTTTGATAGACCAATTCTAGAATACGGCTATGTGGTATGGTCACCTTATTACTCAACACATGTTACAAGAATTGAAGCGATCCAAAAAAGTTTTCTGCGTTTCTGTATTCGGTCTCTTCCATGGTCAAGGGAAAATTCTACTTCACCTTTATTCTCAAAGACTAGCTTTGATCAGCCTTCATTCTTTGACTAACCACAGAAAGTATATACAATTTTGTTTTATTGTTGGGATTATTAATGGCTCGATATCATTGCCATCAGTTCTAAGTAAATTAAATTTCAGTTTCAGCCGTTCATGTTCAAGGCGACAGCAACCTATTATTCAAATATTTAGCAGATCAAACTATGGTGTATGTAGCCCTTTCAATCAATTAATAACAATTTATAACGCATTTCATTTTTGTTTAGAATCTGTAAATGATAATATAAAATGTAAAAAATTTAAACTTATTTTTTTCAACAAAATTGAATAATAAATATAAATTATGATATTAGATTATAAGAACAATTTTTTTTTTTTTAATATTGTTAACGTTAGATTTTAACGATTTAATAAATAAAGCTTGTGTATCACAATTAGGGGGAAAATTGAGAGGGACAAAGTGTTCCACATTCTAGTAGTGCGGCTAAAGAAAAAACCTCTATATTCGAGAGTACGTCCGAAGTTAGGCTGAAGGGTAAACTGGTGAGCATTCAATGCTAGGCGAGTATTACAGCGAAATTGTTTGAGAGGAAGGATGCAACTAGCTACTTCAATTAAAATAGATGATAGAAGAGAAACAAAAGTTTCCGTAAGGGAAGTGTCTCCTATAAGTCGTAGGGCTCCTTTCTGAATTCTATCCAACAAGTTCAAATAATTAATGTCGGTACCAGACCAGATATGCGAGCTTTGGGCGGATTCGGATTTTGAATTTTAATTAGTAACTATAAAAACACTTGTAAGATTAAAAACGAAAAAAGTGGGATTCAAGTAATAATCACTTTATGCATAATCAAGTCATTTCGAATCTTATACCCAATGAATGAACTGTTATATTATTTTTTTTTCTTCATAACTATTTAAAATTCGTCATTAAATACGGAGGCTGTTTGAAAAGTTCTCGGCCTAACAAACAAGGCGTTGTTTTAATAAATAACTTTTAATTCCTCAAACAGCCTTATATATATAATAATTGTATGTGAAGTTTCATTGAAATTGGTCGCGTACTTATATTAGTGCAATTTTTTGTTTGAACGAACCTATTGCTAACAACGAAAATGGAAAAAAAAATGAAATTACAGCCGTCATTAAATATTTGGTCAAAAAGAATATGACACCAAATCAAATTAAAGATGACTTCGATGAGATATTGGGGGAAACTGCACCTTCGTATCCCACGTTCAAAAAGTGGGCAGCCTTATTTAAACATGGCAGACAGAGCGTCGAAGATGATCGCAGAAGCGGAAGGCCAACAACATCCACCTCTTCAGAAAACGTCGATAAAGTTCATAAAATGGTTTTAGACGACCGAAGGTTAAAAGTGCGAAAAATCAGCAACACCATGGGGATCTCTTCTGAGGGGGTTTATCCTATTTTGACCGAAGAATTGGGGTTGAAAAAATTGTACGCAAGGTGGTTGCCGCGTTTGCTGAGCGAAGAACAAAAATTTAATCGAGTTGAAATCTCTAGAGATAATCTAGCGTTATTTCGGAGGAACACCAGCGATTTCTTCAGAAGATTCATTACCACCGACGAAACATGGATTCATCACTATATTCCTGAGACAAAAGAACAATCAAAACAATGGAAGCATAGCGGTTCTCCTCCACCGAAGAAAGCCAAGTCGTGTGCTTCAGCTGGGAAAGTGATGGCGTCAGTCTTTTGGGATTACAAGGGAATTATTTTTATTGATTACCTTCCCAAGAGCCAAATTATCACTGGTCAATACTATGCAAACCTGTTGGCTGAAAAAGTTTGCCGAAAAAAGACCAGGATTAGCCAAAAAGAAGATCCTTTTTCATCAGGATAATGCTCCAGCACACAAGTCGGTTGTTGTAATGGCTAAACTCCATGAACTTCGATTTTGTGTACTGAACCACCCCCCTTATTCACCTGATTTGGTACCATCAGACTATTACCTCTTTCCTTACTTAAAAAAACATTTGGCTGGACGCAAATTCTTCACCAACGAGGAGGTGATTGCTGAGACGGAGCGGTTTTGCGAAGAGTTGGAGGAATCGGCCTATAAAAAGGGTATAGAAGCATTGGAACACAGATGGAATAAGTGCATTGATATAAGAGGAGAATATCTAGAAAAATATTTAAAAAAAGTTTTAAAATTTATTTCGTTTTATTGGTCAGGCCGAGAACTTTTCAAACTGCCCTCGTAAATAACAAAAAATACATACTAACAACTCTCAATGTGTTACAAGGAATGGAGGGGACCTACATTTTTCAGCCGATTCCCAACAGCTAATGAGCAGCACTTTTCAAGACAAGAGACACTCTTAGATGATTTGTCAATTCTTCACAAGAGGCAGAATACCCCTGAAAGCAGCTGAGAATCGAACCCAAGACCTTCCGCATGACCAGTCCAATGCACTAACCATTATGCCAATGGGTTATTAACAGAATTAATAAATTATAACAAAATCTACTATTTTACACTTTGGCACTAAAAAACTAAGTATTATTTTTAGAACACATGCTTCAATGCAATAACAGAAGTTTCATCTTTCTGTTTTCAGCGAGGAAACCAAGTGAAAGAACCTTCAAAATAATTGAAGTATTTCCAGCCCTTAAGATAAAATGCAAATAAAGAGTTCAGACTACTCGTTTTGCCATGCAAGAAAAATGTAAACATTTCCAAACAAACTTCATATAAAAACAGTAATATGTATGTAAGTACGTATATGAAGAGTTCGTTGAATTAATGTTAAGAATTTTAAAAGTCTTGAGGCATTGCTTGGTTATCTACCAGAGTTCATTTCTGAAAAAAATATGTATCCCCTTTGGTATGCATATTCAAAAAAAAATATTCTCTAATACAATATACTCGTATAATGAGCTGAAGGCATTATAATTAAAAGATAATCTTCAAAACCGATTAATCAGCATATGTGCTTGGAAAAATTTAAGCGTTGGTAATTCAAACAAATTCATTCCCAAAAGACTTGAGCAATAAATCTTAATAAATCAACGGCCTCTGGAGATAAGATGTGCTCACACTCACGCAACCTCTAAGATCTGCTTTTGAAGGATAAAACTCAAAGTAAAAAAATCACCCACAACGTAAGCCCGAAGTTTCATAAAAAAATATTACTACCCTTAATGAAACCCTGACGGAGGTCCCTGTAAAAAATATTCATACATAAATTCTATAAATTTCACAAGTTCGCATGACAACTACATTCATTTGTGTTATATTGCGGAGAAAATGTATGAAAAACAGCATGAAATTTGATGAAAAATTTCTTTTGATTCCCTCTGACAGTAACAAGGGTTAGATTTCAAAAGGAATTCGCATACTTAAGGCTATCAAAATGTTGACAAAAAGTTATTACAGAGATATTAAAATGACTTTTCTTTCGCGACTCAAAAACTTTTTCATTTTGATTTGGGTTCTTGGCATTATACGAGTAACTACATCTCACAATGTCACCATGGCAGAGTACTTATCGCCTCATGTTGACCAAAGGAATTACTAAATTTTCTTAGTAATACTTTTTCTTTTGGGTCTTAGATTCAGGATTGTGTTCGATACTTGACAAGTTAGAATTGTATGAAGGTATCCTTAAAAAGGACTTTAATTAAATTTTGTTTTTCGTTCAACAAAAAAAAGGGTATAAAACATAAAAAAAAGGTTTTGAGTGGCGCAGACGACTTTGACGGGCGTATGGAATTTTTGATTAAATGGGAAATTTTATTCATGGTAACCTTCAAATAGATATGTCGTTCGTATTGAAACTTTTTTTATCTCAGTCATTATGTCGAATAATATTTGTCCTTTTTCAGCTTTTTGTAGACATGTTTAACAATATCCTACAGATACGTACATCAGCTAGTGAATAGAAAACAATAGTCCTCTTCCGAATTACTACATATTTGTTTTATTTCTAAATTTGAGATTAGAAAGCTCTCAAAATACTGACTGGAATTAATATAATACGTTTCTTCTTATATTCTCAAAAAAGGTGTTGTGGTGACTATATTGGAATATTCTTCAAGGCTGAACTATTCTTGCACCTTGCACTGCTGAATTTTATTATTATTAAACACCACCGGCACAAATTAAATTAAACGTTAAGAAAAAAACGACTCGAACCGTCAAATCATAGCTGGGCCACCACTGAACGGAAGGCCGATTATGAACAAAAATTAATAAAAATAATAGAAGTAATTAATAAAATAAAAAGTACTTCTCGAAAATATATGGCCACAGTGGCGGAGCAAAAAAAAAAAGAAGAAGAATCGAGGGCGCCAGCATTTTTTTTTTGAAGTAAAACTTCTTTTCCGGCGTTGGGGGTAAAAAATTTTCTATGCAGCTGTCAGTGACATGTCAAACCGTCACGTTATCAGTCAAAGACAGCGACATGTTTTTAGAATACAAAGTAATTATAACATGAAGTTGAATACGATTTAGAATTTACATATTTCAAATGGCTGCATTCAAAGATAAACATAAAACTATAGGTTCAGACGCGCAATGGCTATGCAGCACGAATAATTATTGACAAGCATATTGCAATCCAAATAAATTTTACCAACACCTAACCCTCGCATACAAAGTACTGGCCAAAAAGTTGGGTATATCCACTACCATTTTTTGTATTCTTGCTGTCATAGACGGCATGCCATATGACCATCAGGTTGCCTGAAAGTTTTGAAATTATACTTTTTAATAATATTTATTCGTTTAATCGCACACGCCACCGACATTTGTTTTGGTATTTATAAATTTGAACGTCACCCGACTAATCAATCAAATAATTTAATAATTAATTTTACAAGGCAACTTGATTGTCAAGTGGCATGGGAGTTTTGTACTTTTCTTCTCGATTTCATTTAAGGCTAGGCGCGCACATTCAATTTTTTGAAGTAAAACTTCTTTTCCGGCGTTGGGGGTAAAAAATTCTCTATGCAGCTGTCAGTGACATGTCAAACCGTCACGTTATCAGTCAAAGACAGCGACATGTTTTAAAAATACAAAATGTTTGTGAATTATGTGGTCGACCAATTTAACAAGCAGAAACCACTATCCTTTTAAAAAAAAAAACAAACAAACATATCTTTTTGATGTTTTTTTGAAGTAAAACTTCTTTTCCGGCGTTGGGGGTAAAAAAATGTCTATGCAGCTGTCAGTGACATGTCAAAACGTCACGTTATCCGTCAAAGACAGCGACATGTTTTTAGAATACAAAATGTTTGTTCGTATGTAGGTTATAATCTTACAGAAGCTTTGCTTGAGGAAAAAGAAGTTTTACTTCAACCGCGCGTACGTCAGTACACACAATCTTTTTTTGTATTGATGAAAAAAATCACAAACCTTCGGAATTTTTCGGGAGGGAACCCAAACGATTTACATAATTGAATATTTTACTCAAGAAAGAAGAAGAAAAAAAAAACGATTTTTTTAATGAAATTCGAATGAAAAAAAAAAATATCGCGCGATACTTAGCTTTCTCTCTCTGCCATTTTAACGCTTCAATGTCACACACACATTTTTCACCAAACTCGTCACGAAATTTATTGACAATTCTCCTATTCAAAAAGGTTTGTTTCTTTCAATTTTCAATTTTTCTTTCGATCTAAACTCAATTAGGCCGTTCCGGTTTTCACCATATCTGGATGGTCTCTTCTCGTTTTAAATTCCCGTGCTTTAAGCCAATCACTGACCCGGGATTTTGATTGTGTCATTCATTACTCAGTAACACTCCGCACCTAAGGGTGCGTTAACGTTCCATCTTTTAAAAGTTATATTGAAGTAGAGCAATTTGTCATTCTCAATTGAATTAAATCAGCCACCGGGGACCAAGTGCGGCCAGAGCTTATTGATCCGACTACGTGTCAGTGGCGTAGATAGCTTTTTGCTATGGGGGGGGGGGATAGATCTAGGTTGCTCATTTTTTTTAAAGTTTTAATAATTAAAAACAAAAAATAACAAGACTTCATTGAATTCATTATGTATGCCATAAAAAAATTATATTTTTTAAAGATAATATACTATACGCATTAATTTGAATATGAACTGGAATAAATATTGATATACAGTGCCTTGCATAAGTATAACCGCACCTGTAAAAATGCGTTTTGTAGAAAAATAAAATGAGAATGACACTTCACTATTTTTTTTATTGAGTGGCATCACTAATCAAGTAAATTGAGAAGAAAAAAAGTTCCGTTATTTTCTCTTCTGGTGTTTAAAAATTAAAAACAGATTTTTATATAACCGCACAATGCAAACCTCTCTGAAGCTTAATTCAGTTATGTGCTTCGAAATGACAAGCAACAATGCCGCGTTGTAAACATTTAAGCAATACGGAAAAAGTCAAAATTCAAGCTTTTTGGTTAACTGGCCTAAGCTTAAGGGCTATTGGTACGAAAATTTAAAGATCCGATCGTGTCGTCCGAAATTTCTTACAAGATCCGGAATCTTATGAGACGAAAATAAGACCCGGGCATCTGCAGAAGCTGACACGTCGAGATAAATGCTGCATCCAATTCGGCGCATTCTTTGCCGGACGTTCGTGACGAATTGGGCTTAGGAATTTCGGTTTCAACGGTTTTTCGTGCCTTAAAAAGCAGTAAAGTGATTGTTCGGTGCAAAATGATGCCAGCTCCAAATTTGACAACAGTCTACAAAAAAAAGTAAGAATTTGCCCAGCAAAACATGAAACGGGATTGGAAAACCATAAGTAACATTCCATTAATTTACACTTAACTCTTATTATTCCAAATGGCATAATTCAATGAATGTTTTTTTTTAGATTATTTAAGATTATTTTCAGTGGCGAAAAAAAGTTTAATCTTGATGGGTCAGGTGGTTTTAACGGATATTGGCACGATCTGAGAAAGGAAAAAAGTTTTTTTTCAAGGTTAACTTTGGCGGTGGCAGTTGTAAGGTTTGGGGGGCCTTCTGCGACCGTTGTAAGGTTGCACTTACCTTCACCTCTGCAAAGATGAACAGTTCAGCTTGCACTCAGGTGCTTCAGGATAATTTGGTACCCTACTTATACTTAAGACGATTTCGTCGAGTTCGGCATGTCTTCCAGCATGATAATGCCCCAATTCACGTTAGTCGTCAAAGTTTGGGATGGTACGAATCGAATAACATACATTTTATGGTGTCCCCGGCACGTTCTCCAGATTGTAACCCTATTGAAAATCTTTGGGAAATTTTGACCCGCAAAATGTATGCCCATAATAGACAATTATACAGTGTTGCTGAGCTACGAGAGACGATTGTTGAAGAATGGAACTGTATAGACGATTCCATATTAAATAACCTTGTCAACAGTATGTCGAAAACAATTTTTAGATTGGTCAAAAATAGGGGCAGCAATGTCCTTTACTAATTTAGCCGAAAAAATTTACTTAAAATAAAAAAAAAAACAGATCAAAATAAAAAAGCGGTTATACTTTTGCAATACAAAAAAAAAATCTGTTTTAATTTTTAACCACCAGAAGAGAAACTAACGGAACTTTTTTTTCTTTTCAATTTACTTAATTAGTGATACCATTCAATAAAAAATAGTAGGGTGTCATTCCCATTTTAATTTTCTACAAAACGCATTTTTACAGGTGCGGTTTTACTTATGCAAGGCACTGTAGTAAGTAAAATAATATTAATTTAAAAAATAAATCACAAAACAAAATCCAGCTTTCTGTTTTTTTTAGATAAAACACTTATAATCGGCCCAACAATCATCAAGAAAAAGCCGTTCAAAGTTTAAAAAAACACAATTTTGCGCCGTTTTTAGAAAATCGCTTGTTTTAAGTCATTCCGTAAGGATAGACAAAAAAATATTTAAAATACTTTTAAGATCTCAGGTGGAAGATATTGTTTTTAGAAAGCTAAAACGCACAAGATCAATGAAATCGAATAATAAATGTGGAAGTTATGAAACAGTACGTGAAGGCAGACCATTTCAGTTTTTTGTATATCGTTACGGAATGACTTAAAACAAGTGATTTTCTAAAAACGGCGAAAAATTGTGTTTTTTGAAACTTTGAACCGCTTTTTCTTGATAATTGTTGGGCCGATTTACACAAGTCGTATACTTTTGGAAAGATAAACAAAATATCTGTTCAAAAACAAAGTATATGTTAATTAGTTCGAACGTTTTTGAGAATTAGGCTCATACATGGAAAAGGAGCAAAAAAACGGTTTTTTGCTCATATCTCGAAAACGCTTCTTTGGAAAAATAAATGAGTGCCATTTTCTTGTTCAGAGAGTCAAAATTAATCAAGAAAATACTTTTTTTGGAGGTACTCGCTACAAACCGAAAATTTGTAAACTAGTGTTATCAATTGGTGAGAGACGCAAAAAAAATTTCAGAGTGCGTTTCTTTAACTTATTTGGTTCATGACTGGTTATGTTGAACAGTTATCGATCTCAATGGGGGGGATATATCCCCCTGATCCCCCCCCTATCTACGCCACTGCTACGTGTAGGATGTTAGTCTCCGCTGTTAAGTGTCAAATTCGCTACATCAAATTTCAAAATGCTGAGAGAGTGAACTGATGGCTGATGCACCATGGCTACCCTTCTCTCTCTCAGTAGGCTGAAAGAAACAACACTTGTCAAATATAAATTGGAAATAAGAATAGGAAACCGAAAGAATGATGCTTGTTATTGCAATTTTTACAGCAACAAAACAATGAACTCCAAAATTATTAAAAATGTAAAGTTTTAAAAGTTTCGGAGATAATAGTCCTCGCAAAATAAAATCCGCACTTCGTTTTTTGAGGCCTTGAATTCCTAGAAATCCGAATGTTCATTAGTTTATTTGTTTATACGCATGATTTGTCAATCTTAAGTTTTAGTTTCTTCTTGTATTTTTAACCTGCTGCTTGAAAATTTTCTTAAAAGGAGCAACAAATGCGATAAGCTGGGCTGTTGGCGTAGACCTTATCTTTCACGTGGCCCCAAAGGAAGAAGTCGCAAGGTGTTAAATCACAAGATCTCGGTGGCCAATTGTGATCACCTCTTCGAGAGATAACACGGTCCGGAAACTTTTCCCGTAAAAGATCGATGGTTTCATTGCTTGTGTGGCACGTAGCGCCGTCTTGTTGAAAGTAAACGTTGTCCAGATCAATACCATCCAATTCAGGCCATAAAAAATCATTAATCATCTCTCGATAGCGCAATCCATTGACCGTAACTGTTGCTCCAGCCTCATTTTCGAAAAAGTAAGGTCCAATGACCCCGCGGCACCATAAACCGCACCAAACAGTCACGCGTTGAGGATGGAGAGGCTTTTCAACAATAACTCTTGGGTTTTCCGAGCCCCAGATGCGACAGTTTTGCTTGTTGACGTAGCCTCCGAGGTGGAAATGGGCCTCATCAGTCAAGATGATTTTTCGATGAAATTCCGGTTCATTTTCATGCATTTCAAGAACCCAATTTTAATAATTTCAATGCGTTGTTGAAGCGTGTATCGTTCCATTTTTATTAATAGCGTAGTTTCTACTTGTCAAATGTCAAAAAATAACAGCTTCAAAAGTGACAGCTACCGAAATAGCGGGCTATTCAAAATAACACCTCTTATTGGAAAACCCTTTACAATTCGCTGGACAGCAACAATATTGTCATTTTTTTTATACCCGATATACATATACATATGTATACTGTATAGGTACATATATACATATATGTATGTATGTATGTAGGTACTATATGGCAAGTTATGCATTCGTAAAAAATCGATTCCTGTATTTGGTTCAGACTAGATGATAAACTGTTTCATAAATTGTTTTTTTATTAAAACCTAGGTACCTAATAGTTAAAAAAAAATGATACCTCCCACCGAACACAGAAAAGGTACCACGGATTTTAGTTTTTGTAATCTAAATATCCTAAAATGTTTTATTAGGTTTGAATATTTTGAAAATCATATGCTTTTTTTAAACTTGACAATTGACATCTTTTTTAATTCATAAAATAAGACTTTCGAAATCCGTTTTGCATGGTACGTATACTTTGTTTTTAGAAAAAAACAAAAATTTTGTTCATACACCTTATGAACAAAATTTTTGTTTTTTTCTAAAAACAAAGTACTTACCATGCAAAACAGATTTCGAAAATCTTATTTTTCTTGAAAACAACAGGAGGAATTTTAAATTAAAGGAAAAACTCGCTTAAGTTTAAATAAACTATGACATTACTGACAGTTCCTACATTAGAACCATTTGCTCAGTTTCTGGCTACTACATTATCGACATAACGAATTTGAATGAAATTTCGTTTGCAGAAGCAACGAAACGGAGTTGTCTTTGGTCATAAATTTTGAGCTCCTGTATCAGTTGTATCTTGTACGGGTGTAAACCTTAGTCCCTACCAGTGGCGTAGCGTACCATCTCGGCGCCCGGGGCGGGTGACCCATTTTGCCGCCCCCATTCAATACTAAATTAAAATTAAATTTCGAGACATCATTTCACAGGCAATGAAATATCTTTTATTGAAAGTAAAATAGAATTAGCGGTTTCATAAACGGATTTTACGAGCCTTACGAATGAGGCTCGTGAGACAAAGCTGCATCTGCGGATTCCTCTCCATGCATGCGGTTTTACTTGCGACTTATAGGTAAGGCAAGTTATGCATTCGTAAAAAAAATCGAACTCGAGATTTTGATCAAAGTCGACATTACGATGATAGCGAAGACTAAAAAAGTGGGTCTCGCAATTCTGTCTGTCTGTCTGTCTGTCTGTTCGACTACAGGCTAAACGGCTCAGCCGATTTTCTTTAAACTTGGTAGATATCATTTTTTATTTTTTCCCCCCACACGTTTTTTTCTTTTTTTTAAGACCAAAAACAACGGTATACCCCCCATAAGAATTTTTTTCGAAATTTTATAAACATTTTTTTTTCTCAAAAACTGTTCGACAGATTTTAAAAATAAAAATATAGAAAAATTTCATTTAATTAAATCTAGGTATTGGCTGAAAATTTTTGTTTCGAAAAATGGTTATTGAGGGTACCCCCATGGGACCATTTTTTTGTTTTTGATTTTCTCAAAAACGGTTTAACCGATTTTGATCATTTTTTTTTTTTTTGATTAAGCTCCCCAAAATTATAAATAGAATTGTGTACTCAAATGTTCAAAAAAAAATTTTTGTATTTTTAAAAAAAAATTCAAAATTTTTTTTTCAAAACTCAATATTTCGAAAACCCCTTGCTAGATTTTTTTCAAACTTGATAAATAAAAGTTTCTCAATATAATCTACAAAATGTGAGAAAAATTTTTTTATTTTACCTAAAAATAAAGGTACCTACCATACAAATGCTAAAAAATTTAAAAAATGGTTTTCAAAAATCGTATTTTTCTCGAAAACGGCGCCTAGAATTTTGATAAAATTTTTTTTCTTTCAATTAATTTTTACGATCTTTAATTTAGTAAAAAAAATTCTGAAATTAAGATATTACAGCTTGTACCTACCATAGAACCATTTTTTTCGAATTTTGAATTTCTCATTATCCACATAACGGATCTTAATGAAAATTTTTATAGAGAAGCTTCTAAAAAGTCTAAAACACATTGCATTTCAAAACTTTAGAATAAATATTTTTTGAATTTTTGAAAAAACAAAATCTATTTTTTTTTTTTTTTGAAAATTCGATATCTCCGAAACGGGTCAATATTTCTTTTCGTAAATTTAATTTTTGTTCGAACAATAATAAAAACTTTAAATTGGCGTACCTAAATTTTTTCTTAAAAAGCTTTTAAAAAGTTTGTATGTTAAAGTTTTTTTTTTTTAAGAAACCACTACAACGACTTATAATTTTTGTTCTTGCATAAATTCATAGTTGGATAGCATTCTGTTTTTTTCTCTTACTAAAAGAATTTAAAAATTAATTTTATCCTTATGAAAAGTTTTCTCTAATAACATTCCCAGTCGTGCATTTTATTTCCTGCGAATTGTACTCGTTTTGAGATCGATTCCAATTTTTTTGAAAAAGTCTTAGAAAAGTCGATTGCGGCTTGGACGAAACGGTCTCTGCTCTCCACCAGGAGAGCTTTTAAAACGCAGAGTTTCTGAGCACACTTATCCACACTCAGTCCACATTGCTGCAGGTAAATCTGTGCGTCATCTTCTTCAGGTAGCTCTGCAGCTCAAAAGCTAAGAAAAGTGAGGAAGTTGAATGACTGCATGACTGTCAGAAGAAGACTGGCTACCGATCCGTCAATTCTTCCAGTACCTCAAGAACTTCCACAAACTAATTTTTAAGCGTCTTCACAGCTTCACGAGGTTCACTTTTTCTGCAGGCTTGTGACAAGATCCTTGAGATACTTCTGGTGAGTCGACTTCGTCTTGACCCTGCTCTGTGGTGGGACCAGAACGACTTCCAACTTCGACGGCAGGCACGTCTTCTTCTTCTGCCCGTAAAATAAGTTATGCATTCTCATGAATATTGGCCGGAGGACAATTCTAGGCCACTCACGATTGTAGATGGAGGAATCTTACTTACATTGGAATCACTTCCGCTGCTGCTGGATGCCGCCGAAGACGTTAACGTAGCTTTTTAACCAGAACTAGAACTGAAATATTTCGCGTCTTCGCGTCTGCTTCTTTCTTAGCCTTTTTCTTGCGGTATTCCGCGCCGCTTCCTTTAACTCTTTTCATTTTCAAAAACTAGTTCAAAGGTTGAGTGAAGTACTTAGTGCTTAGTTTTAGAAGATTCAACAGTATTTAAACTATAAACAACACAATCGAAATAACTTTCTGTGATGCGGGAGGGACCAAAAACATTGAGCTGGCTGCGACTAGAATAACGTTTCCGTCGAATCCTAGTTATCTTATCATATCTCGCATATGCATATCATATGTTTCGGAACACTCCCTTTCAGTTTCGCGAGAGTTTCGGAACGTTTTGTTTTAGTTTCGCGATCAGCGCGACAATACGGCCCTACTCACCGTCTACGAATTCACGAAAGCGGTCAACGACGAACCACAGATAGGGTGGCTAATTTCAAATTTACATCATTGTTGTTTGTTGACTTGTCAAACGATCTGTCATGAAACATATGATTTCTACTCTAACCGCATCACCGGCGACATTTTGCCGCCCCCCTGGGCCTGCCGCCCGGGGCGGACCCCCCCCCCCCCCCCCCCCTACGCTACGCCACTGGTCCCTAAGCAAAATTTGCCAAGTTGAAGTCTGCGAAAGGCTAATTTCAACTACAAAAAAAAAAAAAATTATTAAGCGTATCTCCATATCTGAAAGCACTGACCCTATTCACAAGAAAATTAAGTTTCATGTGAGGAAAAAAAATTAAAAAATATTCAATATCGATAAAGACACGAACACGCCCAATATTAAACCTAAGCCTATTTTCTTTCATTTTCTTCCAAGCCGACAATATGCCTCTGGACTCACTTTTTTATGTGTACTTCTGGGGAATGAACTGGAACAAAGTATATTCAAATAAATAATTTGTACCCATAAATTAACTTTAAGAATTTGTCTTGTGCAATAAGCTGAAAAATTTACCCCAAGTGTTTTAGTAGTACCCTTTCGCATAATAGTTAGTGCCTTTCGTCTCCAGCGACTGCCACTTAAACATACCTGTCTCTTGTGAAGATGTGATAAATCCTAAGATTTACTGTCAAAAAATGTGCTTGTCATGTTAGCCGTTCGGACTCGTCATAAAATTTTTGTTAAGTTTTGACCAAACCAATGTATTCACCCATAGTACAAAATTTTCGTCTAAGAATTTTTCTTCCAAAAGAGCCCTGTTAATGCTATTGTTTCCTCGAACAATGGGCCCGTTATTCAGGACTGGCAGCAAAATGGTTTTGAAGAGCATAATATGTGCCTTATCCATGAGATGTTTTCAATCTGTTCACCAAACTGAAATTAAAAAAAATTAAAATTAAATTCGTGGAGTTAGTATTTGCTACAATCTATATGAACTTCTCAACTACTTCAGCCTTGTCCTTGATTCCTTCAAGACCAAGAAGTTGTGCCTTTTCCTTAATGGTTATGAAGGACTCTATTCCAGAATATTATCAGAGTCCTCTTCACTTGACACCGTAAGATAAATTTTCATGCATAGCTGCTGACGATGAATGTCATCATTTGCGACTTTCAAGTTAATGAAAAGACGTTGAATTTCGAAAACTTGTAACTTGCTGTCGCGAAGACCTAAGGGTTCTAAACACAGAGCACATTATAAGACTCTGTCGGGTTCCTAGTCGCAGTGGTGTGCCAGGTTATGAAAGGGCTGACGATCTGGCAAAAATAATGTCAACACTTGATCTTAATCAAGCAGACATAACATTTCAGGTCCCACAACTAAACAGGTAATCGAGAACAAAGTTCAAGCTACAATAAAAAAAGAGATGGATCTCACTCGATACCTTGGAGGACTTGGAGGAACTCTCTGGCATTCCAAGCAAATACCTGTTGAAATTCATTAACGCTACCAACAAGCTTGAACATTCCTAAGCTCTATCAACCAGCCGAACACGAGATTAGATATCGCCCTCAACCATAGTCAAAAGACGTAAAGTGGGTCCAGGACGACAATGATAGCATGAAGGAAAACGACTGAACGATGCACGCGTTTCTTGTAAGAGCAGCAACATACGGATAATGGGAAACTCGCCTATACACCAGTGATCGCAACTTCTACGGTGAACACGAGTTGATGGGGACACCTCAGCCTGAAAAGTGTAAGATCCTCTGGAGGAAACGGGCAGCCCCTTCGACTAATTCAACAATCCTGACATACGAAATTGACCACCAATAATTGACCTACGAAACTCATTTACCAGACGTTGAAAGGCGCCGATCACGTTTCTACGAGTCTGCTGGAGGGATGTTTTCTTAAGTGGGGGTAAAGAAAAGAACCACACTCTTAAAAGGCATCTCCATTTCATCAAGTACCATCCGACATTTCAGGCAATAGCTTGCTGAAACTCACCAACACTCTAAATGACAAAGGATTTATCATAGGCTTTAATACATGCGAGTTTCACAACTGTTCTACATTAATCTAAGTGTGACGGTAACAAGATCAACTGTCAGCCCATTAACTTCCCATTTCCTGAATTTACCTCAGTGTGAAGAATTGGTTTATGTTCGATCTGGCCGGGCTGAAAACCACCTGGTATACAGTATTACTTAACGGCTCAAGACGTTCGCACTGTACGTGAAATAAGATTTTAGGTGCGAGGTTTATAGGATGAATATTTCTTTATAGTTCTTGCAAGACATACAATCACCTGTTTAGTCAAATTCTGGGTTCCTTCTAAACACTTCCCATACTTGGTTAATGATGTATGCACCATACCAAAATATCAACTTTGTATGTGCAGAGCTTGCTTTGCTTTGCTGCTTTGGTCAAATTCCTAGAAGACATTAGGGTTGGATATGCCAACAGTTATATCAAACTCCTCTGTTTACTCGATTTTTAAAATGCCTTCGACAAAAGTGAATCGCATTATTCAAACTTCTAGACTTCTTCGGTTCCAGTAACAGTTGACAGGCATTGGACAGAGGTCCAATACGCTATGGCATGTTCATGCACTTGCATATACCAGGCGCAGGCTTTTTCATCAGCTTGACAAGCTCGCTCTCTCCTGTAACGAGGATCTTTGCAATATTCGTACTTGGTCTGTTACCAACGGCCTACTTTTGGCTCAAACAAAATTTCAAGTTATTTGAATTTTTAAGAAAGCAGGTCCAAGTTTCGGATTTTTTTTTAATATTCACTTAGCTACACCTTGCAACAATACATTAATCGAAGGAACTGTTCATTTTAACAAAAATTAATTTATTTTGAGGCTCGTTCATATTTTTTTTGCTTAACATTCATTCGAATAATTGATGATTGGTGTAGCAATCTTTTTTAGAACATCTTTATCTTGCGAATACCTATGAAATCATAGATATTCAAAAAAGATGTAGCAATCATTTTGCTTCTGAAAGCAATATGAGTAATTCCCATTATCCATTCCGCAATAAAAATATGTTTGCATAAAAGTTCGGATCAAATCTTAAGTTATTTCAGACATTATCATCGAGACGGACTTCCGTTTTCATAAACCGCTCCCCAATGCCCATATACCTATCAACAAAGAAAAAATAACCTAAATGAATTATTGATTATGCCAACCCACGTATACTAAATAGGCCTCGTTTTTCAGATATTATATTCAATTGAATCCTGAACTTAAAGCACATAAAAAAGTCCATGGACGAGCTCTTCAGAAGGATGCTACGTGCTTGCGTGTTTGTGCACCCCTTGCCACCTGTATTTTCGTTCTGGATATTCAGCCACCTGATTCTCCTTTGGAATTATTACCGTCAGAGTAGTGGTATAAGTGAAATTAAATTATGAATGATGGTCGACTAGAAGTGATAAGAAATTCCATGAATTCTGATGATACGAGCAAAACTTTTGATGAACAAGATTCGAACAAAGTTTTAAGTAATGATATAATGCCGCATTGGAATTATAATATAATGTCGGAGTGAAGTCGGTAGGGAAAAGAATGCTTTGCAAAATACCAATACATTATATTATAAGAAACCTATGATATTTTCATATCGTCAAGTGCCAAAAGTGGGTTAGGAGAGGGGAGGGCGGAATTTTTGTTAACCAACGAGTTCAAATACTAAATAATAATAATAATACTAAATAATAATGAAAATTTACTAGTCTTGTCACACTTTGCAGCCTTAAAGTCATAAATGCATACTGGATATTGAATCACACATGAAAATGAGTCGAAACTGATTTTAATCAGTTTCCATAACAGACAGATTTATGGGATGTATGTATTTTAAAACTTTTAATTGGAACGATATAAGATGCTGAATTAACGGCACTGAAGAAGAGAATTTCGCTGCTATAGAGATAATACCATTTGACTTAGGCGACACAGACCAATAATACCTTCCACCTGACCTGGACGAAGTTAAGATAGCTATATTGAATCTTGAGTCCAACAAAGCTACTGGAGCTAACGGCCTCGATGCCGAACTGCTCAAAGAGGTAGGCGATGCTGTGTTTGGAAGTATGCACCAGCTTATCTTCAAAATATGTGTCGGAAGAAAGCATGCTCGATGAATGGAATCTAACTAAAAGTACTTAGCGTTTTCTGCCCGATCCTCAAGAATGGAGAACTCTGAACTGCTCCAACTACGGAAACATAAGTCTCCTGAACATCGCATGCAGCCTTTTATCAACAACCTGATAGGTCCATATCTGTGCGGTCTTATATCAGGAAAGTCAACCATCGATCAAATATTCACATTCTGGTAGATCTTGGAAAAAACCCAGGAGCTTCAAATCGACACCTTCAAGCATTTTCATCGATTTCAAAGTCAAGTAACATAGCATTTATAGGAACGAACTATATAAACTAATATCTGGTTTTGGCATACCTAACACACACGTCCGTTTATACAGGATGACGATGGAGATCGCACGCTGCTTCATCAAGGTCTGAAAAGATGTCTTCGATGCATTTGAATTCCAAGAAGGTCTTAGACAGGGCGATGCTCGTATGTCACGCTGTTCTTGAAAGAATAGTGCAAAACTCACGCACCAATACTAGGGGCGCAATCTGTCAAATGTTCGTCCAATTATTCGGATATGCCGACAACATTGATATAATTGGAAGAATAAAGAGTGATGCCGGTGGTACATTTGTAAGTGAGGAAGATGGGTTTAGCAATCAATGAGAACAAGACCAAGTACACACAACACCGATTTCTTGGATAGAACGTCACTAAAGACAGCTAAAGTTTTGAGGTAGATAAAGGCGCCGTTATTTATTCAGACAATAACGCCAGCGATAAAATCAAATGGAGAATAACTATTGCAAAACGCTACGTACTCAGAAGGCATTTGAGTAGCAACTAAAGTGTTCCTCTAAAAAAACTCTCATTAGCCCGGTCCTTGTCTATGTTGCAGAGACATGGACTTTGTCGAAAGTGGATGACGCTTTAGGATATTCCGAGAGAAAAATTCTCCGTGTTATCTTTGGTCACGTTTGCATAGACGCGAAGTAGAGAAGAAGATATATCCATGAACTGTACGGCCTGTACAGCGAAATCAACTTAGTCAAATAAATTAAAGTCGAACGACAGAGATGGCTAGGTCATGTAGCGCGAATGGAGCCAAGTGCTCCGGACCGGAAAGTCTTCGAATCAAACTCCTGAGACTTTGGCAACGCTATGACAAGCTAAACATAATTTTACATCGCGGCTATTTATTTCCAAGTTTTCATTACGTTTTACTTAAAAAAAATAATAATAACAAAAGTTTTTTAAGTGGTCAATTAGCATCTCTAAATCACATTCGCATCAAAATATTACCCTGGATTGCTATTTTGTAATCAAATCTTAAAATTTTTAATTCTTTCTTCACGACATAACACCGAATATCACCTAAATGTCAAACAGAGACCGCGAACTGCGCTTAACAGATAAATTGAGTATAAATATGAATAACTCGCCAAAAATTCCATCGGACACTAAATTAAACATTTCTTCAATCGAAAAGGTGGTTAAAAAAGAAATGAAGGATTTAAGGCAGTGGTTTCAGTTAAAACTTCACAAACTAACAGATAAACTCGAAAAAATCGAAAGTGATTTTAATCATCGTCTCAATAATGTTGATGTGGATATGGCTAACCTCAAAATTAGATTAGACCAACTTGAAGCAAAAACAATAGATGCAACCAATAACAACTCTTCCGACCATGCTCAACTAATGCAGCGCATTGATGTACTCGAACGTAAGAAATTTTCCACTTGTGCACTCATACGAGGAATTCCGAAAATAGACAACGAAGACCTGAAGGCACTATTCTCCAACTTAAGTGAATCCATTGAATGTACGCCGACACCTGTACTGCAAAATATTTATCGTGTCAAACCAAAAGGCGATGTTGCTAATCTTAACACATCGATAGCTATTCAATTTTGTAACTTGATGGACAAAAAGAAATTTTTTCAATCGATACGCCACAGATGGAATGTAAATAAAAAAAATCTGTGTTTACATGATGTAAAGCTTGATTCTGACAGACAAATTCATGTTAACGAAAGCTTAACGACTTCAAACCATCTGATTCTGCGGAAAGCTCTTTTACTTAAACGTCAGAAAGCTCTAACAAGTGTGTATACCAGTGACGGAAGAGTCTACGTGCGGTGCAAGGAGAAAACATTTTTAATTCAATCCATCGAAAGCTTGGACAAAATAAATGCCAACGAAACTACATGATGAAGTCAACTTATACCTGTAAGCAGCGATCATTTTATCATCAGATCTATTTTACTTTTTTACATTACTTTATTCTTTTGTTTAACTCTTTATTTTATTTTTTATTCTTTACTTTTCTTATTTTTACCTTGTGTCAAAGCCAAATATCTAAATGTTTTTCTTTTTTTCCTCACTTGTACCTTAGTGTTGTCTTGTGTCTAGGTGGAGGTTTCAATTCCAATTTTATTTTCTATGAAAATGACTATGTAGAAACAGTCGAATGTCTTTCAGTACAGACGTAGGGAATATGCGTACGTTGCTAAACATTTTATGTAAACAATGTAATGGATTACATGTATGTCATTTGAATGCTTAAAGTCTTTATCCTAAAATAGATGAGTTCAGGTTTGTGTTCGAGGGCTCGAATCTAGATATTATTTGTATATCAGAGACATGGTTTAAACCAAATCTATCTGACAACTTATGTTGTATTAACCCTAGAAAGGTAATCTTCGTCGATTAGACGAACATCATTTTTTCTTTTTAAAATTTCTCAAAGATTCTTCATAGATCTTTAAGGAGAATACAAGAATTTCTACAAGAATTTGTTAATAACTTTTCGAAAAAATTGCATTTAAATTTTACTTCGTCGATTCGACGAATGATTACCTTTAACGTACTAAAAAATATGATTACCTTTCTAGGGTTAAAGGTTATAAACTTTTTAGATCAGATCGACGTGATTCTAGAGGTGGTGGGGTGGCCATTTATGTTCGCAATACATTAATTCATCGTCTTATTTTATGTTCAGACAATTCATCTGCTGTAGAATATTGTTTAATTGAAATATTTAATGGCCGTAATAAATGCTTGGTTGGTGTTGTGTACCGTCCAAATAAATATATTGATTTTTCATGTTTGTTTGATACCTTGGAAAGTATTTCATCTGACTATTCAGAGATTATTTTATGTGGAGACTTTAACTGCGATCTACTCAATAAATATAATCGTCAAAACCATTTATTTATGGAATTAACAGTTTAGGTCTTACAACAAATAATTTTAGCACTCCCACTAATTTGCAAATAATAGTGCTACACTTTTAGATTTATTTTTAACAAATGACATTGATAATATTTTATTTTATGACCAAATTCCGGCCCCTGCTTATTCGAAACATGATTTAATATTTGTAACGTTAAATATTGTTCCAAAATCTCAACAAATTCAATTTGAATACCGGGATTTTAAAAATATTTCGTACGAACAACTTGAATATGACATCTTACAAATACAATGGCAACAATTATATTTAACTTCTTCTGTCAATGAACAAATATTCTTTTTGCAAAACTCGATTCAAAATTTGTTTGACAAACATGTACCACTCAAAAAAATGGTTTCAAAAAATCAAAACAGTTCGTGGTTTACAGCAGAAATTCTGGAATTGATTAGAAAAAGAGATATTGCTTATAAGCAATGGAAGCGCTTTAGACTTTTCGAACTGCGTAATACTTTTCGAATCCTTCGTAATGAAGTTACTTCAAAAATTCGACAAGCTAAAATACAAACTTACTCTAAGCTACTAAGTACAGATCTTCCATCGAAAGCTCTTTGGAAAAATTTTCGGGAACTTGGTATTGGACGTCAACAAATTATGTGCCCTGTTGAAACAAACCCAGATGATCTTAACTCTAATTTCGCCAAAATTCAAACTGCGTCGCAGGATCCCGTTGAAAGACCTGAAGATATCCCTCTGTTAAATAACCTTAACCATAGTTTTCATTTCCAAGGTATAGATCAAGCGGACGTAGTTTTAAACATCCTTAAAATAAAGTCAAAAGCTACTGGTTTTGATGAAATGCATCCTGTGTTTATAAAAATAATTTTGCCACATATACTACCCACTTTAACACACATTTTCAACACCATCATAATGACATCCACTTTTCCTAATAAATGGAAAGACGCCAAGGTAATTCCAGTCCCTAAAAACTAAATTCTCGATCTCCACCTGAATATAGGCCTATTTCCATCCTTCCTTTTTTATCTAAAGTCTTAGAAAAAATACTTCATGCACAAATCTTAGCTTTCCTTAAACAAAATAATCTTCTATGTATTAACCAATCTGGGTATAGAAACAATCACAGCTGTTTATCTGCTTTACTCAAAGTTACTGATGATCTACGTTGCGCTATTGATAAGGACCATGTGTCTTTCTTGGGATTATTAGATTTTTCAAAAGCCTTCGATACAGTGAACCACAAAATATTAATTTCTAAAATAAAACATTTTTTTAACTTTTCAGACTCTTCAGCTAAGCTCATACTTTCATACCTCTCTGAAAGGCGACAAGCTGTTGTTGTTGGCAATCGTGTATCAAGTTGTGTGAAATTTTTCACGGGCGTTCCTCAAGGATCAATTCTTGGCCCGTTGCTATTTTCGATGTACATTAACGATTTGCCTTCAATCGAGCATAGTTCTATTGACCTATATGCTGATGATGTACAGATTCGGTTAAGTTGCAAGTTAGGATTAATTGAAAATGGTGCTGTATTACTGAACAGCGATCTAAATAAAATCATGTCTTGGTCAGAAAAAAACTGTTTAAAATTGAACCCGTTAAAATCTAAATGTATAATTATTTATAAAAACGAGCTTGATTTAAGTTATTTCCCTTCAATTCACATAGGTAATACAAATATTGAGTATGTTGATAGAATTAAAAACTTGGGAATCTGGTTCAATTCCACATTAAGCTGGGACTACCATATCCAAAGTATAATTGGAAAAATCTACGGTAGCCTCCGGAGTTTGTCTTATTCGAAACAATTCACTCCGCAAAATGTATACGATTCCGGCTAGCAAAAACTCTGATTATTCCAATAATCACATATGGTGCTCAAATTTTCTGTTGCCTAAGCTCAGAAAAGAAAAGGAACTAAAATGTCGCTTTTAATAACATCATACGTTACGTTTACAATCTCAAAAGTTTTGACCATGTTTCTGAATATAAAGAAAATTTACTAGGATGTACTTTAAACGCATACTTGAATTACATAACTTTAAAAACTCTGAATAATGTTGTCACTAAAAAAGATCCACCTTACTTATACAACAAGTTAATTTTTTTTCAAATTCAAATAGATCGTTTACTTTTATTCAACCAACACATACATGTTTAGCAACTAAACGACAATTCTTTGTGTGTGCTGTTAGACTATGGAATTCTCTACCATTAGACATTAGAAAACTACGAGATACTTTAAATTTTGATAAAATGCTCTTTAGGTATTTGGCTAACAATCCTGATAATTCTTAAATAAAATTAAAATAAAATAAATTAGTATTTTTTTTTCTCCCTCATGTAAATTGTATTATTGTAAAATTGTAAAATAATAATTAGTTTGTTGTATTGTTAAAATAATTTATAAATTGGTTTAACTTTTGCTTTTTTAAGACTTAAGTCTGTTGTAAAAGATACTTGATTAAATAAATGAAATGAAATGAAACTCCGAGGGACGGGGTAATAGAGGAAGATCGCGAATCAAGTGGTGCAGACAAGTGGGATTTAGCTAGGGACCGAACTAGCTGGAGAAGTTAGTTGAGGCCTTGCTCAACTCCAAACAGTGGTACCACTTTACTTCAATTGAAGTAGATCTACTTCTTTTTTTTCAAAATATTTTAAAATTTACTTCCTACTTCGCACCATCAGCAAAATACTGAAATCTACTTCCTTTTAAAAATCTTCGTTTCAACCTACTTCAATTTTACAAAAAAAGCCCAAATCTACTTCTTTTTCTCTATTTCATTCTAGGTAGTATATAACCCCAGAATTTCCATGAACAAAATTTGTGTCAACACAATAAAAATACACAAATTAGTAATTTTACATGTGTGCACGAATCTTATGAAAATTTCGAAGACAGACTGAATCACTACTTTTTCGTGCTGTAATGTCAACTGATAAAAATCTTTAGTTAAATTTTTTTCTAAAAGCAAGTAAAAAGTCATTTTGAAATCTACTTCGATTTTACTCAAGTTACTTCACTTTTTTCTTCAAATCTACTTCGAGTTTTTGTCCAGAAGTGGTAACACTGACTCCAAGTAAGTATTTTTTTTTTTCAAAAATTTGTATAAATAATATTTTTCCAAATTCAAAGGAGCCGTTAATGCAAAAGTCGAAAATCAAAATTACGGTTCTATGACAAGTACCGTTAATACATTTTTCCCAAAAATTTTTCTTACCAAAAAAAAAGTTCAACAGCAACTTATTTTTTTGTCAAAATAGTTCGAGCCGTTTTCGAGATAAATAAGATTCTACATAGCGGCTGTATAGCAGGTACCTATACTCTCCTGTATGGAATCACCAAAGACCCTTGAGTACCAAGTTTGAAGAAAATACCTCCAGTAGTTTAGACTGTAGGTCGTGGTACACACATACAGACAGACAGACGGAATTGCCGGACCGACTTTTGTAGTGTTCTTTTTCAACGTAATATCAGCTTTAATCTAAATCTTGAGTTCGATTTTTTCTCCAAATGCAGAGCTTTCCCTAGTACCTATACCGCAAGTAAATATAAATATTTGGAATTCAGAACGAAGATGAATAATATAAGAGAATAACTTAGGATTAGACAGAGTGCGATTAAATATAATTCATTTGAAAGTCAAGTGACCTTAACCCACTATCGTAACCAGGGTAGATGGCATTGAGGTCACTCGACTTTCAATCCAATTTAAAATTTAAAATTCATATTAAGAGAGTATATAATATTGTTAGTCTATTCCCGTACAATTAATTTGAATTAGAAACAGATTAATCTTTTTTGATCAATTATTACGTAGGCACATAAACATATATCAGAAACTTCTTATCGAATACTTACGTTATACAAACTTTGTCACATAAATCTACACAGGTAGTCTTCCCTCTGGATCCCGTTAACAGGGATAGCCTGTCGAGATATTCCAATATATCACAAGGAAGCTATCTAATTTATCGCACCTTTTCTTGTTCCTTCTGATGTTTATATACAAAGCGCACATACTCGTATTTAGACAATATAAAAGCTGCGCCCCCGGGCGAAATGTCGTTTCTTATTCCTTGGTGCGTGACTTATCTATTCCGGAACTATCCCTACTACATTATTTGTTTCTTCGCCATTTTATCTGGGCCTACAGCTACTTTGACATTTTCAGGTTGACTGTGCTTGCCGCTGACTGCTTTTTTTGGGTTGGGGTTTGGGAGAAATTTTATTCTTCAACTTTTATCTTTTCAGGTTTTCCATTTCAAGCTTACCATTCTGCGACGCCATCGATAAGAATAACGAATGTTGTGTGTTTGTGTGTATAAAGAGATTTCCTCTTGTATAATGTTTTGTTGTTGGCGTTAGTGTTGGTAAACTTAAGAGTCCTTGTAGGTGTCCTTTACATTATTTTTAAAAAATTTAATAATCTTTAGATGCGGGACACTCTGGTGGCGTAGTAGGGGTTTGTATTTTATTACTCTGAAACCGTGTCGTTCGAAGTTTGTTAACGCTAACCATGATGCCTTACCACTGTTTATTTGAATTACAGGAGATAATTGCGCTTGAATTTTCTCTCGGCAAATTGCCCTATTATCTCTAAGACAGTTTAGGCAGAAAGTATATTCAAGTTTGTAGTCCTTCTATTATATTTAGTAGGAAGAAGAACATATTTTTTAAAATTAAACAATATTAATCTGAAAATTAATTTTAAGATACGTTTAAAATAATTTTATTTATAAATGAGATTTTGTTTAATAAGCCAATAAAATGTCTTAAGAAAACTTTTACTTTAATATGATGACAATATTTATCAATAAAATAAGACATTTATATCAAGTATCAAAACAACGATTTTTCTTTCCAAAATAGAGAAACTTTAACATGGGCTTTTAATGATCAATCGCGTTCGCTACTTGCCTGTTAGAAAGTGTCAAGTTATTTGTACATATTATGGATTTAATGAACAATCTTTTATAAGATTTTTAACCTTTAAACCGCTTCAGATCAAATTTACATAAAGTGATGGTATATAGTCTTTATAATATTCATCTTTTAAAATGGAAAGTGGATTTCTACTTTTGGGAAGTTCTTTAATTGATTTAGGGTTGTGCAAGGGTTTGTGGACACAGAGTCCACAAATATTTATAGCAGTTCGGTTGATATGTTTATCTTAACCAAAAATAGGACTTCTTCTACTGTCGAAATGTCCATCCAAAACATTGTAAAGAGGCTTTGAAAGAGATGTGTTTATTTTTGTTTTGTTTTTTTAAATAAATAAACATCGTACTTCTCATTTATAAAATGTTTAAACAAATTTTAATTTTGGAATTTTGGTTTGACCTTAACAAAAAGTAATTTTTTCGACATTTCTTCAGAAAACAAATATTAGGAAAAATGGTTTTTTGATTACTGTTTTATTTATCTCCTTTATACTCAATTCTAGATGAGTTATCTTTTGTCTCACCACACATCATTGTTGCAGGAGATTTTAATAATAACGCTCTCATAAGCTCTGATTTGACAGATAGCAAGACATCCCTTAGCTTATTTCCTGTGAACGTATCTACAGACACACACTTTACCAAAGATTCTAGTACTCTGATAGATACATATGTTTTTTGTTAGTCATTTAGATAAAGTTCTACTCTATAAGAAGAAGAAGAAGTTAAAACAAACAATATAAAAAATTTTTTTATAGTTTTTGTTTTTCGTGGACTATATTGAATAAATCAATTGAAAGCTTATTGTGACCTCTAGTCCAAATGCGTTTCGACCAGGTACGACAGTTGGGCTCATCAGTTAGATGCTGTCGTACCCTTCTAAGACGCAATATGTTAGTCGATGATTATCAACACAAATAAAATTTACAGCAGGAACGCAATGTAAATTATATTAATCTAGGGGAATTTGTTCAAATTCAGACACCTAGAAAATGACGCCCGTGGTCTGGCTGATGTAAGAAGAAGAAGAAGTTAAAACAAAAAATATAAAAAATATAAAGACCACGGGCGTCATTTTCTAGGTGTCTGAATTTGAACAAATTCCCCTAGATTAATATAATTTACATTGCGTTCCTGCTGTAAATTTTATTTGTGTTGCTAATCATCGACTAACATATTGCGTCTTAGAAGGGTACGACAGCATCTAACTGATGAGTTCTTCTCTATAGCCAACTCTCTGCCCCTGGATTTTCTCATCATGATATTATATTTTTAACATTTCAATGTTCTCCAGTGCAAAATACTTCCACATTTAGTTGTAGAGACTTCAAAAACATGGACACACGGCAATTAGAAATTGATTTGTATTCTATTGACTGGTTTCAAATATACATATGCCTTACCATCAGTAGATGATCAAGTATCGTTTCTGCAGACAAATATTAATAATCTTTTCAATACACACGTCCCTCTAAAAATGAAGCAATTTAAAAGTAGAAATCAGAGTTGGTTTAGTAACCATATTAAGTCTCTTATGAAAGAACGTGATTTAGCCTATACACATTGGAAAAAATATAGGCTTGAGGAATTGCATAGCTCATATAAGACACTGAAAAATAGGGTTGTCTATGCTATACGGGAATCTAAAAAAAATGTTCTATGCGCCAAGATTGGACCCTCGCCTTGCCAAAGAAAAACTTTGGACAAATCTTAAAGACATTGGTGTAGGCAAATAGTAACATAATTAGTATTGATTGTGATGAACTCAATAAAAATTTTACTAAATTGAATTGCCCAGTTCCTGAGTCTCGCATTGTTATTGATGAGCTAGCGAATGATCCGCCTGGTGATCGAACCTTTGATTTCAACTTCGCGACCTTCATCTACAGTCTTGGAATGTCTTGGAAAGTTTTTTAGCAGTTTAATCAAATTGAGTTGGAATTGATGGCATGCATCCGGTCTTCTTAAAAGCTATACTGACCTATGTTCTCAAATATATAACCTATGTTTTTAATAATATTTTTATGTCAAGTAATTTTCCTTTAGCTTGGAAACAAGCTAAGATTATTTCTATTCCTAAGAATCGAAATTGTGATGATTTTCGACCCATAGCTATACTATACCATTTCTATCAAAAGTATTGGAAAGGATTATGAATCTTCAAATACGCACGTAGATATCTTAACGTCAATAAAATGATATGCTCTAATCAATCTGGCTTTCGACCGAAACATAGCTGTTCGACGGCCTTGATCGAGGTTGTCGAAGGCATACGAAAAGCAGTAGATAACGATAAGGTTACAATTCTAACTTTGTTAGATTTTTCGAAAGCATTCGATACAGTTAATAGGAACATTCTTAGTGCGAAGCTCAAAAACCAATTTTTATTTTCATCATCTTCAGTTAGCTTTATTCTCTATTATCTGTCTCGAAGAACTCAATCAGTTTTCGCGAATAATATAATGTTTTCTTCTCTTCCATTGCATAGAGGTGTCCCTCAAGGCTCTATCCTGGGTTCATTGTTGCTTACAATGTACATAAATGACCTTCCATCTTGCTCGATCAAGTCTTCTTTGAACATGTACGCAGATGATGTACAATTTTATAATAGCTTTCCAATTGGTTTGTTAGAAAATGGGGTGTATCAAGTCAATGAGGATTTGAATAAAATTGTAAAATGGTCTCGAAAAAATGATCTTTGTCTGAATCCTAAAAAGTCAAAATGTCTAGTAATTGCAAGAAAAACAATAGACACTTCATATTTTCCAGACATTTTCTCAACAATACAACCATTGAGTTCACTGATTCCGCAAAAAATCTGGGATTAACTTTTAATCGAACACTTACCTGGATCAATCAAAATTGTCTTAGGCAGAGTCTATATGGAGGGCTTCGTATGCTATGGGCATCTCATCTCATCATATTACACATTTAAAAACTCGCTTAAAGCCAAGACTAAGGCTCAATTGGTTCCAATTATGCTCTTTGGAGGAAACTTAATGATATATAACTTAGAAGATATGATCATATATCACATTTCTCAAAATCTTTGTATGGCATAAGTTTAGAAAATCTTTTTAAACTAAAATCACTCACGCTACTGCATAATATCATTCAACTCCGTCAGCCGGAATACTTATTCACCAAAATTAAGTTCACACGATCTAACAGATCTTGTGATCTTATCCCTATTCGCTATTCATACCTTGTATCTGAACGCCAATTTTGTGTTAACGCTATTCGATTATGGAACTCGCTCCCCCTTTTTATAAAAAGTATAAACAGTTTCAGTTTCGGAAGATGCTCAAACAACAGGATAAATTGCAAAATAATAACAATAATAATGATGATGATGATCTCGTGATGTTGATGATAATGTTGATATTGTATTTTATTTATTTTATTTTAGTATTTATATTTTGAAGATAACTAAATGAAATTTAAATTTTCATTAATAATTACTTTTTTTCTTTTTTATTAACTTCCCATAGGGAATTATTGTAATCGGTCCGATTTGTCAAATTGGAATTTTTGACATTTCTCGACGTTTCAAGGTCCCTAGAGGCTATATCAATCATTTTTAGAGAGATGTCTGTGTGTGTGTGTGTACGTACGTTCGTACGTTCGTACGTGCGTACGTTCGTACGTCCGGACGTTGGTACCATTTTTCGTCGTCGATATCTCAAGAACGAGTAAAGATATCGACTTCAAATAAATTTTGTTTAATATATAATAACTTCGAAAGAGTCTGAAAGGACGTTTATTAAAATTCAGTGAGTAGTTTTTTCACTATAACGGTTTAAAAAAAAAGTAAAAATTTTGGTTAGTTTCAAATATCTCACGAAAAAATAATGCTATTGATTTCAAATAAAAATAAATGTACTCATTATAAGGTACAGATTTGGTATGAATTTGGAAAAAAATTAACATACCGTTATTTTTTTAAATAAAAAAAAACTGAACAAAAAATTTCATAACCCAGATATTCTAAGAACGAAAAACGATTTGAAACTCAAAATAATTTTATTTTACGAAAAATAATGTGTTTGACAACTGGTGAAAATTTAAAAAAAATCAGTTTACAGATTTTTACAAAAAATAAAAAACTATTTAAAATTCTATTGAAAATTGGTAAAAATTGTTTTTCGACTCATATTTCTCAAGAACTAGTAGTGATATTGACTTCTAATTTAGTTTATTTTATACATAGCATAATTTTGTACAATTGGTAAAATGTTGACAAATATTGAATTGATAGTTTTTTTTTTAAATAAAAAAGTATTAAAAATTCTAGTGAAAACTAGTTAAAATTGTATTTCAAGTCGAATTTCTTGGGAATTAACACCAATAGTGCCTTCTAAAGTATGTTGTTTTATACATCGATACCTTCCCGTAAGAATGTATACTAAGCGACATTTCTATAATTGTTCAGGAAACGAAAAAAACGAAGAAAGTTCCAGTTGAATCATAGTGTGCTAAGAGACAATTTTGGTTAAACTAAGTGACATCTAACAAAATCTTTTGTTGCTCACGACAATGAGATCTTTATTAATGTCGCTTAGCATAATTTTTTTGGCGGATAATACAAATTTCAGGGAGCAACATTATTTTAATGAGAAAACATGGCAGTTGATAAATTTTTTTATTTGTACTCTAGTTTCCTTTTCATGCATAATAGGTTGGCGAAACCCAGGCCAAAACGTGGCCCTTAACATATAGTATATTTTCTCATCAAAAAGTCATTTTCGAAAAAAGTGTCGCTTAGTATCGAAGGTGTCGACATAATACAATTATTAACATATAGTTAAATTTTGACAAGTATCGAATTGACAGTTTTAACAAAAATATAAAAAAAAACTACTAAAAACTGGTAATAATTGTTTTTCGACTAGAATATCTTGAGAACGAGAAATGATATTGACTTTGCTATTATTTAACTTTATACATAATACAATTTCTAACAAATGGTTTATATTTGACATATATCTAGTTTTAGAGCGGATATAATTTGTAAGTACCCTTCCATCAATAACCAAACCATTTCTTTTATATTTGAATATTTCGTTTTAAAATTTTTTTCAATTAAAATGTTTGGAACCGAAATAATAAAGTAATTTCTATAATATAATGCATAATTTTATAATTTTATTATCAACTTAGTTTTTAGAAGAATGTATGTACTGTACATACGTATATGAATAAGGTTGTTCAGTTGTACCCAAGTCCCACATATTCAAATTCCATTAATAGCTATGGTAAAATTGAAGAAAACGTCACAATATGTTTTTATGTTTTTGTCCATGACAAAGATGTAAGATTCTACTCAAGGTTTTCTTAGGTGTAGAAACAAAGATATATTAAAAAACACGGAAATCTATAATTCAGTATATACTCGTAATATGTACCTCACAACCTTCGTAATTATTACAAGAAATTTAACATTTTAAATAGAAAAGTTTAAAACTAGTTAAACACATTTTCTGTAAAAAAAAACATAAAATGAGCGACTAAGTATCCTCATCATCAACAAAACAAAGCAAATTTCCTAATATCATAGTATGCCACAAGCATCATCGATTTTTAAAACAGGAGCCATTGTATATCCAGTGCAGATCACAGCCTTTCAATCCGGAAAAACCGCAACAACAATTACACTATGAAACCATCTACTTCGATCTTCTATCTACTGCTCCATGATCGAAGTATATATAAATATAAATAAAATAAATAAATAAATATAATATAAAGTTTTCAAGACCACAAATGGGAAGTTATCAGTGTGGGTCGCACCCAGCCTCTTTTTTTGAATGTATTCATATTTAATAGTTTTTTTTTTTCAATCCAAAGTATAGGGAATATCACACTCGCAACACATTATTGTACATTTATATTCATATATAGTATTTCGATACTGATATTTACTCTAACTTATAAGATATTGTATCTTACTGAGTAATGAATTAATAAATTAAATAAATAAATATTATTCTATTTCATTGATTTTGTACGTTTTAGCTTTGTAAAAACAATATCTTCCACCTGAGATCTTTAAAGTATTTTAAATATTTTTTTTTGTCTATCCTTACGGAATGACTTAAAACAAGCGATTTTCTAAAAACGGCGAAAAATTGTGTTTTTTGAAACTTTGAACGGTTTTTTCTTGATGATTGTTGGGCTGATTTACACAAGTCGTATACTGTTGGAAAGATAAACAAAATATCTGTTTAAAAACATAAAGTATATGTTAATTAGTGCGACCGTTTTTGAGAATTAGGCTCATACATGGAAAAGGAGCAAAAAAACGGTTTTTTGCTTATATCTCGAAAACGCTTCTTTGGAAAAATAAATGAGTGCCATTTTCGTGTTCAGAGAGTCAAAATTAATCTAGAAAATACTGTTTTTCGAGGTACTCGCTACAAACCGAAAATTTGTAAGCTAGTGTTATCAAAGTAATTTTTTGTATAAGAAATTTCTTTAAAATTTTTCAAGAACAAAATTTGGGATGTAAATTTTAAGTATTTAGTAATAAACAGTGTATATACAGTGACGAGCAAAAGTGGTCAAATGTTTTCGCTTACTTGAAAAATTGAATTAAAGTAAGAGTTTTTAATAGAATTAAAACCTTTTTTTATTTTTTTTCATTTTGCTTATTTAACTAAAATTAATTATTTATAATAACTTTTTCAAAAAATAATATATTATACAAAAAAAAAATTATTCCATTAGTTTTTAGACGTGTCCAATTATGCACGTTTAGAATCATTGTTTTTTCTTTAGTATTTAGTCTATAAACCTTTATTTTTAATTACTTGGGAGCAAAGCTTTGGTATACTTTGCACCAAATTTTGGAGAAATTGCTCTGGCTCCATTCGTTGGCAAAGCTCCTGAGTGTTTGATGGGTGATTTTTGTGCTGCCCCAATGGTCGCTTTACAATTGACCATACATTTTCAATTGAATTGAGGTCAGGGCTTTGTGCTGGCCATGTCATCGTCGTAAACTGTTGATTTCTCAGCCATTCCGAGACAATTTTTGACGTGTGTTTTGGATCTCCGTCCTGCTGAAAAGTTATTTCACAATCATTGAAGCCTGTTGATGCAGTAAAAAGTGGTCAATTTGTCTTCAAAATGTCCAAATATTTTTCTTTGTTCATGATGCCATCGATTTTGACCAAAGGAAGAACAGAGTTCCACGAGAAACAGTCCCAAGCCATCACCGAACCTCCTCCATGTTTTACGGTCTTTTGAACTTGATGTTGTTGAAGTGGTTCTCAAGGACGTGACCAATAAAAAGATCTATCATCCGTTTCTATTTTATTGACCTTTGTCTCGTCCGACCAAATGACTTTTTTCCATTGGTCAATGGTCCAGTGTTTGTGCTTTTTAGCAAAAGCTGACCTGGCTTTGATATTTGTCGCTGAAAGCAGGGGATTCTTCGGCTTCTCTTTAGAGTTTAACTCAATTCTTTTGAGTGCCCGGCGTGCAGTCCATTAACTAACTGGCTTGCCTATGTTTTGGGGTGCCTGCTTAGGTGTTTTGGACACACAACTTCTTTCCATTCTTCTAGCTTCCAAATCAGAAAGTAGTCGTTTCCGCCCTTTTTCTATTGGGGGGACATAGATGTTTTTTTTTTTTAATATTAAGCACAGAAGTTTTTGAAATTTTTAAAAATTTGGACACTTCACGCGATGATTCACCACTTTTTAGTAAAAAAAAATAGCGCGGTCGACGGTATTTTTACAATTTTTTTTTTCATTTTGACAATAATCATACAAAAACCCCTTCTACAAGTTTTATATACAAAGGTAATATCGATTTTGGGAAATAATTTGAATAATTTCAAAAAAAAAAATCGTTCACACATTTTGAAGATATTGATTAAAAAAAATTGATTTTTTTTTTAAACCCAAAAACTATATTTTTTTGAATGTTTTTTTTATTCAATATTATTTTAAACTTAACGGAGCTCCTGCTGAACAAATTTGATTTAAGTCGTTAAAGCCATTAATGAGAAAGTCAAAAATCAAAAAAAAACTGTTCTATATGACAGGTACCGTTAATACAACTTTCTTCTAAAAATTTTTGTTTACCAAAATGTAGTCATGTCCATAGTAGCACACCTATTTTTTTGTATAAAAATCGTTAGAACCGTTTTCGAGATAAATAAGATTTTGCATTACGGGTGTATTGGGGGTACCATTAGTTTTTTAGCTAAAAAAAATTTCAATTTCCCCTCTAGTGAATCACCGCAGACCCTTAAGTACCGAGATTGAAGAAAATACCTCAAGTAATTTAGGCTGTAGATCGATTTCAGACATACAGACACACAGACGGAATTGCCAGACCAACTTTTTTCGTCTTCGCTATCATCGTAATCAACTTTGATCAAAATCTCGAGTTCGATTTTTTTCCCAAATGCAGAACTTAATCTATAGCACCTATAACTATCGCAAGTAAAAAGTCGTGTCGAAGGATTAAATAAAATTTGAAGTCATTTATGACCTCAGAATATGGATGAATGCTTTATTTGATTAAAGGCATTAGCTATCTTTCTATCTCTGGTATCCTATTTGCATTTATCTTTTCATTGCAGCAACAAGGACTTTGTCTTAGGCCTTATATACCAATACTAATTTGAAGTTTTCCAGTTATATCCATAAATAAGTACACTTTCAAAATTTTCATGCAGGAAGCAATATTAACGTCTGGACAAATATTTTTTTTTGGATTTTTGCGGCCAGAAGGGTTCGAAAAGTTGCTAATTTGTCAACAGCTGGAAAGGTATATTTTACTTTTAATTATAATTTTATTTAATTGCTTAGCTACGAACAGCTTTTAATATTGACATAAAAACCCAATGAAATTAATGATTTACTTTACAAAATTAAATTAAACTTTCTTTCATACACAAGAATTAACTTCCTAGAATTAATTTCCCTCTAAAACAAACTGTCCTAGTAAAACAAACTTTCAAAAGTTTTAATTTGACTTCCTCTATCGCGATAAAGCCAATAAAAACGGAAAGGCAATAATACCAATTTTAAAGAATGAACTTTCTACCGGAATCCATAGTGCTTTCATTCGCCCTAGCCTTCTTAAGTACACACACTCACATCACATACAAGTTTATAGAGGTTAATGGCAAATTCACCTTTACGACTGCCATCATTGTTGGTTTAATTTTTCCCATTTATTTTTTTTTTGTATTAAGCTTCTAGGTGGATGCTCAATAAATGATGCCTAGGAAATTGCATTATTGAGCTTCTTGTCGGCCAGGTAACCATAGAAAAAAAAATGAAAAAATTTGCATTTTAAAAAAGCAGAAAAGTAATTCCTGCTTCATAGGTCTAAGGTTCATAAGTGGCACTATGAGTAAGGCTACTACCCGATCTTTATTGTAAAGCATTATGAATACTGCAATATAATGTTTGGCAAGGTAAATCGCGATTTACTTTGAAGGATTTGTCAAGTGCTAAATGAAAATCGGTTTAAGTTGAAAGAATCGTAAAGAGAGAAATCGTCTCAGCGAAAAATCAGGCTATATAAATCCAGATTAACTTTTGCTTCTGTGAAAAATTTTTTTTCGAAATATCTAACAGATTGTAAACTTTCTCCAATTTATAAGCAACTAACTCAACAAAATTTTAAATGGCCTTCTAAACGATATGTCTTATCAAATTCAAAGTCAAAAGTTTGTGGGGTGCTCTGAAAGAAGTTTTTGTGATGAAGTCAGCACAGAGACAATCAACTCTAGCAAAGCTACTTCAAATGAACTTTCGGAAGAAAAAATGAATAGATAAATTACTTATTGGGGTTGGGGATATTGCACTGCGACCTAGAGATCTATGGTGCACTCACTTGAATTTGGATGAGCTTGCTCATCTTTTAGTTCTTCCTCCAAATGTATTGCTGTTAGGAATCTTATTTCTTGGGGCACCTTCAGAGAGGATAGGTCGCTCTATTTCACCTGGTAGAGAAAGATAGTTTTTCCTTTGGTGCGTGGACAACACTTTCCTAGTATGTGGTCCGGTGTTTCTTCATGCATGTTGTATAGTCTACATGGTGCTCTGCTTACCACACCAAGTAAACCTAGGTGTCTTCTAAGCTTGCAGTGTCCAGTTAGGATGCCTGTTATTACTCTTCCTACTTAAGTTTATGCGTTGTGTTGAACGTTGCTGGTTGTAATTGTCCAGTAGTAGTTTCGCCTGCCGTAGCTTTGGGAGTTATTTCCAATTCTCGGATCTGCTTGTCTCTTCTTTTTGCTTAATTTTGTTTTTGTTGACATTTTATTCTATTCCGCAATAAGGCTCAGGTCTTGGTAGAGGGGTTCATGCGCCTATTTTGGCTAAGGGCTCGGCCTCTTCGTTTACATGAAGTGTGACCGTGTTCTGTTTGCCAAATCCGTTTAACCTGTTTATGCACTACCGCACTAATTAAGAACTGATGGTATATAGCGTAATGCCTTGAGTGCAGCTAGGCTTTCTGAGATGATGAAAATGTTCTTGTTACGATAGTTCCTTTCAAAATTTCGATCCACGTATTTCCCTATGGGGCGTACCACCGCTTGACAGATACTGATGGACTGCCCTATCGGTATAGAAATTTTGAGTCTAGGTCCAAAGATTCCTGCATCATTCTCTTCGCTTGTTCTCGATCCATCAGTGTACCAATTGACCGTGTAGTTTGTTTCTTCTCCTACCCAATCTTTTTTGTTGCTTAGCTCTATAAAAAAATATATTTTTTGATCATATCATCTCTTGGAATATCAGGAAGGTTTTTCACTATGAACCTTTTCATTAACATAATGAGACCAATAATGTTGCCTACCACAGTTCCTTCCTTTGGGAATCTCACGAAAGCTGCCATTGCCGCACTTCCGCACCAAACCACGCGAGCCTTCGAACTTTTTCTAGGGTTTTCCTAGTAATTGAAGTTTGGTTTGCATCCCCATGACTTGCCTGCGAGCCATGAGGGCTTTTGTGGCTTTCCCGACTACAGCTTCTAAGTGTTTGTTCTAAAGGAGTTTACTATCTAGTGTAATTCCTAGATATTTTGCCTCTCTCTGCGTTTCAATTTCTTCACCTGCTATCGATAAATCACATTAAAAAGGAAAAAAGATTTTCCAGAACACAGATTTCATAACCATGTGCATCTTAAATCGCGGAAATATTGACGAATTTCTAATATTTAGGACGTTAGGCGACGATTTTCTACTAAACATAGAAATAATCCTATCTTTGGTAACTTTTCGAAGTGAGGTACGGGAGTTGAATGGTGAATGGATTGCATTATTAAGAAATCTTGACAGATTTTTCGAATTAAAAACTCCAACTTTAATTTTAACGATTTATAATTTTATAAAAAAAAAAAACTAAGACATTGCAGACAGTAGATACCATAGAACCATTTATTGTAGTTTTTACTTTTGTATGCAAAAGCCAAAATATAAATATAGCTTTATCTCAAAAACTGGTCAATATCTACTGTTTTTGAAATTTTTATTTTTGCTTGCACAGTGATAAAAACTTAAAATTTGCTTACCACAGTTTTTCCTTAAAAATGTTTTAATAATAGTATATAGAAAATCTTAATTTTGCTTGCATAAATATCAAAAGGTACTCTATTTTTTTACTTGCGACTTATAGGTACTATAAGGCAAGTTATGCATTCGTAAAAAAAATCGAACTCGAGATTTTGATCAAAGTTGACATTACGATGATAGCGAAGACTAAAAAAGTGGGTCTCGCAATTCTGTCTGTCTGTCTGTCTGTCTGTCTGTCCGTTAGATTACAGCTAAACGGCTCGGCCGATTTTCTTCAAACTTGGTAGATATGGGTTTTAATTTTTTACCCCGGATGTTTTTTGATTTGATTTTTTAAGACCAAAAATAACGGTACCCCCCATACGATTTTTTTTCGAAATTTTATAAACATTTTTTTTTTCTCAAAAACTGTTTGACAGATTTTAAAAATAAAAACACAAAAAAATTTCATTTAATTAAAGCTAGGTATTTGTTGAAAAAAATTTTCTGAAAAATGGTTATTGAGGGTAGCCCCCATGGAACAATTTTTTTGTTTTTGATTTTTTCAAAAACGGTACAGCCGATTTTGATCATTTTTTTTTGCTAAGGCTCCCCAAAAAAAAATTTTTTGGATTTTTAAAAAAAACTTCAAAATTTTTTTTTCAAAACTCAATATTTCGAAAACCCCAAGTTTTTCAATATAATCTACAAGATGTGATAAAAAAAATTTTATTTTACCTAAAAATAAAGGTACCTACCATACAAATGCTAAAAAATTAAAAAAAATGCTTTCCAAAAATCGTATTTTTCTCGAAAACGGTTCCGAGAATTTTGTTAAAATTTTTTTCTTTCAATTAATTTTTACGATCTTTAATTTAATAAAAAAAATTTGAAATTAAGACATTACAGCTTGTACCTACCATAGAACCATTTTTTCGAATTTTGAATTTCTCATTATCCACATAACGGATCCTAATGAAATTTTTCAAAGAGAAGCTTCTAAAAAGTCTAAAACACATTGCATTTCAAAACTTTAAAATTAATATTTTTTGAATTTTTGAAAAAAAAAAATCTATTTTTTATTTTTTTTTGAAAATTCGATATCTCAGGAACGGCTCAATATTTTTTTTTGTAAATTTTATTTTTATGCGAACAATAATAAAAACTTTAAATTGGCGTACCAAAATTTTTTCTTCAAAAGCTTTTAAAAAGTTTGTACATAAAAGCTTTTTTTAAGAAACGACTACGACTTATAATTTTTGTTCTTGCATAAATTCATATTTGGACAGCATTTTGTTTTTGTCTCTTACTACTAAAAGAATTTAAAAAATAATTTGATCCTTATGAAGTTTTCTCTAATAACATTCGATTTTAAAATTCCTAGTCTGTTATACATAAGAGCAAGTTCGTGCGACCCAGTCGTGCATTTTATTTTTAACCTAATACTACTCGTTCTTCAGCAGATTATTTCAGCAAAATAAAGAACGAAATGTATGCTTTTTAATCTAATTACATCCATGTTCTTATGTGTACAATTTTTAAATTCCAAAGTACTTGTACATAAGAGCAATCCAGTCGTGCAGTTTTTTTCTTTTCAAAGATACAATCTACGGCAACACTTCACAATGTTAATTGTACGTCAAGTTTTTTGCCCAAATTAATTTGACATTTCTTTGTTTCAGTGTTTGACATATTCAACCATGGAGAGGTACACAATTGAGCAGCGCGATAAGATTGTTAAAGACTTTTACGAAAATGGGCGTTTTAATCAAAATGGATTTCGTGCACTTCGGAATTTTTTGGTCAGCATAATTGGTAGAATTGTGCCCAAAAATTGAACATCACTGATGCAAAATTTGAATAAAGATTTGAATTTACACGCTTACAAGGTTCAATTGACTCAAGAGCTGAATGGTTGGTTGAACAGACAGAAGTGAATTGTGACTTTACATAGAAAATCATCTTCAGCGACGAGTCACACTTTTACCTCAGTGAATTCGTTAACAAGCAGAATTGCTGTCACAAAGAGTGACTGTTTGGTGCGGTTTATGGGCTGGTGGCCTCATCGTGCCGTACTTCTTCGAAAATGAGGTCGTCTAATTAAAGCAATTACCGTGAATGGTGTTCCCTATCGCGAGATGATAACGGTCTTCTAGTGACCAGAAATTGAGGATATTGACCTGAACGATATGTGCTTCCAACAGGATGGATGGTGCCACTTGCCACACAGCCAACGAAACAATGGCTCTTTTGCGCGAGAAATTCAATGGCCGTGTTATCTCACGTCACGTCGGTCGTAGCGATGTTAGGTAATTGGCTGCCACGATCATGTGATTTGATACCGTTGGACTTCTTGTGTCTCAGAGTCATTTAAAATGAACCATCGTATAGAGGTATGCCACCAAAGCCGTGGCGAACATTTGGCCAATATTTTGTTTTACACATAATTGTCATAGATCGTTCTATCATAATAAAATAAATAAATATTAAAATAATTCTCTGAAAACTTTTTGTTTTATTTACAATTAACATCGTGCGTTTTCGTTGGACCACCCTTTACAAGGACGTCTACGCCAATTTGTTTTTCATTCAAGTCGTGGAGCTAAAAGTGATCGGATTAGTTAAGAAACATACACAGCGTTATCTTATTTAATTGAAATACACGTCATTAATGACTGAAATAAGATGGCTGAAAAGATCTTACGAATTAATTTTTTAGCTCAGAAGTCAAAAATAGGGTAATACTTTAACTTAATCTAGCTATTTAAAACATAAGAGTTTGTGAGTTAAATCTCTTTCAGTTCATAAACTAAACAGCGTTTGTTCAATGATTCGTAACTCTATAAGCACTAAGGTCAACATTTACTTAACTCATCCTTTATTGTATTCTGAATCCATAGAGAGCTTGAACTTCAATAAAAATAGCTTAAGCTTTTTCAACCCTCTTATTAAGATGCGAATATATGTACAAAATTAGTAAGTATCCTTGAGGGTATTTTTAATCCTAATTGGATTAAAGTCATCAATGTTAAGAACTTACAAAATAACTTTAACGCTTGGGAATGATGTCATTAAAAAATTATTTCCCAAGAACTAAATTAAAGTTTAACAAAACCAATTCTCGGGTAAGCCTTATACATACGAATATGTATACATATATAGTATCTTTATTTCAAATTCAAATAAACATATTGGAACCGTTATTCGACTTTCATGAAGGCTGCTGTATATTCAATTTTCATCTTATGTAAAGGTTTCGATAGCAAAATAAAAATGAAAATGACAACAAATGCCATATAACCCGCAAGGCAAAATCTGGTTGGTCGTTAAGGAATTTTCAATTTCGTGTTTCAAATTGAAAATTAATATTATGATATCCTCTCGAAGCCAGTCGAGATATCAGCCAACACTAAAACGAAGAAAACCATCTTTGTTGTCTTTAAAAGATACTTTTAGCAATTTTATAACTCAGAAGAAATTGCACAGGAGTCTCGGAAGGATAATATCCTATCAGACGCTGGCGATGGCATCGAAGTCGAAAAAGAAACTATGCCAACCGTCCGCATGGCAACCTTTTTACAACACTTCCTATAGACGATTTGTGTTGTTTCACTGGGGTTGGATATGGATACCTATATTATTGACAATAAAAAACTTCAACAACTACATATTGATTGTTTAAACATTCAGTAAGGGGAATCCTTAAAAAAAGCTTGCTTGTCATAGAATAGTGAACATTCATTAAAATATTTATTGTGTACGTGTTTTTGGGAAGAATGGAAATTTTCCACTGAATTCGAACGGCATGGATGCTTTTAAGTTAGCAGCAACTGGGAATCAAACACAGCCCAATGGAAATACAATACTCGTATTACTTGTTATAAGAAGTAGCGGTGAAATTCAATTTATTGAAAATTTCTCGAAAACTATTAGTTTTTTTTTAAATGATGAAAATTGTAACAGCAAAAAAATAAAATATAATATGTACATTGTTTCGAAAAAATGTAAAACATAAAACTAAATTTTTCATTCCTTAAATTTTCTTTTATGGTATGTGTTTACATTTTACATATTTTGGAATGAAAGGAGTTAGAAAAAGGCCGCCATCTTGTAAAAGGTACTGATTTTGTTTTTAAAACAAAATGATTAGCAAACATTTAAAAAAAAAATATTATTTAAGAAAAGAGATATCAACTACCTCTCTAACATCTACCGCCCAACAAATGTATTTGGCCTTGTTCTGAATTACTTCACATTGTGAACGGCCTGATGGACTGATTTGTTGAAAATAGTGCCCTCCGAGAAAAGTCCTATCTTAAGCACTATCTGCTTCAAGATCAGACTGAAGAAGTCACATGATATCGCCTTTTCTTTTTGCAGGGCAACATTACGATTGCCGAACACACAAATATGTATAAATAAACAAATCGATGACTGATGTTTGTCCTTATGTGGGCTCAAGGTCAATTGTTATTATATTTTATTTTTTATGCGGTGACGTTTTGGCTGTGATTACACCCTTCTTCAGACTTATTTATGAAGTCATTTTATCCAAAATCAAACTGAAGTTTCATATTTTCGTGCCCATTAACGGCGCGCGGTCAAATTCTCTAATATGTTTGACAAGAACCGCATGATTGGCTTGATGTGGACCACCGGCTGGTCAAACTTGCTGGATGGATTTCAAAATATTTTGATATTTTGGCTGCATGACAAGCATATTTGAGAATGTGAACGCATATTTATCAAGCCCAAGGCAAATTTCATTTTCCATAAGCTTCTCGAGCAGTGCACATCGTAAGAAAATAAATCAAAATAAGTTTTGCAAACAATGGCGGCGGTAATTCTGGTGGATAGGATATCGTCGTCGTTCTATGAAAACTCCCTAAGTCCATTTTTAAAAAAAAATTTGATTCAATTCTTATTTAATTCATTTCGGATAAACCATTTCCAAAAAATTTTATTGAACAATGGCTACGCCAAGCCCATTCTACATTTAAAGCCTGAGAACTTGCTATTCTGATAACTTTTGGATTTTTTTATATTAATTTCCAAGTTTAAATGCAAATATCTCAAAACACAAAAAATGGACTTAGGGAGTTTTCATAGAACGACGACGATATAAGTTTTCTGCAGACTTTGAATATAAAAAGTAAGTAAATTTCCTTTTTTATATACAATTAGCGCGCACTCAAGAGTTTTGAATACCCTTAATGATTTAAATACCACAGCGCGAGCAGTTAGGAAATGAGGAGGGGATTTAAAAGAAGATGCCGATGCACATTGGTTTTAAATGCTTAAATGCTTGTACATCACAATGATGGGGTAAAATCGAGTGGGGATAAAGTATTCCACATTCGAGTAGTAGGACTAAAGAAAGAACTTCTGTATTTTACAGTATCCCCGAAATTAGGCTCAAGGGTAAACTGATGAGCATTCTTAGCAAGGCGAGTATTACGGCGGAATGCAGCTGGCTATATAATTTATATGTAGACGAAGCGAAATTAAGATAAGAGACATTACGACGATGTTCCAGAGAAACAAAAGTTTCTGTAATAGAGCTGTCTCTGTCTGTCAATTAGTCTAATGGCTCTATTTTGGATTCTGTCTAAGAGGAGAAGGCGAGTTTTAGGAGCACTTGCCCAGATATGGGAGTTATACTCAAGCTTAGGCCGAATGTATACCTTATAAATAGTAGACAGATCAGAAGAGAAAAAAAACTGCTTACATCTTCTGAGAAAACCTAAGAATTTCGCCGCATTTTTCGAAACATCAAATACCTATGTGATCTTGCCACAAAAGATGGTCGGTAATACACATACCGAGGACATAAAGCTTTTGGGTTTCCTCGATGCAAGTGCCATCCATGGATGTTGGCAGGGGTGGAATATTACGCTTGACGGACAGAAGACTGTTTGGGTTTTCACCCAAACCCCATTCTACAATGCTGTCAAGATCAGAATTTTATGAGCTCATCTTACGCTGCCGTTGCAGAACCACTTCCGAAGTAGAAGGGTGAGGATCTGGAAATGAATATGAACAGCCGAGGGTACTGTCGTCGCCAAAACAATATGGTGGATTAGTATATACGGACAAGCGATCGTTGATGAAGATGAAGAAAAGAGTCGGAGACAAAACAGAGCCTTGAGGCACATCATCATTTAATTTGTGAATATCAGACTTAAAACCGTCCAAAACAACACCAATTCAACAGTCTGCTTTAGAAATATCAAGTGTTAATAACCTTAGTTTCACCAAAATTGTGCAAGGATTTGCTTCAGTTTTCGGCGAGATATGCCATCAGATCGATCATCAGTGGACCTGTTGCTACGAAAGCCACATTGCCGGTCATTAAGAAGCTTTCGTTCTTCAAGATATTTCTTAAGCTGATCATTCATCAGCGTCTCCATGACCTTGGAAAGAAGGGACGTTAGTACAATTGGTCAGTAACTGTACGGGAGGAGGATTCACCATTTTTAGGGACTGGCTGGACAAATACTTTTTTCCATCCACTCGGAAAGAGTCAAGAAGAATAGGATAGATAGAAAAGCTTACGCAGTGGTTTTTCCAGCATTGAAGAACACCTCTTCAGAACAATCTAGAATTTCATATATGCTCATGAGTTCGTCCGCCATGGTCAAACGCTAATGGGAAGTAATGTTTGTCGAATGGGAACGCTCCTCTTTTTCATCCATCAAATATTCATCATCCCGTGCTTGTCAAAAAAAAATTGAGAATGTGAACGCCTTTATTAATGCTCCGAGAAAATAGTTGTATTATGACTGCTTTTAAACGATGCGATATCACTTAGCAATTTTTAAGCATGTTGATGAGAGACGTATGTCTTTCTACTTTCTGGTTTCCTGTATTTCTCGAGTATGTTTCATTTTCTATTTGGCGTTCGCTCTGAAATACGCTTAACTGAGTAGAGCAAGGATTTCGGAGAGATAACTCCTTTTCGCTTTATTCAAAATCGCTGTATTTAAAAGCACCCATACAATTGAAAAGAAGCCAAAAGAGAAACAGAGATAAAAAATCGTTTTCGTGTAAAAGCAGTCTATTTCGTATCAGATAACATCTCTGTTTGAATAAAGTTGTAATAATTTAATGTTGTATCAAACAACATCCCTGTTTAAACATAAGTCTAACAAACTTTACGTTGCGTAGCGGAGACCAGTAGTGCGTTCTTTTTCTTACAATATTTAACTTTTGAAATAAGTACATAAGTTCGTTCCTTCTCCTTGAAACTCTACTACAGAGACTCAAAAATAAGTCTGAGGAGTCAACGAAAAGAAAGTCAATGATAAGTTTAAATGATAGCTACGAGTAGGTACGTATGTATATGCATGTGCATAACTGGCGTCTTATGTCGTTTTTATTTGGCAATCCGGAATCTCTCTCCGATCCGGATTCCCAACTGAACACTTTTGTTTGCTTCTGATGATTCTTAAGTTTTGTTTGATTGTATATGTGAAACATCAAATGCGTACAATAATCAAAATCAAAAAAAATGTTTGTTGAAAGCAGGGTTGGCCGAATTGTCATTTTTTAGAAATAACTACATTTGTTACGTCTGCTACGTATTTTATGTAGTTAATGTAGTTAAATGTAGTTAATTGTAGTTAATGTAAGAAATTGTGGCATTGCTGTCAATTAACTGTCAGTTATGCATTTGAAATTTGAATTTTTAAATCAAACGTTCAGTTATTCCTTATGGTAAATGAAACTTTTTTTTTTACAAACCTTCCTTAGATCATAAAAGTGCAAAATTGTTTTTTTTTTTCCTTTAGTATATTGAATTTTTATGAATTAATTTTTATGAATTTATTACTACTAATATGTAGCAGACGTAACAATTGTAGTAAATTAGGCATGTAGTTTCTTCAATAAACTACGCGTAGTTAAATACTACGTTTATATGTAGTATCGAAAGATCGAGTTGGATTAGGGTCGGATTTTCGACTCACATTTCTACTCGACACCGCTGAGCGATTGGGATCGAGTTGAACGAAGGTCATTTCAACTCAATACAGGTATATAAAGGTTCGAAGCAAGCTTCAAGCTCGCTTCAATACCTCATATAAACGTAGTAAATCATGTAGAAAATGTAGTCTAGTTAATTCGGCCAACCCTGGTTCGCACAATTTGAATACCAAAAATCACAGCTGTTGAGGTTGACGTTTAAGTATGAATGTGTGAGTGCTTCTGGTTTTGCTTCTGATTTCAAATCCAGAATCAAATTTCTCTTCTTTTCAGAATCAGAACTGTCATTTTTTCCCAATTGAACACTTTCAGAAGAGTCCGGAAAGCTTCCGGATTGCCAAATAAAAACGACATTAGTCGACCATATTTCTCTCGAAATGAGAGAGAGAAGAAAGCGTTATGCACATCTATATAGAGCCACTTTCATCTGAGTTTTTTAGTTTTAAGTTCTATAATTGAAAGGAACAAATTGTGGGAAAAATAGTGGATTGATTAGAATAAATGTGTATCCAGTCACAGAATAATCGAAAAAACAAAGTTGACATTCATTTATGATTTTCATTGAAATTAATTGTTATTACATTAAACATATTAGCGCAAAATTTTAAACAACCTTTTATTAAGGGCTTAGCAATTTACTAGTTAGCAAGTTGTTAAACTTTTAGCAATTTACTAACTCTTTGACAATTTTAAACCTTTTCTTTCGTTTTACTAACTAGTAAATTACTAATTGCCTTTTATTAAAAATGGTACATCTGAACACTTCCAAACAATGACAGTTCGTGAAAAAATACGAATCAAACAAAACTAAATCTGATAATTTGTCAGAAGTCAAAGTGACAGCCTACAATTTATTTTGTGCTTCGTATATTTATCGTGAGAATTGTGTCGTCTGCCGTGGTTCTTTGTTGTTTCAAAACATAAATTTTGTTCAAAATAATCTCCCTACTATCACCGTTTATGTTTGTGTGTTGGATTTGAATATTCAATTAATAAAAAAAGAGAACAAATATTCAATGGAGTTCCTTAAATGGAAGACTTCTTAAACAACCTTTTGTGAGGTGTTCTCTGAAATATTGGTTTCAAAATCGACGCTGACGAATCAAGGACACAACTGTTTAATAGATGTAGACTGGAAGACTATCCTGAGAAGAAGTGAGGCAATGATGTCTAAAAGGAAGCAGTCAAATGCGAAACCATTACTCAAAAGGGAATTTAAGACACTGCGGAAGATATGACTGGAAAGAGAAACAAAAGACTAAGCCCAAGCGATTTGAATGAGCAAACCGATCCGGTGGCTTCGGCTGAAATTGATTAATCAGCAGAAACAATAACACAATCCCTAACGGAGGAAGAAAATTGTCCGGCTTCGAGTTCGCCTAGAGTTCAATCAGATCTCCCATCGGAAACAAATTCACCCTCAGAAAAAGACGACTCCTCATCAATAGTTCCTGCTGTCGCGGTAAACGCGATTCCTAAACTTTGATTGTATGCACTATTAGCGTCTGATCCTGCTCTCAACCCGGATGCTCAACAATCATACACAAAAAAAAACACAATTTAACTCTTTCACAATAAATTGCCAAGAAACTTTTTTCTAGGCAAATGACAGAAGTCATATGGATTTAACAAATTACTAAAAGTTAAAAAGGCCAGTGCGTGATTTTAACTTTAGTAAAATGTTAAGAGATAGTAATATGTTAAAATCGTTTAAAATTAGCAAAATCCTTAGCAATTTACTAAAATGACTTTAACATATTACTAAATCGTTTAAAATTTTGCGCCATTATTTCTTAAGAAAAATGTCTTCAATATTTAAAAAACAATGTTGACATTTCAATTGAACTATTATGAATGTTCATTTGGTACGTTCGATAACAAAAATTTGGCACTCGGACAAACGTGAATGTTTACACATCTTAACCGTGAGTTTCGGCAATCACACTTTTTTTTTTCTATTTGGAAGTATGTAACTTCACGCCTTATAGGTTTTAGAATACAAAATGGAAAAGAACGCCTCCATTTATACCCTTATACGTTGTGTCATAACTCCCTCTACCTTTAATGGACTCCGTCGAACATAAACCAAAATAAGTATCATTGGGACTTATAATTCACTTAGATGACACAACCCCATTATACATATATTTTGCGATCACTAGGGACTTTTATGGGTATTGATGCCGCTTTCCATGGTTATTCACAAGCCCCTGTTGTTGTAGGTATGAGGTCTTTTTTAATGGCATTTTTTAAAAATATTTATAGCACTGAGCGAAAACCAGCATATTAATTTTTGACAGTACATACATACTTTATAGAAACTAAAATTTAATATCTATCTATCTCTATCGCAAGAATGAGTTGCCATTACTTCTGCTGTAGAGATTATAGGCAACTAATCTTCATTTCGACTTCAACACCTAAGTAATCCTGCTCCCATCTACTTTGTCATAGGTTCTCATTCTTGTTGTTTAGTTTGGTGACGTCAACCAACTTTGTAATTAATGCCCATCTGGCTTATCGGCTTAACGTCTCTACCAAAAGGATTTCTTCCTTTTGATTTATTTGAGCACTGTATATTATGAACTTATAGACTTTTGGAATTGAGAAAAAACACAATTCTTCATTTATAGTGTTAAACAAGCAAATGATTTTAAATTAATGTTGGTATATGACATTTGTTTGCACTTTATATTCAAGTGCAAATATAACAGACCTCGATCATCCTTTTTAAAAATAAGACTAGATTTAATTAGATTTGAGAAATTTATATTATATGAAATATGACATATGACATATGACATTTGTGTATTATTTTTGAATGAATCTTTGCTATTTACGTAGGTCATATCGTAACCTAGGAATGTCATATCTGATTACAGAAGACGGGTGGCTCAAAAATTCACTTAATAAATCTAACGAATAACAATGCTTTTTTATCTGATGCTCTTTCGATTCGTTTCATCCATTTTTGTCTACAAGTATCTCTTTTAGTTTCCTAATAAGTCAATAAAAATGCATGAAACAAAGTTCTATGTACATCAATTTATTAAAAAAAACTAAGATAAAGTTCTAAGTGGTAAATATAGAACATAGTGTAGTTAGAAAAATAAAAAAAAATGCACATAGAACTTTGTTACACAACAGGATGTACATAGATTGAATTTTGTTGCTTCAAAATATTCAAACGATGCTCGTAGTTAAGACTATTTATAGGCTTTGACTTTTGTGTTAAAGTTTAATTTTATCTGAAATGCATTTTAAAAGTTTGTGCTGTGTGATTTTCAAAATGTTTGTTCTAAATATGCATAAATTTTAATAAGTAGAGGTAAGTATTTCTATTTCAAAAGTAAATAGGAAATCAATAGGTGTACCGTAATAAATATACCACTCATTTAAAATGTCCTGTTAAAGAAAGCTTTTACAGGAATGTTTTCAGTACGATCCTTAACCTTGATTTTCACCATCCCAAGTTTAATAAATGTGGCAAATGTGAGGCATCAGCAAGAAATGAAAATGCGTTAAGTGAAAAATTTACGAAGGAACATGAGGTCCACTTCTTCTTCTTCTTCCTTTGCTTCGGCGCTGTTATGATCTCGATGTCGAGGGGATCATAACTCTCCCACGTATCTGCTTCACACTAGTGATCCGCCTGTGGGGTTCGCCGGGTTGACCTCAGAAATCGGCGGCAAGCCTCCCGGTTTTGTATTGTTTCATTTCTGAGGCCAACTGAATGCTGGTGTTTTTGCATTTGTTTGTACCAGGAGTGTTTAGGCCTACCTTTCTTTTTATTCCGAATTGGAACGTTGTATGATATTGCCTTTTTGACGGGGTCCTCAGGATCTCTCCTTTGAACATGGCAATACCAACTGAGTCGGTCGTGTTCAATTTTTTGGGAAATGGTATTCTTAACATGAAGGCTTCCTCGGATCTTCGTACTTCTAATTCGATCAAGCTTTGTAACTCCTGCTGTCATACGAAGCATCTTCATCTCAGCTGCCGTTAGCTTACTCTTATACTTTTTGTACATTGTCCAACATTGTGAACCGTATGTGAGTGCTGGACGCACAACTGAATTGTAGAGCTTTCCCTTCAGCTTAGGGGGCATTTTTCGGTCACAGAAGATAGCAGAATTTTCCCGCCACTTCATCCACCCTACGCTTACGCGATGATTGATATCGTCATCACAAGTAGCTTCGTTATTTATCATAGACCCCAGATATTTAAACTTTTCACACTTGGGAAGCACTACTCCATTCAAATAAATGTCTGGAATAGGCCTGTGTGGATCAAAAATTGGCAGCATAAGTATTCTGTCTTTTTCGCGCTTATGCGGCACCCACTTCCTTCTAGAACATCCACCCATACGTCAAGTGCTCGTTGTAGGGATATCGGGTCTTCACTTATGATGGCTCCATCGTCAGCAAAGAATAACTGATGTACTTTTGGATTCGTCACTTTGCCTTCAAGCAGGTAATCAAGAACTGTAATAAAGAGCAGGGGACTCAAGACACTTCCCTGGTGTACACCTACTGTGATTTTGAATTCTTCGGTGACTCCAGCTGCGCATCTTACTTTAGTAACTGCTTCATCATATATGTCCATAATTATCCGCACATAGGTTTCTGGAACTCCTCGTTGCCTGAGGGCCACCCATATTAGATCTCGTGGTTGCCGATCGAATGCTTTTTCAAAATCAACCAATACGACATGCAAATCCTCCAAAGAATCCCGATGTTTTTCCATAATTATTCTTATACTCTGGATTGCATCCGTGGTTGACTTACCCCCGACAAACCCGCACTGGTCTTCAGATAGCCTAATTATTTTTCGCAGTCGGCTACCCAAGACTCGCTCAACGATCTTCATGGTGTGTGACATCAGCTTAATCGAACGGTAATTATCACAGCTTCGAGTATCACCCTTTCCTTTATAAATTGGAAGAAGGTAACTTTCCCTCCATTGATTAGGCATGCGATCACCTCGTATAAGTTTGGAGACAAGAATCATGAGCCATCTAAACCCGATGTCTCCCATATTTTTCCAAAACTCTGAGGGTATTTCGTCTGGGCCAACAGATTTTCCCTTTTTGGAGTATTTTACCGCCTCACTAACTTCTTCGACTGTGACGTCGGATACTTCGCTTAAGTTAGGTGAAGCTATTGGAAAGTATAGCCTTGGAAATTGTTCGTTTAAAAGTCCGTCACAATACTGTCGCCACCTGTGAAGAATTTCGTTGTCTTCCACAAGTAGTTGGCCTTGAGCATTGTTAATGAACTTTGGCGAACAAATCTCCTGGGCATTTCTTCTTCTTTGAGCGGCTATTTTGAAGATAGTTGCGCCCTTATTCGTGTTTTGCCGTAGCTCTTGAATAGCACCAGCTGTCGGGGTAGAAATTTCATCCAGCTCCCTATACAGGTTTTCTGTATTCTTTGCTTGAATTTGGGCGCACTTCTTCTTCGCTTCTTTCTTGCAGTTTCTATATTTCACTTCGAGGCGTGACTTTTGCTATGTATCATTAGAGGGGCACTTCGACCAAGCCTTGAAAGCCATTTTCTTTTTACTTATAACTGATTTAGCTTCATCATTCCACCACCATGTTTCTTTGCCTTGTTGGTTGTGTCCTTTTGAAACCCCTAACAGTGTTTTGGCTTTTTCTTTGCAAGTTCTCTGTAGGAGATCCCACATACTTTGTGCTGTACTCTCTTCATTTCGAACTATATCGGTTTTGTTATACAGAACGTTTTGCATATTCGAAATAAAAGCTTCGCCTTTTTCCTTATCCAGATTATACCATTTGATCTTCCCAAAAGTTTTTGTATGTTTGTTGTCGTTCACTGTCTCCATAAAAAATTCTGTCAGTAGGAGACGGTGTTGGTGGGCGATCGCTTCTCCTAGTATCACTTTGCAATCTTTTACCCGGGGTTTCATGAAACTAGATACCAAATGGTAATCAATCTGGGTTTCATTTCCACCACTGCTGTAAGTGACCAGGTGTCGGCTTTGTTTGACGAACATGATATTTAGTACGATAAGACCGTATGTTTTGCACATGCTCAGGATGTCTTCACCAGGAGGGTTCCTGGTGCCGTATCCGAGGCCTCCATGGCAATCTTCATAGTCTTCGTTTGTCTTCCCGACATGTCCGTTCAAATCTCCGCCCACGAACAAAAACTCTTCCTTTGGGATGTCCTTAAGTAGATTGTGAAAGTCTAGCCAAAATGCATCTTTTTGCACCTGCTCACATCCAATTTGGGGAGCATATGCAGTGACAATATTCCACAACTTTCCTTTAATCACCAATTTAAGGGACATCAAACGGTCGCTGGATTTCGAAATGGTCAATACGCTGCCTAATAGATGTTTTGCAAGGATGATTCCGATTCCGTTTTTACCCTTTTCCGTTCCATAGTAGAACATCTTATAGTTTTTTGTCCTCGTATCCAAGAAACGGGCCCTGTTTCCCGTGTTTCGCCATTTTGTTTCTTGAACACATAAGATGTCCACTCGCCTTCTTTTCATCATCTCTTCCAGCTCGAAGCTTCGACCTGTCATACTGCCAACGTTCCAACTCGCAACTCTCAGATTTTGTATAATCTGCGGCATTACTTTGCTAGCCCCCGGAATCCGTCTAGCTCTGACCCGAGCATTGCTGCTCGGTCCAGGATCAGTACCATGTGTAACAATGGTAGTGCCTGGCGGGGTAGTGTCATTTTGAACGAGTACTTCCATAATGCTTGAATTCACAAAATCCTGGTTGTAAGTATCGACGTGTGCATGCTCCAGTTTTGTATTTGATCTCTCTTTTACGGCACCGGTGATCTCCAGTCGTGCCAACCCAGGGACTGGCATGCACACTTTTGGGAAAGTTTATAGGTGTGTTTGTGGCCTAGATGTATTTACTCCTTTAGTCGCCTTTTACGACAAGCGGGGAGGCGCTGCAGGAATATTCTAACCCGTCTCTGCACAGGGGGTCCACTTAAATTTAAAAAAGATTTTGTTAAATCATGTAAAGGTGAAGAAACTTGCCATATTTGCCAGGCTTGGATGCATCACAAAGCCTGTGTAGGGCTTTCTAGAACGGAATATCAAAACATAAGCAAGCTATAGATTGCACTGAAATTGCGCCAGATACTCTAGTTGTTATAATGCTACCTCGTTAAGAAGGATTCAAGGCTGTTCTCTTTGCCAACTTTCAATGAAAGTTTTGCGCCTCTTGGAATGAAATCCAAAGAAATACCTTTTACTGTAATTTGACATGAGGGTAATTCCGTTCGACACTGAGTTCATAGAACTTAACTTTTTATAAAATCAATATATAAAGTCAACTTTTGTTAAACCATCATTTGTTCGCTCCCAACCAAGAGAAATATCAATCGACAGAATAAATGTTATTGAAAAAATCTCTTCCAACTGTTTCCTGAAAATAGAAAACAATTCTTGAACAATCTCCCTGTAACCGAGCTTAAAGCAAACTTAGACTAGTTTTAAAAATGTTGCAAAAACAATTTTTTCCTAATAAATAATTAAGTTTTGGTAACATAAATTTATGTTTTCTTTTTGTATTTACAGTTTAGTTAAAAAAAGGAATTTTAATAGAAATAGTTTGCAAATCGGTGTACATAGAGGGCTTTTTAAATATATCTTAATAATTCATTTCTATATTCGGGCTGCTGTAAGAGATTTAGTGTTTTCCTTTATAACTCGAAGTATGAAATATGTAGTTAAGGCCTTCACGATATTATGAGCAGTGTGAGCTTTACTATTAATTAGCTTTTCTTTAATAATGTTTATTTGTTTTCCTTTATAAAAAATTTAAAAAAAGGAATAAAAACATTGTTCAACAAAAATTCTTCCTTCTTTTAGATAACATGGTTCTATCTGAACAATTAAATTTCTTATCATGACACTAAGTTCTATCAAGTAATTAGAACCTTATTGTTGAGAAACAAAGTTCTCTCCATTTTTTCAACCACCAGTTACTACAAAATTATGAATTATGTTGTAGATTTTTAAATTCAGATCAACATAACTTAGTACAAAATTTTTGTTTTCAAAAAATCATGTAGATCCAAACAAAAATATAAAAGTTATAGACAAACAAAAATTCAATCTCTGTTTTCTCAAGAGTGACTTGAGTGCAGTTACAACCCTATTGTTCTAAAGTCGCGAATTATCGTGCTATGTTTCCATTTAATTATTTTTTTTTTCCGCTTGGGCCTAATAATATGGCAAGGTACTGTATATTTTATATTTTATGGAACAAAACTAAAAGAGAGTGTACTAATGCCTGTCTGGTTGAATTGGAGAAGAATTTCGACATGCACCGTATGGTTAGAGATTCTCTATCTAAAGCTGACAAGACACTGGCGAGTAAAAGTCTAGTAAAGTACCTTGGCAACTAGTTGGATCTAAAATTGTATTTCGACAGATATATAAATTCTCCTCCGATTAGGGCTAGCTATACTTTGCCCTGATAGAGTGAAAGTGATTTGTTACATGGCGCTTCTACGGCCGATGATTGTCCATGGGTGTCTGGCGTGATTCAACGTTGCCCTATCTCAAATGGGAAAAATGCATCTGTTTCAGAGGCAGTGTCGTGGATTACACAAAATACCAGAGCCAAAGTACAATCATTCCACACAACGGTGCCAACATAAACAGAATTGATAATTTTTTGTCAAAGCTGATTCCGGGTTGGGATAAGTCTAGTAAACACGAGTAAGTGAACTGTGTACTTATTTAACTAGGATTTTCTATAATTGTCCGATCGAAATAAAAACGCGTGTTTCGTCGTAGTCGTTAACCAAAAAAGTAATTTTTATTTAACTTAAGAAGGACAGAGACAGACAATTATGACAATCCTTTGAATTTTTTTCTTTTGTTGCCTTATGCTCCATCGGTCTAGGGTTTAAATGCATTTAGGCTGCAGCGTAAACATCCTCCCGCCGTTGAAGGCTACCTTCAACCAAGTAATAGAGGACATAGTTTGCAAATTGGACGCTTAAATTCACCCTTAGCTGTAACGACGGAGGCAACTCGTACAAGTCCATCTTTTCCAGGATAGGTTTTGAGGATTCTTAAGTTAAGTGCAAGAGCGATATCCTCGACCAATATCCCAATTTATAAGGCTATCTACTCTAATGACAATTTTTAAGAGAGTATGCATCTAAGCGGCTTCATCCTGCCCACTTAGATAGTGGAGGGCTGGTTCAGTATAGAAAGGCTATTCCGCTTATCTTCCACGTCGGCCGTAGAACTATGAATAGGTGGCTCATTTATTGTTGAGTTATCCGCGCACAAGTTGGAGCAGAGTGCCTTAGGTTTAGTAGGACTGTGTTCGATTGGGACCAGAGGGACAGAGCGAGACAGGAGAACCAGTTCTGGTGCTTATTAATATAGAGAAAGTTGACTAAGATGTGTATGTCTTGGCCGACTTAAATAGATTTAAATTTGAAATTAGGTACGGACAGTCAAGATGGCACTAATATTTATATGTTTATATATGTATGTACGTATATATGTATATAAAATAAGGCAATCAAAAAAAAAAAAACATAAGACCCCAAAAACTGCTGTTGTGGCTGTTCTAGTTGAAAGTAGTTTTTAATAAGTTTAAATTAGATTGTAAGTTTCATATAAAAGTAAAAATAAATTAAACTACCGAGTTTTTTTAAAATTCTTCTCGATCAAAATAAAGTCGATATAGCTTAGTATAAATATAGTTTTTAGGTTGAAAGGCATTAGAAATAAGATATAGTTTAACTCAGAGCCCCCGCATAGGGCTAGTATGTGAGTTTAAAGTTTTTATGAATTTTTGCCTAGCTTTAAATTAGTTATAAGAAATGAATAATATAATTGAATTAAAGTTAATGAATTACAATCCATATTACATGAAAAATAAGCAAGTTTTGAACTCAAACTTCAAGTTCTGTAAATTAGTTATTACTTGAATGATGCATGAATAAATTGGGGTATAAAAACACTGTGACCTAAAGATCTATTGTATAACCCCCATCTAGAACTGGATGAGGTTGGCTCATCGCTCATCATTACAGTTCTTCTTCCAAATTTGTTAATTTGAGGAATCGAAATATTTGGAGTATTTTAAGGAATGATAATTCACTCTCTTTTATGTGGTGCTTGCCCAGATACCTGTGCCTTTGATGCACGCCCAGTAGGAAATTTGCTCCTCAAGGAAAAATAAAGTTGAATTCCTCGTTGAAATCACGTGGCACTTTCATTGAGTAGAAGGTCTGCATTGGTTTCATTCATCGAAATTCATGCAATGAGTCAGTAGTTTGCAATCCCAGTTGCATCTTGTGCTTTGTTCTCGAAAGAAGGTAAAGAAAACATGAAACAAAGCAATATCCTTCTTACACATCCTTAATGTTAATGAATAAATGAATACAATGCTGAACACGTTAAAATTATTCCTGCATCTTTTCAGTGGTTATTGTAATCCACAATTGAGTGTTTAATGCCTGCGATGTGAAAGAGAAAACAACCCTTTCAATAGAGCAAAACTATGGTGATCAGGTGATATCGCTAGGGAAAAGGAATGTTTTTATTCATGAACTTCGTTTACTGAGCAAAATAGTCTGCGAGCTGAGAGAAAAAAGAGAGAGAGATTTTGACCTGCAATAAACAATCCTTTTTTTTTTTAGGTTTTTCCCGCGATGGGTCGGCGTCTCCGCTACGCTCAATAGGTCTATTTTTGTCATGAGTTATTTCTTTTGTTTTGGAATGATTTAGTGTCAATTTTGTGATCAAAGAAAACGGTTGGGCGGGGTTTTCAGTGTTTTCAATCAATTTACTCAAGATTAAATAACAACCATGGAGAAGGAAAACAATTCACCAACGGTAAATTCCCTATATTCTCTTGAATGTTTTGCCAAAAGTAAATATTGCTCTTTTTCTTAGATCTCAAATGAACAGGAAAATGAAGATGAATAATCCCTAAGCTGCTCCCCAAATTCTACCAAGTGTCAAAGGAGAGTTTTTCGACCAACTGTTTGTGTTACGTCTTACAACAAGACAATGTAAGACATACATATATTCCAGGCACGAGGCGTGATTTTTTCGATAGCGGAAGCACTGAACATAAAACCAAAAATGAAAGACCTTTGAGATCCAACCTTTTAAATTCCACTTTATGGTAATACACATAAAATAATATACATAAATAATATATTACAGTAAAGTCTTATTAAAAAAAAGCTTGATGCCTTGCGCAAAGATTTATCCTTTTTCTTTTAAGGCAAAATTATCTAAGTACGATTTGATAAGAACTAAGCTACGAGTAGATAACCTTTCGTGTCCACATTTATTTCTAAAAAAATATTTAATTCTCTTAAAACATGAATATGATCTCTCTACAGATGCCATTATTAAGGGATATTAAAAATCTTAAGATTCCTTGAAGTTTTTTTTTGATTTAAAATTCTCATAATTGAAAATAATCTTTAGTTATATTTCTGCTGGAATGTCAAGAAACCTCAGATATGAATATAAGAAATACTATTTTTGACCACTTTTTTTATAATAACAAAAAATAAACAGAAAACAGGTGGATTGTATTTATCGCCACGAAAATAATTAAAAAACTACCACCTTTTAAATTCATATTTGTTTGTTTTCTGATAGTTATGAATGAATTGCACCTAAATTTGCACACACATTATGTTAAAATAAAACTCTTCTACCCCTTTTGTCCACGAAATTAAACTCATCAGTTTGAGACAATAAGCAACTCAATAGATACATTTTTGTTTTTCTATCTCTCTTGTAGGAAATTCTCGTAATGCATTCACTCAACTCATTCTTCACACATTGGGCAAAAGGCAAGAAACGAGACAAAATTATTTTGTCTTTGGGTTGAGATCTAAGTTAAGTATGCGAAATAATGGAATGCCCAGCTGTTGTGCATTCTATATTGTTTGAGAATCATTTTTGTTTGAGCATTTTGTGAATATTGGTGAGTAATGTTGCAGGTATATTTTCAGTTGACTTGGAGTGGAAGGGTATTTTGAAACTGAGTTAAGGAGGCGATAATAAGGAATGCATAGCTGTTAAGCATTTTAGCAAGAACTTTCATGAGATTGAGCATTATAAACAATGGAGTGATGTTGAGCATTCTCAGTTGGTTTGCAGTGTGACATTTTAAGTTGTAATAACCAGAGAGATCTTGATTTCATTTAGTAATTTTAGTAAGAGATGATAATGTTGTTGGAATGTAATTTACAGAGTAAATGAAGATTCATTAATAGATACAAATAATATAATAAAAATATTAATACACTTTGGAATTTTGAAGTTAATTCCTTGCTAGGTACGATTTATTCAAATGGTTTAACGGAAGCACTCATTCCACTCAATATATGGACGCTTCGTCCCTGATATATTCTACTAATTTCTTTAAAATGTACTATACGAGTAATAGTTAATAAAATAAATACGTACATAACACAAATTTAATTTGATTTTTTCATTCAAGCGATAAATTTGCCTATACATTTCAAGCGCTTCTTCTATTGATGAAATAAGAAAAGAAATGGATAATGATTTCCTTCATATTCCTTCTCTTAATAAAACATCGCCTAAATGCATTCCTTTTTTCAAAACTGAAAAAACGAGCTTCAAATATGTACACAATTCTGTAGTGAGGCAATTGATTAAATGTTGACTCACTTTTTATTAATTTATTTCCATTGAGGAAAGCATCACATCAATAGAACCAGTTTTTTCATACATAAAAATTACCCATGAAATCGAAGATGCCGTGAGCATAGTGATTTCACAACAAAATATGCATCGAGACAGTGTGTACCTCCTTCCAATGACAAGCCTGTGTTAAATTCCTCATAGGATTCCGTAGGAAATTCATGGATGCAGCTCCTTTTCCATGATGAAACACCTACTTCTTCATTAGTGAATTTTTGGAAATTTCCTACTGGGCGAGTGCATCACATTTCCCCAGTATGTGGTCAGGTGTCTCTTCGTGAGTGTTGCAGAATCTGCAAGTCGCGTTGTTCACCAGGGCAAGGATGTTGAGGTGTCTTCTCAACCTACAGTGGCCTGTGAGAAGCCCCGTGATTTTCCTGAGGTTGTTCCTACTTAAGCTAATGCAGGTTAGAAAACGCTCTCGGTTGTAGTCCTCGAGTAGAAGTTTTGCCTGTCTCAGCTTAGGGAGTTCTTTCCAGATATTTGATCTTTTTGCCTCTTCTGTTTTGATTTTATTTTTGATCACGTTTTCTCCTATTAGACAGTTGGGCTCTGGCCCTGTAAGGGGTGTCGATGCACCAATTTTTGCTAAGGAGCCTGCCTCTTCGTGTGAATGAAGTGTGACAGTGTTATTCTTGCCCTGGTCATTTAGCTTTCATGCATTCCCAAACAAGTTTGGAACAAATGGCTTAGGAGCTTAGTGCTTTTAGTGCAGCCTGACTGTCTGACATGATGGCAATGTTTTGGTTTTTATATTTCCTATCGAGGTTTCTTCCAGCACATATGCCTATGGCATTTACTTCTGCCTGGAATATGGTAGTGGACTGTCCCATCGGTAAGAAGAGTTTAGTTCTAGGCCCAAAAACTCCAGCACCAGTCCGTTCAGCTGTTCTCGATCTATCAGAGTACCATTTGATGGTATTTTCTTTAAAACTGTTGTTTATTATTTCGCCTAGTCAGTCTTTTTTGCAACTTAACTCCGTTTTGAAATGTTTTTCGAAGTTATATCTTTTGATCGTACTATCTCGTGGGATGTCAAGAAGGTTTGTTACTGCGGACCGGAGTATCGAGTTATTACTTATTTAAATATGGAATATTGTAGACTTAACTCGAGTACTAACGAACAAATTGTAAGCTTCAGAATTGAGACACGCCAGGGTCTTAAACTAATTTTTAAAGAATATGTACTATTAATCTATTAGTAGTACCCCTTGGCAGAATATGGCTAGTGCGTTGACCTGTCATGCGGAAGCTCTCGAGTTCGTTTCTCAGCCGCTGCAAGGGTGTACTGCCTCTTGCGAGGAATTTACAAATCCTCCAAGAATATCTCTTGTCATGGAAAGTGCTGCTCAGCTCAGCCGTTCGTAATCGACAGAAAATTATAGAACACCTTCATTCCTGGTAACACGTGCATGGGAATGGTTGAGAGTTGTAAGTCACTAGGTTCTAGTTCTCTTCTAGCTGTTGCACCACCAAATTTATTTATTTATTTTTAATCTATTAATTTGTTTTACAAAATACATAAAACATATACTTAAATATATGTACATGTTTATTATAATAAAAATATAAATAAATTATAATACTAGAAATATGCACACTTAGCCAAAACGTCCCTATGAGAAGTCTTTAGTGAAACAAAATACTAATAGGGGAAATAAATCGCGGTGTACAGTCTAATTACCACCATAGTATGTATTTTATTTTTGATGATCTAAACACACAAGCAAGAACCTTTAAAATAATATTTGCACGAGAAATGTACACAAGCAGTAAGTAAACACTAAAAGTAAAGATGCTGCTGGAAAAACTACCTCATCGCCTCTTCCGGCAAGAAGAGAACTCTGGTACGACGAAGTCGTTGACACTGATGCTGACGCTGAAGGCTGTTTTTCAAGATCCCCATAACCACCATCGAACAAAAGTTTCTAGAAGAGAATAGTCTGTACGTATTTGATTGTACGAAAACATCAAACACCTTTCTGATGGAAATCGATTCTTTTGATTAAGTCCTCTAATGGAGCACTTAAGACTCCCCTTTATCTTTCTGTCGACAAATAATATAAGTTTCATACATTCTGAGCAAGCTAACTAAGTTTACCAATGGAGGAAGAGGTTGGGGCTCGAAGTTCATTTACTCACCCTTGGAATACTATATATACATATATATATGAACATAAAATGTATGAATATACGAAGAAAGAACGCAAAAGATGTTGAATATTAATTGGTTTAGAAGGATTTATAATTATACTTCCATTGATTTCCCGTTGGTTTATATAGATATATAGGTGTACTATGCAAACAACGAATTGTGCCATATAATCCTGATGACTAAAAGCTTTTATGTAAATTAGACAAGACCGAAATAAAAGACTCGTGTTAATGTTAATTTATTGGTTGGAATACTTTTCATTTTGAGTTTATGAGGCAGAATGTTTGTGGAATTGAATTCAATTATGGTCGGCTTAAGGTGAAGACTTTGCTTAATTAACGAGTTTGTAATTTTTCGTAGTTATTTGTTGTGCTTCCTGATTAATTAACTAGAAAAAGTGCGATTTGATGCATTATTTTAATAATAACCATTAATTTATGTGCCATTTACATATGTAAGTATTTGTACATCGAAACGAACACGAGTGAAATTACAAAGTGTATAGGAGCGTATAAAATGCTTTGATGGTTTTAATAGATAATAGGATACAACAGTTATTGCCGTGGTGTTGGGAATATTGTTCGATCTGATAGGTAGTCTATGGTAGTATTGCGTACAGAACGGATCCAAAAGCTGAGGTTATCAAAATTCTCTTGCAGCGTGACTAGCAATATTGTGATGACTGGAAGTTGAAAATCAACTTTCAGAAATCTGAAACTATTTTGTATAGAACTCCGTTGGCTGGAGCCCCAAGGGATACGAGAAAGAACTGGCACAAGCTGGTGATCGTAGGGCCATATGGACAGCCACTGGCGAGTGTAGTAAAGGACCTTGGCATCTGGTTGGATCAGTATTTGTATTTCGACAGACAAGTAAATGCTGCTCTGACCAGGGCACGAGTACGATAACTTGGCCGCCAAGATTTGATGACGGATTTTTGTAGAGGGGTCAAAAATAAGCACTTTTTACTATGGAAGGGGGGGGGGTCTATCTCCCCCCGTTTAGGAGGTAGGGGCACTTTTAGAAAAAATGGTTTAAATTTAAAAAAAAAATATTAAAAAACAACGGCAACACCTACAATAAAGTGCTATACTGCGTTTGAAAGCCAGAAGACTGTTCTATAATCCTGCATTTAAATTAAATTACTCATATCAATAGTTTTTGAGAAATTTGCATTTAAAGTCCAAATTTTGATAAAAAAACGTGAAAAAAAAAGTTTAGACCAATTGTTTTCAAAATTGTGAAATTAAATTGTAAATTAGCTTACATGTGTTTTATGTATCTATCAGTTCTTAATCGAACACAAAAAACCGCATGGTTCTATGTCTTCTGGTTTTTGAGAAAATCGAAAATAACTAAAACTACTTTTCTACAAAATGTTTGATATTTTTTGCTTCCTTACATAAATAAATCAGTGCTAGCTTCTAACATTACAATATATAAACAGTAAAGTATGTATGGGGGGGCATGCTGCCCCCCTGCAACCCCCCTGCTTGGGCACACTATAGGATTTGGGGTAGGTGCGAGGTTGGGTGCATGCAAAGTTTCTTTTGCATTCACAGAATCTGTATTTAAAAAAATTCAAATTTATTCTATTTATCCAATGTCCACTAAATACATATAAAATACAATAAACGATCTTGAAAACCAAAACAAACTTCTGACCATGTTCACCAATACATGACACTATTTTTCTATCGAAAATACTGCCTAGAAAGGAAATATAAGGACGACTGGGGTTCGCAAATAATAGAGTTTTTATCAGATGTAAAAAAAGTTTACCCTTGTTATACCGATGGTGATATATGTGAGGGTTTACAGTTAAAAGACATCGATCCTCCCACCCTTCAGAGCGAAAATTTAGAAAGTGTTTTACCGTCAAAACATCCTCGGCTTCCCACCATAAAAGAGTAACTCAACGAACTCGACAGTTATAGTACGGACGATATGGCTTTATTGACGAGACTTACACACCTTTTTTAATACATTTTGACCTTTTTTAACTAACTATGACTGACTAACTCCTGACTAACTGACAAAATAACTGACCCAGATGCAATTCTACCTCCTCATGGTGCATTCTGGGTAACGCTAAATGAATTGCGGTACTGAACTAACAAAGATTCATTATGTTTATTAACATTAATCCTTAAAATGGAATCACCGTCACCACCAAAAATCAAAAAAAGTAGTTTTGGTAATTTTCGATTTTCTCAAAAACTAGAGGACATAGAACCATGCGGTTTTTTGTGTTCGATTAAGAACTGATAGATACATGGATCACATATAAGTTAATTTACAATTTCATTTCAAAATTTTGAATACAATCGGTCTAAACTTTTTTTTTCACGTTATTTTATCAAAATTTGGACTTTAAATGCGAATTTCTCAAAAACCATTGACATGAGTAATTTAATTTAAATGCAGGATTATAGAACAATCTTCTGGCTTTCAAACGCAGTATAGCACTTTATTGTAAGTGTTGCCGTTGTTTTTTAATATTTTTTTTTCAATTAAAACCATTTTTTTCTACAAGTGCCCCTACCTCTTAAACGGAGGTTTTCTCATAAACCAGAAGACATAGAACCATGCGGTTTTTTGTGTTCGATTAAGAACTGATAGATACATGAAACACATATCAGCTAATTTACAATTTCATTTCACAATTTTGAAAACAACCGGTCTAACATTTTTTTTCACGTTTTTTTATCAAAATTTGGACTTTAAATGCGAATTTCTCAAAAACTATTGATAAGAGTAATAAAATTTAAATGCAGGATTATAGAACAGTCTTCTGGCTTTCAAACGCAGTATAGCACTTTATTGTAGGTGTTGCCGTTGTTTTTTAATATTTTTTTTTTCAATTTAAACCATTTTTTCTAAAAGTGCCCCTACCTCCTAAACGGGGGGAGATAGACCCCCCCTACCATAGTAAAAAGTGCTTGTTTTGGACCCTCCTATAAAAATCCGTTATCAAATCTTGGCGGCCAAGTTATCGTACTCTCCCCCTGACCAGGGCTAGGGGAGCAGCCTGCTGAACAGCAGGGTGAAGGTGATTTGCTCATTGTTCTGCTGATTGCCTATGGGTGCCCGGTGTAGTTCAACGTTGCCCCATCTCAAATGGAAAAGCTGCGGGTATTTGAGACGCAGTGCTTACGTCGTCGCTGCCTTGGATTACACAGAACACCAGAGTCGAAGTACAAACATTATTATTCCAACAGGGCACTATACAACGGAGCCAACATAAACAGAATTTATAATTTCTTAGTCAAGCTGATTTGGGGCCACATTCACATTGCAAGAGCGATGACCTGAGTTAATAGCTTAATCTTTGGGGCTTACTATCCCACTGAATATTTTGATGGGTTCACTGGTTAAGTTTTTAAAACCTTTCGAATCGGGCATAAAAAAAAACTTTCCAAGTAAGCCCATCAAATTTTAGTCAGTAATCATTAAATAATAAAATATCTATTACATTGTAGGTTGCAGCTGTTTCAATATTATTCTACTTTAAATATTCGGTATTAAACCTTCATGAAGTAAGAACTTGGCGTACTTTTAGATCTCAGTACTGTTCACGGCTAACTTGTTACACAAAGGTTTTTGTATAGAAGACTTGGCTTTTTTTTAACATTTATGTTTTTGGTCTCATCTCACTCCTTTTTGCAAAGATTTTAATATTTTGCCATGTCAAAATCTCGAAAGATACGCAAAGATAGAAGGGTGGACTACCTACTAAAATCAACTTTGTTTATAGCTTCCAATTTCTTTTGGTATATTTTCTTTTTGTTATTGGTTGTTTGGATTTGCTCTTCAATTATTTCTTCTTATCCTGGCAAGATACCTAACACTAACATACCTACCTTAATTACAGCAATCGGAAGTGCTCCATATAAATTAAACATTTTCTCAGAAAGTGGGCGGATACCACGCCCCCTGAATGGAAAACCTCAATTTTTATTTTTGGTCCTTTATATGCAATTTGAGCTCTACCGTTCTACCAAATTTCATTGTTCTACTGCAATCGAAAGTGTGCCATATATAATTTACATCAGTTCTGAGGAAGTGGGCGGATACCACGCCCCTGAATGGAAAACCGCTAATTTTATATTTTTTTCTTTGAATGCAATTTAAGCCCTACTACTTAAATTAAGTGCTCCATTCAACCAATACCAATTCGGAGAAAGTGGGCGGATACCACGCCCCTGAATGGAAAACCGCTTATTTTATATTTTTTTCTTTGAATGTAATTTAAGCCCTACTACTTTACCAAATTTCATCGTTTTACAGCAGTCGGAAGTGCTCCATTCAACCAACACTAATTCGAAGAAAGTGGGTGGATACCACGCCCTCTAAATGGAAAACTTCAAATTTTCGATTTTTGCCTCTGCTTGCATGACAAGACCTACCGTTGTGCAAAATTACAAGATTCTACGATGCCGGGAAGTGCTCCATAGTTTTGATGATCTGTCAGTCAGTTACGGTTTTTGTGATTTTTGAGGCCTTATATCTCAGGAACTGCTTATGCTAGAAAATTGAAATTTGGTGAGGCGCCTGTGCCTGACTAGCTTAGCAAATATTCGGGATTTTAAGTTTCTGACTTCATGGGTCAAAAATCGTAGTGCCAGAACTTGGAACTTAATTCCTTTTCAACTTCAAGGACTGTACTTCTCAAAGAATAAGCGAACTACTGAAACAATCTTTAATCTTAGATAATTATATGCAATCTTTAGACTATTTATTTAAAAGGAAAAGCAAATTTTTTCAACAAAGCTAATGAGCCTAAGAATTTTTACTTTTATATAAGTCTTGACTGTCCTAACTATTTGTAGACAAATTTCTTGAAATTTAGTTTTACATATATTTTGATTTCAAATTGTTCTTGCATTTGTTTCAAGGAAAATATTTCTATAGGCAGAAAAGGCAACCACTAGTAGTTTGGTTCTGTGACCCAATTTGCTTTGAAGCAAATTTTGATACCTTAACTCACTTGAACCTATGTATGAAATTGATACAGGGAACTATGGACATTCCCACGGAGTCGTCCATTTTGTATTGAGTTTCAAAAGAAAGGATGTAGTAGGTTTTGATGTGACTTATTTTTGTGGTGTAACGTGTTTTTGCTTTAGAACAATCATCATGAATCAGATAACTAACTCAACCAGCCCAACAAATTCATCCGAAACCATCTTCGCTGTGCCAAACTAGGCAGCTTGTTGACTGGCGCTGAAGCACCCACCAATCAGATTGAGTAATCATTTTGGCCCCTTGTACCATTTAATTCTGTCAAAGCACTCTTTCCGCTAGCTCACAGTCTAAGGAATCAAACGGAGGGTACGGTACAGTATAGACTAGATTTCGTCCCAGAGCAATTTCATCGCATTGAGAAAAGATATCAAGACTCTGATCTTCATTTCGTCAATGTAGAAAAAAAAAATTCCAAGTGATTGTGCTCTCCGTGTTAAGAACAGGGGTGTCAGCATCTAACTTGATGCAATCTAGCATTGTCGATCGTAGGTTAACTCGAAACAAATTATTTTTGCAGCACGAAATTTGAGACGAGTTTCATTATGACTTACACTTAAAAATAACAATGTGAACTATAAAGTGAAATGTCAAATTGGTATTCTGATATTTTTTGATTTGGAAAAAGTTAGAACTTAAATCAAAAAGAAACGTTCAACTTCAAATTAACTTTTATTTTATTTAGGTATATGTTATAAAGAATAAAATTAAGGAATGAACAAGTGTTACTGCTGAGTATTAAAAGAAGAGTGAGTGCAAAATTACAAAAGAAACTATATAATGTTCTAAGTAGTAATATATGTATGTAAATGAATAATGATATATATATATATATACATATAAAGCTTGAAAATACAATACATACATGAGGCTAGTTGATAATATAAATTATTATGTATTTCTAACACTCCTCCTATCAACTAAGCCTTTAAAAGTTTGATTTCAATTTTTTAAAAACAAAATATTAATTATAAATGAAATTTAAAAGAAAACAATAATTCAAAAATAATTTCAATTGTTACAAAGTTGCAAAATTTCGATGCATGTATCGTTTTTATTTTTCGGTAATCCTTTTGTAAAAATATCAGCTGCCATCTCACTGGTTGGCTTGTACTGGATCTTAATATCTCCTCTATCTTGTGCCTCACGGGAAAAATGGTATCGGATATCCACATGCTTGCTTTTACCATGATGACTGATGCTGTTTGATAATTGAATAGCACTTTGATTGTCGCAATGAATGACTGTAGGCTCCGAAACTAACGCACTCAAACCAATATCTGAAAATAGTTTTTTTCAAAAATATTATTTCTTTAGTTATTTCAGAAAGCGCCATGTATTCGGCTTCCATAGTCGACAAGGCAACCGATTTTTGTTTTTGTGACTTCCAACTGATCGGCCCGCCGGCCATCTGAATCACGAACCCTGAACAAGATTTTCTGTCATCAAGATCTCCTGCCCAGTCCGAGTCAACATATCCCATCAAATCATAATTCAGCTGTCTATATATCGAATACAGTACTCTCGGGTCCTTTTAAGTACCTTAGCACTCTTTTTGCTGCCACCCAATGATTTTTACCAGGGTCCTCCAAGAAACGACTTAAGCAGCTTACCGCAAATGATATGTCAGGTCTAGTTCCATTGGCCAGATATATCAAACTTCCAATCAGTTCACGATAGGGTATGGATTCCATGTCTTTAACATCTTCAGGAGTTTTTGGGCTCATGTCCTTGCTGACCTTTGACTTATAATCAATAGGTGTCGTAACCGGTTTACAATCTTCCATTCGAAACTTCTCTAAGAGTTCACTTATGAACCTTTTCTGATCGAATTTTTTTTCCATAATAGTGCTATTATTTATTCTGACGTTTATTCCCAAAATGGTACTAACTTGTCCTAAGTCTTTCATCTGGAACTTATTTTTTAAATGCTCTTTAACACGATTTAGATCATTTATATCCGCAGCTGCAATTAATAAATCGTCAACATATACAACAACAATTACCTGTGTATTATTTGCGGTTGATATAAAAATACATGGCTCGACATCAGATTTCTTCATTATGCATTGATTCCAGATGACTTGTTAGCTTTTGGTACCATTGTCTGCCCGATTTTTTTAGGCCATATAAAGGGTTCAATAGTTTGCATACCTTGGTGACATCAGTTTTGAATAGATCAGGCTGCTCCATGTATAGTTCCTCATTTAGATCACCTTGCACGTAAGCAGATACTACGTCCATCTGATGAACATGAAACTGTTTTTCGGCACAAGTCGCAAAGAAAGCTCGAATAGCTTCATACCGAGCAACAGGTGCAAACACCTCCTCATAGTCAATACCGTAGCGTTGTTCACAACCTCTTGCCACTAATCGCGCTTTGTACTTGATTATTGATCCATCGTTATTGCGCTTACGTCTGAAGACCCACTTGTTGGTGATTATGTTTTTGTGAGCTGGACGATCCACCAATTTCCATATTCCAATTCCTATCAGAGAACTATACTCACTTTTAATTGCATCCAACCATTCCGATTTATCTGGTCCGTTAAGCGCCTCCGATACAGATTCGGGATCCAAATAATTATTTTCGGCAGCAGCTATACCATCCTCTAACGCCAATGTAGCCGAATCATCTGTATTAATATGCTTTGACCTCAATTTAATGGGCCCACCTTCACGAACGAATTTCTGCTTTGCCTCTTTTTTGCGTTTTGTCTTTGCTGTAGGAGAATCTTCATCCGCTTTATCCAAACACCTATCGGCAACTGCATGTTTCTCCTCCTTCTTTACATCGTTCAAACTAGGGAATACGTCATCAATTGGTGGCTTCTCAGTTATACTTTTATCTGTCACTTCGAAGTTTTCGTCTTCCTTGCCAAAATTTTCCACATCAATGTTAAAAAAATCATCCATATTCATGGTATCGATGTTTTCGAATATTTTAACATCACGACTCTTTATGATGTTATTTGTCTGGCGATCCCATAATCGATATGCTTTCGAATCATCCGAATAACCAACAAAAGTATATTCCTTACCTTTGGCTTCGAATTTTCCTCTGCCTGGCCTTTTGTCAAGAGCGATGGCCTTTAATCCGAAAATTTTCATGTATGCAATATTTGGCTTTTTACCATGCCACGCTTCAAAGGGAGTTTTATCCACTAGTGACTTTGTGGGACATCGGTTTCTAAAATGTACAGCAGTATTAGTTGCTTCAGCCCATAAGCCCTGAGGTAGATTCGCTTGAATCAGCATACACCTAGCCATCTCTACGATCGTCTGATTTGCTCGCTCGGCTACTCCATTTTGCTGTGGGGTGTATTCTGTCGCCAGTTGTCTGCTTATTCCAGAGTTATCCAAAAAGCTTTGAAAATCTCTCGACAAATACTCTTTTGCATTATCAGTTCGCAGTCGCTTTATACGTTTACCAGTTTCATTTTCTACTTTTAGCTTACATATATAGCTGAAAAGATGAAAAAGCCTCCGACTTTTGCTTTAAATAATAAACGTGCAGGTATCTGGTGTGGTCATCTATAAAAGTGATAAAATATTTGGCACCTCCAAGCGACTGAGTTCTAAATGGTCCACAAATATCAGAATGAACCAAGCCAAGTACCTCTGCATCCCTGGTTCCATGACTCTGAAAGGGCAACCTCTTAATTTTTGCTTTTTGACATGTAAAGCAATCTACTTTCATTTTATTTTTATAAGATTTCATGCCCAGTACCATATTTGATAGCTTGCCTAAATCGGTCAGATTTAAATGTCCTAGTCTCTGATGCCACTGTGACGAAAGTTCTTCGGTGCCATCTGCCACTGCCACTGCCTCTGTAACCTGTTGAATTTTCTTCTCCTTCATTTTGACGATGTACAATTTTCCACGTTTTTCTGCTGAAAATATTAAAGACCCGTCGTGGGTCATTATATTTATGAGCATATTTGTTCCCAAATTCTATGGTATGACCACGCTCGGCGACTTTTGGTACAGAAATAAGATTTTGGCGCAATTTTGGTGCATAGACCACGTTTTTAAGTGTCAAATTAATTCCATTTGTAGTTATGTTAACTGAACCAACACCAACTCCGTGTATCATGGCGTGACCTGCTGTTTTAATCTGACATCGTATGTTTGTGTTGATGCTCACAAATAACTCATTATCATTGCACATGTGTGCAGTAGCGCCACTATCCAGACACCATTCACTTGGATATATTATATCATTTTTATTTTCATCTACACTTAAAGTTGATATTAAAACGGTATTAGTATTTGATTGATTTGCAGATTGAACTGAGTTTGTATTTCTGCAAACGGATGATCGATGCCCATACTTCCCACAATTAAAGCATTTGCCACCAAACTTCTTAAATCTGCCTTTTGTGTTTCCCACATGAAATTTTTTATTTCTTGATTTAGATAACAATGCGTTTGGGCTATCATCTTCTCTATTATTTCTCTCCTCTCGTCTTGCTTCTTCTTCCAGCAATTTTGCTCGTAGCTCTTCTGGGCTGGGTATTTCATCACGTGAATCGATAGCAATTCGAAAATTTTCAAATTCTTCTGGCAATGTGTTCAGAAGCATTATAGTTTGCAACTCAGTTGGCACAGAAATACCAGCTTCATCTAACTGCTCGGCTTTATTCATGAAATCGTTCACATGCTGGGCCATTGACTGATCACCTCTTTTCTTCATGTGATAAAGCTGTTTGTATAACATCGCTTTTCTTATTGGACCTTTAGATTTAAATATAGATTCAAGAATCTCCCATGCTTCCTTAGATGTTTCGGCCTTTTTCACATGTCCGAGTTGATTTGGTTTTATGCTAAGTAGAATCAATGCCAATGCTTTTGCGTCTTTCATTTCCCATTCTTCAATTTTGGTATTATCCGTTTTTGGTTTATCTTTTGCGCCGCTTGCATAAGACCACAGATCGCTACATATGAGGATGCTCTTCATCTGGACTTTCCAAGTCTCGAAATTTTCATCACCCAGCTTCTCGATGTTACTTGCGTTGCTCATGTTCATGCTCCTTCACACAACACAATATTATTAACTTTATTTTATACCAAATAAAAAAAATAGTTATGATTAGGCACTGTAATAATTAACGCCTGGGCCCATAACCTGTTAGAACTTAAATCAAAAAGAAACGTTCAACTTCAAATTAACTTTTATTTTATTTAGGTATATGTTATAAAGAATAAAATTAAGGAATGAACAAGTGTTAGATACTGCTGAGTATTAAAAGAAGAGTGAGTGCAAAATTACAAAAGAAACTATATAATGTTCTAAGTAGTAATATATGTATGTAAATGAATAATGATATATATATATACATATAAAGCTTGAAAATACAATACATACATGAGGCTAGTTGATAATATAAATTATTATGTATTTCTAACAGAAAGTGATGATGAGGAAGTACTTAATGCTAAAATCATACATGGACCTCTGCCTGTGCCTTTTAAGTGAAGGTTTTTACTTTTTAGTATATACATATATATTTGTATATTAGGTAACTTGTAAGTCTAAAAAATATATGTATGTACATATGTACTTGTATTTTAAGAATGACCTATGTATGTATATTTTTCTAATCTTTGAGATGTTTTTTTTTTTGGAGGACCACTGTATTTTAAAAAGTAAGCAAGTTTTAACCACAGCAAATTGCTGTTTTTCCTTCCTCGGGCAATCTTAAGCTTTCCTATGGCTAAATCTTGGTGAGAACTCATAAGTGTTCGAAATCTCCGACTGTTTTTTATTTATTGACATTTTTTTTTGTTCTTCCAAACTTTTGTTTGAAAATTGAAACGTCATTTTCAAGTTTGTGTGCTGCCAAATCTGACGATACAATCGAGGACACTCGATTGAACCAAAATAGGTGCTGCCGATGCTCGATTTTATCGATAAAACTCGATTGTATCGAGTTACGTGCTGTCACCCCAAGGAATTTGTAGAGAATAGAAATAACTGTTTCCTTTTTTTGCTGGGTGTTGTGCTTAGCTGCATGCTGTCCTATTGGCCAGTGTAGTGTCCCTTATAGGTAGCAACGATCCTGGCTATGACTTGCCTAGATCTGTATACCAGATCCAGTTAGTTTAACAGCTCCACCTACGGTTTGATTTGTGTAGAAAAATTAAGAGAATATTGTCCTTCATAACCCCGATCGGAATTTTGATTCTTTTTCCAAGTGAGACATCAAAGACTGATCCTTGCTTGGCCAGTTCGTCTGCTTTTTCATTTCCATCAATAACACTATGACTCGGAATACAAATAACAATGACACTTAGGTTAATTTGATGATGATGATGTTTTAGAATCAATGAATTAAACTGCCTCCTAGTTTGCTGTAGAAATAGCCACAGAAAACTGATGTTCTCTGAAAAGAAATTTTGTTCAAACATTTAATAGAATTTGTTTACAATGTCAAGTGAACTTAATCAAATAAATTTGTTTCTTTCCATTAAATGTTATAAATTGTTTGTCTCCAAATATTACATTACATTACATATTGCACTACTCCGTAGATAAATCTACGAAGTAGAGATACTGAAAGCACTGGCAACCAAGGCCATCGGCTTAGGCAATAGAACAGAGAGAGACACACAGAAAAAAGAACAACAGAAGAAACACATGTCAACAGCACACAGTTGGTATTTGAACGGTCATCCTCCTTCATCGAAGTACTAACCAGGCACAATGATGCTTAATTTCGATGATCGATGGGAAGCGATGCTTTCATCAAAGCCAAGGCCGTTGACTTGTCTCCAAATATTTCTCGTTTTCAATTTTCATTTCCACAAAGTGAAGCTCAAGTTGAAAAATAATAAAAACTTTTAAAATTAATTTCGAGAATAATGTGCTCAACATTTATGTATAGATGTACAGTTAGAAATAACAATTGTATTCTTTTCGACTAAAATGCTTGTCTTAAATTTAGTGCGTTCTGGGTACTAGGCTTAAGGCCTAGAAAATTCCTGATTTCGATCATGATAATGCTGTTGGCAAAAATATATTTTTTTAATCATGTCCTTAAGTTTGAACAGACGAAAAAATGTACAGGGAAGGTCAATTTTGGAAGCGAAAATTCTACATTTGCGAATTAAAATGTAGAATTAAATGCAGTTCCCAAAAATTGCCAAATTTCTGAGGATTGAAGTTTCTAGAAAAGCTTACTAGTATTGTGTACAACATTTATAGGTATATGAAAATACTTTTTGGACAAAGTGAAGAATTTATTGAAATTTCCAAATCTAAATATGTCAAAGGATAAACAAATTTAGTTAGTAATATCGTTTTTCTATTGGTTTCACTCGAGGATCCACGCATTCTGAAATTTAATGGAACGGCGCTAATTACTTCTACTCAGCTTTGAAATTTTGGCATTGTATTAGTAAATCGTCGTGTTAGTGAAAATCTGCGGCAGCTTTTTATTATTTGTTATTTCTATATTATAAATGTCTCTTAAGCATGATAGAGGTGTCAAACAGTAATGTGTGTCATGACCATGAGTGATTGCTCAAATCAAGCATATAATATGGCTATGACATTTGTCATGCTTATATTTCAATAATTCCGGATATTTCAATATAATCCATATTAATTACTATTTTTGTAGCTTTCCTTTAATAAAAATTCATATATGCAATATCTTTTTCAACTCATACAACATGCTGAGAATTTATTTGACAAAAGATTTGCAGGCGATTTGGGGCTTAACGTTGTAATATCACAATCACAAAAACAGAGGAACCACAAAAACAAGGCCTTATATTTTTCAGCCCTGTTAGGGATGTTTTATATTTTCCTATGTACCTACATTACAGACGAGAGACGATGAGTTACACATATGTATGTACATACATTTTTTTCTTTTTGTTAGGATGTGGTTTATTTGCTTTCAGCTCAAAGAAAGTTGGTAGGTACAAATCCGCGTATTTAAAAATAAAAAACAATAACAAAAATATTAAAACTTATTTTCTCTTCAGATTTTTGCCTCCCAGTGATCCTAATGACACAAAAGAAAGTCTTAAAATCTGCTGGCACAAGCTTAACAGAACCAAATTGGTTGCTTGACAAGGACTTTTAGAAATAAAATGTAATTTTTAAAAATAAATTATTTAAGGTGAATTTCTCGAATGGGAAGTTTAGTAGAGATACTTCAAGATTGGCAGGTAATATATTTTCACAAATTATACATATATTATTATGCCCTTCAGCATTGCTCGGTTAAAGATTAAATTCAACTGAAAGGACCTTAGGCACAACTTACGGAGAATCCACTGGTTCAATGGAAATCGAGTTTCGAAAACGAATGTCTGTGAATTTTCGTTTCTTTTGCTTCATCAATTTATGTGCGTTTAAACTTTGATTTATTGTTACCCGAAAGGTGAATCTTAAATAGATATTCTTACTCCTTATATTTATGGGGGTAAATAAGAAGGCACTCAATTCACAAATGTCTGGGGGGTTTGAAAATATTATCAATAGGTAGTTAATACTTGGAACATGCCTGAACGAATTTTGAAATGTGTCTGCGTCTTCACCCTCTGTTTCCTCTTACGAATTTATATTTCCGAATTAGATATGGGGCAATTAGAATAATATTTATTTAATATTATTATTATTTAATATTTATTTAATAATTACTTTCTTTCTTTCTTTACAAGACAAATATTGGTAGTATTTGAAAAAAATTGATGATTTTTAATTTCTTTATACCGTCTGTGACGGCCTGTTCATTTGTTCGCCTAGGGATTTGCATGTCCACAAATCATTGATCAATTTCAGTTGATACTGACTGGTCGCTAAAAATTTAAATTAGGTATATATAAAAATATAATAATATTAATTTGTTGGAATTGGTGATCCGGTGTTTAATATAATAAATTAATTTTTAAAAATGACAGGCTTACAGATCCGTGGTTTCTGAATGCAAATAAAACTATTTCATTCCTTCTCTTGAAATAGTTTTATTTGCATTCGGAAACCACGGATCTGTAAGCCTATCATTTTTAAAAATTAATTTATAATATTATTTTGAACACATATTGTATCGATTCACAACCCAAATCCTTCGACTTCAAATCAGTTCTTTATTTTTATGTATCTACACATTTGCAGTTTCGAAGTGCACAGTGACGGATTTTCGTGTTTTTACATAACCTATCATTTTTGATACATGAACAGAACTCGACTTCACTGTCCCTATACAAAATTATTTAAAAACTGTTTCTAGTTCCTCAACTGAAAAACTTATTTGCAATACTATGATGGATAGTGATAGTGAAGATTTCAGTTTCGGAAGTAATAGTGGGTAACTACCATCGGAAATTGACTCAGAGGGTGGTATGCAGAAGCCATTTGCTCGGTCTCATGAGAATGAGCTCCAGAGAGTGAGATTGAGCTTTTGCAATGAGACAAATCTCAATTTGGCATGCAAGAGACTTGTCTCATTTTATGTCACAGTCTCAAAAAGAAAACATTCATTTGAAAAATGTCTTCATCAAGTGAAAGTGACAGTAATAGACCCTTAAGAAAAAACTAAGAATACCAATAGTTTTTGTTTGTGAACTTTCTAAAGAAAAATATTATGCTCACAACAAAAAGTCAAATTCCGGAAGTAAATAGGAAAAGAATAATAATGCTTTATTAGCTTTTAAATCTGAGTGCGCAAAGAATTTTAAACACAATAGTCGTGCAGCAAATTGCTAAAAAAAATACCTAATATTAAAAACAGATTCAAAGAAATTGTGACAAAAATAAAACAGGTAACAGAATAATGAAAATTAAATCATAGGAAAAAGGAAAAAGTACAATGGGATTTGGTTAATAGAGATGGATGCTCACAAAGTCCAAATCCTGTACTAGACTTGCAGGTCAGAAAATATTTCTTAGAGCACAATTATTATTACTTCATTACAAGAATTTGTACACATATAGTTATTGTAGCCATTAGTCCAGACGAATCATCTAATTCCGTTGCAAGCGCAACGCAAATTTTGAATGCTAACACTCGAAGAAGAAAACATGAAAATGTTGAATGAGAAGTTCAATCGAGAAAGATGAAACTGATGAGCTTTCTCACCCCGATGTTTTGCTTAAGCAAAATTTAGTTTTGACAAAGAAATTAAAACTCTTGGGAGAAAAACTTGCATCACGTGAAATTGAAGTTCCTCTTCATAATTTTTTTCACCAGGTTTTTTGTGTGCAAAATATTGTTGCGCCATCTGTTGGAAAATTGCGTATCTACTTTATGGATGAAAAAAAAGCTCTTTTTCAATGTCAATTGTATTTCCCCTTATTCAAACCATCTAGAACATTCCAAGACGAGAACCTTCGAGAATTAGTTTCGAGAACAACTAACTTGAGTATATAAGGGATTGCTCGCGGTGAGCACAGGACAGTTGATTTTTGACTATGAAAGTGTGCAAAAGGTTTGCTTATTGGATTGTGGAAAGTGTTATTAAACAAGTGTGATTTTAATTTGAATAAAAGTATTTGAGTTGATTATAAATTGAGATTTATTGTTTTGATTTGAAAAGTGTAAATAAAGAAGAAATACCAAAAAGAGTAATAAGTTTTGTTTAACGAACCTAGTTAAAATATTACAATATATTGAACAAAGTTAACGGTTTTGGTTTAAAAAAGGTAGCGCGATTTCATTTCTCCTTCTCTGAAATTTAAACAAATGCTCTTTTTAATTTACTATTTTGTATACAGCTTCTACAATTACTCTTGATGCTGAAATCTTCGACACTTCCATACTGGAAACCAATATCTACGAAGCGTAAAGGTGCGTGTCCATTTGAGGGTTCTTTCGCTAGTAAACTCTCGAGAGTTGCTCTCGGGTGCCTGTCCATTTGAGAGTAATTTTTTTGAGATTTTACTAACGCGAGTTCACTAGTTAAGTTTTGGGAGATGATTTTCTGAGAGTACTTTCATAACCGTGTCCACTTGATATATTTTTGCAAACCTATAATATTGCCCGAACTAATAGAAACTTAAAAGGATTTCAGGGATGAATTCAAAAATTACTTTATGAGCCCATAAGGTGAAGTTCCTTGGCAGTACAGGCACATCACAGAAAATAATTAAGAAATCAAATACGTACCAGACTTGACTTAGTTGAAGCAGCCATTAAAAATGGAATAAAAACCTGCAAACCCCGAAAATATGGCAACCTAGTGCTATACTTCATCAGTTCCGGCTCCACTTTTCGTTTTTTATTTTATTTTTTTTTTCAATTCTTGTGACATCCGTTAATATTTTCATGATTATTAATTAAATGTTCATAATAGATTCAATATGATTGACAAAAATTATTTTCTTTAGGTACCTGGTTTCGCAAATTATGAAGCTTTCTCTTGATTTCATTTTCATAAGTTCGTTTGTCCCCTTCTGTTCAATGTTTTTACATGTCAACTCTCGGACAGCTAATCGCAAAATACGAACTATGTTGGAATTCTGCGAGCTCATCTCCGATAGTAATAAAAAAGTGTGTCCACTTGCGAGTAACTCTCAAAAAATTCGTATGTCGAGAGTGAAAAGTCAACTCTCCGCTAGCTTCTCTCAAGGCTGTGTCCACTTGAGAGTTTACTCTCAAGAGTGGCCTGATAGCTACTCTCAGTGTTTTTGCTCTCAAATGGACACGCACCTTAAGAAAGCCATCATTATTTGTAGAAAAATTAGTTTTTAAGGTTTCAACATGGGATGGGGTAAGCATATAAAGAGTTTTATAGTTCCTTGTTGGTTTAAAGGGATCGAAAATATTAATGTATTCAGCCATTGTACTTCCTGAGATAACTAATTTCCAGGCTCAACATTTTAGTAGCTTTATCTCAATAGAATGAGATTTTCTTTTTTTTCTGCATACGGAAATCTCTAAAATGAGATAGATCTCTTAAATGAGATCGATCTCTTTCTTGACAGATTTGTCTCAGAATTATTCTGCATATCTACGAAAGCTAGCAATTGCTCAAAAAGTGAGATTTGAGACTGAGATAAAGCTTTCTGCATAACACCCAGAATCTTCTTACGAGCTTCTAGAAAGTGAAAGGAAGCAGGATTGCTAGTTTGGCGTGATGAAACTATTCCCATTGGCAGTAAACCATTCACAGGCAACTCTGGTGTACACCGAATTGGCGAAATTACAAATAAAGATGGCAACGTAGATATTAAAAATGTTTAAAAAGTTAATATTTGTGGATATCATGATGGACATGATTGAAAATGCCACACCTTTCGCCCATTAACCAAGCGCAATCGTAATCATCTACCTTTAGTCGAATAAAATTTTTTGGGATTCCAATGCTAATGGATATATGTATGTATCGTTCAATTACCTAAAATTGAACACTACTGGAAACTCGATTCATTTATAATCATCTGTTATCTGTTATAAATTCTATAAATATAACCCGAGTAAATTATATAAATCTAAAGAAAATTGCTAAAAATGATTTCAATAGTGTATGCAACCGCACCAGTCTTTTATAAAAACATACAAATGTGATAAGTGTTTTAAGAATATACTTTCTTTAATGAAGCATTTACACAATGAACGGAGCAAAATAAATACTTTATCTTACGTTCTTAAAAACTATTAAAACTTCTGTTCCTGATTCAAGTAATTGAGGTATCTTCACTTATTCCTTAATATTTGGCATAATATTAACTTTAATACAAAACAGATTCCTATCCTGTCATTTTTTTTTCACCAAAATGACAGAAAGTTCGCTCAAATCTACTTTTCGGAATCTTAAATTGAAGATATGGACATACAAGTAGAACAAAATATAATTTCAGAAAATATTGTAGAAGCAGATTATCAAAAAACTCCAAAAAGGAAGACGTTAAATATGAAATTTAGGCTAGAAATACAAGGCAAATACCATACTAAAAGAAAGTCTCTGAAAGCACTTATCAACTTTAAATTTAAAAAAATGGACACAATTTCAGAAACGGAGATTGAAATGAGTTTCTAAGAATAGATTATAACAAACTTAAGTTGGCATTTGTATTAAGCTGTTTTCTATAGACAAAAAATACCAGTTCATAGATATATTGCTATTTTTTTCATCTGAAAGCAGGGCCGGATCTACCTTAGGGCTGTATGGGCTGCAGCCCAGGGCCCCGAGGTCACAAGGGCCCCCCAGACCCCGTTGAAAACAATAGGCGTTAATTTGCACAAAAAAAAATTAAACTAAAAAACCTACCATAATGTTGTCCCCGGCAAGCTAGATGGCACTATTTTAGAGAGAGAGAGAGTAAATTCGCGCGTCGCTTTTATCTGGAAAAAGCGCTGCGCGAACTTATTCTCTCTCTCTCTAAAATCGTGCTCAGTTTAATGCCGAATAGTGTATATGCGCGTCTATGGAACGGAACGGGTATTCCCCGTCGTTTGTTTTTGATCGGTGTATTTTTTCTACTCTTAGGTTAGGTAAGGTTAGGTTGTTGGGCTGACAATTGATGTAACTATCGTCACAATTAGATCAATGTAGATCCATTGTGTTACCCGTGAGTGTAATCACTCTATTCTGATAAAAAAAACCTATGTGTTCTGTTAATCAGTCAAGCCATTTTGAGGCATTGACAAAGTTCAATATGTGAATTCCTGAATATTACGAGTAGAAAGATCTTCTTAATTGTCATCAATGGGTTGCTGGTTTACTCATTACATGTTGTTCAGGCATAACACTAACAACATGTAATTGAGTTAAACTACACTCAAAAAATGTATTAGTAAAATGGCTACGAATGATATTCGTAAAGAAAATATTCGTGCATTGTACGAATATTCTTACGATGTACGAAGTATTTGTACAGTCGTATATCTACGAATGCATTCGTAAAATTTTACTAATAACTGTCGTACTATCCACGAATCTATTCGTTTAATACACTAATTTCATTCGTAAACAAGAAGTAAACAATTTGTTTGAGTACATTTTACGAATTTTTGTGTACATATAACTAATAATATTCGTTAATTTCTCGTACGAATGACTTCGTACTTTAATCTTTTGCATTCGTAGTATTTACTAATAAATTCGTACTATTTACTAAGTAAAACTTATATTAGTAGACAGAATTCATTCGTAGGTAGACCGTACGCATTATGCGTAGAATGTACTAATAACTTCGTATTTTCATGAAGTGCATTAGTATTATTTACTAATCATGAGTAAAAACAATAATATGTGTTCAGTTCTAAAAATAAAATGTATTTCATTAGTCAACACGTTCAAACGTGATATTATTTATAAAGTGCTGCAGTGGTGGATCAGACTAACATCTGCTTTTTTCGAAAAGACGAGGTAAGTACCTAGACATACATTTGCTTTAAAGCTTATTTTATATTTAAAATACAGCATCCAGAAGTAGCAGAGCATACATATGTGGGAATTTTTTTCCTGAAATAATTCGGAAGTTTTCAATTTTAAATGTTAAATCTATTTTCAGTGGCCCTAAGTACATAAAATGAGGAGTTTTTAAATATTAATTTGATTGTTAATTATATTTATAATAAATTAATTATTTTTTAACTTTATTCATATATATGTATATGACAATAAAACGAATTAAAAAACTATTTTTAACTTACAACATAAATACCTTTAGTTATTATTTCTTACAATAGGTATTTAAGGAAATTTCAGAGAACATAAATGGTAGTAAGTTCTACAATAATATTCGTACAATATACGAATGGAGCTGTATAATTTACGAATGAAATACGAGGGCATTAGTAAATATTACAATGATATTCGTACAATATACGTTTGTTTTTCTACGAATACTAATAAAATATTCGTAAAATGTACTAATAAACGTCCATTCTACGAATACTATTCGTGGCTGGAAACCACGAATAAAATTCGTAAAATGCACGCATGAATTAGTAGTATTTACACACGAAATTTTTTGAGTGTAGTATGCCCAACAAGGATGAACACGAATAAAATAATGTGAATTATAAACGACATAGAAATAAGACACGGCATTTCTCCGCTTTAGCTCAGCCGCCATCCCTGGAGATAAAAATACCTGAGACAACCACCAACAGTCTCAGAACATCGTGCCACACATCTTTCCTATCCTTCTTTCTCTTCATTAACTTCACGCCCGCGCTGTGTTGAAACATTTAAAGGGTAATCATAATCCCTTGAGCGCGGGTAGATTATAAAAAAAAAAAAAAAAGAAGTAACTACCAATCCATTTCCTTCTTTGGTGGCATAGTGACGGGCAATGACAGAGAAAGTGTGATGTGTCTTCATGTACCTCTTCATCACCATATCCTCTACATAGGTCATCTGTACTTAGTTTCGTTATAAATTTATGATATTTTAATGAATTATGTCCGGTGATTATGCTCGTGAGAGCGAAGGGACTTCTTACTAAGTTGCATAATTTTGTCAGTCCTCTGCTTGTTAAAGCAAGGCCATACTTTCCTAGTGGTATCACAGGTGTCAAGTAGACTCCACTTTTCATTAAATCTGAAATTTTCTGTTTAATGTTGCAGAGTGGGATACTTACCATCTGTCTTGCCAACTCAACTTTTGTCAGAGTTTTGAGGTTCGTGCCTTTTTTCCGTTGCATTCCATCACCATACAAAATTACCATAAGTTAGTATTGGTCTGACTATCGCCAAATACATCCACCTGATAATTTTTGGGTTAGGTCCCCAGGATTTCACAAAGATTCTGTTATAGGAGTAGAATGCAATCATTCCTTTTTTTGCTCTTTTCTTAGTGTTAAGACTCCAGTTTAATTTCTTATCTAGAATCACACCAAGATACTTTGCATGATCTGAAATCTTCAGTGGGGTGCCTTCAATTGTAAAAAGGACTAATTCTATTTTTGACGGGTTAACCATCAGGCCGCACTTTCTAGTCCATCTACTAACCGTAGAAAGGGCGTATTCGATCTGTTCGCTGATAGTGGGTAAGAATTTACCTGTCGCTAATAACGCAAGATCATCAGCATAGGCTACTACCTTTTTATCTACTCTTACGAGGGACTTCCCGCCGCGCTGCTTAACGTAACGCCTGACGTGATTTTGTTCTTCGTTCTCGTCATCAAAGTGACAAACTGACTGTGTTAATTGTTAGAATTGTGTTTAATGAGTCAGTTTACTAATGAGTAAGTGATAACTTAAAAGTTATGTCTAAATAAGTAACATTTGTTTATTAATAGTACAAGATTTCTTGCTTTTATTTGGTAAGTAAAAATATTTATAAATCATGTTTTTCTTCTTTATGGTATTTTTAGGGTTCTGTACAAAAAAATGAAAAACGAAACCCTTATATGATCACTCGTGCGCCTGTCTGTCTGTCACAGCTAATTTGCTCCGAAATTACTGGACCAAATTAGGTGAAATTTGATAGGATGGTGTTATTATGAGCAAAAAAACAGTTGTGCAAAGTATTTTTTTCAATCAGAGTCATTTTAATAAGGTATGCTAATGTCACTGTGTCATATATCAATAGAAAGAGACATATAGCCAAAAATTCAAATTTTTAATGGATTTGCAAAACAAAAATATCAAAAACATAGATTTAGAAAGTGCGCGTCATATTATTGATTTATTATCCAGAAGACGTAGACGAGCATTTAGTGAATGAGTGCATTCAATTAAAATCGTACTTACTCCAATCTAAGCCAGAACCGTACACTTCATCCAGTGACATTTTTAAGCTCATGTATGAAAATAAACTTATTAACGTGTTCCCTAACTGCTATACCATTTTAAAGATTTTTTTAACTTTGCCAATTACTAGCTGTGAAGCAGAGCGCTCTTTCTCCAAGATGTCCTATGTAGAAAATAAATACAGAACAACAATGTCGAACCATCGACTAAATAATTTATCACTTCTTTCGAAAAATTGTGATCTAACAAAACACTTGCAATGTGATGACCAAATTAAGGAATTTGCAGCACAGAAATGCAGAAAGGTTAATTTATAAATTATAATTTATATAACATGTCATACACATAATCTGTCAGTTTCATTTACTAATTCATAATAAATAAATAAAATATTTTTATTGTTTTTTATATTCTTATATATATATCACTATTTCGTTTTCACTCTCACCCAAAGGTTGCCTGGAAGAGATTGCTACCACAGCAATAAGGTCGCCGTTTGCACAACTAATGCTTGCGTAGATTTAAGTAACATTTATGTTTTTTTTTTGTGCAATAAAGAATATATGATAATAATATATCACTGTAGATACACTTTTTTGACATGGCTATTAGTTGAGTACGTAGGTAGGCCCCTAAATAGTTTCAGCCCAGGGCCCCACAAATTCACGATCCGCCTCTGTCTGAAAGAGACCAGACCACAAGCTTTCCAAACATGTTTTTAGATGACTTTGTATTAAAGTTACCGTTTGTTGATTTCAAAAAAAAATTACAATTCAAGATAAGCCTAGTAAACCTCAACCGGCAAACAAAATATAAGCTAAAAAAACCAAGTTCTGGAACATATCAACAGTTTTCCACCATTGCACTCGAAAGTTATATTCTAGAAAATATTTGGAAAGTATTCTCAATTTATATAAATTCTATGCATTGATCTTTGAATATGCACCACTTTACTCAGCTTATAGATGAACCCACTCGAATGTTGCTGGGCAAAACGCCCACATTCTCGATTTGATTCTTACTTCTTACCCTGATAAGTATACCATTACGGTAAAGTCATTCGCGTCTTCTGACCATTTTGTAATATAAGCCAATTTCGAATGTTCGGTTCATCCAGTTAAAGAGAAGTATGTAACTAAGACCGTTTACCAATACGAGAAAGACAGCTGGGACGGTCTGATAAACTTTTTTCGAATCATTAACTGGTCACTTTGTTTCCCCGAAATTGATGTTGATGCTAGAGCTGATGTGATCACAGAAGTAGTTTTCATTGCAAATTTCTGGTCATTAGTCAAGAACCTAAGCAAATTCAACTTCTTTCAGTTCTTCTTCGGTTCCAACGCTCATCTACAACGACAACCAAATAATTAGCTCTTCAAATAAAGCAAATGTAATCACAGTTCATTTTTTTACTAGCTCTACGTTGCATGATAGCAACATTGCCGCTTCTGTACTTGAGAACGTAAATAATTCCATGGAACAGGTATATTTCGAAGCACTCGTAGAGTTGCAAGAGCCCTTCGAGATTTTGATCTAGCAAATTTACTGGTTCTGATGGTACTTATACTCCCCATTCTTCTGAAGAGGCGTTCTTTATCGCTGGAAAACCATTGCGTAAGCTTTTCCATCGCTTCTACTGTTCCGGCATCTTCCTTAGAAGATGGAAAACAGCATTTGTCCAGTTTGTTCCTAAAAAAGGTGACTCTTCCTCCCCTTTAATGGAATCGCTGATCCAGCATCAGCTCAAGAAATATCTTGAAGATAGAATGCTTCTGAATGACCGGCAATACGGCTTTCGCAGCAATTGTCTGAGGATCTGATGGCATATCTCACCGAAGAGTGGAACAGATCCTTACATTGTTTTGGAAAAAGTAAGATTATTGCGCTTGATATTTCTAAGGCATTTTTTATAATATGCGCGAGATTGGAAGTTATGACACTATTATTCTTTGGATAAGAAATGACCTTCTGGAGCGTTCAAGTCTGATCTTTACAAAATAAATGTTGGTGTTTCCCAGGGCTCCATTTTGTCTGTCTCCGACTCTCTTTCTCATTTGTATAAATGATCTTTTGTCTGAATGTTCTAAACCATCGGTTCTCAACCTATGGTCAGAATCTCAGGGGGTCCGCAACAGCTTTTCTATAAAGCATCGGCTCATTCTCTTATTTTTTGTTTGTAGGCTGTAATTACGAAGAATTTTGTTAAAATGCTTGCTTTTCTTGAAAATTGTATGTGCATTTGAATTTGAATCTGAAGTTTGCAGTAGGCGACACAACGTTTTAATTGTTATGCGTATTTTCTTCTTTAGCGGAAAACTCAGAATCAAATTTGTTGTATCTCGTTCGCGTTTAGTGTTTGTTCTTAAAAATATTAGTTTTTGCATTACTTTTTTAACAAACGGATCGCTGGCTAAAAAGGAAAAGTAGTGAGGACGTTCACTCCAATCCAGGAACATCAACTTCGAAAATAAGTGATGACATTAAAAATAAAAAACAACGAAAGTATTCCTCTGAATATCTTTCGTTTGGATTCGGGTGTTTAGAATTAAATGGCGAAGATAAACCACAGTGTGTTTTGTGCTGCGACGTTTTGAGCAACGAATCTATGAAGCCTGCCAAACTAAAGCGACATTTTGAAACAAAGCACAAGGAATATAGAGATAAGCCTCGTGAATTTTTCAACATAAAACTACAGGAGTTGCAGAGGAATAAGAAATCCCTACGGAAAGTTGCTACTGGAAGTATCAATGAAAATGCTGTATTTGCATCCTACAAAGTCTCCCTGTTGATAGGTAAGTTTGAGAAATCTAATGTCGAGCTCCTTTCAAGCACTTGTTGTCGACCTCAGTGACTACTAAATTCGATTTTTGTTGGCTATTTATTGAATTAAGAAGTAGCTACATATCTATCTTTTTTTGTGAATGTATGCATGTGCGTATGTACTGACCAAATCATTTATTTAAAACACAAGTAGAAGTATCCAAACTGTTAAACTTGAAATGTGTATAAAAATTTGTTTGAAAGTTTGTGGAAATTGTTCCTAAAGAGAGATTCAAAAAGCATCAACTTAATAAATTCGAATGAAAGAAATCGACTGCAGTTAACTACAGTCAAACTTCTGGTTGTTTGGAAATTAACATAAAATTTAGCTTTTGTATTATATCCATGTTCATTTTTTGTTGATAGGCAAAGCTGGAAAGGCTCATACTGTCGGTGAGGATTTGATTTTACCGGCCGCAAAAGTATTGGTGGCAACTATGCTGGGTGAGAAAGAGTCACGAAATTTAGACTTAGTTTCTCTTTCGAATGATACCGTCAAGAGAAGAATTGTTGATATGTCCTGCGATCTCAAGGCACAGCTTATAGAAAAAATAAAGGTGAGTTCAGTTCCTATCTTGCTCTTCAATTGGATGAAAGCACTGACATATCGAATAATGCCAATCTGATGACGTATGTGCGGTACGAATTTCAAGACTCTATTCATGACGATTTCTTGTTCTGTCTGCCTCTGAGAAGCCATTTTTAATCTTTTAAATGAATTTATAACATCAAATGGAATAAATTGGAAAAAATGTGTTGGGATTTGCACTGATGGTGCAAGAGCAATGTCCGGATGTAAAAGTGGTCTACGCGCTTTTGTTAAAAATGTTTCGCCCGAAGCGAAGGCGAAACGAATTCCAGCAGAATTAAAAGCTGTTCTCGATGAAGTTGTGAAGATTATCAATTTTATAAAATCAAGGCCACTAAACCACCGCATCTTTAATAAGATATGTAATGATATGGGCAGCATCCACAGTCAGCTACTACTCCATACTGAGGTTCGTTGGCTATCCCGAGGAAAAATTCTTAAACGGTTTTTCGAGCTTCGCGAAGAAATAAGAATGTTGTTCTTCAAACAAATTAATTTGTCATTTGAATTGCGCGACCGTTTTAATGATTTTGCATGGTGTGCACAAGTTGCCTATCTTTGTGACGTTTTCGGCTATTTAAATGAGTTAAACATGGATTTACAAAACTCACAAAAGACAGTAACTGTATTCCAATTTGAAGACAAAGTAGAATCGACATTTAAAAAAATTGAAATGTGGCAAAGACGATTTGAGAAAAAGGATTATTCATCATTTTCAACACTACATGAATTTTTAACAACTGCCACCGATATTTTACCAGACTCAATTTTTCAAATTTTTCTCAAACATTTCACGGACCTAAAAAAAAGTTTTCGAGAATACTTTCCAATTCCTGATAATAGCAAATTATGGATTAAAAATCCATTTTCAGTTGACTTTAGTGAAATAAGCAGTTTATCAGCTTTAGAAGAAAACCAGCTTATTGATATTTCTTCTGATTCAGCTCTACAACTTGTATTTAAAAACATCAGTCTTTTTGAATTCTGGTTAAGTGCTAGAAAGCAATATCCTGTAATATCCGAAAGAGCTATTAAAGTATTAATCCCCTTTTCTACGTCATATTTATGTGAAAAAGCTTTTTCAACTCTTGTTTATACGAAAAATAAATATAGAAATAAATTAGACGTAGAACCTGATTTACGAATTCAGCTATGTTCGTTTGATCCAAATATAAATAACTTGGTAGCTAAAAAACAACAACAGCCATCACATTGATTATTTTACTAACTGCTAACATACATATGTACATTGTACATATGTACATAATATGTACTTTCAATAAGATTTTAATAAAAGATAATTTTATATATAACAACATGTTTTCAACTTTGTGGGTGTAACGGTATTAATTTAAAGTTTGTACACAACAATACATCAAATTTTATTTTTGGGGTCCGCCGAATGATAAATTCGTTGTTAGGGGTCCGCACATTCTCAAAGGTTAAGAACCGTTGTTCTAAACAACTTCAATGATTTGCCGACGACTCTACTCTCAACTTCTCATACTCGGTCTCAAATTCACGTCCATCTCCTTCGAAAGTGTAATTGTAATGGTATCGTATATGATAAGCACATTTAATTCCGATCTTTACAGCGTTTTTAAATGGGGTATAAAAACTCGTGCGTCGAGTTTAATGCTTCGAAAACTGAATCCTGTCTATTGTCGTTGAAGCAAAATATACCCTTATGCCATTATCCTTAAATGAAGCTTGCATTGAGGAAGTCGAAAAGTTCTCAGTACTCGGTATGTGTGTCATCGAAGAATGAACACATTCTCGAAACCGCGAAAAAACGCTGCTATAAATGCTTAGGACCTTCCGATCTAAGAAATGTTTAACCCCTCCTGGTCCGCCTACAAACGTAAGGCAGCATTGGATAGAATCCAGAACAAAGCGTATAAACTGACAGGAAACAGAACTACCGTGGATTATAAGGGTCTCACAATAAACCCTTGAGTGCGTTTGAATTATTAAACAAAAAAAAATGAAAATCAATCATCCATAACGAAATATACATACTGAAATATTTTTTAACTTAAAAAAAAAACTTAAAAAACCAAATCAATAAGATACCTGCACAAAATGTGACACATTGACCATACGTCTATCGACAACCGGTCCAACGGACTCATGACTGAGACTATTTAGTTGGACCTTGGACCCCTCCACAATCTTAACGATTTATTTAATTTAAACCTTGATACGATAGCAACACGAGTGATTCTAAAAAATACTGACGTCCTCCAAAAAACCTATTATTAATATTTTTATATTCATATATGCACAGCTGAGCTCATAGTATCACATGGAGTTTTAATATTTATATTCTTAGTGGTGGAGGGTGTTACAATTTATTCCTAGAATCCTATATAGGTATGTCCATTCTTACTGACCTTTCAGTTCGTCTGCTATTTTTATCAGCAAACACCTTTAAACACTTATGGTTCTATTCTTAGCAGATGTGGATTTCAGTCAAATTAGAAAAAAGCTTGTTAAATGATCCGTCCATGCATAAATACTTCCTTTCATTAAGAAATGTTGACAATCGATTTAGCAAACGTTTACTGTCGTATATATGTATATATGTACACTCGAGTGTATGTATTATGCTGGCATAGTAAATACATAAAATTAAAATAGGTAAGCTCAATATATAAGGCAAATCCTGAAAAAAGGGAAATTGAGTTAAAAAGGATCAAGTTGCAAATTAATTTATTAGCCTCAGATGACAATAATAATTAAAATATGTTAGGTCATCAAATTGTTGCTTATATCTGGTACAGAGACATTCAGGAGATTAAAATTTCAAGGATAGAGTTTATTTCAAAGTGTAAGCTTAAAATATTTTACTAAAAAATGATTAATTTTATACCTATAAAATGATGTGTCGGGACTTTTAAAGTAGAAATCCAGGGATATCCAGTATACAAAAGCAATTCTCGTAAATTGTAGATTAGCAATTTGGCAAAAAGTCATAAGCTTAAAAACAACTTTTAGACGAAGAAAACGACATGGAGATTAGCTAAAACGGAAGTAAACTTCCATTTAAATATACACACAATATACCACAATTCTGGTGTTAATTTTAATATTTTTGGGGTTGCACATATTTGTATATCACAACGTTGAAAAAATATTAGAATTAAATAATTCGGATAGTTTATTAATTTTAAGTATTAAATTTCTCTTCTACTCCTTTGATTTTCGTCCTTTAGAAGTGGATGGAAGCATCTGGAGGTAAAAAAGGAATGATGAAACCTTTTGATTCCAATCTAAACAAATTTTGTGCATTAAATAGAAGGGGCCGAATTGCGCAAAATTTTAGTTGAATTAGTACGATGTTAAAGCTGTTTTAGTATGGAACTAGATTAAAACGACGATTTTCCAAATTTTAATCGAATATAGCATCATACTTTCTCTGCCTTTTTATTAAAGTTAAAATTATGGAACACCTATTTTATTTGTTTAGTATCGTGCTAACTTCATATGACTCGTTGACATTTACAAACATCAAAAGAGGTCCGTTTACTTAAATTTTTGCATGAACAGTCATTACGTTAGCTGTGTTCACAAGCACTTTATCAAAAAAATAGCTTTAGCTTAGTTAGAAAATGTTTAAAATTATGAAAGAGGTATTAAACTACTAAAAAGTTAGCAAATTGTTAGGTAGTATCATGCTTATACCATAATACTAAGCTGTTTTAAATTTCGCACCAATGTCCTTAACGACCTGAAATTTGTATCCACTGAATCAAAAGGCATTGTTCTTTTTGAATTTTAAAGTCATATAATACCTATGTACATAATTAAAAGTCGAAAAGAATTCTTGAGAGCATTATTGCGGAAGTACTTCTCAAAAAAAAAAAAAAAAACAATACCACTGGGCTCAATTTAATATGTTTTTCCAAACCGTTTCAATTAATATTTACTATTCAGAAGGTAATTTACTTCTTCGAATGTAAGAAAAATGCTTCACTTAGCCGCGTCTTGCTTTTATAACTCTCTGAGAGTATCAACCGGCTTTTGGATAACGGGATCAATCTTAATAAAAAAGCAGGCACAGTTTGAGTATTGTCTCACTATATCCCTAGAATGTCAAGCAAAATTTCATCACCGCACAGTGCGGCCGAAAGCCGCTTTGTGCGGCCAAAAGTCGAAAAATGAATGATCCACAAATTGGTATATAGGGGTTCTTGGGGTCGCTGATTACGAATCTGTTATCAGAATCAGCAAATTCAAAATAGCCGACCTAATATGGCGTCATGTCATATGAAAAAATTTATCAAAAATGAAATAACTTTGATATAGTTGGTTAAAAAAATTTGTTTTTTTTTATATTATTAGGGCATGTACTTAAAAATTCATTAAAAATAAACAAACTCAAAATGGTGGAATTCTATATGGCAATATTATATAAAAAAAAAATGAAAAAAAATTTACCTTATTCGGAATTTCACCCCCCCCCCCCCCCCCCAACAAAATGAACTTTTTTTTTAATGAATCGATAAAAAAGTGTTTGCTGTTGATAAAAAACATCAAATTATGGAGGAGAAACACTTTTTTATGTTAAAAAAGTGAAGTGGTGCGAGTTTGGGTGTATGCAAGGTTTCTTTTGCATTTACAGAATCTGGATTTAAAGAAACTTTGAATTTACCCTATGGCCAGTGGCGTAGCGTAGGGGGGGCGGTGGGGGCGGTCCGCCCCGGGCGGCAGGCCTAGGGGGGCGGCAAAATGTCGCCAGTAATGCGGGTAGAGTAGAAATCAAATATTTCATGACAGATCGTTTGACAAGTCAACAAACAACAATGATGTAAATTTTAAATTTGCCACCCTATCTGTGGTTCGTCGTTGACCGCTCTCGGCTGATTTTCGTGAATTCGTAGACGGTGAATAGGGCCGTAAAAGTGCATTCCGTATTGTCGCGAAACTAAAACAAAACGTTCCGAAACTCTCGCGAAACTGAAAGGGAGTGTTCCGAAACATATGATATGCATATGCGAGATATGATAAGATAACTAGGATTCGACGGAAACCTAATTCTAGTCTCAGCCAGCTGTTGAATCTTCTAATACTAAACACTTAGTACTTCACTCAGCTTTTGAACTAGTTTTTGAAAATGAAAAGAGTTAGAGGAAGCGGCGCGGAATACCGCAAAAGGCTAAGAAAGAAGCAGACGCGAAGACGCGAAATATTTCAGTTCTAGTTCTGGTTCAAAAGCTACGTTAACGTCTTCGGCGGCATCCAGCAGCAGCGGAAGTGATTCCAATGTAAGAAAGATTCCTCCATCTACAATCGTGAGTGGCCTAGAATTGTCCTCCGGCCAATATTCATGGGAATGCATAACTTATTTTACAGGCAGAAGAAGAAGACGTGCCTGCCGTCAAAGTTGGAAGTCCTTCTGGTCGCACCACAGAGCAGGGTCAAGATGAAATCGACTAACCAGAAGTACCTCAAGCATCTAGTCACAAGCCTGCAGAAGAAGTGAACCTCGTGAAGCTGTAAAGACGCTTAAAAATAAGTTCGTGGAAGTTCATAAGGTACTGGAAGAATTGACGGATCGGTAGCCAGTCTTCTTCTGACAGTCATGCAGTCACTCAACTTCCTCACATTTCTTGGCTTTTGAGCTGCAGAGCTACCTGAAGAAGATGACGCACATATTTACCTGCAGCAACGTGGACTGAGTGTGGATAAGTGTGCTCGGAAACTCTGCGTTTTAAAAGCTCTCCTAGTGCAGAGCAGAGACCGTTTCGTCCAATCCGCAATCGACTTTTCTAAGACTCTTTGGAAAAAACTCTGAATCGAACTCAAAACGAGAAGAATTCACAGGAAAAAACGCATGCATGGCGATGAATCCGCAGATGCAGCTTTGTCTCACGATCCTCATTCGTAAGGCCCGTAGAATACGTTTATGAAACCGCTGATCCTATTTTACTTTCAATAAAAGATACTTCATTGCCTGTGAAATGATAGCTCGAAATTTAATTTAGTATTGAATGGGGGCGGCAAAATGGGTCTCCCGCCCCGGGCACCGAGATGGTACGCTACGCCACTGCCTATGGCCTATATTCATTTTTTTATACTTCACTTTTTTACCATAAAAAAGTGTTTCTCCTCCATAATTTGATGTTTTTTATCAATAGCAAACACTTTTTTATCGATTCATTAAAAAAAAGTGCATTTTGGTGGGGGGGGAGAATTCCGAATAAGGACCAAAAAAATTATTTATTTATATATTTTTATTGAAATCGAACACAGTAATTATTTATAAATCATAAATTTAGAAATACAAAATGCAATACAAAACATATATAAGTTAATCCGATATTTACATGAAAAAATTTTCATTGCCCATCTCGTAACAGTCACAGTCATCTACATCTGTATCTGTTTCAGAAGCGGAAGAGCTGTCAAAAGATTGTTGTTCATCTTCTGTTCGATTATTTACAGGTGGAGGTGCTAACAAATTGATACAGTCCTTACACAAAGATTTAAGTGGCTTTAGAGGTGAATGGATCGGATGCGATTAGGAACCTTTTGACGATAATGGTTTCTTGCGAAATATGTAAGCTTGATAGATTTAAAAAAAAATATTACATGCTTCTTGTGCATCTTCCGACATTTGACAGATAGGTAACACTGAATATTTTATTATTTCGGGGCCATGAATTAAAAGTTTGTGAAATAACGTGGGCATACAATACCAGGGATATTGTTGTAAATTAAGGTACTAGTACGGTCTAGAACGCCAAACAACGCACGATTTTGGGAATTTTTTTCTCGGAAACTTTATTGGATAATAACATATTTTTTTTTTAAATAATGAATACATGCGTCGAGAGTACAAGACCATTTTTTTTGTCTTAATTTTCTAATTTTGGCCGAATTATAGAGGGCGCCAACGTTGACTCTTCAAAAAACACATTGTCCCATTGCGAACGGTTAATCTCCGGATCTACTGAACCGATTTTCAAAAAACTTGATTCTTTTTATGTTTTCTAAGATAATTTACCACCATTTGACCAAAAAGTTATTAACGAAAAAAATGGCGACCCAAAAATGGCCAAACAAATTTCAAAAAAAAAAATATTTCTTAATTTTTTCAAAGCTTGACATTTTTTGTTTTTGTTTTTACGTTTAAAACAAATTTTGGTAAATTGTCTCGTAAAAAACCTTCCTTAAAATAACCCAATTTGTTTTTACTTACGATTTATAGGTACTATAAGGCAAGTTATGCATTCGTAAAAAAAATCGAACTCGAGATTTTGATCAAAGTTGACATTACGATGATAGCGAAGCCCAAAAAAGTGGGTCTCACAATTCTGTCTGTCTGTCAGTCTGTCTGTCAGTCTGTCTGTCTGTCAGTCTGTCTGTCCGTCTGTCTGTCTCTCTGTCTGTCTGTCTGTCTGTCTGTCTGTCTGTCTGTCTGTCTGTCTGTCTGTCTGTCTGTCGGTTCGACTACAGCCTAAACGGCTTGGCCGATTTTCTTCAAACTTGGTAGATATGGGTTTTATTTTTTCCCCTCGGACGTTTTTTTCTTTTTTTTTTATGACCAAAAATAATGGTACTTGCCATACAAATTTTTTTCGAAATTTTATAAATATTTTTTTTCTCAAAAACTGTCCCACAGATTTTCTTAAAAAAAATTCAAAAAATTTCATTGAGTTAAAGCTAGGTAATGATTGAAAAACATTTTCCAAAAAATTGTTATTTTTGGTACCCCCCTTGGAACCATTTTTTTGGTTTTTGATTTTCTCAAAAACGGTGCGACGGATTTTGATCATTTTTTTTCTGCTAAAGGTCCCTAATAGTTTGAATATTATTGTGAATTAAAATTTTCCAAAAATATTTTTTTGGATTTTTAAAAAAATTTTCAAATTTTTTTTTGAAAACTCAATTTTTCGAAAACCCCATGATCGATTTTCTTAAAACTTGATAAATAAAAGTTTTTTAATATAATCTACAAGATATGAGAAAAGAAATTTATTTTATCTATAAATAACGGTACCCTCCATACAAATGTTAAAAAATGGTTTTCGAAAATCTTATTTTTCTCTAAAACGGTTCCGAGAATTTTGCTAAAACTTTTAGTCTTTCGATTAATTTTTAAGATCTACAATTAAAAAAGAAAAAGATATTACCTACTGTACCTACCATAGAACGATTTTTTAAAATTTTGAATTTCTCATTATCAGCATAACGGATTTTAATGAAATTAATTAATTTTATGCTTGTGAACAGTTTTTTTCTAATAACAATTATTTTTGAAATTCTTAGACTATTACATAGGAGCAAGTTCGTGCGACCCAGTCGTGCATTTTATTTTTTTTTTTGTTTCAGTCTAGCCAATCCTGAGATTAACTGTCCGCAATGGGACAATGTATTTTTTGATGAGTCGACGTTTGCGCCCTCTATAATTCGGCCAAAATTCAAAAATTTCAAAAAAATTGTATTCTTGACGCATGTATTCATTATTTAAAAAAAAAAATATGTTATTATCTTATAAAGTTTCCGAGAAAAAAATTCCCAAAAATCGTGCGTTTTTTGGCGTTCTAGACCGTACTAGTACCTTAATGCACAGAAAAACTCAACGGGAAGCTACGGGCAGCTGAATTTTATTTTATTTGGTACACAATACTTTTATTAACTATCTTAAATAGCTTTGAGAACAAGAAATAGCAAGAAAAAAAGTTTTCACTCAAACAAATATATTTTTTTTTCAAGTAAATAAATAGTGTTGACATATCTCTGTCTAACAATGTACTATTTAAGAATTTTTATTCGGAAATTCTTTAACTTATTTAAAGCGCCTTCAGCTTTTGAATCCATTTTAGATTTGCTTAGAAATAAAAAATTTTACACGTGTTTTGATGGAAGTGTCCATTAGCCTATCTTAACGACGCGTGACTACGTTAACTAAGCAACCACATTCAGGCTAAGATTATGGGGGGGATTTGCGGCAAGAGATTCTACTACCAACATTTTTCGTCTCCTAGGGGTCTCCTTTAGACAGCCTGATGACAAAAAACCCCTAACTCGAAACTTTTATTTTGGACTTTTGGCCGCAAAAAGATGCCTTCGGCCGCACTGTGCCCCGTCCCGATTTTTAAAAGCAAACCCCATATCTATTTTTTCGCCTTTCATTACTGAAAAATAAGTCGCACTAGCAAATAAAATTACATTTAGAATTGAACCTATTTACTATTAAATCATTTATATTTATTTGCCTCTTGACTTTTTTATATTTTGTTGCAAATTTCAAATTCCAAATTTTTCACTTTAATAAAGGCTCCAAATAAGTAATACTTGATTGAATTTGATGTTGTTATATCCCGTCTGTCAAGTGTTAAACTATAATATTCCGATATTATCAAACAGTAATACAGTAATATGCCAAAAATTTAATTTAAATAGGTTCATATTAAAATGTAATCAGATTTGACATTATATCTTAAATAAACTATAATTTAATTGCAATAAATCCTTGGCTTAGAAGACTAGTCTTAAAATGAGTATTTTAATGTGGAATTTACTTTTGTCGAAGGCTGAAGTTTTAATCGCCGGATTACCGTGGTTCTATCTAAAGTCATACTAAATTCAGATTTTTACGTCAGTAATTCTTTATTCATAAAAATATGCAATTATACAATTATATAATCTTCTTCGTTGGTATCTCTGGTTTGTTCTTCTTCGTGTAGTTTATCCCTTTGGTATTTCCTCTTACCACTGTACACAGGAGGAGTGTGCATGATACGGTAAGCAGTTTGCAGGTACAGTTGAAATCAGACTATGATCTTTGTATATACGAGTATAACCTATAGTATTACCATTAGTACCAACGTTATCCTGGTGGTGGCGCTAAGATTAGCGTACGATTTTACAGTGGAGAGTAGAATAAGATACAAAACAGTAGTAAAAAAGAGAATATTTTATTATTAGATTTAGCAGAGACAAATCTAAAAAGTACTATCGCTATGCCTAAGATGTCGCCTCAATAGTACGTCTTCATGAGAGTACTATAAGTTTTATATGCAAAGCTATGGTACAGATTACTGGTATTTCATGGTTGATGCTGGCAAATCACAGACTAATCTGGTAAATCACTGACGAATCCGGTAAATCATAGACGAATCTGTCAAATCACTGACGAATCTGTCAAATCACAGACGAATCTGGTAAATCACAGGCGAATCTGGAAAATCGCGGACGAATCCGGGAAATCACAGACGAATCTAACAAATCACGCATAAATCCGGCAATAACTTACTTTAACTGATTTGAGACCCTTTACCTCTGGTAGGGGGGAAGTTTTCAAACTATAACACGTATATTACCTTACTTGGTCGGGACTTTGAGCTGCACTGTGTTATCTTATGTTTCCTCCGTAAAAGTCTTTCGCACTCTGTGTTCTTGTCGAATGTATGTCGATGTTTTATTATACTTTCAGCCAAACCATACGTGAACTGTAAGGCTAGGAAGTGCACATTTCTGCACAATATACTCTCTTTTACTACGTCATCGCTATTTAACATTAATAAACATAATTTTCCACCATGTAAGTTCAATGGTAGTTTCATGGCAGTAGTCAGGAGGTTGGTCGGTTCTCATTTGAATGCTAGTAAACTCGCCATCTTCTTCTGGGCCATTGTTAATGCGAGAAACAGATTAACACAGCAACTTCAACAGCAACTTTAACAGCAACGAAAACTTCAACATCAAAAGTCTTGTGAAATAGATAACAACGTGAACAGCTTTTTTGACAGCATATATAATCAAAATAGTTTCAAATGCGAAATGAATTTTCCGTACATAATTTGATAAAAATTAACGTAAATTCCATCAATGTAAACGACTTGCAATTTGTCGTACTAAAATTAATTTGTTTTTAGTAATTCTTTCACGTGATTTAAAAACACACTCAGATTTCAAACCGTGTACCGAAATAAATCAGCCAAATAGAAGACTCAAAACTTTTTAATAGGAATTGGTTTTTTTTGTGAACAAAGATCTTTAAAGGCTGTTTTGCTTAGGTTTCTTACTTATTACGGAAGTGAAAAGGATTTGTAAAATAAAAACTTTCTGACAGAATAAACACCCCGTGAGAATTTTTAAGAATTTTGATCGTGTTAAACATAGTTCTTGGCGAAAAAAAACGATGTAATATGAACTGCTCGGAAAGTTCTTTGTGGTACATTCTATGGTAGACGACAGCGTGGTAGACCATGCTTCCGCTGGAGAGATGGCGTAGACCAGGACGCCCGAAGCCTTGGGGTGCGCAACTGGATGGCGTCGGCTAGGTGGAGAGACTTGTTGAAAGAGGCCAGGACCGGAACCCGGTTGTCGAGCCGATGATGATGATGATTTATTATTATTATTATTATTTATTTATTTAATATCAACTGTACATTAAGATAAACTTATAATTAGTACATGAAATAAGTGAAAAAAATAAAAAAAAAATTAATTTAGAAATATACATAGTTAACTTAAAAATTAAATTTAATTTAAAAATTTAAGAATTAAAACAAAAGAAAGGAAAATCAAAAGAAACAAAGAAACAAAGAAACAAGGACGCACCAACAGATTAAAGAAGAAAGTAAGCATATTCAGTTCATACTCGTATTAGAAAAATATTCAAAGGAAAGTCTATGAAATGTTCTGTTCTCGATTCCAGTTTTCAGATGACTGGGAATATGGTTCCACAGTCTAACAGCATAAACGAAAAATTGTCTGCGTGATGTTAAATTATTAAACGTAAAAGAACGAAGTAAAATAAATCTATTTGAAGAGCAAAAATTAAGTTTATCAAAGAGATAGCTTGGAGTTTGGTTAACAATTAATTTGAAAAGAAAAGAACAGCAACGATACTTGAGGAAAGCTTGAAGGCTACAGCCTAGAAGTTGTTGAGCATGAGATGAAATATGATCATATCGCCGAAGATTGAAAACAAATCGTGCGATTGAGTTAAAGGCGACATTAAGCTTTTGTAATGATTGGTAGTCAGGGTCAGCAAATAACTCGCAACCGTAAGATATGATGGGTATGATAAGAGCCTTAACAAGTTTAAGTTTAATCTCCACAGGTAGATACTGTTTAGCCATAGATAAGCCTCTAAGGGAGGCGTAAATTTTAGAGACTACAGAGCTGATATGCGTGTTCCATGATAAATTGTTGTTGAAAATTATTCCAAGGTTTTTAGCTTCTGTGACATATTGAATTTTAGTTGAATTTAAAACAATGGGTGGAAAGTTGCAAAAGTTAGATTTATTCACAGAAATGGGAATGGCTTTAGTTTTATACGGGTTAAGTTTGAGTCCATTGCGTATGGACCAATGATAAATTGAGCACAAATCTATATTCATTTTATTTATTGCATCTTCAATTCTTTCCATAGGAAAACTAGTATAAAGTTGTACGTCATCGGCGTATATGTGGAACTGACAATGAGACAATATAGAGGGTAAGTCGTTGATAAACATAGAAAACAATAAGGGCCCAAGGATGGATCCTTGGGGAACACCAGAATAAACAGGTAGCAAGGAAGACAATTTTCCATTTAACGAGACGGATTGCAATCGATTAGTCAAATACGAATAAATTAAATTTTTAGTTTTGTAAGAAAAGTTAAAGTTGTTTGTCAATTTATCACAGAGTATTTTTGGATTAACGCAGTCAAAAGCTTTAGAGAAGTCTAGTAGGGTTATCACAGATGTGTATTTTTTATCTAATGCTAGTCTTATGTCATCAGTAACTTTTATAAGTGCTGAAATGCAGCTGTGTCCTGATCTGAATCCAGATTGTAAGGAACAAAGAAGATTTTTTTGTTTAAGATATGTTTTTATCTGAATACTTATGACTTTTTCAAAGACCTTTGACAAAAAAGAAAGAATGGCTATTGGTCTATATTCATTTTTACTTCCTTGCTTAGGAATGGGGATAATTTTTGATTTTTTCCAAGAGATTGGAAAGGTTGATGTCATTAAAATAGTATTAAAAATATGAGTTATGTAGGGTAGTAATAAAGGAAGAAGTATGAATATTATCTAGACCAGTAGACTTAGATTTGATAGAAAATACAGTTTTGCCTACAAGATACTCACTAACAGCACATACAGAAAACGCATCATCTCTTTCATCTGCTAATATACTTAAATTACTAGTGTTGGGTGACATTAAGGGAGTTGAAAACTTGTGATTTAACAGCTCTATATGTATATTTTCATCACATGAAGTATTACGTTTGTTTACGCCAATAGCACGAATTTCTTTCCACAAACATTTAGAAGAGCGGTTAAAGTTAAATTTGTTATTATAAAAATTTGATTTCGCAGTTCTTATTAATTGTGTTACCAGATTTCGTGAACACTTGAAGGATTTTAACATTTCAGGACAACCGAAACGTTTCCATCGACGGTATGATTTATCCCTCATTTTAATAGCTTCCAAAATTTCTTGAGAAAGCCATGGACAACTTTTATTTTTAATGCGACGAATCTTAATAGGCACATGTTTATCGAAGAGGTATAAAACATTAGAATTAAAAAATTCAACCTGTTCATCAACGTTTGATGTCATATACAAAGAATGCCAAGGAATGCAATAACAATCATTAAAGAGATATTCAACATTTATGTTACGAAAATCACGAAATTCATATGATAATGGGGACTTAGAAGCGACGTGTATATCAAAAGTTGCAAAAATAAGGTCATGATAAGAGAAAACAGGTAAAGAAAGCTGACTCGAGGAAAGTACAAGATTTTTGTCACTAACAAGGAATACATCTCGAAGAGACGGAGCACTGTGGGGCTTAAAGTGAGTAGGTTCAACATGATTTACAAATGATAGACCAAGAGAATTCATAGATAATTTAAACGAATTAGATAAGGGTTGGAGTAGATTTATATTAAGGTCTCCACAAACAATTACCTTAGGTGCTCGTAAAGATATTTTCTCTATAATCGGAGTAAATATATTCGAGGAAGCAAATCGTGGTGGCACATACATAACCCCTATACTGCATTTGAACTCACTATGAAGTAAATCAATAAAATAATAATCGCACTCTTCAGAACCATCAGAACACATAAAATGACAACATTGAATATATTTCTTAACATATATTGCAACACCCCCACCTGTAGAACGAGTTCTATCGGCACGATATGGTTTCTTAAAGCCATTAAGGGAAAAAAAAATCGCTAAATAAAGAAGTATTGAACCATGTCTCAGATACACATATCACATCAATTAAACTATTCTCAAATATCATTCTAAGCTCATCAAATTTGTTAACAAGACTCTGAGCATTGATATGGCATATGTGCAATCCATTATGAGTCTTACAGAGAGTGTTTAATAGAAATTTATTTTTTTCATTTATGCCGTCAAAACCAGAATCATTGTTGATGATGATGTAATATGAACTGAACTTAACACCTGCAACATTTGATGAGTGAAAGTTAGATTTCGAGAAGGAAACACCAATTTCGGTGCACTTTAGACCAATTTAAGCTGTTCTTAAAACTATTTGATTGATTAATCCACCAATTAAATATTTTGTTTTGTGAAGTTTTTGTTTTGTTTGTTTGTTTTGTTGAAGGAAGTACCTGAACTCAACTGCTCACATCTATTAAAAAGAAGACGAAAAAATAAAAAAAATATAAAAAAGCTATTAAAGTAAAAGGGATAAAAATAAAATTTATTACGATATTTGGTATCTCAAATCAGACACAACAGACTGAATTAATTTTGACTACGACCCGTAGAAATGTTCTTTATACATAATGCCAACAATGTTGATGAAAGACAATTATTTATCAACACATGAACCGATATAATTTGACGTCTTCATCGGTTCACAACTTCTCTGTACTCATAAAATTTCAACTCCAAACAGGGGAACTATTGTGCTCGTTTCATTCCGCAGTTTGTTCTTGTCTTAAATTAAAATTTTATTATTTCATCAAACAATTCTTTTCCTTAGTTAATTTTATAGAATATGTTTTGCCGGAAAGAACGATAACAACTCATATTTAAGCAAAATATAACAAAAAACGGCTATAGAAGCTATGATAAATGATTAGTCCCTTTTCTAAAAAAAAAGATAAAAAAAAAAACAAATTAACAAATTGTACCACCACATACTAATATCCAAATTAAAAAGCTAAATCTGCTTGCCAGCCAAAACCATTTTCTCTTCCACATTGCAATCGCCCAATTTCTACCATCTGGTTCGTTGAAGTCAAACAAATGGTCAGGAAAAGGCATTTTCATTAATTAAAAACAAAATAAAAACAAATAAAACAAAAGTGAAAAAAAAACAACGAGAAATCCCTTGGGGACTGGAAACCTGCCTCACATTAAAAACCACTTATGATGCAAAACCATAAACTTTCAGCGATAATAACACAATAGGAAGTTTAATTTAATCCAGAACAACACGACCCTCTAATCTTACAAAGAACGACAAGGAATTTTTTGAAAAGTAGATTCCCCAAGCAACAGGGTAACTTCTTAAATAAAACAACCACCACGCACAGTCGCATCATCGTCCAGCATCCAGTACCTACCATCCGAAAACCTATCCCCTTCTTTGAAATGGTGCCGCTCCACTAAGCCCCTTTACCAGATGTGGTTATTTTTCATTTTTTGCGAAAGGCAAAAATATATTTCATTCGGAGAGGAGTCAGCTGCTGTTGCTGTTGTTGAAAATACGAGAAAAACAAAAATCGATTTTGCCACAGGACTTTTGCCCATGGCTTTATGATGATAAAGTATCCTTGCTTACGACAAAATGCTTCGAACTCAGCAACCGAATTCCATGTAGCACATCAGGACTATTTTAACCCAACCGCTATCATACAGCACAAGCAACACCCACATGGGAATGCCTAAAGGTTAATAAAATTTGTGAGTATGTCCTTTTTACGGGAACACGGATCACGTCAGTACTAGTGGCTCGAAAAGTTCAATTTGAGATTACACCTGGCCATGGCCAATGATCAGAGATAAGTTGGGAATAAATAATACACTTTGTATGAATTAAATAAAATATGTTACTGTATATTTTATAATGTAATGTACAATGTACGTATGTACAATTGCAAGAGCATGGATCTGAGTTTTAAAATACGGAGGCTGATTCCCAGAATCAGGCGGGTTGGCTGTCATCAGGATTTCTGATGATAAAATGGAATCGATGATGGTGAAGGCCGCGTACAATAAATTAAAGTCCAGTAAAAGGAGTTAACATAAATAAATCTTCTGTATTTTCTGAAATGTTGAAGAAAAACGCATTGAGAGTTTAAATTTTAAATGTCCAATTTTAGTGTAAGCAAGTTAAGATTATACACAAAAATTAGAAAAACACTTGCAATTTTATTCGAAACTTAAAATTATTGAATCCGATGTTCCACAATATCGATTTACGAATTTTCTTATTGAACGTACGATCGCTCTATAGAGCTCGAACTGCTCAGCAGCTAGCCGATGCCCTGTCAAAATATAAAGCTGACATAACAGCTCTTCAAAAAATCAGATGGACAGGGAATGGTGTTTTACAGAAGAAAGAATATGACATATACTACAGCTGTCATACAAAACACCATGTGCTCGGGGTAGGCTTCCTAGTCAGCAAAAAAATGAAGTCTATACCATCATCGGCTTTAACGCTATAAGCGAAAGGCTATGCAGTATGCACCCTCCACGTGCGAGGCAAATTTACGAACATCAGCCTCATTAACGTTCACGGACCTACGGAGGAGTCCTTAGACGAAGAAAAAGAGACTTACTACGAACAAGCCGAGAGGGCCCTCAATGCCTGTCCAAAGTATGATGTTAAAATCATCCTTGGGGATTTGAACGCAAAAATAGGTCGGGAGCCGGTATTCAGGCATTACGCGGGCACCCATAGTTTGCATGAGAACACTAATGACAATGGACTTCGAGTCTTAGAATTGGCAGCATCGAAAAACATGGCCGTTGCGAGTACCAGGTTCCCGCGTAAAGATATCTACAAAGCCACCTGGGTATCACCTGATGGAGTCACTCGTAACCAAATAGATGACGTGTTGATAGACCGTCGCCACTACTCGAACTTGATGACGGTACGAACGTACCGAGGTGCCAATATCGACTCGGATCACTATTTTGTTAGTATGGTTTTCCGAGGGCGGATTGCCTTGCGAAGAAGTATTGCATCCGTCCATCAGGTTCGAATCAACACGGCTGCCCTGCGCAATGAAAACACCAGTAACACCTTTGGTAATGCGTTACGACTCGCCCTAGAATCACTTGATTTAGGGAGAGCAAGTCCTGGAGCCAGTATGCTGGGCGTAAATGAGAAGTGGACACGCCTTAAGATTACTGTCATTAGTACTGCTAACTCCATCTTAGACAGCAGTCGTAAAAATCGGAACGACTGGTTTGATGATGAATGCAAGCTAGCGACTGAACGTAAGAATGTTGCGTACCGAGCAATGCAACAATCTCATAGAACGCGGGCACGCGAAGAGGAATAATATAAAGAACTCAGAAGAACAGAAAAACGGCTTCACAGACAAAAGAAATCAGCCTGGGAGAAGAACCTAATCTGTGAAATAGAAAACAGCCGAGAGCGAGGTCCGCACCAGGCGCGGAAGTTCTACCAATCCGTCCGAAACATGACGCAGTACACACCACGCTGCACATACTGCAAGGACGGAGAGGAAAATCTGATCACCGATCCTGAAAGCATACTGGAGCGATGGGAAGTGTACTTCAATGAATTGCTAAATGGTCAGCTCACTGCAGAAGTGGAGGCTCCACTACTTCAAGAAGAATACCCTATGTTGCCGCCACCAAGCATAGAAGAGGTTGAGAAGGCTATAGGCCGGCTTAAACAGAACAAATCCCCGGGAGCCGATGGCATACCAGCCGAATTATTTCATCACGGCGGGCCAGCCTTACGTCAAGCAATTCATGATATTATAGTGCACGTATGGGAGCAAGAAGAAATGCCAGAAGACTGGCGAAAAGGCATAATATGCCCCATACATAAGAAGGGAGATGTCACAACGTGCAGCAATTATAGAGGTATCACGTTGTTGAGTACCGCCTATAAGATACTCTCCTCTTTCCTACAAGACCGGATAACCCCATACGCTAAAACCGTCATCGGACAATATCAGTGTGGTTTCATTCCAGGCAAATCAACGACTGATCAGATCTTTACCCTTAGGCAGGCGATGAAAAAATGTCTAGAATTTAACATCCCAACATACCATCTGTTTATAGACGTTAAGGCCGCCTATGATAACATAGCCAGGGTAGAACTTTACAAAGCAATTAGAGAATTCGGCATCCCAAATAAATTGACACGACTATGTAGGTTGACCATGACCAACGTAACAAGCCAAGTAAAAATAGCCGGATTGCTATCCAGACCAATCAACATCTTTAATGGACTCCGACAAGGGGACGGTTTGGCCTGCCTCTTCTTTAACCTGGCGTTGGAGAAAGCAATCCGTGACTTTGGCACCGCAACAAGAGGGAACATCGTCAACAGGTCCAGTCAGTTACTGGCTTACGCAGACGACATCGACATCATCGGAAGAACCGAACAAGCTGTACACGATTCCTTCATCCAGATCGAGCAGGCGGCATAAAATCTGGGGCTGCACATTAGTGAAGGTAAAACAAAATACATGGTGGCGTCGAATGCGAGAGGAACAGTTGGTCAAACAATAAAGGTAGCGGAGCACGAATTTGAAGTGGTGCAATCCTTTAAATACCTTGGGTCAATAGTAGCAGCCGATAACAATATAGAAGAAGAAATACGCGGGCGGCTTCTCAAATGCAACAGAGCCTACTATAGTCTGTCAAAGCTCTTCAAATCCAGAAATCTTACCATAACTTAAAAACTGCTGCTGTACAGGACCATGGTCCTGCCAGTACTCACATATGGATCCGAGACTTGGGTGCTTAGCAAAAGGCACTCCGACTTCTTAGCTGCGTTCGAGAGAAAAGTCTTAAGGAGAATTGTTGGCCCCATATGTGAGGAAGGACGATTTCGGAGACCGTACAATCATGAATTCTACGAAATTTACCTTGAAGCAGACATCGTGACAAAAAATAAGCTCGGTAGACTCCGGTGGGCAGGGCACCTAGCTCGCATGAGCGAAGAGGAACCTGCTCGGAAAGTTCTTTGTGGTACATTCTATGGTAGACGACAGCGTGGTAGACCATGCTTGCGCTGGAGAGATGGCGTTGACCAGGACGCCCGAAGCCTCTGTGTGCGCAACTGGATGTCGTCGGCTGCAGACCGAGATAGGTGGAGAGACTTGTTGAAAGAGGGCAGGACCGGAACCCCGTTGTCGAGCCGATGATGATGATGAAACAGTAGGTACTCGTAAGGCTTTCAAGAAAATGTGGTCATGGTTTTCTTTAATTGCCTTTAAGTTCTTCATATCATCAGCAAATATAAGAATCTCTCTAGAACGTATGCATGATACAACATTGTTTATGGCGGGAATGAATTAAAAACGAACCGGATGACTTCCCTGAGGTATACGAGTACCTAAGTGAGCAGTGAATCAGTTTGAAAGAGGATTTCAGAAATTTAACTGGTAGGAACTATTTTCAAGATACGATTTTATCAATGCTGTACAAAAAAAACCGTGGAAAACTGAGAGCTTTTTTTTTAATATAATAATGTTAATGTTACAATCTACTTCAGTTCCATTTTCTAATAGAGGCACCCTGCTAGAAATGTATATCTACTTTTTTTAATAGTTTTGAAGGGATTTTACCTGATCTGCTCCAGAAGGGTTATCATTATCATCACCTAATACAATACGTGTTCCAGGAATATTAGAGCAATTCGTTTGTGCATAGATATGTAGATTCTTAAAATAATCTTTATCAACATTAATCCATTAATAATAATCCATTCTTATTGGCTTTGATTAAAATATTGCTAATAAATAGAAGGAAATCTGTCCCGCTCGTGATCTTTCCAGTGGTTTTATTGAACAGACTCACGCAAGTAAACCGATTTTTTAAAAAAACTGTAGAAATAATTTAGGGCGTGTGTCCAAAGCATGAAAGAGAGATTTTTAATAATCAGCAGTTATAACTTAACTGAGGATTTTCATGCTCCCGATAAATTTAAATGAATAATAACAACAATTGAGTATATTAAATATCTTTTAAAGGAGCTTACAGAAATTCGAACCAGATACACTTAGAAAGGTCTTGGAACACTTTATCAGACCAAAAAACATAAATGTTAAAAAAAGAGCCAAGTTCTTCTATACAAAAACCTTTGTGTAACAAGTCAGCCGTGAAAAGTACTAAGATCTAAAAGTACACCAAGTTCTTACTTCATGAAGGTTAAATACCGAATATTTAAAGTAGAATAATATTGAAACAGCTACAATGTAATAGAGAAATTTTATTATTTAATGATAACTGACTAAAATTTGATGGGCTTACTGGTCAAGTTTTCAAAACCTTTTGTATTGGGCATAAAAAAAAAACTTGCAACATACCTAACACTAACATACCTACCTTAATTACAGCAATCGGAAGTGCTCCATATAAATTAAACACTTTCTCAGAAAGTGGGCGGATACCACGCCCCCTGAACGGAAAACCTCAATTTTTATTTTTGGTCCTTTATACGCAATTTGAGCTCTACCGTTCTACAAAATTTCATTGTTCTACTGCAATCGGAAGTGTGCCATATATAATTTATATCAGTTCTGAGGAAGTGAGCGGATACCACGCCCCTGAAGGGAAAACCGCTAATTTTATATTTTTTTCTTTGAATGCAATTTAAGCCCTACCACTTTACCAAATTTCATCGTTTTACAGCAGTCGAAAGTGCTCCATTCAGCCAACACCAATTTGGAGAATGTGGGCGGATACCACGCCCCCTGAAAGGAAAACTTTGGTGCTTATTTTTGTTTCCTTGTATGCAATATAAGCCCTACCGGTTCACCAAATTTCATCATTTTACAGCAGTCGGAAGTGCTCCATTCAACCAACACCAATTCGGAGAAAGGGGGTGGATACCACGCCCCCTGAATGGAAACTTTCAAATTTTGTCCTCTGCTTGCATGACAAGACCTACCGTTGTGCAAAATTACAAGATTCTACGATGTCGGGAAGTGCTCCATAATTTTGATGATCTGTCAGTCAGTTACGGTTTTTGTGATTTTTGAGGCCTTATATCTCAGGAACCGCTTATGCTAGAAAATTGATATTTGGTGAGGCGCCTGTGCCTGACTAGCTTAGCATATATTCGGAGGTTTAAGTTTCTGACTTCACTAGTACTGAAGATAGGAAGGGGTCAAAAATCGCCTGAGTTTGTTCCTGTAAAAAGGGTGTAGTGCCAGAACTTGGCTGGGCACTACCGTGCCCTTTGATCAAATCTTATTATAATGATGATGATGATGATGATTATGAAATAGTCGATATATGCAGGTTATCAGAGGAGTCAATTTTAATAGAAGAAGCCAAACCAAGATCGCTGAGTGTAAACTTTTACATTATCGGTTTTGCATCTTATTTCTTGTTACTGTTTACTCCACGCTGCACAGTTGCTTGGTTTGTATGGGTCAATGTATTAATTTTATTTTATTTTTTAAATAAAGGTTAACATTTTTGTTTTAAATAATGGGCTAAGCCAGTTCGTTCTGACAAATAGTACCGAAGATATCAAACTTTTTGATTAACACCACTGTCAAAACGGAGTTTTTTGAAACCCGATTCAGTGAGATAATTTTGAACATAACTCCCACATCTGCAAGTACCTGCAGCTGATTTTTGTTCGTGATTAAACTTGAAAGTATGGAGCACACGCTGGTATACTTCGTTGCTTGGAGTCTTTTGGAGCTTTTTTTTATTAAATCAAAAAGTTAAAAAAAAAACATTTTTTCTTAGTATACCAATGTTTCATATTATGATTTTTTTTTGATTTTTTTAGATCGTCAAAAGTAGACCAATAAAATGATATAAAAAGTTACAGAATTCATTTAAAGAAACTTTGGAAAAAGGCATCTAAATGTTAGTTGAGAATATGGTTCGCCACTTGAATAAAATTATTTTTCAACTTTGAGGGCTTGTGAATCAGAACATACAATATATATGTTAAAAACTATTTTGAAATCATACGCTTGAGCTATCTAAGAGTACTTAAACATAAAGCTGACTATTTCCAAAGACTTTTGTCCGCTGTGCGCCGCAATAAAAATTTCATTTCAAAAAATGTTAACAAACAAAAAAGGGACTTAAGTTAAAACTTTGCATTGCGTTACTAGCTACTGGCTTAATTAAAATATATGTTCCTCTTATTAAAATTATATTGCGAACAGCTAGCCAAAGATATTTTTCTTTGAAGAATTAACTTTGAATAATTTGTCTATTATATTATTTTGGTTTTCGTTTATTTCAATTACTTCAAAAGTCTTTGGTTATATACAAGCACATTAATATGTATTACTTAAATATACGTAGTGCAAACTCGAGATAAACTTTTATTTATAACTTTCTCAAAGTAAAGATCCAAAGAGCTTATAAATTGAAATTGAATCCAACTTTCTGCAATTCCTTCGTTGCCGTCTCAGTCATCTTTCCACCCTAAACATTAAATTTACCAAAGCCTCTACTCCCATTTCGGCTTTATTTAAACACATAAAATGCGGGCAACTGTTAAATAAGATTCGAAATTAAAGTTCAAAACAACAAAGAATCCTTAAAAAGGAATAGTATAGAATAAAATCCACTACATCATCGCACGTACTCGCTCTTACTGTTCAAGGGTGATTCTACAAACGATGGAATTTTTGGCGGCCCCAGAAATATTTTAAAATCCGATTATTTAATCTGATTTTTTTTTATAAAATTAAATCTGACTGATATCTACCTGGCCTAACAATATTATTAGGGTGAACATATTTTATTTTGCTCAAAAAACTCTATAAAGTATCTGATTCTCAGTCCCCTGACGTGTCCCCTTTGCGTTTTCGCAAAGAAAAATTGAACCGCTGAGAAGAAAAAAGAAAACATTCCACTAATCATAGTTTTTGGGAAATCGAAGAAAACGGTTTATTTCTGGAACTGAAAGTTATTCTTCAAAACATTCTGAAGGACAAATGTAAAGCTAGTAAAGAAGAGTCACATACCAAACAATTGAAATTAAAAACTTTAGAAACTGGCTTAATAATTCCTGTTAAAGTGAGTGGAATGTTTTCCTTTTTCCACTAATTGAAAAAAAATTTCAAATAAATTATTTTAAATTAAGTTTTTTTATTCAAATAATATAAATAATGGGTTCAAAACATTTTATTTATTTAATATTAAATAATTCTGCAAAATGAAGCCTAAAACAATATTTTAATAATAATACACAAATACACAGAAATAAAATGCACGACTGGATCGCACGAACTTGCTTTTATGTTAAAGTACTTTGGAATTTAAAATACATTTTAAAAATATAAAACATGGATTTAATGAGATAAAAATGTTCAAATGTATGGAATTGCCGTCTGATTAATCCTTTTAATATTAAAGTAATTTTTTATATAACAAATTTCCTTAAAATGTTTCGAAAACAAAATTTGGAATGCCAAATTTTAAGTATTTAGTGGTATAGATTTTAGAAATAGTTTCAAAAAATAATCGTTCACATGTTTTAAAGATATTGGTTTTTCAAAAAAACTTGGAATTTTTTTTTTAATTCCAAAACAAATTTTTTCGAATATTTTTATATACAATATTATTTTAAACTTAAGGGGCCTCCTGCTGAAAATTTTTGGTTAAAATCGTTAAAGCCGTTGATGAGAAAGGCAAAAAATCAAAAAACGGTTCTATGCCAGGTACCGTTAATAACATTTTACCCCAAAAAGGAAAGGAAAAACGAAAATATATGTATAATCTCTTCCTTTTTCCACTCAACGATATTTTATAATTGCATTTAAAAAGTAGGTTTACATGGATTTTTTTCGTTTTTAGGCTTATAATGTGCGCTATAAAAATAGCTACGCTTTTGCATCATTACTTCAATTTCGCATTTTTGTGGAATGTTTTCCTTTTTCTTCTCAGCGGTTCAATTGTAACCGTTCTCTTATTTCAGGTCTCATACTACGATGAATCCATCATCTTTGCTACGAAACAGATAAATATTTTTTAGTAATTGATTTTCTTACAAAAAAAATTAATAAAACTTTGTCCCCCGCATTTCATATCAGTCCCCTGGAATATTGAAACAGTCGAAATAAAATGCGCGACTGTGTCGCTCGAACTTGCTCTTATGTAAACGACTAAGAATTTCAAAAATGAATATTATTAGAGAAAAACTGTTCATAATCATAAAATTTATTTTTTAATAGACTAAAACAACTCCTTTAGTAGTTGGAGCTAAAAACAGGATGCCATGTGATTTTTATGTTTTTTTTTTATAATCTACCCGCGCTCAAGGGGAAGAAGAGAAAGAAGGATAGGAAAGCTTATGCAAGAACAAAAGTTATAAGTTTGTACGGCTTTTTTAAAAAAATAAGCTTTTATATATATACAAAACTTTTAAAACGTTTAAAAATTTTTATTATTTTTCAAATAAAAATTAAATTTACAAACAAAAATATTGAGCCGTTTCTGAGATATTGAATTTTCCAAAAAACGAACCGATTTTTTTTTTTCAAAAATTCAAAAATTATTTTCAATATTTTTTAAACTTTTTAGAAGCTTCTTTATAAAAAATTTCATTAAAATTCGTTTTGTCGATAATGAGAAATTCTAAATTTTAAAAAATGGTTCTATGGTAGGTACAGTCAGTAATATCTTGATTTCAAATTTTTTTTTTATTTGACTATAGATCGTGAAAATTAATCACCAGAAAAAAAATATTTTAGCAAAATTCTCGGAACCGTTTTCAAGAAAAATACAATTATAGAAAACCATTTTTTAACATTTGTATGGAGGGTAACCTCCATATTTTATTATTTTTAGGTAACATTTTTTTTGAAAATTTGAATACACAATAATATTGAAACTGCTGGGGAGCCTTAACATAAAAAAAATTATCAAAATCGGTGGCACCGTTTTTGAGAAAATCAAAAACAAAAAAAATGGTTCCAAGGGGGGTACCAAAAATAACCATGTTTTGGAAATTTTTTTCAACCATTACCTAGCTTTAACCAAATGAAATTTTTTGATTTTTTTTTTAAATCTGTGGGATAGTTTTTGAGAAAAAAAATATTTATAAGATTTCGAAAAAAATCGTATGGCAGGTACCGTTATTTTTGGTCTTAAAAAAAAAAAGAAAAAAACGTGTGGTGGGAAAAAATCAAAACCCGTATATACCAAGTTTGAAGAAAATCGGGCGATACGTTTAGGCTGTAGTCGAACCGACAGACAGACAGACAGAATTGCGAGACCCACTTTTTTGGTCTTCGCTATTATCGTAACGACAACTTTGATCAAAATCTCGAGTTCGATTTTTTTTACGAATGCATAACTTGCCTTATAGTACCTATAAGTCGCAAGTAAAAATCAATTACTAGGATATCGACCGAATTTCCAGCACAGGCAATTTGAAGTACCAAGTCTCCTTACAATAAAATCGTGGTGCAACTCGATACTGTTTCTTATATTAGTATTGTGAAAAAGACATTTGTGCAAGAAGTCGTGGATTGTTTGTTCAGTTTATCAGTCCTCTGGTGAGTTTTGTATGTAAGTAGGCAATAGGCATCTTAGTTAGCAGTATAATATAGGTTTAATAAAACTGTAATATATACCTATTATATATATATATATATTTTTTTTTAAGTAAAACCTAACTATCTTTTTACGCAAAAACCATGAAAAAACTCATTCCCCTGGTCTCAGTCCTCTGGCTAATAGATGAACAAAGGATATTCTATTCAAAAACCTGAGAAATTTTTAGTTATTTTGAACCTCGAACTTAATTACGAATATTTTTAAAAAGAATATAATTTATTTTACATTGATTCTAAATAAAAAAAAATTATTATTATATTTTATATTCTTTTACTAAAATGCTAAGTTAAATGTATTAACCATGAATTTGTATGTTTATGTTTATGCAGACTAATTAAATTTAATTTCTATATTTCAATGTGTACCCGAGAGAAAATAAAAAAAAAATAAAGATTTATTCAGTCCCCTGAACATCCTTTTTCAAAAAATGTCCTTAAAATAGTCATTTTTTATTTTCTTGGCTGGCTTTCAAAAACGCAAAGAGACGTTCTAATGATCAACACTAGAACAACTCTTACGACTTTTGGCTTCCAAAAATATCGTGCAGAAATTTTTAACATTTTTTTCCAATGTTTGTATAATCACCCATAAGTAGATAAACATTGGTGGTATATTAATCCAATGAAAAAGTTTAAGAGAAAGTGTGAAAAAAAGGAATACACAAAAAAAAGTTTCTAAGATGTGGTAAGCAATAGTAACTTTGTATATAAAACTTAAAGTACTATCAAGAAGACGAAAGATTGTGGCGACATCTTAAGGCTAAGGACTGCAATTGCTAGATTTGTCATTGCTAAGTTTAATAATAAAATATTCTCTTTTTTACTACTTGCTTTGTATTTTATCGTACTCTCCACTGTAAAAGCGTGCGCTAATTTCTGCGCCACCACCAGGCTAGCGTTCGCAATACAAAAGCACGCTCCATGATAATACTATAGGTTATATATACAAAGATAGTACCCGAGCTACTAAAAGTAGTGGGTGCATACTGTATTGTCCCCGGAAGGCACTTTGATATAGAAGGCGGCTAATTTCTAAAACAATATTAACTAAAATTGATTCACCAATAAAATGAACCAGATACAAATAAAACAACAATTAAATGAAAGGAGGAACAAGAGGGATGTTTGATGACTTTTCGAGAATCATTTGTAATTTCTATTTCAGTCTAATGAACAAGTTCATTCATTCTTTCCTAAACACAAAATGCAATTCAGAATGATCGGGAGATCTTATAGGCCAGTGAATTGTTCCATTTCTTCCTATCGCACGATTATCGTATTATTCATCTAACCAATTTTTAACCTAACGACCAGATTACTGCTGGGAATATGATGAAGATAGTTGAATCAGTCAAATGTCCTCCAATAATTTTGATAAATCGCTTTGCAAATCTAGGTAGTTTTTAGTAATAGCCTAGATCGTGTTTCCTTTTTTTTTTGTTTTTCTTTGTTTTTATAATTTTACGCGCACTAAAGGGATTTTCGGAAAATTTTAAACAACCTATTATTAAGGTATTTGTATGATACTCGTACTACTTAACATTTTGCTAACTTTAAAGTTGTTTACTAACTCATTCTTAATTTTAAACATTTTCTAACTAGTATCGTACTAAAACAATTTTCCTAATAAATTGCTTAAGAACAAACCTAAAACAATGACAGGTCGTGCAATAAACTAAGTAAACAGACCATTTGTGGCGTTTGTAAATAGCACGATACTAAAAAAATAAAACAGGTATTCGATGATTTTAACTTTAATAAAAGGATAGAGAAATTATGATGCTATATTTGATTAAAATTAGCAAAATCTTTGTTTTAACCTACTTTCATACTAAAACATCGTACTAATTCAACTAAAATTTTGCGCCATTATATCTACCTAAATTTAAGTTCTCGTATTCGTATAGAACATAACTACAAATTCCTAACGAGATTTTTGACGATAAGGTACCTTTTCGATCTAACATAATTTGTTTTGAAATTGAACTATGAGTAACGTATTTTATTTCACTAATTGATTGTAATTTGTTTGATTCTTAAAAATTTACTGCCCAAAAGCAGCAGCAATAATTTAAGTTTCCAGTTTTTCATCAATCAAGCAATAACATCACTTTGAATAAAACCATTTGTGTATAACGAGAACAACTATAATGTCAAGAACACACGATTGTTGCACAAATTGAAGTGAACAATGTCCTGAAAACTATATGCATCAGCACCTCGCTTTTTTGTGTTTTGCTTGAGTCCGAGAGAATAGGGAGGTCGATCTGTGCTCAAGTGTGGAACACTTCATGTGGTATCAACCTTTGATATTAACGTTTGTAGAAGAGCATTTATGCAGTTGTTCATTCCGTCCGAAGCACAGATTGTCTGGTCTTGTTTCTATTTAGAATGCTGCCTGTCACTAACAAATAGAACTCAAATTTGCATAATTCAACTGCATTCACCATCTCCAGTCTATTACTCATCTACATACATACGATACGCGCTTGAGGCTTGAGGGGATGGATAGCACCACCTAACTCCAAATCCTAGCACATTCGTACCTAGAATACTCATATGTACATATGTATAAGTAGGTAATAAATAGTCTCTGGTTGCTGGTTTTAATTTAACAACCCAGGGAGCCATCTCTCATATGTTGTTCATCCAGTCTTCCACCACAAATTGCACTTGTTTTCCGTGTTCATTCAGGATTCAGGAAGAACCTGACAAAGTTGTGCAATTTAGTTCTGGATTTCAAGAATAGATATATGCACACATTTGGGTAATGTATGTATGTATGTATGTACAAATACATATGTATATGTTAAAATTTATCTTATGAGCTCCAACTTAAAGAAAAAACTTAAGAACACGCAGAAAAAAATGACTACATTTAGGGGAAGGGCAGGTTTGATCCGAATTCTGCAAAAGTTTTATTGAGAAGTCAAAATAGCCTCGACCAGTTTTTACATGATTACATCATATCTCAAAAACCAACACTTAATAAATAAATATGTTGACAAGTTTTAAGCTCCTAAGTATTCATTTATGTGATGCTTATGTTTGAAATGTTTGCATATCTTTTGTGATTATTCAAATCTGTTGACTTTAAAAATTGCTACCGAGTACTTGAAAATTGATAGTTTTTTGAGTCTTTTACTCAACATTTCGATAAAAGTGTAATATTTGATTGGCAATTTTAAGCTAGGTACAATATAGCTTGTGGAAAGGTGGCAACATAACTTCCTTTTTTCATTCCTTTCAGTCTGGGATTGGCCTAATTCTAAAAGACTTGACTATAGAGTTTCGTTCTTTTCTTTTTGGTTTTGTAGTTGAAGGTAGATTAAGGCAAGTGTGTATTCAAGCAACCGTCAACCGGTTTGATCACACTCTCATAGATGTCCAAAAGCTGCGAATAATAACCTCTTTATAAGTTCTATCATCACAGCATCAAATATTAAGAACCATTTGCAAAAATTCTCAAGAAGCCATCAGACGTGATATCACAACAACAAACCCGTGTATTCGAAGATGAGTTCTGTCAAGTATAGGCAGCTAAGCCAAATGCATATTATGCGACGTAGACCAACAATTCCTTCCTCCCAACACTGAAAATAAATTCCTAGGTTTTTGTTTTTGTTGACCTTCAACAAAAAAAATTTTATCGTTTTGATTAAATTCTATCAATACGAAAGAAAGATTTTGTTGTTGTGAAATAATTTTTTGTCAGTTTAATAAAATATGTCCTACCTACAAATAATATTGTCAGTATAACAAATAAAGTTTCGTTAGTACAACAATTTTTGTTGTATCTACATAAAATATATTTTGTAAATGTTTGTCAATATCACAAAGTTTTTTTTTAATTTTTTTTGTCAATTTAACAGAAGATAAAAACGGTTTTGTTATAATGACAAATATTTTTTTTAGGTTGAGTTATTTTGTAATATTGATAAAATAACATTGTCTGATAGATCATGACAAAACTTTTGTTTTTTTTTTCAATAAGACCAATAGCTATTGACAAAAATTTTGTTTCAGTCAAATATTAAAAACAAAATGTACCATTTCAATTAAAATTCAGGGAAAATTTAAATTTATCCACTATACAAACATTTTATTGGTAAATGAAAAATTTTAAATGAATATCTTTGCCTACTTTTTCATATTGACAAAAATAAGATAAATCATCAACATGTTTTCTTATTTAAGTAGTTAAGTTTTTCGGGAAAAGAACAAAAAACATTGTCAAATTGAAAGAAACCATTTATATTAAGCTGAAAAATAAATTCTGTGGATTCAAAAAAAGAAATTTGTTAAATTGACAAAATATTTTGTTGATTCAACAAAAAAATTTTGTTTATCCGATAATTTAAAAAAAAAAACAAATTTGCAACATTAACAAAAAATAAAATGCACGACTGGGTCGCACGAACTTGCTCCCATGTAAAAGACTAAGAATTTCAAAAATGAATGTTATTAGAGAAACTGTTCATAACCATAAAATTCATTTTTTAAATGACTAAAAAAAACTTCTTTAGTAGTTAAAGGTAAGAATAGGATGCCATGTGATTCAAGCAAATATAGATTTATGCAAGAACAAAAATTATAAGTCTTTGTAGTGGTTTCTTAAAAAATAAGGTTTTATATAAGAAAATTTTAAAACATTTTTAAGAAAAAATGTTGGTATGCCAATTTGAAGTTTTTATTATTGTATGAGTTAAATTAACAAAAAAAGTATTGAGCCGTTTTCGAGTAATTGAATTTTCAAAAAACAAAAATTGATTTTTTTTTTTCAAAATTCAAAAAAATATTTTTCTTAAAGTTTTGAAATGCAATGTTTTTTAAACTTTTTAGAAGCTTCCCTCTACGAAATTTCATTAAAATCCGTTATGCTAATAATGAGAAAATCAAAATTTTAAAAAATCGTTCTATGGTAGGTACAGTCAGTAATATCTTGTTTTCAAATTGTTTTTTATTAAATTACAGATATTAAAAAATAATAGAAAGAAAAAAAATTTAAGCAAAATTCTCGGAACCGTTTTCGAGAAAAGTACGATTTTCGAAAACCATTTTTTAACATTTGTATGGAAGGTACCGTTATTTTTAGGTAAAATTAATTTATTTTTCTTATATCTTGTAGATTACTTTTCCAAACTTTTATTTATCAAGTGTTGAAAAAATCAAGCATGGGGTTTTCGAAATATTGAGTTTTCAAAAAAAAAATTTGAAAGTTTTTTTAAAAATCCAAAAAAATTGTTTTGGAAAATTTGAATACACAATAATATTCAAACTGCTGGGAAGCTTTAGCATAAAAAAAATTATCAAAATCGGTGGTACCGTTTTTGAGAAAATCAAAAACAAGAAAAATGGTCCCAAGGGGGGTACCAAAACTACTAATTTTTTTGAAAATTTTTTTCGACCATTACCTAGGTTTAACTAAATGAAATTTTTTGAATTTTTTTTAAGAAAATCGCAGGGACAGTTTTTGAGAAAAAAAAATATTTATAAAATTTCGGAAAAAAATCGTATGGCAGGTACCGTTATTTTTGGTCATAAAAAATCAAATAAAAAAACATCCGGGGGTAAAAAATCAAAACCCATATCTACACTGAGAAAAAAATCAAACATATTCATATTTAAATCAAACTCAAACACATACGATTTGGCATGGAATCGATATCTATTTAATTTGAATAGAAACGTATTTACCCATGTTTGACCCGATTTGAACATGATTTGGTTTAAATTTACCACGTTTTCTATTTGATTTAAACATGCTTATATTTGTTTTTATTAACTTTATTTGATGTTGTTTCAAATAGAATCATATTAATTTTTTGTTACTTCAGATTTTTCAGAAATTCAGAAATAAAAAAAATACTCAACACAAATACAAATTAATAAGTACCTACATTGTGTATGTATTTATATTTTTATTTTACATATTTATTTACATTTTTCCATAAAGATCATTAAATTGTTGTGGAGCGCTTTAAGATCTCATCTTTGTCACATCTTGAGAACATCTTCAAATTCTGGTTCATATAATTCGTCTTCTGGAATTTTCTTCTTTTTTTACGTCTTTCGTCATGCTCTAGTCGTCCTGTGGCAAGAATATAGAAGTCAAATGATAGTTCATTATAAAACATACTTATTAATCAGTATTTTTTTAAATAAAACTATATAAATAAACAGTTTTTGAAACAAATATTTTTTTTATACTTACAATAGAGAGCAGGGAACAATGGTATTAACTTCCACTCCTCGAATAATCTTATGGTTTATATTTGTGCTTGAAACAGAACTTCAGTTATGTAACATTATAATGGTAATCAAATATTTCTTTATTATTTTATAAATTACTCACTTTAGTAAGATCACAAACACACGCGGAACATAAACACACTCCATGACTTTCGATGCCAAAAAGAAGAAAAGTTGTATTTAGTTACTTCATTTTTATTCAATTCAAACTCGTTCGTGATTAAATTTAACATTTATGTTTAATCTCTTACTCATGTAAATATTTTAACTTCGTTTATATTTCAAACAAACTCGTTCATGTTCATTGTATGTTACAATTTTTAAGTTAGTAAAACAATTAAACCTGCATTTTAAAAATCAAACTAAAACTAATTTGAATACATATAAAAAATGAAGTGCAGATCTTAATGAAATTCTTAAACATGAATGAGTTTGATTTAAACATATTTTACTGTAAAATAATAGTATTTTCGAATCTAAACAGATTCGAGTTTAGTTATAAACGAATTCTATTTTGTCCTTATTTAAACATGCAGTTAAACATGTTTCTATTTAAATAACTCATAGTACAGTTTTCTCAGTGTACCATGTTTGAAGAAAATTGGCCGAGCCGTTTAGCTGTAATCGAACAGACAGACAGACAGACAGACAGAATTGCCAGACCCACTTTTTTCGTCTTCGCTATGATCGTAATGTCAACTTTGATCAAAATCTCGAGTTCGATTTTTTTTACGAATACATAACTTGCCTTATAGTACCTATAAGTCGCAAGTAAAAATGTTGATACAGAAAAAGAATTTTATTAATCTGACAAATTAGTTTTGTAGATTCTAGGACAAAATAGTCATATTGACAAAATATTTTTGTAATTTCAACAAATCAATCTGTTAGCTTGACAAACTAATTTTGTGGATATAACAAAATATTGTTTGTTACCTCAACAAATTTATATAATTTTTATCAATTTGATAAAACGTTTTGTTAGACTATATTAACCCTAGAAAGGTAATCTTCGTTGATTAGACGAACATCATTTTTTCTTTTTAAAATTTCTCATATATTCTTCATAGATCTTTAAAGAGAATAAAAAGTCACAAATCTAAAAAAATAAAATGAAAAGTGTGTTTTTATTAAAAGAAAGGTTTGATAAAAATAAATTATTAACATCTACAAGAATTTGTTAATAACTTTTCGAAAAAATTGGATTTAAATTTTACTTCGTCGATTCGACGAATGATTACCTTTAACGTACTAAAAAATATGATTACCTTTCTAGAGTTAACAGATGTTTTATCAGCTCGAAAATGTAGGCATCTTTATCATATTCACCTAGATTGTATTTTCAGTGAACCAAGGGATCAGAAACCGCAAACTTAAGTTTCTTCTGATGTACACAGAAAATCGTAAACATGTTTGGGATTCTGCAAAACTGAGACTACATTTTGTTGACAGATATTATGTGTACACAACTTGGTATTCACCAATATGTACTTTAAACTTGAATAGAAAAACTCATAGCCTTGGGTGTATTAACTTATGTCAACATGATTTTTTTTTGTAACTCGCGCGCACTCAAGGGGATATTACTACCCTTAAAATGATTAACACAGTACGAGCGTTAGGAAAACAAGGAAGGGTTTATTTTTGAACATTACAATAAAAATGAAAAATAGAGCTGGGTAGAGCATTCCACATTCGTGTAGTCCGGCTAAAGAAAGAATCTCTGTATTTCACAGTACGTCCGGAGGTGGGCTCAAGGGTAAACTGATGAGCATTCCTAAAAGCGCGAAAATTGCGGTTAAACTGTTTAAGGGGAGGAATGCAACTGCCTATTTCGCTAGAGCATTGTCTATAGAAGAAACGGTAAAATAATGAAAGACAAGAAACATTACGACGCCGACGGTGCTCCAGAGATTAATATGTTTCTGTTATACTTATATCACCTATCATTTTTAAAGCTCTTTTTTGGATTATATCCAAGAGACTCAAGTGTGTTATTGAAGCACCTGCCCAAATATGGGAATTGTACTCAAACTTTGGACGAATATAAACCTTATAGATTATATCCAGATCAGAAGAAGTGAAAAATTTCTTGCAACGTCGAAAGAAACCTAAACACTTGGCAGCGTTCTTGGCAACGTCGAATATGTGGTGATTCCACACAAATTGGTCTGTAATGCACATACCTAGCACTGAGAATTGTTCACTTTCCTCAATGCAAGTGCCGCTCATGGATATAGCGGCAAAAGGGGAGGATTTTGCTTTAACGATAGAAGACAGCAGTGGGTTTTTGAAGCATTAAATTCTACACGGTTTTTTATTCCCCATTGGACAATGCTGTCACTGTGGTGGAAATGAAACCCAGATTGATTACCATTTGGTATCTAGTTTCATGAAACCCCGAGTAAAAGATTGCAAAGTGATACTAGGAGAAGCGATCGCCCACCAACACCGTCTCCTACTGACAGAATTTTTTATGGAGACAGTGAACGACAACAAACATACAAAAACTTTTGGGAAGATCAAATGGTATAATCTGGATAAGGAAAAAGGCGAAGCTTTTATTTCGAATATGCAAAACGTTCTGTATAACAACACCGATATAGTTCGAAATGAAGAGAGTACAGCACAAAGTATGTGGGATCTCCTACAGAGAACTTGCAAAGAAAAAGCCAAAACACTGTTAGGGGTTTCAAAAGGACACAACCAACAAGGCAAAGAAACATGGTGGTGAAATGATGAAGCTAAATCAGTTATAAGTAAAAAGAAAATGGCTTTCAAGGCTTGGTCGAAGTGCCCCTCTAATGATACAGAGCAAAAGTCACGCCTCGAAGTGGAATATAGAAACTGCAAGAAAGAAGCGAAGAAGAAGTGCGCCCAAATTCAAGCAAAGAATACAGAAAACCTGTATCGGGAGCTGGATGAAATTTCTACCCCGACAGCTGGTGCTATTCAAGAGCTACGGCAAAACACGAATAAGGGCGCAACTATCTTCAAAATAGCCGCTCAAAGAAGAAGAAATGCCCAGGAGATTTGTTCGCCAAAGTTCATTAACAATGCTCAAGGCCAACTACTTGTGGAAGACAACGAAATTCTTCACAGGTGGCGACAGTATTGTGACGGACTTCTAAACGAACAATTTCCAAGGCTATACTTTCGAATAGCTTCACCTAACTTAAGCGAAGTATCCGACGTCACAGTCGAAATACTCTCAGAGTTTTGGAAAAAGATGGGAGACATCGGGTTTAGATGGCTCATGATTCTTGTCTCCAAACTTATACAAGGTGATCGCATGCCTAATCAATGGAGGGAAAGTTACCTTCTTCCAAGTTATAAAGGAAAGGGTGATACTCGAAGCTGTGATAATTACCGTTCGATTAAGCTGATGTCACACACCATGAAGATCGTTGAGCGAGTCTTGGGTAGCCGACTGCGAAAAATAATTAGGCTATCTGATGACCAGTGCGGGTTTGTCGGGGGTAAGTCAACCACGGATGCAATCCAGAGTATAAGAATAATTATGGAAAAACATCGGGATTCTTTGGAGGATTTGCATGTCGTATTGGTTGATTTTGAAAAAGCATTCGATCGGCAACCACGGGATCTAATATGGGTGGCCCTCAGGCAACGAGGAGTTCCAGAAACCTATGTGCGGATAATTATGGACATGTATGATGGAGCAGTTACTAAAGTAAGATGCGCAGCTGGAGTCACCGAAGAATTCGAAATCACAGTAGGTGTACACCAGGGAAGTGTCTTGAGTCCCCTGCTCTTTATTACAGTTCTTGATGACCTGCTTGAAGGCAAAGTGACGGATCCAAAAGTGCATCAGTTATTCTTTGCTGACGATGGAGCCATCATAAGTGAAGACCCGATATCCCTACAACGAGCACTTGACGTATGGGTGGATGTTCTAGAAGGAAGTGGGTACCGCATAAGCGCGAAAAAGACAGAATACCTATGCTGCCCATTTTCTGATCCACACAGGCCTATTCCAGACATTTATTTGAATGGAGTAGTGCTTCCCAAGTGTGAAAAGTTTAAATATCTGGGGTCTATGATAAATAACGAAGCTACTTGTGATGACGATATCAATCATCGCGTAAGCGTAGGGTGGATGAAGTGGCGGGAAAATTCTGCTATCTTCTGTGACCGAAAAATGCCCCCTAAGCTGAAAGGAAAGCTCTACACTTCAGTTGTGCGTCCAGCACTCACATACGGTTCACAATGTTGGACAATGTACAAAAAGTATGAGAGTAAGCTAACGGCAGCTGAGATGAAGATGCTTCGTATGACAGCAGGAGTTACAAAGCTTGATCGAATTAGAAGTACGAAGATCCGAGGAAGCCTTCATGTTAACAATACCATTTCCCAAAAAATTGAACACGACCGACTCAGTTGGTATTGCCATGTTCAAAGGAGGGATCCTGAGAACCCCGTCAAAAAGGCAATATCATACAACGTTCCAATTCGAAATAAAAAGAAAGGTAGGCCTAAACACTCCTGGTACAAACAAATGCAAAAACACCAGCATTCAGTTGGCCTCAGAAATGGAACAATACAAAATCGGGAGGCTTGCCGCCGATTTCTGAGGTCAACCCGGCGAACCCCACAGGCGGATCACTAGTGTGAAGCAGATACGTGGGAGAGTTATGATCCCTTCGACATCGAGATCATAACAGCGGAAGAAGAAGAAGAAGAAGGACAATGCTGTCAAGATCAGAATTTAATGATAATACGCTGCCGTTCGAGTTCCACTTCCGAAGAACAAGGAAGTGAATCTTCGAACCAATATATAAAGCTGAGAGTACTATCATCAGCAAAACAATTTAGTGGATTAGAAGTTTCAGATAGGAGATCATTGATGAAGATGAAGAAGAGATTCGGAGACAAAACGGAGCCCTGGGGTACACCAGCGTTTATTTTATGAATTCCATACTTGAGGCCATCCAATACGAGTTGTATTGAGCGGCCTGAAAGATAATTTCTAATCCAACGAAGAAGGGATTCATGTCATCGATAAAAAAAGCACGCATTTTCGAGAGAGCTTGATGCCAAACTCTATCAAATGCTTTTGAAATATCAAGTGCAATAATCTTACTTTCTCAAAAACGATGTAAGGATTTGCGCCACTGTTCGGTGAGATATACGTCAGATCACCATGTGGACCTATTGCTACGAAAGCTATACTGTCGCTCATTAAGAAGCTTTCGTATTTCGTTCTTCGAGATATTTCTTGAGTTGATTATTTATCAGTGTTTCCATGACTTTGGAAAGAAGGGAGTGCAATTGGGCGATAGTTAGACGGGGAAGAAGATTCACCTTTTTTAGGGACAGGGTGGACAAATGCTGTTTTCCATCCACTCGGAAAGAGTCCAGAGGAAAAGGATAGATAGAAAGTACTACTAGAAGTATTGTACTACTTTCGACACCTCCGTACAACCGTACTCCGCCTTTCATATCCGTATTACTATTTTTTTTTTCAAAGAGCCAAACAGAAAGAAATGCAGAAATCTTACCTTGAAGATTTTTGCATGTCATTTCTTAGATCATTGTTCCTCAGCTGCAGCTAAAACAATGTTTACTTTGCAGATAGCCTAGAAAAGCAAATCGAATTTAAAAAGTTTCAGCACTATTTCAACTTCGAAAAAACACAAAACAGTACAAACTCGATTTACGCAGCTAATAAAAATTGAGACATTTGCAATAACCGGGGTTGTTCCACTTACTGGGTTATATTTTTTTAAATGAAAAATTGTAGATGTAATGGCTTACTTGTTTAGAGATGTTATTATATTCAAACCAAACAAATCATTTTTGTTGGTTTGATTTCAATGAACAAATGCATAAACACAAGTTGCACTAATCGATGTTACATTTTTGAAAAGTAGCACTTATAGAGTCAAGACGTGCTACGATTTTAGTGTTGCGAAAATCGAGGAGTTGCGCGAATCGAGGGTTGCGTTAACCGTGTTCGTACTGTATTTTAAAATCTTCCATTACTAGGTGGCTCGCTCTTGAACAGATTGTGACAAAGACGTTGGAACAGTGGTCTGTTTTAGTACACTAGTTTTTGGAGAAATCTCTTGAATCTTCTGACAGAAACCTAGAACTTGTTCATAAGATAAGATACATATTCTATTTGCCATAAATCAAAACATTTTATAAAATCAGAGTTTTATCAAAGGATTTGTTATCTAATCCAAATTTTTCTGACAGTTATTTCAAAAATATCAATTTCTTTGTATGTTGAGGCGAAAGCTGAACTTTTTCTCAAAATAAAAAAAATTCAAATAAATCAAGTAATCGAAATTAAAGGTGTCTGTCGAAAATATTATTAGACTTTATGTGCCCAAATTTCAAAACGCATTGATTTCGATAGCAAAATGTTAAAATCCATATAAGTTATTAATCCTTTGAACTTCTCAGAAACTTGTTCATAATTCCTCTATATCTAATTTAATAGATACAAACATTATTGAAAATCTTGATTTTGAATGGCGAAAATTTCTTAATTTTCTAATTTCTAATATAGATATCTATTAGATATCGAAGAGTTTTGATAAAAAATATTTATTTCAAAAAATTCTCTTAATAAACAGTGTTTCCTTTGAAACGAGATTTTTTAAGTGCATTATTCTGACTTCCTCACAGCAGCACAGGGCCGGTACGAGTTTTTTCTCAATGTTTGTTTATAAAGGAAGTTTTCATTTCTTTTTCGTACTCTTTATAACTTTTTTAATATTATGATAATATTGATAAATCAAAATACCTACCTAAAATAATAATTTTGTATTTATTTAATACTGATATATATATATATGTTCTTTTTAAATTATTTATGCTATAAAAAAGGTATTTTAAGTCATCATACAATACAGTACGTTCTATTTTAATGCAATTTTCGATTCACGCAACTCCTCGATTTTTGTAACAGCAGAATTTACATCATTGTTGACGCAATAATCGCAACTTTTCAAAAAAGTTTGACTCGATAACTGCAACTTTTGTTTTTATTCTCTTTATTTACTCCGGTTCTTGGCTATGTTTGTGTTTTCCTTTTGTCTGGGAAATTTTTGTACCGCTACTTTTGAGTACCTTTAACTAATGGTAGGAAAAAGTCAGAGAGGTCACAAACTTTTATCTAACCACCTCCGCCAAACTGTTCAATAAGCTTCCCTTATCTATCAGAATTAATAGTAATTTTAACTTATTTCTTAAAAACGTCAGATCATGGCTTTTTACTATTGACCTTAATGATGTTGAGTTACTGTTTAGAGTTACTTCCTAGAACCAAATAATATACATATATATATAAATAAATAAAACATACACACACAAAGATTCTTCTCGGTTCCTACAAAATACTAAATTATAAAAAAATAATAAATTATTTTTCATTACTGAATAAAAATTAAAAAAAAAAACTTATGAAAATCTGCTAGTACCCCATGTCAGTTATTCTCAGTTAAAAATTATATGTTAGATCAATCAATACTAACTTTATATGCAAAATAAATTGAAATTGAAAAATTGAAAGGTCGATTTGGCTCCCCATCAAATTTATAAGGCCCAAGTTTTTCTACTAACTCATGTCCAACAAAACCCTTGTAGGTTTTAAGGAATCGTCAGCTCCTGGCCGAAAGACAAGCAAAGAAAGAATCAACTTTCTTGCTTTTTAAAGCTATTCGTCATCGGAAAATCTGTAACCCCACGATCTTTTAACAATTTTGACCACATGCCCGTTGTATACAAAGCACTCGACATTTGTGCCTGAGGTAACAAAATTTTACCGCCAGTGGTCTTTTTTTCATACGTTTTTTGTTTCTTTTAGGTGAAACTCTTCATAAGATCGAAGGAAGTTCCAACAAAGGCGCTATTACATTTTTGATTCGCAGTCAATCGATCGCTATGGAAAGAATACCTTTTCCCAAAAGTCAGGACATTATCTTATAGTACTTCTCTTCAATTTCAAAATGAATTTCCATTTCCTTATTTTCTTCTTAGAAAAATATCTCGGTTGTTGTTAGTATAGTTTACTCTTAAAAATCTCACTTTTATCAATAACACAAAACTTCAAACTAAGGGAAGTAATAATACAGGCAGTACCATTCTGTTCCACGAGTAAAAATACAAAAGTAATCTACTTACTCTTTTCACCAAAACTGCAGTCTTGGATCTACATCTTTTGAGTCGCGCGGATTACAGTCGTCCCAGATACATTTAATAATTTTTGAAATTTGGCAGTGCAAACAAAACTCGCTGGGCAGTAGATAATCTTAGACCAATTCTCTATTATGCATTAATACAAACAAAATTTGTTAGAAATCAGAAGGATGATAAAGTAAAATTCACTTAGTATTCTTTTAAAAAAAGTACAAATAAATAAAATTAATAAAAACTAATTCAGCAACAATAGGAAATATTTAAATGCTCGATTGCTAAGTTGTTTTTTTTATTTCCTTTTCTTGACCTAAAATTACTTTTTCCTATCTTGTATCTTGCCATTGCCATTCATCGTAAATCGCCCGGTCCGGAACAACTCAAGAAACATTAATTTCTTTATGAGATCCGCAATAAGGATTTGAAGAAAATATAGATACAGAAATTCTGGTAATATGTGTTAACATTTTAAAACCAAATGAACTGATTTCTAAGTTCAAAATATGCGCAGATTTGCGTTGTTAACTCAAAAACTTGTTGGACTTGTTATTTGTATACATGTTAAGGGTTGACCCATATTCGAATCATTGATTTAATAGCCATATCTATTACCTATATAATTACACCAGCCAAGTCTTGCAATTGAATCCAAATACCTATGTATATGTACATACATACTTGTAAACTTCGAAACAGTCCTTGATTCCATCAGTGCCGCCGCTGGATGTTCGTGCGCCCTTGTGCAAGAACCTTAAATTGCCGCCCCATGTCTCGGGTACACTGGGGTATTTACGTTGAATAAGTGAAAGTTTTGTTTATTCTCCATTTCGCAGTTGAAAAATTTAAGCAAACGCGCATTGTTGTTCTCGCGTTCCGAGCTACACCAAATTCTTATACAATGAACGTAGGCATTATAGCATATATGTACAGTTTTTGCATCCTTTTAAGATTATTTACTCTTTTTACTTAAGACTCATAGGTACTATAAGGCAAGTTATGCATTCGTAAAAAAATCGAACTCGAGATTTTGATCAGAGTTGACATTACAATGATAGCGAAGACGAAAAAAGTGGCCCAGAAATTTTGTCCCCACACGTTTATTTTTCTTCTTTTTTTTAAGACCAAAAATAACTGTATCTACCTGCAATACGATTTTTTTTCGAAATTTTATAAATTTATAATGTCCAACAGATTTAAACAAAAATAAAAAAATCTAAAGAATCGGTACAACCGATTTTGATAATTTGTTTTATGCTAAAGCGCCCCAAAATTTAAAATATTCCTGTGCATTAAAATTTTCAAAACTTTTTTTTTTGGATTTCAATTTTTTTTTCGAAACTCAATATTTCGAAAAGCCCATACTTGATTTTTTTTAAAGTTCATAAATAAAAGTTTTCGAAAATTGTGTTTTTCTCGAAAACGTCTCCGAGAATTTTGATAAATTGTTACGTTCTATAATTAAACAAAAAAAATTGAAATCAATATATTACTGACTGCACCGAACATAGAACCATTTTGACGATTTTTCAATTTCTCATTACCGGCTGAACGGACTTTAATGAAATTTTTTATATTTTTTTTTTTTTTGGAAATTTATTTTTTATTCGTAAAGTAATAAAAAAATGTTTTAAAAAGTTGTATACAAAAGATTGTTTGACTTATAACTTATAATTTTGTTATAAATTTTGTTCTTGATAAACTAATATTTGCTTGCATCACATGGCATCCTTTTCTTAGCTCCAGCTACCACTAAAAGAGTTGTTTTAGTTATTAAATAAATGAACTTTATGTTTATGAATAGTTTTTCTCTAATAGCATTCATTTTTGAAATTCTTAGTCTTTTACATAAGAGAAAGTTCGTGCGACCCAGTCGTGCATTTTATTTTAAGAGGAAACAAAAAATATGGCAATTGCGAATAATTTTCTTCAACAAAACCATTTTCATATAAAATGCAAATATTCGAGTTCCTAGCACAGTTTTTAATTTATGTATTGCAAATCAATCCTTTTGTAAGAACCAATAGTTTATAGCTTAACAGAAAGAAGACAAAGTAGGTTTTGATATTTTTAAAAGTTTTTGTTTTCACTTTCTTTTTTAAACACTTAATCATTAACTTCCGGATCTCGAAGTATTATTATATAATTCCTTGACATCTTATGTATGCTTTGATGAAATTTGACATTTTGTGGCTTCTGTAGGAACTATATTTTGATATAAATAGAGTCTGAACTCTGAATGTCAATTGAAAGCTTAAATTCGAACAACCAATGAAACGTTAAATTTCTGGGTTATTCTGATTTTGTTCAATCCGTTAACATTTAAGTTATTTATCAATTCAGTTCCAAAATTAATTAAAACTATTCGTAAACCCTTATTTAGAAAGAAACATAAATATTTAGAGACACAAAACATTTTTTTTTTACAGTTGGTTTTTTTTTTTTGGTTTCCGTTGTAAAGATGGTTTGTTTACATTTTGTATCGGTAAAATAAGGAATGTTTTAAATCACCTTCGATAATTTTGTTCTTGCTACCAACTTAGATTTAAAATATTTAGCTTTATCATTGCAATCAGAATATTGATACCCATTCATAGAAAAATACGAGTAATTAGTAAAATTAATGTTTTCGAGACACTGTTTTCATTTTATTTTATGGGAAATATGTAGATACATGGGCTGTAAATCTAAAAAAAAATCAAAATCCTTTTCGAGTTTATAAGTCTGAGATGAAGGTTGCGTGGAAAGCTACTCGTATTTCCCAAGTGTCAATCTATAGCGACATGGCGTTATGACTGCAATCGAAGAGGTTATTTGGTGTGAGAGGCGACAGTCACAAACAAAATATGAATAAAGATTTGCAGTAGATTGTGTGTGGGAACTACGTAGTGAACAGTGAAATGTAAACAAGTTCCAAAAGCTTAAGGAAAACTTTTGGAGTATGCTGTATAGGTTGAGTTAGATCGATCTCTTAATTTTCCGCCCCTAGACGTTGGCGCCCTTGTACGCCGCACATTTTGCACATATGGTAGCGGCGGCCCTGGATTCCATAACAATGATACAAAAATTCCAATACTGCCGTTTTCATACATTTCGTTGAAGTTATATAATTATGTATGTGCCTATACATATTTTAATACGTTGTTATATTACTGGATCCACAAATTTAATAACCACCCGCGGTTGATGTCATAGGAGTGAGTGCCGTGCATTGTCAAATCACAAGAAAAATCTGAAATAATTGCACGTCACAAAGAAGCTGGATAAAAAAATGTATAAGCTACAAAGAACAATTTCAAGGCAAAATAAACAATGTATCTGACGAAGACAATGGTGGAATGTTATTCTTTAGTATACATAAGTATGTCGCCTGTCGTGAAATGACAACAAAATAATAAAATAGGCATCATAAAATGATACTCGTTCTTATTTGTGTATGTTTGTCACATAATAGGTATTTTTTACAACACACACCACGTAATAATAATAATAAAAATAATAATCCAAGGTAATGCACATTTCAAATGGTGTCGGCCGAATTGCCAATCAACTTGAAGAAATAAGATTCTACCTTTGACATAGTATACTCGTACAAACAAGCTTCCTCGAAATTAACTTGTTTATCCATCATTTCATAAAATGCAGATACTCACATAATAGTATCTTCACATAAGGGATAGGGATGATGACAGGGATTGGTGATATAATATGATAGACTAGGATGTTACTTTATTTTATGGCTATACACGTAATTTCTATTGTAAGTCTAAGTAGGAATACTTCAGGGCCGCCGTTAACGGGCGTGCAAGGCGTACGGGCACGCGGGCGGCACGACTAGGGGCGGCAAATTAACAAATGAAAAAAAATCAATTCATATGGCGCCGCACTTTTTTCATTCTTAAATTTTTACTTGCGACTTATAGGTACTATAAGGCAAGTTATGCATTCGTAAAAAAAATCGAACTCGAGATTTTGATCAAAGTTGACATTACGATGATAGCGAACACTAAAAAAGTGGGTCTGACAATTCTGTCTGTCTGTCTGTCTGTCGCTGCGACTACAGCCTAAACGGCTCGGCCGATTTTCTTTAAACTTGGTAGATATGGGTTTTGATTTTTTACCCCCACAAATTTTTTTCTTTTTTTTTTTAAGACCAAAAATAACGGCACCTGCCATACGAATTTTTTTTCGAAATTTTATAAATATTTTTTTTTATCAAAAACTGCTGGACAGATTTAAAAACTAAAAACACAAAAAAATTTCATTTAGTTAAGTCTAGGTAATGCTTGAAAAAAATTTTCCGAAAAATGGTTATTGAGGGTACCCCCCAAGGAACCATTTTTTTTTGTTTTTGATTTTCTCAAAAACGGTAGCACCGATTTTAATCATTTTTTTTTGCGAATGCTCTTCAAAAATTTAAATAGAATTGTTTATTCAAATTTTCAAAAAAAAAAAAATTGGGATTTTTAAAAAAAACTTCAAAATTTTTTTTTCAAAACTCAATATTTCGAAAACCCCATGCTAGATTTTTTTTAAACTTGACAAATAAAAGTTTTTCAATATTATCTACAAGATGTGAGAAAAAAATTTTTATGTTACCTAAAAATAAAGGTACCTACCATACAAATGCTAAAAAATCAAAAAAAATGGTTTTCAAAAATCGTATTTTTCTCGAAAACGGCACCTAGAATTTTGATAAAATTTTTTTTCTTTCAATTAATTTTTACGATCTTTAATTTAATAAAAACAAATTTGAAATTAAGATATTACAGCTTGTACCTACAATAGAGCCATTTTTTCGAATTTTGAATTTCTCATTATCCACATAACGGATCTTAATGAAAAATTTTTAAAGAGAAGATTCTAAAAAGTCTAAAACACATTGCATTTCAAAACTTTAAAATAAATATTTTTTAAATTTTTGAAAAAAAAAAATTTATTTTTTTTTTTTTGAAAATTCGATATCTCCAAAAAGGGTCAATATTTCTTTTCGTAAATTTAATTTTTATTCGAACAATAATAAAAACTTTAAATTGGCGTACCAAATTTTTTTCTTAAAAAGCTTTTAAAAAGTTTGTATATAAAAGCTTTTTTTTTAAGAAACCACTACAACGACTTATAATTTTTGTTCTTGCGTAAATTCATTGTTGGATAGCATTCTATTTTTGTCTCTTACTACTAAAAGAATTTAAAAATTAATTTTATCCTTATGAACAGTTTTCTCTAATAACATTCGTTTTTAAAATTCGTAGTCGATTACATAGGAGCAAGTTCGTGCGACCCAGTCGTGCATTTTATTATTTTCTGCTGCAGCAAAATTTTCTCGGAGAAGTTTGATGAGTACTTAAAAATGTTTGTGTACTTCGTAAAACTGGGAACTGTTGGGGACATAGACATACTATCCCCCTTTATTACGGCTGGCGAGTCGAACAAATAAACATGTGAGTGTCAGAAATTAGTATTACGGTTGGCGAATCGAGAACCTTTGATTCGACTTATACATATGTCATATATTTGATATTTTTAATAAACAATCAAATTTCGAACTCGAATTGTAAAGTTCGCCAACCGTAGTATGTCGAATTTGTAGTTCGCTAATGAAAAAATCTCGCCTCGAACGTTCGATTCGCAAACCGTAATAGGGGGGTATATGTTGGCACCTTCATAGTGAAATGTATTGAAATTTGACCTTCTGATTGAATGTCGTTTATTTTTAAACTTTAACATCCAAGTAAAAAACCTTCGATATTGCCGATTAAATAGTACCTGCTAACAGTTTAACGAGAAGAATACAATTTTTGCTTTCTTGTATGACTTTCTACTTTTAATTAAGGATTCTATATTTTTTTTTTAATTTACACGCAAACTTATTGAGATTTCCTCGTCGCCAACTATTCTTTATTTTAATAAAACTCGTTCGTCAATTAAGTCAATTAAGTTAAGTCTTAGAAGCTGAGGAAAGTAGAAGTATATTTCGCTGGACGTGATATTAAAAGAGATTGAACTTTGTAACAAATGTTACTAACATTTATCGTAAGGAAGTGTCTGGAAAACGTGGACATTAGTTATCGAAACATATAATGTAAAAGGTCAAATTATAGTTTGAAATGTATAAGATAAAAATGGCAACACACACCTAACCATCAACCAGTGAATGAGAAAAACTAAAAAATTCATTCTTTAATCCCATTAAGAAATGTTCGCTTTCAAAGTTTTAATAAGAAGAAAACTGAAATGTACGGTAAGTGTACGTTACGTGACAGTGAGTAGATTTTAGTATAAATACCTTCCAAACATTTAGGACGCTCTCTCTTTAATAGGAATAAGCCCTGAAAATATCACCATAATCTGTTAAGTAGTTCTTAAGTCTGTAAGAAAGACAGAGGCAGAGAAGATATATATACATATGTATATATTGACACCACTTTTAATTTAATTTTTTAAGGGCTTGTCAAACAGAGAGTGTTTTAAAAGCGGCTGGCGGCGATTGAGATTGAGATTGTATTGACGGGAAGTTCTAAACACCGCCTTAAAAACATCAGACAGAGAGCTTTTAGCAGTGCCTTAATAATTTGAATCTTGATTTTTATTTCTAATAAAATGTCAATTTGCTCCTTAAAACAATATTTTTGCGTCATTAACCATCCATATCGAACAGATATGGGTGGTTACTAACATAAATATTTTATTATTTTTCTACATTTCTGCATTCAATTCAAAATAACTTGTTGTCCCAATGACACAAAATAGGTATTAGGTAATTAACAACAAATTTTTTTATGACGCGGCGTCTACAAAAAAATAAAATAATAAATAAATAAAATAATCTAGTTCTATGATGGTTTTCAAAGTGTCAAGAGCCGTCAGCAAATTTTTGGTATCGAGGTATTATCCAAAACTTGAGTATGAGCGATTGTAGGTGCATGCGTCATGATATCGAATTCAAAAATCTGGCAGGTTTATTTTATCATATGTGTTAAAGAGTTATCAAGGTTGATTCTCATCGGCTGTATTGGTCGTATTGTTTAATTTATGAAAGATTATTTCATTTTCCTTTTCCCAACAATCCGACGCACGGTGGTTGCCGTCTTCTTCAAGGGAGATCTTTATTTAGTATACAAAAATTATAGTTATTATACATAAGTGATATTGTGTAGGGCGGACATGATACAAACTTACATGAAAATTGTTCTAGTAATTTTTAAATATACAACTTATAGTAAAAATAAAAATATTTTTAAATATACAATTTTAAATAAAAACACAAATATTTTTAAATTTAAACAAATTTTCTTTAAAAATAAATATTTTGGTTTATACACTTCTGATGAAGTTTAGTCCAAGTTGTGCAGTTGTTACAAGTGCAAACAGTTGTTATCGCTGTAAGTGTGGGAGAGGAGTCATTTTTTGCCTTTTTATAAAATCCCGAAATCAACAAGACAGTTGTTTTTTTTTTCTAAGATATCAAATTCGTTTAAAACATATTCCAGAAGTTTTTCATTCTGCATTGATTTAGAATTTGAATACCAAACTTCGAAAAGTTCCATTCTAGGGACGCAAAACTTTATTACTAAAAGGTGAAAAAAGGCTTTTCGATTTTTTGAGAGGCTAACTACATACATTTCCAAAAAGAAGATATAAGACGCTAAACAAAAAACATAAATTGTATTTGAAGCAAATTCTAGATCAAATTTAGATTTTCAAAAATATTGGAAACACAGTTGCCTTTGGTACTTTCACTAACACATTTTTTTCATGTTTTATTTACCAAACTAACATCAACACAATTTTGGACATAGAGTTACAACTTAGTGAACTCCTTCACGAACTGCTGCCATTTTGTATACGAAACTGCACTTGTAATTATATTTTAACAATAATTTTTGTTAAATACTAAAATGGCCAAAATCACAATTACTCGTAATTAATTGCAAACTTCTCACACTGTCGAGATTGAAAGTCTTTTATTCTTCGCTAGATTGGTTTGAATAAAAAAAAGAGGCTGGGGGCGACCCACACTGATAACTTCCCATTGTGGTAAGAAAACCTTGAGTAGAATCTTACATCTTTGTCATGGACAAAAACATAAAAACATATTGTGACGTTTTCTTCAATTTTACCATAGCTAATAATGGAGTTTGAATATGTGGGACTTGGGTACAACTGAACAACCTTATTCATATAACGTATGTACAGTACATACATTCTTCTAAAAACTAAGTTGATAATAAAATTATAAAATTATGTAGGTATTATATTATAGAAATTACTTTATTATTTCGGTTCCAAACATTTTAATTGAAAAAAAGAAACGAAAACGAAAAATTCAAATATAAAAGATATGGTTTGGTTATTGATGGAAGGGTACTTTTTGACTTTTTTATGAGGAAATATGCTATATGTTAAGGGCCACGTTTTGGCCTGGGTTTCGCCAACCTATTATGCTTGAAAAGGAAACTAGAGTACAAATACAAAAATTTATCAACTGCCATGTTTTCTCATTAAAATAATGTTGCCCCCTGAAATTTGTATTCTCCGCCAACAAAATTATGCTAATCCACATTAATAAAGATCTCATTGTCGTGAGCAACATAAAATTTTGTTAGATGTCACTTAGTTTAACCAAAATTGTCTCTTAGCACACTATGATTCAACTAGAACTTTCTTCGTTTTTTTCGTTTCCTGAACAATTTTAAAAATGTCGCTTAGTATACCTTCTTACGGAAAGGTATCGATGTATAAAACAACATACTTTAGAAGGCACTATCGGTGTTCATTCCCAAGAAATTCGACATGAAATATAATTTTAACTAGTTTTCACTAGAATTTTTAATAGTTTTTTTATTTTAAAAAAACTATTAATTCAATATTTGTCAACATTTTACCAATTGTACAAAATTATACTATGTATAAAATAAACTAAATTAGAAGTCAATATCACTACTAGTTCTCGAGAAATTTGAGTCGAAAAACAATTTTTACCAATTTTCAATAGAATTTTATATAGTTTTTTATTTTTTGTAAAAAAACTATAAGCTGATTTTTTTTGAAATTTTCACCAGTTGTCAAACACATTATTTTTCGTAAAATAAAATTAGTTTTGAGTTTCAAATTGTTTTCCGTTCTTAGAATATCTGGGTTATGAAATTTTTAAATTTTTTTTTTCAGTTCTTTTTATTAACTTCCCATAGGGAGTTATTTAAAAAAATAACCGTATGTTCATTTTTTTCCACATTCATACCAAATCTGTATGACCTTATAATGAGTACATTAAATTTTATTTGAAATCAATAGCATTATTTTTTCGTGAGATATTTGAAACTAACCAAAATTTTTACTTTTTTTTTAAACCGTTATAGTGAAAAAACTACTCACTGAATTTTAATAAACGCCCTTCCAGCCTCTTTCGAAGTTATTATCTATTAAACAAAATTTATTTGAAGTCGATATCTTTACTCGTTCTTGAGATATCGACGACGAAAAATGGTACCAGAACGTACGGACGTACGAACGTAGGCACGTACGAACGTACGAACGTACGAACGTACGAACGTACGAACGTACGTACACACACACACACAGACATCTCTCTAAAAATGATTGATATAGCCTCTAGGGACCTTGAAACGTCGAAAAATGTCAAAAATTCCAATTTAACAAATCGGACCGATTACAATACCTCCCTATGGGAAGTTAAAAAACATGTTTTCGGACTTAACAGTTCTACGTTATAGATAAGAGATAAAATAATTGCAATTATAATTTGGAAAACTCACACTTATATTTCTTATATTTCCATCATTTAAACGTTGAAAAATTAAAAACACAGATTTTGAGATAATTTAAAACTTTAATAATCTATTTTTCAAACACGTTTTAAAAATTGTGTTGAAGTTTTTCAGTATCTAATATTAGGTGTGTTTTTTTTTGCAAGTCCATATAGAATTGTAAAAAAACGACAACGGGATTTAGGAGCTTTTTTCCACATAGCTGGAAGCACTGTGTACGCTATGACATTTGTCAGCGGTATTGACGACTAGCATCAACAGCATCCAAAAACGTCACTTTTGACGTCTCTGAGCAAATTATCGATAACATATAGATAATACTATTTTGGCATCACCATTTTTATCGGGTCTTAGATTAACTCTCGAAAATTATCTGGTCTTAGCTAACTCTGTATTAGTGATGTGTACCTCATACATGAGGCAATACAAAATGTCCCATACACCAATCTGAAATGTCCCATCACCTCAGAACGAAAAAATGTATTACCTCACACCTCACCACAAAAGCAACGAAAAGTATTGATCTTTACTCTTTCTTGAAAAAAAAAAAAAACACTATTCGTAGCGAGCATCTCACTCATCGGCCTGATACTAAGACTGAGACTGATGCAGAATGAAGTTGTATTGTAGTTAATTGTATGAAAGGAGGAAATAGGCCTCAAACTCTCTACCCACCAAAGATCAAACCAATGGAAATAGAATGAGGTTTGTGTAAGATGAGGATTTGAAATGAAATGAAGGAATGTGTTGTGAGTACTTTTTACTCAAACGTCCCATTCAAACAAAATTCGTGACATTGTCGCAGGCTGGGTTTTTGTATCAGACTGGAACCTTGTACCAGGATGGGACTTTGTACCAGGCTAGGACCTTGTACCAGGCTGGGCTGGGACTTTGTACCAGACTAGGACATTTGTCATTTAATGATTGAGGTTCTTTTGCATCTGTTTGAGGAGACAAAGTGAGAAGAGATAATGAGTGGGACTTATGAATGAATGAATGTTGCACTGACTACAATGTAACAAACAATGAAGATAGGTATGAAGTGTTATCGAAAATTATACAATTAAAGGGCTAAAAAAGGAAGGAGGTTTTTTTACAGTTTGAAGTAGGAGGTTTTGTTAATTTTTGAAGGAGTAGGAATTTTCGTTTTTGATATGCAAATGCAAGTGCATTCCTTTTATTTGTATTTGTTTTGTTTTTAGTGTTAGAAAAAAGATAGGTACTAGGGTTTAGAGATCAAGATCAAATATGAGAATTGAAAAAAAAATCAATCAATCAATTGTGCTGAGTTTGCGTACGTGAAGAGTCATTAGTATTGTATTTAGTCCAGTGTCCTGTAATCAAATTTGTTTGTAAAAAAAGTGATCAGAACAGGTCTTAACAGAAGAAACATGTTGAGTGGGAAGAAAGTAGGACAAATATTGTTTTTAAATGCAAAAATGTAATGATGTATTTTTTTAAACTCATTAGATTCAATTTATTTTGAATGTGATAAAATATTTGTTTTTTTGTTAAAAAAAATCTTTTTGTGTTTATCTTTTTATTAAATGCTTTGGTTTTCTTTTAATAATTTAAATAAAATTTAAAAACACCACTTTTTCTTTTAAACTTTTTTTTAGATTAATTTTTTTTATTATATCTTTATATTTACTTATTTTAAACTTTATTTCTGTTAAAAACTAAAACGTTTTTAATTTTGTTTTTAAATGTTTTATTTTAAAATTAAGTGTTTTGTATTAAGGATATTTAATTAAATATATTATATTTATTGATATTTAATTTTTGTAACCTTTTTATTTAATGCAATTTTAAAAACTGTTTTTGGAAACAAATATATACTATTCAAAAAAATACGCATTGATTAATTTCGAATTTCAAAATATCCATTTAAAAAGGTATGTACCATGGGACATTTGAGGTGGGACAAAGTACCACCTCATTTCAAAAAATGAGTACCTCATACAAACTCATTTCAAATTCGTGTCCTACCCATCACTACTCTGTATAGATTTAAGTAGTTGTTGCATTTGCATGTAAAGCGCTTAGTCCCGATGTCGTTTTTTTTTTTACAATTCTATATGGACTTGCAAAAAAAAACACGCCTATTATAAATAAATTTTAGATTTGACTTCGCAACGGATTGACTGCGGAGGATACAATCATTTGATTTTCTTCTTTTCTTTTTTTTGCTAATTGTCCTTGCGGCAAACATCGCTCCTAAAGCCATTTAAGCATAAAATGACACTTTTGCACATTTTAATCGAATTTAGAATGATACTTTCACTTTTTTCTTCTTAAAGTTAAAATAATATAATCCACTTTTTTATCTATTTAGTGTTGCACTTACTTCATATACCACTTTCGCATTTCAAAATGTTAATATGGGTCTTTGCTAAGTGTTTTTCTCAAATTGTGGCTGTGTTAAGTGCAGTGAAGCAATTTATTTAAAAAAATAGTTTCAACATGATATTAGTTAAAAATTGTTTGAAGTTAGGAAACTGCTTTAAATTTTGTAAGTATCACATTCTAATATTTTAACTTTGCTGCCGTGTTCTCCCATGTTCATTAGCTGTAATTTTTTTATGAATGAAAAACTTACGAATGAAAAAATATTTCATTCTTAATAAGTACAGTTATTCACGTTTTGTTGACGTTCAGAACTGCCAAAGTAAAACTGACATTTGACAGCATTTGTAAAAATTATAGCATCTTCCGGTACGGTGGCAACCTTGTGGCTCACACCAATCACCACTATTGGAAAAGATATCATATTTTTCTCAAACACTACAAGAAGAATTACATACATATACGATTGTATTTTCCTAGCGTATTGTTTTTGCTTTTATAAAAAAAAAAATACATTTATTATGTACCTACAAGATACCTATATTAAAACACTGCACGGTATGCCCAAAACAATAATACTTATCATTTGTCTATATGGAATTGCTTATGATCTAATCTAATCCATTGCAATCACCCGAAACATGCTTTATTCATATATTTTTAGAATAGTCCAATGGCTATTTTTTAGGGATTTAATTACCCAACTTTTAATACAAAACAACAGAATTTTATACAAAAAATTTATTTAAAACAATATAAGAGGGAATCCTTTATAATATGTATATCAGAAGAAATTAAGCATGGAATTTTTCGACCAATACTTTTAGATCACTAAAATTTCCACTCATCTTTGCCTTGCCCTATGAAGAAAATAGTTATTTATTATAAAGAAAACCAAAATCAACGATCCAAAACTTACGCTCGCAACAAAGTCATCGAAAGAGATTTTCTGAGAAACCAAAGCATAGAAGTCTTCATCCATAACAGTCAATTCACCGTCGGCATTTTCAACCTTACCTTCGTAGACTTTGAGATTCTTCAAGTCTAGCACTTAAGTTAGAAACAAAATTGTTAGATACTGTTTATTAATAAACGACTTAATTTCGTCTTCTTACCAAAACTCTTTGATGGAGATCCATCAGCTTTGGTGAAGGTAATTTGATAAATCACAAAAATTGTCCTCTTTGATGGGTCGACGGCCTTCATTTTTTCGACGATTTTTTCAATAATTGCTTGGCTGTTCATTTTGAGTGAATTTTGTTTTGGGCTGCTTGGTGAATACTAAGGAACTAATTTTTCAAATTTAATGTTCCAGTATTTATAATGCCGTTTTTTTTTTTGTTATCACAATTTAATTCTAAGAATTTAAAGCAGGTAAGTAAGGTTCAGTAGTTATCAAAAGCACTGATTAATATATAAACACATACAAAAGAATGCATACTGTTAAATACATAACATCTGATGGATATTATAATGCATGATATTGCCAACGGCCGCGCCACTTATGATCTAATCAAATACAGAGTCCAAAAGTTGATATCAAATAAACTTCGACATAGTGATGACCAGAAGTTCTGCCTGTTAATCTTTTTAGGAGAAAAGAATAAGAGTAGTAATCGTTTTGCTTTATAGATTTATTAACAGCAAGAATTAAGGTACTTGTTCAATTAATGTGTATATACATATATATGTAAAAAGAATATTGGCGCAAATTTAAAACAGCTTAATTTTAAGTTATTAGTATGATACTATTTACTTAACAATTTCCTAACTTATAAGAAGTTTACTAACTTGTTTTAAACATATTATATATTTAAAAATTATATTTAATTATTTATTTATTTATATATTCAAAAAATATGTATTAATAAATAAATCATTAAGAACAGTGATAAATGAAATAAGTTATAAAGGAAAGCATGTACATAAATTTCCGATCAATTGAATATATCCAGTGCTTTGTAAAAGTTCAAGTTGAGTATTCTTCGGACATAGTGGTAACACCTGTTTCACTATACTTATGTATATAGTAACTTGAATAAAAAATAATGCCACTTTTAATAACAGCATCCGTTAAAATGCACCTTTAACTACAATCCTATACAACGATTGATAAAAAATTAGGCTGAAGTACTGGTTGAGAGTAACATCATAAAGTCTATTCTATTGAAAATAATACAACAGCTTGGCAAAATAATTGAAGGTTATGTAACTCCATGCTATTGTTTTATATTGTTTTCCTGATTTATAGATCTTATACATCATTAAATTTTCTATGAAGAGTATGGGTTACACTGAAGTAATAAAACATTTTTACCTTTGATCCACTCTTTCAAAATCCACGACAAATCTTGAAAAATGTGGAAAAGCCTTTTCCAGTAATCAACATACGAGGGAGCGTTTATTTTTGAAGAAAAAAATTATCGTTTTGATGTTCCATATCCATAGAATGAGATTGCTCTCTAAGCCACTCACCACCTTCGCATATGTATGAAACGATTTAATTTGTGCTTTTTCTTTCTGAAATCGTGATCCAGTTTGCATTATCCGAAAATCATCAGCTCTTCATACGATAGATTTCACGCTGGAAATATAAGATGTTACTCCCTATTCTGTCTTTATTTTTGCAGCCGAATCGTGTGATTTTGAAGCAGCTCTTAGGATTAGGATTTGCGTATACAGTGGTGCGACAAGGCGATGCGATACGAGAAACGTTTGCGTGCGAGAAAAATATTTACA